>VHKM01000100.1:0-1200000 GCA_007210695.1 Neogobius melanostomus | reverse complement strand
GCGGAGGCCGAGGTGTTTGCTGCTGTGTATTCGTCACGGCTGGGCCGGCGGGCCTCTGGTCATGTTAACAGTAAACAGGGCAGTGCTGAATGAGCAGTATGAGTTAGTCAAGTTATAGCTGAGTCGGCTCACCCCCATTGACTGCAATATTTAGAACACAACGCGTGCCAGACTAGCACAAAGAGCATGCTCTAGTTTTATTTAGAGGAGGAACTAAGAGCAATACATCACGTTTGTTATAAATAATAAACATCTGGGCAGCAGCTCGACCTACAACGAATTCAGATAGTGCAGCTTTAAGGCGAGACAGAACCGATGAAAACATTGATTTTTTCATGCAGTGGTCAATGTTGAGTTGCCTTGTCTATGAAATGTGCGGTATAAATAAACATGCCTTGCCAGTGTTGTGATTTTTAGCAAAAAGTTGCATAATGCACCTTTATAGTCTTGGTTTTAAAGTCAGTGTTAACAGTTGACAAAATTCTCCCTTTACAATTGAATTTTATGACGTTTTGTCGCTGGGAAGCCAGAGATTTCCAGGAAGTAACTACAACATCACGCCTTTTTCCCACACATGTTCATTGACAAATATTGATATATTTTATATCCACATGTACCACGAAAGGCTGTGACCAAGATGACACTTTAATGGTCATTTCCGTAGTGGGAGACAGGAGCGGCTGAAGACATGAGAAATGTGCACACATGTTTGCAGACGTTAAAACACTTTAGGGCCGTTTTTTCTCCAAATGAGGTTTTCATTCCGCTTTAGCTCCTACAGAGTTTTTTTTTTCAGAGGGATTTTTCAAGATCTAATTGCCTGCAGTTTTTTTTTTTTCACTTACAAATAGCTTATTCAAAACTAAAATCTAAAATACCACAATCCCTCTGTAACTAATAACACAATAAAACCATAATCCCGGCTCTAGCCATTATTTTGATTTTGTCCCTGAATCTATCTGCAATTTTGGCCACTTTTATGCATAAAATGTCTTATTTTTATATGAAAACATGAAATGACAGATGAACACTCATATTTATGTCAGTAAACTAAAACGTTTCAAATTGATATCTTATTTGACATCTTAAATATATATTTATTTATTCCCCTATTCACTTGCAGCCTTACAGACCTCTTTTTTTCTTTGGTTTACAAATATTAAAAGCAGGATTGAGTACATTTTAAATTGTCAGCTGTGGTCCAAACTCATTCCAAACGTCCCTAACACTTTCCTTGTAGCATCCCATTTCTTCACAGGGACAAGTTTAAAGGCACATTTCACACCTTGCAGGGTCACTTTTCATTCCACTACAAGAAAAAAGTTGAAGTTAAACCTTATAGATATATATATATATAGACAAATACGTAATATGTATGAAATAGTTAACAGAAGCCCATCAACCCTTCACTAAAACTTTGAGCAGTTCTCCCAATTTAGTGCAACCAAACACCAAACAGCAGCTTTAACAGGGGGTTTCACTGAATACTAATGACTTTGTATTTTCAGTCTGTGTTGTTCCTGTTCTTGGCCTCTCCTTCGCTCCTCTCTCCTCACTCCTTTCTCCTCTCTGCTCCCCTCAGAAGCTGACCCAGAGGCGGCCCGTAAGGCAGACGCAGCCGAGGCGAAGTCCGATCCCCAAGGTACGGCCCCGCCTCGTAACAAATGCACCCTTCCTCCGGCCAAGCGTCCATTATTCCCGCTGACCCACTGTGTTTTCTCTGTGTGCAGTGCTTAGCAACCTGCTCAACTCCAACTCGTCCTAAGCCGAAGAGAAGGGGCCATGTGACGTCCTGGATCAACCACAGGGGGAGCGGCGCACCCTCCGCTCTGTCGGGCTGTTACTGTGATGCCCTCCTCCCCCGGGGCTGTGTGTTTGTGTGTGAGAGAGTGTGTGTAAGCGAGAATGTGTAGGAATTTGAAAATAAATGTCAAATATAAGGGTTAATGATCGTCAAACAATCTTCGAAGGGCCCATATCATGCTCATCAGGATTTGATTTCAATCATTCAGACACCTCTACAATTCTATTTCATGTTTTATATGACTTAAATGAATGTACGTGTATGCAAAACAGGTCAAAAGTAATTCAACCCGCTTGCAGCCAGCAGAGGGAGCCAGCAGATATTTCCTCATAAAAGAACGCAGTTAAAACCCTTGTTAATAACTCAAAAACAAGCAAAAAGTTGATTTAGCATAATGTGGGCCCATTAAAACTTTAATTTTTAATTTTTGAACCAAATCCAAGCGGAGACCATCTAATGGCCTCAGTAATACAACACTACCTTTTCCTTTCATGTTTCCAGCGTGAGTATAATCAGATTTAGATATCGTAGGCTTTCTAACATGAAATCATGTTGTTGTTGTTGTTGTTTTTTTGACAATGTCTGTGTAGTTCTCCGGGGTTAGGTAGACAACAGAAACTACCGCTGTTTCTCCCACTTATGAGTAATAACGTACAACGCTCTTCTCCGGGCGAACTGATGTCATATAACGTGTGTGTTGTTGTTGTTGTTGTTTTTTATATGGTGAAGGGGCTTAGTTTTGGAATGACCACTTCTTCTCAAGTCGGTTTTTGTCGTGTTCAATGCTTGGCGTATAGCGAGACAAAAAAATAAAAAAAATAGCAGGTGTAGTGGTGACAGTAGCTGTGATGGGAGTCGACCGCCTCTGTGCACGTCCATGGATGAATGTCGAATGAATTGGACGCATAGGGAGTGGGGCGGCGGTGTGGTAGGCGTAGACAGCTGTATTATAGTAGTGCCTTTTCACTGGTACGGCGTGGCTTGGACACTGCAGAGACCTACTACGAATGAACAGGAAGAAGTTTATGAATGTAGTAAAAGATTCAGGTTCATAGATACAGACGGCATCTTTGGAATTGCCAATGTCATGTTCGAAGCAGCCAGAGGGGGGAAACAAAAGGGGGAAAAATATATAAATTCCTCCCATTTCTCCACCATTACTTTAACAAAATTCAGAATTTTGAATATATTGTTTTACTAAATAAAGATACAGAGACATCAAGAGGAGATAAGTGGTTCAACAGCCCATAAATACTGGAAAACGGGCAATGCTAACCAGTAAGCTATGCTAGCTTCATGTTACCTATGCTAACATTAGCAATGAGTGCCGTTTTTTTCGCTTCTACTGAACAATTTGCTGTGAAAAAACATCCATAAGGACCCGATTTTGGCTTGACTTTATTTATACAGGGAAAAAATGTTATTCCCAAAACATACTTCCTTCCCCCTCGGCAAGGCCAAGTCCCCTCCAATGATGTGTTGCCGTTTGTATCTATGGTCAACATTTCGGTCCACATATATATGGAAAGTTATGGCCACATTTCCACTCATCTGCCCTAAAAAATTATGTAATTACAGTACCGTTTTGGCATTTTCATGTCCACGCTTAATTCCCTGGTCAACGCTATTTTCCTTTGAACCTTCAAAGTCGGAAAACAGAGCGTAAAAACAAAGTCACAACTTTCACAGAGCCATGTTGTGACATCGTCTGCATACCCCATGATAATGATCCAGTGCCTTAATATCCTGAGAAAGGCTATTATTAACAAGACTTTGTTTTATTGACTGAAAACGTCAATGTATTTTGAGCCATCTTCAGAACAATGGCTGCCATGAAAACGTAATCAGCAAAATTATATGATAGTGTCCGCCTGCTTATCAATCAGGTTAGCTGGGTTCATCTGGGTGTGGACATGGCCCTCTCGTCAAGATAACGTGGATTACCGAAAAAGGAAGGACATCCGATTTGAAGATGTGGGTGATCACGGCGTGGGTGTGTTAAGAGAATTAGGTTATCGCCCCCTCTGACCTGATATGGTACTGCAGCAGAAAATCCTCTTGGGTCCAGAAACAATATTTACCCCAAAAAAGACCCTGGTTAGAACTGCCAGTTGACGCATACACGTGAAAGATTACTCCGAAATAACGTGGAAGTGAAGGTTTTTTTTGGGCAACGTGCCAGCCGTCTGGAATTCCACTCCAGTGGAAATGGGCCTGTAACATTCGCCGCATCTGTGTGGACTAGGTGTTGTTGTTTTCTTCTCAAAACCCAGTTTCAGTGGGCCTCTGAAGTCGCCAAGCCACTCCTCGTGCTATTCCGCATTCCGCCTGTGACTTTTAGAGGATTTTTTAGCTGCGCATGTAGAAATAGTGCCTCAGGTTTTATTAGCCGCTAACTCCGTTTATGCGAAGCAGCTCGTCTTCATTTTTAATTTTTATTTCCCGGTAGCAGAACAAAACTGAATGTCTTTGGTTGCCTTTCTGCTCCCGTTTAGCGCAGCGCTTCGTGTTACTTCTACTAGTGTGTTTATTTTTTTATCGTCGTATTTAGCTGCAATACTTTGGACAGAGACTGTTGCTACAACAGCCTAGCCACATGCTAAAAGAAGAGTCGATCTGTGACGTCAGGAATTCTACTGTACGGACTGCGGGGGGGGCACCACACTGGCTCGGAGCTCTCCTTAACTGTGATCGGTGGATACGTAATGTGCAAATTACTGTAAATCCAGCCTTTAGACTGAGCCAGACACGCCTTAGGAACTGTAAAAGCGGGGAATCTACTCTTCTCGCAAACAAGTCGGACCAACAGAAAAGCACACATTGTAATCCAGCACACATTGGTCAAAGTCGAAGTCTTGATTTTAGACCGGGCCATCCTCAGTGATTCCAAGGTTGTGGCCATTGGATATCGGTCGTAAAGAGCGAAGTTGAGATGGAGGGCAGGTCAGAACCTTTATTTAACTAGACCCACATGAAACACAAAACGACACAAAGTCCAACATCTTGTCACAAATGAGGCATACCCAAAGACCACTGCCCTCCGTCTGAACTTTTCAACAAACTCTAGAACGTCAACGCGACCCAATCGTCATTTTGCACCATCTACAGACTTACTAATGCATTAACGTAAGACTGTCCGAAGTCAAAATGTATATATAAAAAGGGAAAAAAAGTCTAACCCTATAAGTGCACTTGAAGGCATCCATTCCACACTGACCAGTCCTGCCTTAAAGCGAACACATGAGTTACAGCAGAGGGATGTCGTGGTGGCGGTTTTGGAGGGAGAAGCACTTTCTATCCTAGAGTCAGGTGTTGTAGGAACCGATCATGCAATAACGGACGTTAATCGCGTGATGATGTCGTGAAACCATCGAGCCCAAAACTTTCCAATGTGAATAGTTGCACTTAGCAAACAGATCGTAAATCGATTCGCAATCATTACATGTAAAAAATCTAATAAAATTGCGACCAAGATGATAATGTTGTCGGCTGTTATCGCATTATCGGTTCCTATATGGTGGACTTCCGTCAGACCTGGACTTTGTAAAACTTATTTAAGTATTCTGTGTTTGTTTTGTTTGATGTAGTCTTCTTCATAATGTCATCTGGCACTTCTGAAAATGTAAATAATGTTTGAGCCAAATAAAACGATTCTTATTTTGTTTTTCGTGGGAGAAATGTGTCAGCGTGGTTTGTTGTGTGTGATGTTTATGGACCAGTCAAATTCGAAAATAAAGTTTGCTAAATTAATTCCAATTTTAATGGTTGGTATAAGCAATTTGCAAAAGGTGTAATTGTTTTCTTTAAGAAGATGGGCTCCCCCATCTTGATTATCGCTGCGTGGAGTTTGCTCTTTGCTGCTTACTGTAGGTTTCCTTCTGGCGCTTTGGTTTTTCTGGGCAGATCCCCAGAATTTCACGCATTCCTCATATTCCAGAGCACTTTAAATTTTGCGCATTTACGTTTTCGCCGACACAGAGATGGATCTACGAATACGACAAAGAAAAGGAAGAAAGTAAAGCAATGCAAAGAGATAAGGCGAAAGAAAAGGGACCTCACAGGAACAAGCTCATACCAAGTGCAAAACAGCGGTATTTGGAGAATCTTGCGGACATTCAAAACATCGACCCATACGAGCGTCCTGCAGCGGAGACCTGGGCCATTTACCTCCGTGCACATACATGGACACAGTAAACTACATTGTATTTGGTGTAAGTTACTACACGATGCTGGAGTTTAAAAGCCACAAGTCTTTGGAAAGTTACGAGCTGTGCTGTGGCTGGATCCAGGACTTGGCTCTACAAGCCTCGCGCTGGTGAAAACAGCGTTGTACTGGCAAAAGTAACTTTCTTCACATGCGTTTTAGTGTGTTGTCATTACATTGCATTTAGCAGACACTTCTTGACCAAAATGTAATTAATGTAAGTAATAAGGCGCATGTATCGTAAACACTACATTGTTACGAGATGTTCAATGTACACAAACGTTTCCAACATGTTTTGACAGGTCAGAGTGAGACTTGCGCTCCTCGATGCTGTGTTCATTTCTGTAACCTAAACAACTGTATCCCATTGTTCCTACGTTTTCCAGATCTATCATGTGAGGTACTGGAGCAGTTTTTAACGCAGCAGTGACTTCCAGGCGGTAAAACAGTGCTGAATAGCAACAACCTCCGCTACTACGGCGATAACAACACACGTAAATGATGTGTATTGCCGCCGGACTGCAACCACTATGGCGGCGAGGGGGGATCGCCGGGGGGGGGCTCTGTGCCGTGACGACAACTCCTCATTCTCAATACTCGTAGTGATGTGCCTTCTTGCATCTGTAGACGTCTAGGACCAAGGAGGGTCGTCACTGCCGCCTGCCTTTTGCCTCCTTTTTGGTTCGCCTTTTCTGTTATTATCCTGTCACTGGATTTGTGGAGCGCCGTGTGCAACGTAGTTACAGTATGGGTAAACTGTGGTAACTTGCTCTAACTGAGAGTACGGACTAAAACAAGTGACTAAACTAACTGTGAAACGAACTTCGGACAAACCTGGTCTTAACTAAAGAATGTGAAAATAAATGTACTCGCATTGCCACACATGCACAAGTAAGAATAAGTGAACATGAAGATTTTGATACACATTGGAAGATGTCATTTAACATTTATTTGATACATGTAGGAGTAGCAGGGTTAGGGTTTTTGTGGGATTTAGTGTTAGGGTTATAGGTTAGAGTTAGGGTTAGGGTTTGCGCTGAGGGGGGGGGGGGGGGCTACAATCCTGTTTAAGCCCCGGGGCCTATGCGTAGATTAAGGTGGGCCTGGCTAACATTTGTTTTGATTTTCGCTTTCTATTCGTCTTCCCACATCACTTTCATTACTAAATATAGCCCCCGTGCCTTGCTTTAGGCCTATTCTGTGCTTCCATAACTGGCGGACGGTACTCAGAGGTGAGCTATCCTAGGTATTTTCAGCATTACGGGTGCAGAGAGATTGATGCTGACAGCTCAGATATAAGCCTCAGGCACGTTCTGATCAGTGTGGGAACCTGCAGGCTCTGCCAGATACCTCACTTACATAATTTGCAGTCATAAAAGCCTTATTAATAAAGTCTAATGCAAATGACAGTGACTCATTTGAGAGCTGGTGTCAGGCCAATAGGAAATTAAGGTAAAATCCTGAAGAAAACGGGTGTGAAAGCTTGTGTGCATGGAATGTTACATAGCAACACCCTGGTGGCTCCCAGAGTCAATAATAAACACGGTGAGGCTGCGTTTCAGTTTCATGCAGCTAAAATCTGGAACAGTCTTCATGAGGATGTGAGACAGGCCTCAACTCTGACAATGTTCAAATCCAGGCTGAAAACAGCTCTTTTTACCCGTGCATATGAAAACTGAAAGTATTTTATCTGCACTCTTGCCTTTTACTGTCATTGATTAACTTTATGTTGATGTTTTATTGATTGATTTTATCTGTTTTCTTGTAATTTTTCTGCAACTGTAAAGCACTTTGAATTGCCTTGTGTGTGAATTGTGCTCTACAAATAAACTTGCCTTGCCTTGCCTTGCCTAGCAACATGATGCTAACGGACTTGGCTAACGAGCTGTTTCCTGTCCTTGTTTTATTCCGATGGGGAGTTAGCTGTGTCTCGCTGAAAATACTAAATATTTAAACAATATGTGTCAGAAAACAAATTTTTACATAGGATGTAAATACTTCCAGTGGAGATTAATACTCCTTGTATTAAAGAAGTAGGCCACCGTTTTTAATTACTGAGATATGTTCTTACCTTAGCTTAGACGAGTTGATGCGTAGCTATCTGGTCTTTACGCATGCCCCCAGTCCCGTAAACAACAGCACAGACAGTGTTAGCATATACTGTCACCTCTCCTCCTCTCCTCTGTCGCCAAACTGAGGTGAAGTTAGACGCTACCAAGCTCTTCCACGTTTTCCCTATAAACGCCTGTACATGATACAGTATAGTTACACATAACACATACAACTTAAACATGTCGATTTTCTAAGCAGATAAAAAGGGGAACTATAAGGCGTAGTAATATTACTACGGAATAGGGAAATAGGGAAAACGTGGAAGAGCTTGGTCGCTTCTAACTTCACCTCTGTTTGGCCACATAGAGGAGGGAGGAGAGGCTATATGCTAACACTCTCTGTGCTCTGTTTACGTAACTGAGGGCACGCGGAAAGAAAAGACAAGTACATATCAACTCGTCTAAGCTAAGTTAAGAACATATCTCAGTATTTAAAAACGGTGGCCTATTCCTTTAAATGTTGATGTTTTAGCTTTGATGCTAAAGGCTAACTTTAATGTTGATGCTAACAATAATAATAATATGCTTTACAAGCCTGTGTTACCAAGTTTCCCAAAGCACTACACTGTAGTCATTATTCATCCATGCCATACTCGGTGGTGGTAAGCTACTATTGTCGTAGCCACAGCCACCCCTGGGGCAGACTGAAGAAAGCAAGGCTGCCAATCTGCGCCATCGGCCTCTCCGACCACCACCACTCACTCACACAGGCAAACACACTCTCATTCATCCTGGCCTATTGTACATGTTTTTCATGGTGGGGGGAGTCTACAGGAAACCTACGCAGACACAGGAAGACCATGTAAACTCCACGCAGAAAGGCCTGGTCCGGCTGGGGATCGAACTTGGGACCTTCTGGTGTTCGTGCTTCACAGCTCGAACGCTAACCTCTGTGCCACAATCTGAAATAATAAGTTGAAAAACACCCAACTTGATGTTTACTTCAATTTTCTTTTTGTTTTATTTAACTTAGATTAATATGTGGACAGTCCTGAAGTAGTTGTTGTACTTTGCTGGCCAAGTTAGACATAAACATTCCATGTCCAATTGTTTGTGGAGACATCGCTTGGAGGGAAGTAATCACGGCGAGGCACTGTAAACACATGTATTGTAGTAGTTAAATCCACTATACCTGATTTTTATCTAGTACTGGAATGACATCTGCTTTGTCTTAGTATATTGTAAACCCAAATATTTATGGGGAAAAAACACTGCATCTAATTACAAAGCAACTGCATCAATTTCACAGACTTATCAATCAATCAGTCAATAGCCCAATATCACAACAGAAGTTGCCTCACAGGGCTGCACTAAACATTAAGGCAATAAAACAAAACAGTAAAGACAATGTAAAGCCCAGGCAAGTAAGTAAGTAAGTAAGTAAGTAAGTGCTTTATTGTCATTGTACAACTGTACAACGAAATAGTGTTCAGGTGTTAGTCCTGAGCTGCTGCGGCTGAGCCGCGCTGCCACTGTGTGTCAACCTGACCCGCATGACCTTGGAGGTCGGGGGAACTGTAGCACTCGGAAGAAACCTGGCTGGATGCCCTCTCTCGCGGTCTCCTCTGATCCTCTGAAACGGTGCCCCGCCTCCTGGGTTTGTCCCTGTTTCAGAGCATGGTGTCCTGCACTCGTCAACTGTTTCCTGTAGCTCCTCTTTTGACGCCTCCTCTGTGCTACAGGTGGGGCTCTTGGTGCCTCTTCAGTGTCTCAGAAATGTGTAGGTCTCAAATGGGTTTAGCTGATAAGCTAGCATTTTGTTTACCTTTAAAAAGCTGCTTTCTTCAGGACCATTTTAGACTCTCAAAGTAAACAAATCCACCAAACCTCCACAAAAACACAACAAAGACGTACAAAAGTATCCAGAAAAACAATGTGGAACAAAGAAACCACAAATACAGGTCGCAGAAAAAGGTGAAACATTAAGTTGTACCAGGAGAGAGGAAGTGAAGTATCCAGGCAGACATAAACATTTTAATTAAAGGAGCGGCGCGGGTGTCCTCTGTCCTTAGACTCTCCAGCACGGTGAGGAAAAACTCAAAAACCCAGGGGAGAAAAGAGAAACCTTGGGGAGAACCACAGAAGGAGAGATCCACTCCCACGGACAAGCTATAGACCCAGGGCCGATGGGAGTCCCTTCAGCAGACGGGCCAAGATCACAGAACATCCAGTCCATGTTGGAGCATAGGTCTTCTTGAATGATCCATGTAGGCAGGGTTCCTCCGTTCGATCTAGACAGGCACTCCCCCAAAGGGGGTGGGACAGGAGACACCACGTGACTAGCAATGAACAGACTTCAGATAAAATATATATTGTATCATAATAAGACAAAGTCTTGCATTTCTGTGACAGTGACCCTGAAAGTGACCCTTCAAGTTGTGAAATGTGCCTACAGAAGAATTAGGATGCTACAAATGTGTTAAGAAAGAGTTTGGATCACAACTAACATTTTAATTTTTGAGCCTCCTCTATCACTGTTTAAAGCCAAATAAATCAGGTATGGCCTGAAAGTGTATTTTGGAATGGAACCTGTGATCTTCTTTCCTCTGATACCAATAAGGCAGTGACCTCGAAACTCACTCTGGTTCTGGAAGTCCACTTTCATTAAGCAACTGTGCTTATATATACAGTATATATCAGTGGCGGGCCGTGGGGTTTCAGTCAGGGCCTTCCATAGCAACATGGGTTCACACAGTCAAACGCATATAAACTTATCGACAATAGGCGTATGGATAAAACTGCCTTTTTGCGTGGCATTTGTTCGCTAAAGGATTTGTCAACAACGCAAACCAAAGCAGTGGTGCCTCCGCCCCCAAACAAAAGCAAACACCTTCGGGAACACTCGTGCGTTATAATGTGGAAACAGGCGGCTGTTTTTAGGAGATGTTTTGTTGACAGAGCGAGTAAAATAAAAAAATAAAAAAAATACTAAACTTAAAGTTTGGTGCTATTTGAGATCCCTTTTTTTTTTATAGCGCTTGTAATAATATGTCTATGTCGTAGTCACGTACCTGTTCCCTGCCCGCGTCCCAGCACAGCTGACGCCGGGAAACCCTTCTCCTGTCCGGGGAGCCGAGCGTCTACGTCCCGCTGTCGTTCCCGCTGCTTTGCTCTAGAAGCTCTTCAGAATGAAGGGGCGCAAATATCCGTGATCAGAAAATCCGCTTCTTTTTGCCTCGTTCGGATGTTCCCAAGAGGAATATCTGTTTATCCGGTTTACGTCTGTTTTCCTGGATCGTCTTGCCCATGCGCGGCTATATTAGCGGTTTTCCCAGGCGAACAAAGCGTAGGGGAAGCTACTAAGCTACTGAAGGCCCTGGGGGGCGTACTGTCAATGTACATCGAATTCTGATTGGCTGATAATTCTGTCATTCACGCTGGCTGTCAATCATGTGTGCGCCCTGACAACACTGGGCCTGCAGAATCTGTTCTGAAGGCCCTGAGGAGGAGCAGCTCGCCAGACGTGTTTAAGGCACTTTTTGAGTAGGAAATTACAGTTACACATCAACAAAACCAATATAAGCGACTCAACTGTACATTATATAAATAAATTAGAAATTAAATATACTATTGAGACATTTTACACTTTTTTTTTCTTCATTTGGTCAGGGCCAGCAGAGAAGGCCCTGCTGGCCCTGACGGCACACCACTGGTATATATATATTTTATGTTTTCCAGAGAATATTTTGAATATCTTATTTGGTCTCTTAATTAAGTATAATTGGATAAATTAAGAAAGAGAAATTTGAACTCTGTATTAAAATGTGATGTTGGTAGGTGGTGTTTCGAAAGGCAGATGTTGTGGCCTCAACGCCAAAATAAAGTTAATGTATTATTTCACTGAATTCAGTGAAATAATATAGGCTATTCTACCATTTATTTGTTTCCATGTGAAGAGAGTCCTAAATAGCAAAAAAAGTGAAATAAAACATTAGACCATTTCTTTGTTTCCATGTTAAAGTTTTGATAAGTGGAAGCTCTGCACACCTGAGTCGGCAACGGGTGCGTTTGATGAAGGTCAGAGTGACCTTCATCAAACTTTGAAGTTTGATGAAGGTCAGAGTGACCGAAACGTTGCTGCAATAAAAGCCAAGTAAAAGAGTGAGACAGTGTGCGGGAGCCTTTTTTCCATGTTAAAGTTTTGGCATTATCAAAGTTCCAAAGCCTAATAATAATAATAATAATAATAATTAAAAAAAAAAAAACATTTTGAAAAGTAAAAAAAATTAAAAGCCTATGATAATACAGAGTATATCAGGCTTAGATTCACATAGCCATGCGTTATTTCGCAACTTGAATTGTTTTCGTGTCTCCTAAAAACAGAAGTGGTCAGAAAAGCTGCTCCGCTGGTCCTTTGTTGATTGAGGCACACTCTCTCACCACGACGGCGGGTGCGCCCTTTACTACGGTAGAGGAAACACTACAGTGCGCCATTTCCCCTGTACTACGGTAGAGGAAACACTACAGAAGAAGGACCTTCATGAATCCTTCCATTGATTCGCTCTGGAGCTCCGAGCCGCGGGTATGAGGTAAGTTCGCTTCGTGCTGCAATATTTCACTGTGACAAGACGTCAAACTAACTTCAAAAAACGGCCCAAAAGTAAAGCATTTACCCGTGTCCCTCCACTGTTAGCTCCTACATGCTCCACATTACTTGTCGTGACTATTAGCTACATTTTCATGCATAAATTATGATGAGTCGTTCTGCAAAATGTTGTTATTGTAGCCTAAAATTCATATAGCTTCTGTTTAAGCTAGCCTCATATTCCATGCAGCTGTAAAAGCTTGCATTCTGATTTCTGAAATACTGAATTGATTTTTTCCCCACGGTTTCCATTAGAAGCCTTTATCAATGAATGTATTTCCACTAAGTGGCTGACCATGCTGACGTAAAATCTAATGCTGTGAAATGCATTATGAAAAGCTTACCTTATTTAAAGTATTTTTGTTCAAGTAAATGGTGATCCCAATAAGAGTTAGCATTCATCTGAAATAATTTGGCTCAAGTTGGAGTAAAAAATAGTGATCCAAATAATTACTAAATGATCATGATAATTACTTAACCTCTTAACCCCTGCCGTAACGGAGTGCCTTTTCTCCAGTTAAGCTTTGCTCAAATCCATAAGGTCACAGCCTATAGGGCTCGCCGGTGTTACGTCACAAATCAAGCGGCGGTGAATACAACGCTCTCGGCTTTGTTGAAAACAATGTGAGATCGCTGCATTGGGTGGTTGTCATTGGATTTGTGATTTGATTACCAGGATAACCTGCCTATTGAGGCTAAAGTCCAATATAAACAGAAATTGGACTTGATTGGTCTCGATGAATGTTTGTACAAACAGAGGTAGATAGTACGCGTCGCTAATCCATCTTAACTTTGTGCTGAATTTCACGCATTTATGTTCGCCTTTCGGGAAATAAGCATGATCTAAATTAAACGTAATGCTGACGAAAAAATGTTTTAGAAGCTCTTAGGCGATGTTCTTTCTAGTTTATTCGGCTTTAGATTTAGCTAAAGCATGATTTAGCTAACGAGTGTCATGACATTAATTAATTCACTGCCATTGACGTCTATAGATGTCAGTGGGACTGGATGCAGTCTTACGCAGCCTTACGCAACTTCCATGTGAAGATCTTACTTGTAGACATTATTTTATTGGGTCAGCAGGTGGCAGCAGTGCTCTTTGGATGCCTGATCACAGGTAGAAGTAGAAACCGCGGCTACTTCTTTTAATCTGAGCATGATCTCAGACGAGGGAAGGATGATGACTACGACAGTAGGAGAAGATCGAGGGAGAATAGCGAAATGTAAGGAAAAATACAGGCAACTTACACTTAAACAGGTTTTGGTTAGCGGTGGTTCTCGCAGTAAGAGTGGTGGAGGAGGAGGATCAAGGAGACTGACAGATGGTTCGAGCTAAGAAAGCCGCCGACAAGCATGCTAAGGATGCTAACCCGGACACATCACATCTCACACGAGAGAGAAGCAGGTTTTTGCTGTTTTATAGAAAGAAACCACTGTTCAATAAATAAAGCAATAAATATTAGGGTCAAAGTCACAGTGACTGTCAAAGTCACAGTGACTGTCAAAGTCACAGTGACTGACAATGTCACTGTCACAATGTCATACAACAAGCAAATGCGTTTCTTTTTACAAAAAGCTTGTTTTCTCAGCTTTTTGGCCATGAAAAACAGACTTTTTCAGTGAAACTTGATTTACGGAAGAACAAAACAAGCTAGAAACAAACTTTTTTTCTGATGAAAGTAAACAGTCTATTCTTTCAGAATCTGATTTTACATAGTCATAGTACACAATATTCTGTGGGTCTTGAAAATTCAGTGAAAATCATCTAAAATGCCTGGCAATATATGGGGTTGGCTGTTCTGAAATTGGCTGGCAGCCAATGAGTTAAACATTTGATTAACAATTTATTTAATGTTTAAAGCAAAGTAAATGGTAGAATTTGGAGCCTGATGTGTCCGGCACGGTTATATTAAACTTTAAAACATAATCCACACAAATTGTTCTGATCTGCAGACGTAGATTCTAATCATTAACTTAGTCAGTTTAGTCAGATTGAAGCTGTAGTTCCGACAGAATGGAACATCCAAAAGCACAACAGCTTTTAGGCCGGATTTACTGAGAAAAACTCCTGTCACTCACAGGCAAAAACGCTGTCTAATACTGCCATTGTTTTCACCTCCACATACACGGCGCACTGAAAGTACCCGGATGCTAGAAGAGCCCTATAGGCCAGTGTAACTTCTCATCTGAAAGCCAAGACCTACACAATTCATCTAAATTGAGCTTTTTCCTTGCGTTGTTGCCACGTTGTCGTCACTTTTGTGTGTAGGGTTTCCGTCCGATTGTTTGCCACATTTTCCTCACTGTTTCGTCCCTTTTCTGTTGCTCTGCTTTGGCTTTTTTGCGTTTTTGTCACACATTTTTGTCACTTTTCTGTTGCTCTTTTTGGCCTTTATGTTGCGTTTCCGTCACACATTTCCATCACTTTTTTGTCACTTTTCCTATGCTCCTATGAAAGAAAGTAGTTTTGAAACCCACTGATCATTGTTTATTTAAGCCTGACAACCTGATTTATTATTTGTAATAGACCGTGAGGTCACTAGCAAAGTCCCAGTAAGATTAAGAAACCAGAATATCCAAAGGAAACCTATGCAAACGGGAGAACCCAGGATCTTCATGTTGTGAGGCGAGCGCATGAACCGCACTAACCTGTATGGCATAGATGTGTATATGTTTGGCAAAGGTGGCTCAGATGGTAGAGTGGATCGTGCTATAACTGAGAGGTTGGCTGTTTGAATCCCAGCTCCTGCGTGCAGGCTCTCATTGTGTCTTTGGGCAAGACACTTCACCAAATCGCCTGTGTGAGTCTAGTTTGGGAGTTTAATGATGGTCTTTCCAGGTGGACAAAACGATGTTGAAAATGTGTTCCAGTGCTTTTGTGGAGAGTGCTCTGACGTTGTCTATTGTCTGTTGGTACTGAGGCACAAAAGAACTCTCTCAGAAAAATAAGTACAGTCGCAAGCAAAATCTTCAGTGTTCCTCCGAAGGGTCGCAGGACATTTAATTAGCTCGAGCTCTGGATAAAGCAGATCAAATATCAGACTCAATAAATGGGGCGTTTGAGCTGCTCCCCTCAGGTCGAAGGTGCCCAGCCCTGTCTAAAAACAGCACCAGGCAGTCATTTGTGCCACAAGTCATTTTACAATTAAACAAACAATTCAATTTCATTTTCTTAAGTAGCCACTTGGAATGTTTTAGATTCTGTACCTCTGTAGCAGAGGGCTATTATGGAACTTAGAGTGGGAAGAAAAAGTGAGTACACCGTTTGGAATTTCTCACATTTCTGCTAAAATTGGTCACAAAATGTGGTAAAAAAAAAAAAAAATCATAAGAAAGATTATACAGTATCTGCTTAAACTAATACCACCCAAACATTTACATTTTGTCATATATTTATTTGCCATAACATGTAAACATTCACAGGAGAGCGTGGAATAAGTAAGTACACCCCCTGAATCTCGCTGAACTGCAGCAGTTTTATAAAGAGGAATGGTCCAGGATTCATCCTGATCGTTGTGAGCGTCTAATCTGCAACTACAGGAAAGCAGTTATTGCTGCAAAGAAGGATCAGCCAGATATTTAATACAAGAGTTCACTTACTTATTCCATGCATGTTGTGAATGCCTCATGTTTTTCTGCTAAATATCTTAGTAAACTTGTGAATTCATATTTCTATTGATGATAGGCAAGGCAAATGTATTTATTCCGTGCATTTCGTACACAAGGCAACTCAATGTGCCTTGCAAAAGAATGTATGCGAAATTACAAGCAGGTTAAGTTGAGGCAAAGCACATACAGAAAAACATCAAGACATGGGAAACGCACAGTACACGAGGTCACGTGCGAAATATTTTCTTGGGTACGGGTTTTAACCATTTTGCATTTAAAATAACTTATATTTGAACAGCATCAGCTTCGTGGCTGTAAGCTAACGCAGCGGCGGAGTGATCTGCGATAAAATAGTCCCTCAAAATGCGGTAATTCATGTGATCCAAGGTCAGTAATATTTCAAAAATTATTCTATCGACAGACATTTATATGGTTAGTCTGGTGTTATAAGTGATTTACCTCAGGTGCACTGTGGAGTGGGTCAGACTGTTTTTAATGCAGGCTAACTGATACCATAGAAATGCTTTAGCCTTGCACTAGCCTAGCGCCACTAGACTCTTCAAATATAAGAACTGCATGAATTTAAGAAAAAAATATCTCCAGACATCAACAACACTCTGGATAACTAGGAAATGAGGCCCTATGTCAAAAATCCTGAAATATCCCTTTAAGTAGAAAACTGTAATGTCTTAGAACTCCTCTAAAAGTAAGTTACTCAAGAAATCCCACACTACTACTACTACTACTACTACAGCTACTATAGGTACCTCTGATTATAAACCAGTCACTTGTCTGCTCATAGTTTACCGCTCCTCTTTTCCTTATCACTGTTTATCAGCCTGGAAGAGACAATTCAAAGGTCCTACATTTATTGTTCTGGAGTCAGTTTTCTGAACGTACCTTGGACACCTCGCTGCCTTCATATTTTATACCTTAAAACTTTAGTACAACAACTCTCATTTTTATATACAAATTGCCTGGACTTCATGGCACACAGGGAAGTGAAACCGTAAATAAAGCTACGAATCAATAACGCAATCTGAGTGGTTAAAGTACATAATAGAGTGCCAGGTTAGACACGGACGACTTGGTAGCGTAGCGGTTAGCGCTTTTGCTTCACAGCTAGAAGGTCCTAGGTTCGATTCCCACCTGGACGGGGCCTTTCTGTGTGGAGTTTGCATGTCCTCCCCGTGTCTGCGTAGGTTTCCTCCGGGTACTCCGGTTTCCCCTACCACTAAAAACAGCTAAAACATGTAAAATGGGTGAATCTCCAGCCAGGTGATTCTGACCATCAGCCTGGACCTACATATGGAGATGGGCCTGCTCCTTAGAGGAAGGATGGGTCAAATGCAGAGGACAAATGAATAAAGTGCACCTTACCCTTAACATGATCAGAAACAGAACATTAAGCCATTGGGGCTTAGAAACATCTACAGTATTGGGTGGCTCAGCATGGATAGTTTGTCTTTTTTTCAGAAGGGTGAGACTGGGCTGGTATTAGGGCTGCCTGTTATTGAAGTAACTTGCGATATGCGATACCCCTGTGTAATATCGCGATAACAGTATTATTGCGATATTACACTAAACCATTTCAACACGATATGTTCCATTCTAATCAAACACACATCTAGTTCTTCAGCAAATTGTTTCAAAAAAAGACTTAAAAAACACAACATCAGGACCCAAACAAGAATTACATTTAAGTAAATTAGGAAATGTTGAACTAAAACTTTAACTAGAACTTTTTACACGCACATTTATCTGAGTCGGATGGAGATTTTAGTGATGTGGCGATATATTTTTACTTTTCGCTATACGGATATTGCATCACCTAATATTGCGATATGAGATTTTTTGCAATATATTGTGCACCCCTACCTGGTAATAGTATTACACCATAATTATAACAAGAAAACAATCTTCTGCCTCTCTAAAGTACTCTTACCAGTGCAGGACACCACGCTCAGCGAGCAGCCGGGTTTCCTCCGTTTCCCCGACCTCTAAAAACAATTTTGTTGTACAATTGTACAATGACAAATAAAGCACTTACTTACTTACTTACAGGTGGCAGTTGTCGCAAGCTGTCAAGTCTCCTGTTTTGGCAGAGAAACTAAAGTATTTTACCGCTCTTGGAGCTCGGTTGGGTGGTGGGACGGCTTGCAGCCAGCACTGGAAAATATCCCTTATTTTCAAATCTAAAACTTGATTATGTGTTTACCTTTTGTTTGCGTTAATTTAATGTTAGCCTTTAGCTGCTAAAGCACTTACTAAACACAAAGTCTCCTCTGGTGAAGTATTTACATGTACATCCCAAGAAAGGTTTTTAACATGTTGTTAGTGATTCAATCCAAAAGCTTTTTGTTTTCTGCCATCGACATTTAAGACACGGACAGGAAACGGTCATTAGCCTAGGACATCATGCCGCGGCCCAAATCATAAATAATAGTGATTGCAGACTAAATAGTACTTTATGTAATTATACAAATACCCTCAAGTTAATTTCTAAGTCACTCATATATACTGTATGTATGAATGTAACTGATGTGTGGTCACCAGTGTTGGGTAACGTTACTTTTAAAAGTAACTGGTTAAGTTAGCTCGTTTCTCCTCTGAACAAGTAGCTCATTACGTTATTGTGTTACTTTATTATGAAAGTAACGCATTAGAGTACTCATGCGTTACCTATAATAAACATTTATATAGCCTTCATTTGCCGATCATTTCTTCCGATGAGGAATGCTCTGTTTCACAAACAGTCGCCAAAAAAGCTAACTCGCGCAAACAGCCCCGATACCAATAAATGTTTTCAATAATAGCACAATAATTCGCTTAGCTTAGCTTCGTTTGCTTTATGGAAACAATTTGGCTCTGTCAGAAACTGCTCTTACGCTTTTGAAGGGATATTTCAGGATTTTTTACATTGGGCCTCATTTGTCTGGAGATATTTTTTTCTTAAATTCATGCAGTTTTTATATTTGAAGAGCTTAGTGGCGCTAGGGTAATGCTAAGCTAACGCATTTCTACGGTATCGGCAACCCTGCATTAAAAACAGTCTGACCCACTCCACAGTGCACCTGAGGTAAATCACTTAAAACACCAGACTACCCATATAAATGTCTGTGTCGATAGAATAATTATAACCATTTTGCATTTAAAATAATTTATATTTGAGCAGCATCAGCTTCGTGGCTGTAAGCTAACGCAGCAGCAGAGTGATCTGCGAGGAAATAGTCCCTCAAAATGCAGTAATTCATGTGATACAAGGCCAGTTATATTTCAAAAATGATTCTATCGACACAGACATTTATATGGTCAGACTGTTTTTAATGTAGGGTTGCTGATACCATAGAAATGCGTTAGCCTAGCACCACTAAGCTCTTCAAATATAAGAACTGCATGAATTTAAGAAAAAAAAATCTCCAGAAATCAACAACACTCTGGATAACTAGGAAATGAGGCCTAATGTCAAAAATCCAAAATATCCCTTTAAGGTCTTACAAAGTGCATTGAATTGTTAATAATACACACCATACTCAACTTGATTTAGAATCATTGTACAGCTTTCCTCAACCACAACTGGTTAGCTACGGGTTAGTTGTTTACATTGGAAGGGCCGATGCTGCCAAAATCTGCGTGTTGTTGTTCGGGGCGAGGGACAACTCCATCGTGGTTTTCCTCTTTAGCTTCGCCACCAGCGCTGTACTGTCCTTTTCTCCAGTTCAAACCCCACTTTGAGAACATCCTGTTAATCCAACAGTCCATGAACAGAGCCTACAGTATAGTGCAAGTTGTTACTGTTGTGTTACATTGTGTTTTAGTTTGTTGTTGTTTCATGACCCCATGTTTCTTCATGCACTATTTGGTGAAAAGTAAATGAATACTTTGGACGTGAACACCAAAAGTGAGCCTTAGTGCGTTTGTGACGTGACATACTTTCACAGGCCATAACTGTTTTGTTACTTTTACCATGCGCCTGTGAAAATACCAGAGACATGCAAGACTGGGACTTCACCTTGTTAAACCCAGGACTGGTGGGTGTGCATTTTTGAAACTTTTGCGATTTTTCTTTCTTTTTTTCACCGCCAACAAAAGAACATGAAATAATAATTGGACAAAATTTCTCCTATTACATGTCAATTATAGGGTCTTACATCTGAGTGAGATTTACACATTTTTTGCAAACAGCATAAACATGTGGCAACTTCAAAAGGTCATGATTTTCAAGCCAAAAGGGTTCAGTAAAATCATAATTAGGATCTCGGCTCTAAAAACACGGTTAATGAACTTTTTCCCATCTCTGTAAGTTGTCAAAACAAAGCCGGCTGATAATGTAGTGATATCAGCAGCAGCTAGTAACATTGTTTTGATAACAAGTAGCGAATAGCAATAAAAAGGACTTGTTGAATCAGGAGGAGCTACGCATTTTCATTTAGGAACTCACAAATCCTGCGATAATCCAGGTAGCTTAGCAAGGGGATATTATTACACAATACAAATCAATAAAAGTTAGAACCTTTAAGATAAGTTACATTCTCTTTTTGTGTCAATATTCCTTTACCTTAAGGCCCTGTACCGCATGTTTTCCCACGTAGTTTTTTTTCCCCTCCTTAAAGAGTAACTCACCCTCAAATCCTGATAAACTGTATAAATGAGTGTCCAATAGTGTTGTCTACATGTCCTGGTCATTATTTTGGCTATTTAGTGCAAATTAGTTGAAAGATCAGACTAATTTGCACAAATTAGTTGAAAGATAGATAAACATGACCTGGATGATTCTGTACTATCTTCAATGACAAACCGAAAACAATTTCAAAAGGACAGTGTTCCAGCACAATAAGATATATTTTTTATTTATGTGATATGTTTTGTACACTTTGCTGTAAGAAAAATAAAATAAAGCTTTGTAATACATATAGTCACGTCTATATACCTCACACATTATCTGCTGAGGACACTGAGATACATCTCCCATGCTTACGTAGACTACAGCAAAAAGTCTACATCTAAAATAGATGTAAATTCTGAAAGGACAGTTCGGTCCCTTAGCTGCGATGCTAACATCGATTGAGCTCAATGCTAAGCCGCTAGCTTTGTAAATGACAGAGGAATCAGTCTAATAAAATAAGCCAGCGCCTCAGAGCAGTCTCAGATACAAGGCCTCTGTCTGTCACGATGCTTCTCCTGTAGAGAGAGCTGTAAAGTTGTCCCTGTGAAACATGTTGCTAAACAAGTTAGCTCGCTGGAACTCCATGCTCGGACTTTGTTTACGAGTAGCGCTGCAGGTGCAGTGTCGAAGTCAGATGACTCAGGCCTGTCAATCACAGACCCAGACCCCTCCCACCCCTCCCCCCTCCCGCGTGCCCTTAGTCCTCCAGGCAACGCCCCTTTACTGTTAATATTTTCAAATCTGAGTTAGTAACTCTTTAAGTAAATTTTGAAAGAAGACGTTGGTGAAAAGACTGTATATTTGTGACTAATTTCATTAAAACACTTGTTTTTTTTGTTTGATTTTTTTCAAGAACTTGCAGGCAAATTGTTTTTGTATTGTGACAGTGATCCCAAAAAAGTGACCCAGAAAACTGTGAACCGGGCTTATAAACGTGTAAACTGTGAATCAGCTAGAAATGTGCAAGGAATGTTGTGAATGAGATTAGACACAGCTAGGGTTGCAAAATTCCCTTTTCAACATGGGAAAATGTCCATAGCAATTAACGGGAATCTATAGGAATTAACAGAAATTAATGGGAATGAACACACCTGAAGGTTGCTTCTTTACACACAGATACAAACTAAAGCATACAAATTTGATTTGATAGTTATACACTGAAATACAAAGGGTTTGTGGAAATGGAACAGTATATTCACTAAATGTGTGCATTATTACAATGTTATATTGAGTCCGTGCCCATGTGTCAGTCTGTAGACTATATTGTGTTTAGTGCAGCTCTGTGTCAGACACAGGCCCCGCCCACTCCTTGTACAGTATTGGTCAGAGTCTGTCAGGGTCTGAGTTAGAGAGGTGAATTTAACCAATCAGTGTCCATCCATGTTCTTGCGCTTTATCCGAGGCCGGGTTGCGGGGGCAGCAGTGTCAGCAGAGATGCCCAGACTTCCACGCAGACCATCCCCCAGCTGTTCTGGGGGGACCCCGAGGCGACACCAGGCCACAGAGACATAGTCCTGAGCCTTCCACGAGGCCTCCTCCCAATAGGATGGATATATGCCTGGAACACCTCCCGAGGGAGGCAACCAGGAGGCATCCGGAACAGATGCCCTAGCCACCTCAGCTGGCTCCTTTCGACGTGAAGGAGCAGCGACTCTACTCCGAGCTCCTCCCGGATAACTGAGCTCCTCACCCGATCTCTGAGGGTGCGCCCAGCCACCCTGCGAAGGAAACTCATTTCAGTCATTACCCAGATCTCATGACCATAGGTGAGGGTGGGAACGTAGATCGATCGGTAAATCGAGAGCTTTGCCCCCTGACTCAGCTCCCTCTTCACCACAACAGTCCGATACTGCGACCGCATCACTGCTGACGCCGCACCGATCCGTCTATCGATCTCACGCTCCATCCGTCCCTCACTCGTGAATTAGGGTTGTGCCGATGGACGATATCATGGTCCATCGTGATGGATGAGCAACATCACGATGGAGAGCCACCATCGTGATGCCACGCCCCCTGCTGTCAGAAACACGCGCTGATCTTCTGTGGGCCTTGTAAACCTACAAACTTTGCAGGGATTGCACTGTAAATTAAATCTCGAATATAGCTAATATGCACGCTAGTTTAAGTAGCCTACCAGAAGCCTGAAGACATGATGTGTTGGCCGTAATTATTAACATAAAGACGCAGCGCTGCTCTATTTCTGACGCGCGGGGTTCTCTCTCTAAAAGCAGCTACAGTTTAACACCACATGGATTCGCTTTGCTTTTCGTACGGAAACTAAACCGTTTTAAAATGTCGCAATGGATCTCATATCGGAGCTGAGAGTGCATGGGTTTGGATGTTCTCACAAAGGGCCGAGAGAGAAAGAGAAAGAGGCGGTGCAGGAGGTTCAAGGCTATGAGCACACCCGGACCGGGAGGCGCGTGGAGCAGCTTCAAAAACGTAGGCTATGACGCAAACTTCTAAATATTGTCCCGTTCACCAGTTTCTTTAACGTTACATTAAAATTGAGCCAATGCAAATAATAAGCTCCGATTTACATTTGTATTAGTGTGATAAGAGCCTTGGTATTGAGGAGCAGATGACGCTCTGAATAAGTCATTCTCCTCTGAGACATTTACGCACCAGTTTTAACGCATTTCTATTGCAAAATTTGTGTTCCATGACTCTGTTCAGATCATATTTAGTTTAGATCCATTTATCCTGCAATCTCTCATTTTTCCTAACGTAAATAAAATGCAGCCTATATATAGGCTATGTAAATGTCTTTAAAAATGCATATAATGAGAGTTGGACGATATCATCCATCACGATGGTTCACTGTAAACAACAACTGCCAATTAAGGGGACATCGCCCAATCCTATCGTGAACACGACCCCGAGATACTTGAACTCCTCCACTTGAGGCAAGGACTCTCCACCGACCTGAAGAGGGGAAGCCACCTTTTTCCAGTGGATCAGGTTTAGGAAGGTGTTATGTTTTGACCTGATAAGGTCCTGACAATAAGTTCCCGTTGAAAGTTTCCGAACAATTTCCAGAAATGTATCAGGAATTTTCCGACCCTTTCCAACCCTAGACACGACTTTCTCTTCTTCCTTATTTATATCTAAATTGCATTACAACTATGTCCTTGTGGTATTTTCTATTCACACTTAGTTAGGCTGAATGAAATAGTAAGTCAAAGGTGACAGAAGTAGGTCAAAAGGACAATTAGGACCTTTGATGTATAAAGTTATGGCTCAAATATGGACTCTCTTTTACTATTGCCATTATGACAGGCTGTCATTTCACAAATGTCTCACGCAAATCAGATCAAAACCGGGAATTTGAAACATCTTGTAAAGGTAGTTTACAAGGTATTTGTACATTTTGAAAACCTCATAGTTCCAATTCCTATACATTACTTAACAGTGTCTGTAAAGGAAAACGCAGTGACGGGTCGCTGACTGTATCTATAAATTTGCAGGTGTGTGTGGTGGGCGTGTCTCCTCTTCTCCGTCCTCACAGCCACAGGAAGTGATGTCACAGGGCCAGATAAGGACCGCCCTCCTAACTTTGTCCTGATCATGGTGGACGACCTGGGCATTGGAGACATCGGTTGTTATGGGAACGACACCATCAGGTTCGTGCCAATTTTAAAAGGATGTCACCATTTCATATTTTTGAATCACCGTTATTGGGAAATGAAAGACAACTATTTGTATTTACATTTTTTAGTACTTAAATTTGTATATATTCACCGATTCTAAATAAAAAAGGCTTCAAGACTGTTTTATGCATTTAAAAATACATTGAATACAAAGTAATAGTAAACTTTACTACTGTATAATTATTATAATTGTAATAAATAGTCTTATGATTTTATTATCGACAGAGGCAGGTAGTACTCAGTTGCATTTACTCAAAAACATGTACTTGAGTAACTTATTGAAGTAATTGTAGTTCTTAAAGTAGTTTTAACATGTGGTACTTTTTACTCCCACTTGAGTGATATTACAATGATGTATCTGTACTCTTGAGTAAAAAAAAGAGTTATTTGTTTCACAGTGAGTAAATCTAAGCGGCAAAAGCCTCATGTGATGCATAAAACAGATGAGTTTATTTGTCAGAAAAATATTTTTGTATTTTTTTCTGCCATTTTTTCAACATTTCATGTTTGGGCAAGGCAACTTTTATTTATACCGTGCATTTCGTACACAAGGCAACTCAATATGCCTATGCGTTTAGTTTCTCATCATTTATGTCTCCAATCAGCTTTCAATCAGACTTTTACGCTCAAAGAGCTCAAGTAACATTTTCCCCAGGTACTTTTTTACTCTTACTTTAGTAATTAATTTTGTCGCTACTTTTTACTACTAAGTTATGTAAAGTTACTCTTACGTACAAAAACATCTTAGCTACTTCCCACCTCTGATCTCTTATTATTCGGCCACTATCTAGACTTGGCTAGGTATTATGTCATCATGTCATTATGCTGCCCTGCTTAGTAATTATTTGTCAGATGTTAAAGTACCGTAGGGTAAAACTACTCTAAAGGCAGTGGTTCCCAAAGTGAGGGTCGCGGGACACTGAAGTGGGGATCACAAGAGGATTTATGATTTTGAGACAAAATGTTTTTTACATTTCTGACTAGTGCTGGGCGATATGGAAAAACCGTATATCACGATATGGATTATTTTATATCACGATAACGATACATATCACGATATACCACAATAAAGTCAGTTTTCAGTTATTCTTTGAAAAGTTTGACAAAAATATCATTGCTTACTTTTTTCAACTTTATTTTGAAGCAGTGGGTTTGCTATGGATAATTTATATAGCCTATATTGGTAATGTCAGGAAAAATGTGAGACTGCAGGATAAATGGGCTAAACATGATCTGACCAGAGTCAACACGAATTTAACAACAGAAATGTGTAAACTCGTGCGTAGAGAACGACTTACTCAGAGCATCATCTGCTCCTCAATATCAAGGCTCATATTACACTAAAACAAATGTAAATTGGAGCTTATTACCGCCATTTTCTCAACTTTAATGTAATGTTTAAGAAACAGTGGGCGAGCAGTTTGTATTGTACGTCTTTAGCTGCTCTACGCGCTGCCCGATCCGTCTCTTACCTCCTGCACCACGCCTCTCCTCTCTTCTCTCTCGTGTGTTTAATCCAGATCCACGCGCTAAAAAGATCCATCACTAAAAAGCTGTTTAGTTGCCGTGCGTAAAGCAGAGTGAAACCACGCGGTGTTTAACAGGGAGAGAGACGTCCATTAGATGTGGCCGTTGCTACAGCAGGTGTGGCGGCGGACAGAGATATCGTAAAGCTGGGTGGTGTCGCAAAACCACAAGGCAGAGTTTCTTTGTGAAAAAGTTCTTTTTTTCATTCTTGTTTATAATCACTTAATATAAACTTAGAGGATGCATAGTGACAAGACAACACTAATACATTCTTGTGGCCTATTTAATGAAATGGCACGATAGGCACTTTTCTATCGTCCCCACGATATGTATCGTCATATCGCCCAGCACTATTTCTGACATTGAATTTTTTATGTATTTTTGATAGAAAAGCATATTTTAGTGAAAATAAGCCAAATATCAAAATACAGTATCCAAACTAACACCATTAAACCAGATGATAAATGTTTTGCACCTTGAATTATTATAAATGCTAATTACATTTTATGGAAGGGGATCCAGAGAATTTTTGAATAAGTTATTTACGAGTGAAAAAAACTGTAAATGTTCAAATGTGTCCCTGCTTTTTGGGTCCAAAGCTCAATCAGGCAGGAATATAAACAAAATCCCTCTGACCAAACCATCAAATTCTTGCTAAGTCCAGGTCTGTAAAGTTTGAAGTCTGTAGGAGCTACTAAAGTGGAAATGTTGTTACACGTGTGTGACCGAACACCTCATTTGGAGAAAACGGGCCCTAAAGTTTTTAGTGTTTGTTCTGCAATGAAAAACCCTGCCTCTGACTGTCCTGTTTCCTTGTCCAGGACCCCTCACATAGACAGACTGGCCTCAGAAGGGGTCAGGCTGACCCAGCACCTGGCCGCCGCTCCCCTGTGTACGCCCAGCCGAGCCGCATTCCTCACCGGTCGATACGCCCTGCGCTCAGGTAAATGCCACGCCCACCTTTGTCACCACGCCCCTCAACATGGGGGACTGCGCTGCTGCGGCTGGAATAGTAGGCAGGTCATACCTCATTTGAAAGCTAAGAACATCCACAATTCAGTCTCTAAGCTTTAGCTACTGGTGGCCTCTACATGCACAAATTAACACTTGACTGGGAACAGATGCTTAGACTTTGGAAACTAGAGAAAGATATATTTAGTTATTTTATTGTAAGCTGGTTTTAGCCACGTTCAAAGTAAAGATTGACCTTACATTGATAAAAGGCTGATATCTCCAGAACCAAAAGTCATAGAGACTTCCCGTCTTTTGCAGTGGGAAGAGCTCAGTCAGAGCCTTAACCTCTGATTGTATTTTATATATTTTATGTTGCAGACTTTTGCTTATAATTTCAGAACCATAAGAGATACTGTGTTTTTGTTTTGTAATCTACTTATTTTTGTCTTTCAAATGAGCTCCCTGTGAAGTACCTACTAAACATGAATGTCCTGAATAAATCAGCCCTCTGCCTCTAATAAAGCGCCCCCTGCTGTCACACTGACACATTTTACAGTTTAGAAGCTTCATACACAGGATTATAGACATTTGGAAAAATCGGTAGACCTCTCTTTTACATTCAAATCAAACTGTCATTTGAAGTTTGGAAAAAACTGTATATATTTCATCTTTGCCTTGATTTTTGAGCAAGAATATGTTGTTTGACAGTCTAAAAGTAACATAACTTTCTTCATTCATCATTTTAGCAGTTTATGCATGTAAACATAAAAATCGCAATGTTTGTCTGAAAAATGGCAATTAGGTTTTTTTGGTCAAAATTGTCCAGCCCTACTCTGAACAAACCAATTCAATCTTGTTAAGTTCAAGATTGTAAAATTTGAGTCTGTAGGAGTGACTCAAGTGGAGATGTTGTTGCAAGAGTGCAACGAAAACCTCATTTGTGTTGCACAGACCAGAGATTTTACTCGATGATAATATCTGCACATTTATGTCATAATTTTACACAGCTCTTTATGTGAAAAAAAAAGTTTTTCTTGCATGAAAAGTTGCATAATGCATGTTTAAGTAAGTATTTTAAGTCAAATCACTGCCGTGTTGGTACTTTCATATTTACTATCAATCAATATCTCTGTAATGAGAATGAGAGCAATTAGTGCTGGGCGATATGGAAAAAACTTATATCACGATATGGATTATTTTATATCACGATAACGATACATATTACGATATATCACAATAAAGTCAGTTTTCAGTTATTCTTTGAAAAGTTTGACAAAAATATCATTGCTTACTTTTTTTCAACTTTATTTTGAAGCAGTGGTTTTGCTATGGATAATTTATATAGCCTATATTGTCAATGTCAGGAAAAATGTGAGACTGCAGGATAAATGGGCTAAACATGATCGGACCAGAGTCAACACGAATTTAACAACAGAAATGTGTAAACTCGTGCGTAGAGAACGACTTACTCAGAGCATCATCTGCTCCTCAATATCAAGGCTCATATTACACTAAAACAAATGTAAATTGGAGCTTATTACCGCCATTTTCTCAACTTTAATGTATGTTTAAGAAACAGTGGGCGAGCAGTTTGTATTGTACGTCTTTAGCTGCTCTACGCGCTGCCTGATCCGTTTCTTACCTCCTGCACCACGCCTCTCCTCTCTTCTCTCTCGTGTGTTTAATCCAGATCCACGCGCTAAAAAGATCCATCACTAAAAAGCTGTTTAGTTGCCGTGCGTAAAGCAGAGTGAAACCACGCGGTGTTTAACAGGGAGAGAGACGTCCATTAGATGTGGCCGTTGCTACAGCAGGTGTGGCGGCGGACAGAGATATCGTAAAGCAGGGTGGTGTCGCAAAACCACAAGGCAGAGTTTCTTTGCGAAAAAGTTCTTTTTTTATTCTTGTTTATAATCACTTAATATAAACTTAGAGGATGCATAGTGACAAGACAACACTAATACATTCTTGTGGCCTATTTAATGAAATATTTGCTTTAATAATTGATTAAATTAGGTTAGAAACGATAGAAACGATAGAAGAGAAATGGCACGATAGACACTTTTCTATCGTCCCCACGATATGTATCGTCATATCGCCCAGCACTAAGAGCAATAGCAGTCATTTTGTAGAACCTGATTGTGCTGCATGTGCCCTCCCTCTCCCCAGGCCTGGGCAGCTCGGGCCGGGTCCAGGTGCTGCTCTTCCTGGGAGGCTCGGGGGGGCTGCCCCCCTCAGAGACCACCTTCGCCAAGAGACTCCAGCAGCAGGGCTACACCACTGGCCTCGTGGGTAAGGTTGCTTACACACTTCCATCTTTTAATCCTACCGGATGATTACTGCACCTTCAACTATGTAATGCTTTTATCTGATTCTTTAATGCAGTTTCAGGGCACAGATACAGTATTTTTCATGCCACAAATGCAAAGATTTGTGCATTCGTCATTCTTAAAGAGGTGTATCCTCTCCACCAAACGGAGCAAAGTGGGGACATTTGGATATTTCCAAAGGAATTGGAATCAACAGGGACGTTTTCCTTTGCTCTCTTCTCCTTTAACAAATTATCGGTTAACCGTTTAAAAAAGGCCACCCTTTGGATCTAGTTTTTTCTTTTGGTCTGGACATAGACTGTGTGGATGTGGTGGACGTCCTTGTGTCTGACCATTGCTGTGTGTATTTTAATCTCTCCCTCAATGTGGGCATTTGCGCTCAAAACGTGGTTCACAAAAAGCGTATTTTAAACCAGTCTGTTGTGGAAAATTTCTCACGATTGTTTAATCCGTGTTTTGAGGGAGTCAGAAATAATGACGTGGATTCTTACGTAAATTCCTTCAATGACCACTGTGAGTCAGTGCTGAACATAGTAGCACCTGTGAAGCTTAAAGTTGTTTCCTCAAAAGATTCCCAGCCATGGCTAAATGATGAAATTGCTTCATTCAGGAGATCTTGTCGTAAGGTAGAGCGCTTATGGAAATCTACAAAATTGGAGGTGCACAGGTTACATTTGAAGGACTTGATTGTATCTCTAAATGAAATTATAAAACAGGCAAGATCTACTTATTTTGCAAATCTTGTGAACAGAAATAAGAGAAATCCTAAGGTTGTTTTTGATACAATTCATAAAATCGTTTCGCCTTCGTCTCCTCCGGTGCCTGTCTTCTCAATTGATGACTGTAACAGATTTTTGAATTACTTTGTGAACAAGGTGGATGAGATCAGGGCAAATGTGAAACCGCCTGACGTAAACACCACTAATGTTATTTCTAATGATTGCTCTTGGTCTGTGTTTTCTACTGTGACATTAGAGGATGTTATGATTTTACTGACAAAAATGAAACCTTCTTCTTGTCCGTTTGATATCATACCCACAACTTTATTTTATAAGGTCATTGACATTGTTGCCCCACATGTTGTTGAATTGACTAATGGTTCTCTTATGTCTGGGTCTGTTCCAAACTTTTTTAAACAGGCAGCGATAAGTCCTATCCTAAAAAAGCCCAACTTGGACCCAGCTGAGCCTGGCAATTACAGTAGTAGTACGGTAGTAGAACAGCTGTCTGCTTTTCTCCAAAAAGATGAAATGTTTAATACATTTCAATCGGGCTTCCGTAAGATGCACTCTACTGAGACTGCCTTACTAAAAGTGTCCAGTGACATCCGAATGGCTGCTGACTCTGGTCAGTATTCTGTATTGATCCTGCTTGATCTGTCTGCAGCTTTTGATACTGTAGATCAGTGCTTCCCAAAGTGGGGTCCGGGGCCCCCTGGGGGGCCTCAGAGGACCTGCAGGGGGCCCCCAAAGCTTGTCTACAAAACAAGTGCATGGAAAAAATATTAATTTTTTTAAAGGAAAAGAAAATTTCTCTGCTACATTATACTACTTTAAACCAGTATTTAGCCTACAATCATGGCTAAATATTGCTTTGTATGTTATCTTTTCTGCAAAATAATACACATTTTGCAAATATATTATAGGGGGCCCCGAGAGATTTTCGGATCGATAAGGGGTCCGCGGCGTCCCGGACTTTGGGAATGGCTGCTGTAGATCATAAATTACTGCTACAGAGGCTTAATACTGACTACGGCATTTCTGGAACTGTCCTTAAATGGTTATCGTCCTACTTGACCAACAGAACATTCTCTGTGTGTATAAATAACATTATGTCTGAAGCTACTCCTTTGTTACACGGGGTTCCTCAGGGATCTGTCTTGGGGCCTATTTTGTTTTTGTTGTACATCAGCCCCCTTGGAAAAACCATTAGCCGCTTTAAAAATGTTTCTTACCATCTCTATGCTGATGATATTCAACTGTATTTTTCGTTTAAGGAGTCAGAGATGCACAGACTGTCAGAGTTAATGGATTGTCTTTCAAGTGTAAAGTCGTGGCTTCGTGAAAACTGTCTTCAGTTGAATTCTAAAAAGACTGAGACTTTGATAATTGCTCCGGAGCAAAAAATCCCTTCAATTGTAAACCACCTTGGTTCTCTGGGCTCCTCGGTTCAGTCGAGCATCAGAAATCTTGGTGTTTGGTTTGACCAGTCTCTGTCTCTTGACAGCCACTCGAGACACTTGGCCAAAAACTGTTTTTTCCATTTGAGAAACATTGCCAAGTTGAGGCCAATTTTATCCAAATCTGATCTAGAATTGGTGATTCATGCTTTTATCTCGTCTCGTTTGGATTATTGTAACTCCCTTTTTACTTGTTTTAACAAATGTGCTTTGAATCGTCTTCAAATGGTTCAAAATGCTGCATCGCGGCTTTTAACAGGCTCTAGCAGACGGTCACACATTACTCCCATTTTATCCTCTCTGACACTGGCTTCCCATCAAATTTCGAATTGAATTCAAAATTTTAGTTTTGACTTTTAGAGCGCTGCATGGTCAGGCTCTCATATACGTGTCTGACCTGCTGTGCCCTTACTCCTCCGGTCGCACCCTTAGGTCCTCGGGCCAGAACCTCCTGGGGGTCCTCTAGGACCCACTTTAAAACCAGAGGTGACCTGTCCTTTGAAGCTGTTGCTCCTAAACTGTGGAATGACCTTCCTCTGTCGCTACGTGTGACCAACACTGTCGATTCCTTTAAAAAACAGCTGAAGACATGGCTGTTTGGACGAGCTTTTAGTTGAAAAGGCTGTGATTGTTTTAATTAATTTGTTTTAATACATTTCTCTGTAACCTTTGTTATTTTTTGTGCCCCTGTGAAGCACTTTGTGATTTTATCTGTGAAAGGTGCTATATAAATAAAGTTTCTTCTTCTTCTAATCCCCACACTGAAATATAACCCTTTGGTATAGTCTACTATCACCCAGGCGGCTCGTTTAAGGAGCGCTGTGATTCAAGCACAAACTTCTTCACATTTCTCTCCTGGAGTGCTCTGATGCTGAGTTACAGTCAGCTGTTTGTCCAAGACAACAGTCCGAGGCGGAGTCAGCTGATGTACCTCTCTAAATGATACGCGCGTAACATCTTTTGTCACTTTTATCTCGTTAGTTTATGTGCTTTAGATTGAGGACATAGCGTGACCACATGAGCGTTTATATTTGTGTGCCTCAGATTTCATTTTGTGATTAGATTATTCTCTGCCCACTTGGGATCCTGTAGAGCGTCAGATCGCTGACACTCCAACTGGATTTCCGTTTTCTCTACAGAGATTAATAAAGTATAACTTAACTTATGTAGTAGTAGTAGTAGTAGTAGTAGTAGTAGTAGTAGTAGTAGTAGTAGTAGTAGTAGTAGTAGTAGTAGTAGTAGTAGTAGTAGTAGTAGTAGTAGTAGTAGTAGTAGTCCTAGATCAAAAATATATCTGAAGTGCACACAGCTGACACTCGCAGTTAACCGGGAAAAGGGCTCTTAACCGGTTACACAATTAGTACCAGTTAGCTGGTTAACCATGAACGTCCTGACTCAGCAGGGGACATTTCAGCAAGAATATTAACTTTGCTCTCTCAAAATGAGTTTTTTTGTCATAGACGCACCGATCCAGCTTTTTTGCTTCCGATACGATACTGGGGGTCTGAGTATATGTTAACAGTGATGCCAGCAGATTACTGTAATCTGATTACTTTTTCAGTAACTAGTAATCTAACGCGTTACTATTTCCAAACAAATAATCAGATTTAAGTAACTTTTCCAAATCACTGTGAGTTACTATTATGTCATTTTTTGGGGGGGAAAAGACATTTCTTTTTGCATCTCGGCGAGTGACGTAGCATAATGTGACGAGTCATGTTTCAGCCTGACACTGGTCGGGCAGAGAGATGGAAATGCGTCACTGACTCTGCGTCAGCTTTGTTGATGTTACTGTTAAAATGCACTTCCAATAAACTGAGTGTTGGTAAAAGGGTTTGTCATAGTGTGTTGTCGGCCGCAGCTGAATGTAACTAATAAAGTACCTTGTAATCTAACTTAGTTACTTTTAAAATCAAGTAATCAGTTAAATAACTAAGTTACTTTTCAAAGGAGTCATCAGTAATATACTATTACTTTTACAAGTAATCTGTGGCAACACTGGATATTAACCGATACCAAGATAATTTCTTAAAAGTGGCTTTCTCTGAGTGAAAAAGTGAACGGTCCTTTTTTTCTTCTATCGATTATATCTATTAATAAACAAATGTAAAAAACATTTAACAAGGATCACTGGATTTTCAACACTATCCTTGGGCCAGGCTATTTTATATCAATATAAACAGCTCATATAAAGTGATCTGATCATTACAACTTGTGCATTACAGACATCTTTTATCAGTTATTCTTCAACATTTCACTAAAATACAAACACTTGGCCGCTCCAGCAGTGTCCGGTTTTATTTTATCAGACTACTTGAGGTATTTCTATCATAGTTTCTGACCCAGCCTTGATTATGCTGCGTTCCATTTGTCCTGGGAGATTGGAGCTAGGAAAGTCGTTTTTTCCAAGTTTCAGTGTTTCAGTTGTCAAGTCGGAAATTTGAATGACAGTAAAAGAAATAAGAATCATTTAAGCTACAATGATGGTAGACATCCAACATAACATGGCCCTAACTTAATTTGTAGCCGATACCCGATATAGTATTTTTTTCAGTATCGGCTCCGATAGTGCATCCCTAGTTTTATTACACTTTTGCTGCAACAGAGAGGCACCTGAAAGGCCCCACATCTCCAGTCTTGTACTTAACAATATTCTCAAGGGTTTTACAGTGGGATTTTTCAATATCCAATTCCTAGCCTGATTTATTGAATTTTGAAACAATGCAAAATGTGAATATTTACAATTGTTTTCCAGTTCCAACTAGCTTAATCAAAATCCCCTTGTGACTAACATGTGAACAAACGACCCCTTTTGTGTAGGGAAGTGGCACTTGGGAGTGAGCTGTGAGAGCAGAGGAGACCACTGCCACCACCCCAACCACCACGGCTTCAGCTTCTTCTACGGCCTGCCCTTCACGCTGTTCAATGACTGTGTGCCGGGGCATGGCAGTGACATCCTCAACGACCTGCAGACGACGCTGCGGAGCATCACGCTGCTGCTGGGACTGGGACTGGCCACACTGGTGAGGAGAAGGGTTTGGTGAATACATGAACTTCTAAAAGTGTAAGGCTGTGCCTGTTTTGGTTGTTCAGTCCATATACGGTTTAAAAATGTTTTGAATGGATGTTGTCCTTATTTAGACTTCATTACGCTGGTTAAAAACTTTCCACGATCACCCTAATGGTAAAAACTGGGGCAGCTTTTACCTTCCAAAGTACCGACGTGGCAGGTTCGCAAGGGAACAGAACTCCGAGGACGTCATTTTTACTTTTTACCTGAGGTCCCTAGGTTATTCTTGTCCCGTGCCAATAAAGCTGAGCACACACCGAACAATTTTTTTGTCCAGAGTTTGCTATAGTTTTCAGTCACGGTGAGCCTTTGTGAGTCGTACCGAGCAGTATTGGGAATAACAGCGTTTTAAGTATAACTGTGCTACATTTTTGGTAACGGAGTAATCTAATGAATTACTCTCCCCATCGTTACAACGCCGTTACCATTACTGGGAAACAAAGTGGCACGTTACAGTTCGGCTGAATGAAGCGCCGCGGTGTCAGGCATCTTGACAGCGGGCAGCCCAGCTCCACTCCCCGCAGCTGCAGCGTTGCCAGGTGGGAAATGTAGGATTGTCGTACCAGAGACTCAAAATTATCGTATTTTGAAAGAAATTATCGTACAAATGTCGAAAACAAAATGACAAGGCTACGAGAGAGCTATAGTCAAATAAAATGACTCTGGAGATCGTGTCCTATGGGTTCTTAGAGTTTTGTGGCTGTCACTAGTTGTGTAGACCAATGTGTCCCCACAAACAAATACATAGGAACTAACTATTGAGCAAAGTAATCATCAGAATCATGGGGGCGGGCGCAACTGAGCATCCCACCAATCATGCTCCTTGTTCTGAAACATACACATAAACGTCACTCCCTTCATATCCTCTCACTCCCAGCAAAGCACGGGGTTTAAAAAAAAAAAAAAAACACTCCGTCTCCGGCAGTTGCAAAATATACATTTGGCCAAATTATCGTACATTAGACATTATTGATCGTACATCGTACATAGGGCAAAATTATCGTACAAATACCATAATTATCGTACACCTGGCAACGCTGCGCAGCTGTGTTCATGACAGCAGCATGCTCAGCGCATGGGACAGCAGGTCAAGGTCAAGGTCAAGGTTTATTTATAAAGCAGGGGAGAGCAGGCTTGGTGATGATTGGCTAAAAAGTTGTGTGGGCGGAGTCTCTACTCGCGCTGCCTTTGTTGACTCCTCTCACACTTCTAAACTCAACAAGACAGCGTGTCAGCGACAATGGCAATGTGGACAAGCCAGGGCAATTCAAAGGTAGCATTTTCGAACTGGTAGTACCATCACTACTTCTCCTTTGTTGAAATGAAAGGCAATAATGTGTATGTTAAATGTACACTATGCCCTGGGAATAACATTCTGTCCACGTCTGCCTCCAGTCTAATAAAGCACCTTGCATCATCACATGCTTACACGTCTCTCGTCGCTACTAATCCAACTCCAAGCCTCGGTGCAGTTCACGTGAGCTCTACTTAGACCTCTGTTATTGTGAAATAGAGGTACAGATAATTTCACTGATTAATAGTTTGTTTTCCCTTTGTTTATCATGCACGTTTATATTTGTGTGCCGTAGATTTACACTTAAATACAAAGTGTGTGATTATTTTAATTTTATTTATTTTTCAGTATTTAATTGTTATATTTTTTTTACTTCTAGGCATATGGGCATTTGCAATCTGTTCACTTTAAAGACATCCATGCAGAAATGTACTGTTTCTATTTTTCATTCAGTTACTATGAACGACCGTGTTTGACACGATAGTACATAATATAAAAATATCTTCATAGTTACTTTGCATAGTAAATAATTACTTTTACAGTATAGTAACTGAGTTACTAACTCAATTACTTTTTGGGAGAGGTAATTTGTAACAGTAACTAATTACTTTTTGAAAGTAAAATGCCGAACACTGGTGCCGAGTACATTGTGTCTAGTGTGGGAGGGTTCACAACTGGACTCGCATTGTCGTGTCGTGTAATGAAAGAAGGAAGATGCAATAAAACTTGAGGAAAATCAAAAAATGTTATCCCTGATTTTGGACGCACAGGAGAAGCGTGGGTGATTTTACCGTCCCAAAAGTGGACACGCGGGACAGTAAAACAGAATAGAATACACACAGAGGAACACTGTAGCTACCTCCCCGTTTCATTTCTCTGTCGTAACAGCGGCACAAATAACAAAGTAATGGCCGCAGACCACGGCAAACAGCACAACTTTATAGCTCCGATTTTAGCGGCACTTACTGTGTTCGGACAATTCAACTACTTCTCTCTAATGTCTGATGTCCACGCCATTTTTGTATTAAATCCACTGGAAATATGTCCCACTTATTCGTGTTGCTGACTTTTTATTCTCATTTGACAGAACTATAAACAGTTTTGTGTCGACACGACTCTGTTGACCAATCTGGACTAGTGCTTTCACGATGCTAAAATGTCCAAACTTGATTTTGATACTGAAAACAAAGCTTGTTTCTCAATACCGATTTTGTTTTAAATTTCATTTCCCTTTAAATATATTTTTTTTTCTGTAGGAAACTCTAGTGTGGACCCTCCATTCTTCACTAAATCTTTTAAGACTGAATAAATTGTATAGTGTGTGCTCAGCTTAAAGGAACAGGCCACCTTTTTACATACTGAGATATACAGTATGTTCTTACCTGAGCTTAGACGAGTTGATGCTCAGTCACGGAAAAAGACCAAAGATGTTGTTAGCATTTGGCCTCTCCCAGTCATTCCTATAGCTCCAAACGAGGGTGAAGTTAGAAGTGACCAAGTTCTTCCACGGGCACGCACAAAGACCAGGTGTGTATCAACTCGTCTAAGCTCAGGTAAGAACATATCTCAGGATGGAAAAATGTTGCTTTAAGAAGTGGCTCTGGTTGTGTGTTACAACTATCTGCCTTAATCAATGGTGTGTTTAATGAAGTAACTGTACTTTTACTGCAATATTGAGCCATTCTGCCACATATCCTAAATACATGTTGTTCTTATGATTTCCTTTGATTTACTACCGACATGTCCCATTAATCCAATTACACTTGAAGTGGTCTCATGATTAATGTGTTGAAAACAGCTTTTATGTACCCCACAGAGACATGTGACCAACCCGTGCTCTCTTCTCTATCAATCTTCATAACAAAGACGGCTGCCATAGTGATCTACCATCAACCACATCTGCGCTGTGATGTTGAGGAGAGCGCCCGGGGGAGACAGGGAGTGAGTCAGAGCAGAGGTGCTGGGAGTCCACGGGTAATTAAAAACAGAGAGTAGATAGACTTGCGTAACGTACAGTAGGAGGCAGTGTTTTGACTCAGAGGTTACAGTCTTCAACATTTCAACATGACAGCCCTCGGTTTGCCAGCTGCATTAAGTTACAGAACTCTTTCAACAACTGCTGAATTATGGATGTATCCAATACCAAATAAGATACAGAGAAAATACTTTGTACATACACTAACAAAAGCTAACATTTGGTTGAAGCACCTTTTAGATTTGATTACAGAACAAATCAATTATGACATTGTTTCAATAAGTTTCCGCAATGTCAAAAGATCCAATATCTTGTATTAATAATTAGAGGTCGACCGATATGGGTTTCTCTAAGGCCAGTGCCGATATGCAGCACCGATACTTTAAAAAATGTTTGGTCTATAATCCAGTGTATGAAGCTTCTAAACTGTAAAATGTGTCAGTGTTGAACTGTGACAGCAGGGGGCGCTTTATCAGAGGCATAGGGCTGATTTATTCAGGACATTCATGTTTAGTACGGCACCACGGTGGTACAGTGGTTAACGCTAGAAGGTCCTGGGTTCGATCCCCGGCCAGACGGGGTTTGTCTGTTCTCCCCACGTCTGCGTAGCCTGGCTAACGCCAGACTGTTGTGTGCGCTTGAATCATTTCGAACTGCACAGCAGTCTGGGGACCATGGCCGAAATCTTCGTATGGATTTGGGGACCAATCACAGAACGAGGAGGGACGGCCAGACGATGACGCACTATTCAACATACGGAAGCTTGTAGTTTGTTTAGGGATAAAAAATATACGTTTATTTACTGATCCAACATGACAGCAGAAGATGTGACGTCATCTTTCGATCAAGCTTTAGAACGTGTTCTAATAGTTTAGCTCGAACGTTTACAGCAGGTACGTCATACGTCATCTGATACCATGATACGATTGGCTATGGCTACGTGCAGACACACATGATAGACATTCATAGGGGGTCTCCAACAGGCGGAGATGATTCAGTCTGGCCCCTAACTTGTAGAGCACAAATTCCTGAGTGTCAAAAAAAGGTCTCTAGCCCATTCCTGTGCGGAGTTATGAATTTAAAGAAATAACCAGAATTTGCCTGGCTCTGCCATACTATTCTATGGTGGCCCTTAACTGCAAGTCACAAACACAGCACTAAAACGCACAAACAAATACTGAAGCACACAAACAAATACTGAAGCACACAAACAAATACTGAAGCACGCAAACAAATACTGAAGCACACAAACAAATACTGAAGCACGCAAACAACTTCCAAAACGCAAACAACCATTACGGACAGGACCTTCGTGTTTCACTGTGATTGGACAGATATAGCTACTTCCTGTTTTACTTCCTGCTTTTGCATAAAGCGGTTTGCTCACATGGGTCTGCTCCATGGATCTATTATAATTAACTGGTCTGCTCTATGAAGGTAAATTTGATAATACTACTGCTACTATTAGTACTACTACAATTACTACTGCTGCTAGTAGTAGTAGTAGTAGTAGTAGTAGTAGTAGTAGTAGTAGTAGTAGTAGTAGTAGTAGTAGTAGTAGTAGTAGTAGTAGTAGTAGTAGTAGTAGTAGTAGTAGTAGTAGTAGTAGTAGTAGTAGTAGTAGTAGTAGTAGTAGTAGTAGTAGTAGTTGCTACTACTTCTATTACTACTACTACTATGACGACTACTACTACTTCCTACTATTACTACTACTAATAAGAAATCAGGATACTACTACTAATAAGAAATCAGGATATAAACAACACATTATAGCCACATGATAAATGGTCCCTCTGGCCCTGGGGCGTCTGTGGCTACAATAGCAGCTTACCACCTGGAGTTTGGATGAATAAATAATGACTACAGTGTAGCAGAAACTTGTGACCCAGGCTTGGAAAGTGAAATACATGAGTATATGAGGCTACAGTCCGGATCATTATTATCTATTTATTCCTCAATAGTATAATCTTTTACTGTAGCTTTTGAAAGTCAAAAGATCAGCAAATTCCAAAACAGAGACGTTGTGGAGACTGGAAGCAACTCATTTAGTATCATAATGCATATTGTATCGCAACTAAAGCGGATTGTCCCAGCCCTAGCTCAGGCTGACCATCAAAAACTATCAAAGGCTTTATTCATTTATTACCATAAACGTCTCCTGTATAAGACATCCAGACTGCTGCCTATTCTTCATCTATCCTCTCGAACACCATTGTTAATTCTCTAACAATGCTCCTGCAAACCACGTTTGTCCCCCGACCCACCAGTTGAGAACCACTCGGGTCACGTATGTGCACCAACCTGCACAAGCAAGTCATTGACATATGTGGAACATACAAAGAAGCAAGTTCTTCCTCGTAATATGTTCTCATTTGGACTTTTTCTCATTGTTGGCTTGAGATATCTTTTATCCCAGACGTCCTCTGAATATTCCTAGCAGTATTTCCAAAGTGTTTTGGTAACGACACCATTCTCTGTTCTGATTACTCATGTTACTGGAACAAACGGGGCACGGGGAACGTAATGACTCACTTTAACATGGTGACTCACTGTAAACAAAGGTAGATCGTTTCATAACAGTTTCCTCCTGTATATGCAAATCAAAACCACTCGATGTGACTGCGCTTTCAAACTGGTGTGCTGGGGCGAAACCTAGTGGTGAAACTGTGCAACTGCACCCGTGTCAGCATGTGTTTCAGCAGTCATGTGATGAATTGTGCTCTAAATTAGGGGATTTGGGAATCACAATTAGACAATCTTCACAAAACGGTGTAGTCTTGGTTTAAACTTCAAGGTCAGCAAGTTTTATCCATAATACTTCCTTCCTTTAACCAATCCTTAACCAACCCTCAGCTGAACCGAGCACGTTTTCTCCAGTTTGACATCATCCAAATCTAAAAGCTTCTTGCGAATAGCGTCAAAAATGAGACGAAAACGCAACAAAAGAATAAAAACATGAATAGGAAAAGAGATGGAAAAAGTGACGAAAATGTGACTCAAACGAGGATGAAAAAAGCAACAGAAGAACAACGAAAACATGAAAGTAAATGTGACAAAAACACAAGAAAGACAAAGACAAAAAAGTGGCATAAAAGTAAAGAAAAAGTGACAACAACACGGTGAGGAAAAAGATCAGTTTGGATCAGTATTGTAGGTCTTCGCTTTCAAATGAGGCATCACACTGGCCTTTTCACCTTAGTCCAGATATTCGCGCGGGCGCCACCATGAATTGTTCCCGCCCCTTCTCTGGTATTAGTTTACATAGGACTTGAGAAGTCCAGAGAAAATCAGTTCTACACAAACACAAAGTCGTTTTCAACCCGCGGAGAGAAACTGCAGTGTTGACTTGTTGGTGCAAATGAACATTAGACATTTTACACAAATCAATCTACTAAACATCAGATTTTAGCGGCGAACATTTTCCCTCGTTCTCGGCTTAAATGAACGGACTTCGAGCTCAACCGGAAGAGTCATTACAACGGAAGTGCCGAAACAGGACAAAAAGAGGCAGGGCGGAATAAGGTCAGTAGGCTGTAAGATCCCCTCCTGGAACCGCCACCTTAACGTGGTGGAGGGGTTTGAGCCTGAATGATCCTGGAGCTCTGTTGTCGGGGGCTTCGTGCCCTGGTAGGGTCTCCCATGGCAAACAGGTCCTAGGTGATGGGTCAGACAAAGAGCGGTTCAGAAGCCCCTTATGAGAGACCAACAGGCCCGGTTAGAACCATGAGGCCGTCCTTCTGTGGACCCACCACCTGCAGGAGGAGCCATGGGGGCTGGTGCAGCTCCAACAGCTGCCCCCACGACCCGGCTGGATGGCTGTAAGATCTCTAATCGAGAAGCTTTCAGATTTGGGTAAAGCCGAACTGGAGAAAATGTGCTCGGTTAAAGTGGGCGTTAAGAGGTTAATACCTCCTTTAGCAGAGGAACCACAGGATGTTCCCATAAGAACAATCCCACAAGTCACTGCTGCCTCCTGAAGGTTTCCGAGCTCTACGATCTCCGTACAAGTGTGACATGATGGACAGTTTTGCCACGTGACGTTTCATTCAATCAATGATTCGATTTGGTGAATATTTAACACATGATTCTGACATGTGTGCATTATATCTGTATTACATTTGTTGCAGCACAGGATGATGGTGGCAGTGTTCATGCTGTTCACTGTGTCCCTGGTTCTATCTCTGCAGGTAGCAGTTCGTGCGCTCGGCCTCCTGGACATCAGCGCTGGTCTCCTGCTCTCGCTCCTGCTCCTCCTCCTCTGCTCCTCGTCCGTTTGGCTGCTCCCCTTTCAGCTGCTGGCCCGGTGGAACTGTGTGCTTATGCGGGACGGCCAGGTGGTGGAGCAGCCCCTGAGAGTGGAGACGCTGTCCCAGAGACTGCTGCAGGAGGCACAGGGCTTTGTACACAGGTGGGCTTTACAACACTCACTGGGAGGGTTTTATTTTGGGCACTTCATGTTTGGTGCTACTTTATAAGTGAGGTACTACTATGCAACAACAAAAATACTTTGACCTTTTACTATAATGGAAAACTACCACAGAAATGGTAAACCTTGTTTACTATTAACTATCAAATGTGTGGTTGCCTCACATTGAGTTTCCACAGGGCCTTAAAAAGCAGCAAAAGTCATGTAATGAATTATTCTATTTTTAAGAAGTTACTTAAGGTGGCAGTCCGGTGTTGTTAAGGCGGCCACCTAAACAGGAAAGCGCTGCGGGAAACCCTGCATTAGCAACATTATTTTGCCATTGTAAATACAGCACCATTACCACTGTTACTACTCAAATGTTTTGTAAGCACAGCACAATTATTGTTATTACTGACACTACTAGTCTGCTACACAACTTGTCTGTAGGTATAAAACTATTAGATCAACTGGTTAGGTATTTTCAAAATATGATTATTTTATGGCTTGTTTCAGTGAAGTTTGTACAACATGCACGGACAGTCGGACACCGTTGTTTTGAAGCATCAACAACACTTTCCCCCACGTATTTAGTAATAATTTCTTACCTTTCAAGCAAAAATAAGCTGCGGGTCTTTTGACAGATTCTCTCAACATTTTCTGATGTTTACTCTGGTTCTTTGCCTACGTCGATCAGACTCGACTTTCGCCTTTTTTGTCACACTCGAATAAACTCTTCGTTTGTTTTTGTTAGTTGGGGTCTGGGCTCTAGCTAAATCCATCCTTCCAAAGTTACGTCTCGGTCAGCGGCTTCATTATGGAGCAGATACAGCTAATGCTACACCCGAGCGTAAAAACGTGCATGACGTTATTATGCTGTTTGCTTGTTCGACCCGAGCATAAACTATTTAAGTGACTTTACAGGCATATAGAGGCAATCGAGGTGAAAAGGCCAGGGCTCATTCTACTCACCAGGGCATTGCTGGAGCATGTATGAGGAAGACATTTAAAATTTGTATACATTTATTTGTGGTTAAACTTATGTATAGTCCCTTTAAAGTACATGTGACACATTAGTAACAATTTTAGCTAAAACAGTTAACACAATCATATTTAACATTTTCTAAAAATTGTACCCAGTTTTCTTTAGTTTGACCTTTTTTCCGATGTTTATAGTTTCACTTCCTTATTGGACACCGACAGGAAGTGACATAGGTAGAGGCAAACAATTTAAACTGTTGCCGTGCTGACCACGTTATGTCAACAGGAAATAAGTCAAACTGCTGTGGAACTTTACCTTCTTCTCTCTTTCTGTCAGCAGCTTAAAAATTCAAATAAAAATAACTTTTCTGCCCAACATTTCTTCACTAAAATTGCTGCTTCACTGAAATGATATTTACTGAAATGATATTTATTACTTACAACAGATGTTATCCAAAAGCATTAAAACCTGTCATATGCACTTTAACACTGAGAGAATGCCCAACATACTGTATAGTTCGTTTAAAGCCTAATTGAAAAAATGATTATGGGCAAACACATTAGTGGTTATGTTGTACCTTATTGTAATTCTATGTTCTATATTTCTGTATTTCTTTATCCTGTATTTCATGTTTTTTCATTAGCATGCACTGTCCCAATCAAATAAATAGATAAATAAATGAAATATGTCGACACATTGTAACAGATAATTTTGTCAGACCCAGGGGCCAAATCCGGCCTTCCAGCATCCTGTGGCCCTCGATATGATTTTAAATAACTGCACACAAACACATTTGAAAGTTCTCCAAAGGCATGATGAATATTCTTTTAAACTGTCACCCAAGATCCATCTGTTATGAAATACTATTTTATATAAAGCGGTGCATGACCACTTTATGTTTGAAACAATCTGTCCGAAGCAAACCTGCCCAACCCCTGTGCCCTAGTGTCCACAGGCCCCTTGAATAACACATACTGTAGCGCCGCGTTATCTTCTGCAGGAACAAAGATCGGCCGTTCCTGCTGTTCTTCTCCCTGGCTCACATCCACACGCCGCTCTTCACAAACCCCCAGTTCATGGGCAAAAGCCGACACGGTCTGTACGGGGACAACCTGGAGGAGGTGGACTGGATCGTAGGTGTGTTGGACTTCCATTACTTTATCATATCTTTGTACAGCGGGATCACTTCACCTCAGCTCACGCTTTGGTTCTAGGACAGATCACGGAGACGGTGGACTCGCTGGGCCTGTCCAACAGCACCCTGATGTACTTCACCTCCGACCACGGGGATACCTGGAGGACAGGGACGCGGCGGGGCAGAAGGGAGGCTGGAACGGGATTTATAAAGGTACTCAACTCTGATATGTTACGTACAGTATGTCTAAAACACTTTTCACAACAGTAAAAGCTGTATTTTTATACTAGTGGTGAAATGAAATGAGTTGCTCCTTCAGTATACTGAATATGTACTAGTTTGTGGAAAAAGACTGTCCATGTAATTCTAAAGAATTTCTATTGATCGTTTTTGTTAGCGTTACTCTGACAGTGACCCTGAAAACTATGAAAACTGTCAATAAACTGATCCCTGTGAAGAACTGGGACGTTAGAAATGCATTAGGAGAGTTAAGAATGGGTTTGGACACAACTAACAGTTTACATTTTTGTTCTTGTTTTCACTGTAAACAAAACAAACCATTTCAAAAAAGATTGTGAGGAAATTGTTCTTTTCATCAAATTGTGTCAAAAACTCAATTAGGGACAAAACAAGGCTAAACAGGACCTAAATTAGGAAATTATGACTAAAACTGATTTTTTTGGGGCTTTTTAAATTCATGCAAGACCTGAAGTAATTTTGCGATGCACTGTGGCCTCTTGCAATATGATTATTGCTGCACCCTAATATTATTTGTCAATATAATGTGGAGCCTTAATGGATGCAGTCAGTACTGGCCCTGGGCATAGGCGACCTCAGCAGCCACCGAGGACAGCGTCTCCCAACCGGGGTTACGGGGACCCAGGGGCTACACGAGCACTTAGGGGGTGCTTGGAATTGTTTCAGATCTAAAAAATAAGGCAAAACTGTATTTTAATATTTTATAGTACTTCGATATTATTTTAAAATACTTTTTCTTTTTTTTTTGATCGGCCCAACACACATTAATGAACAATCATAAAACTTGTACACAAATTGTAAATGTGCCAGATTATAGCAAAACTGCTCATTTCTTTTCAATTATAATTTTTTGCACAAATTGTTTTTGCTTCAACACAAATACACAGCTAAATACCAATAATACATGTATTTAAATTAGTTTCAACTTTGCTCAAATAGTCCTACTATTACGTGTAATTTTAGCAGCAAAAACATGACAATAATGCATTATCATTTTGGGGGGGGCCCTCGTGGAATCTTTACTTTGATAAGGGGCTGTGACACTCTGGACTTTGGGAATGCCTGGCGGATCATTTACTAAATCACTGGCTGCACCTCCGTGTGAAAGGGTACTTCGAGGTTCGGGAGACAAAAAAGGTTGGGAGCCACTGGCCTAATGCACCATCTGTGGACGGGCCGCTGAATAGTGCTTAAATTCTTTAACTCTATGGGATCCATGCCTCCCATCTACAACACTGTCCACTTTGGGACATAACTTTAGGTTGGAAAGTGATAGAGACCTTTTGCTCCGGGGAGCTGTGAATATGTACAGTCATCGAATTCAGGTACTTGATGGATTATCTTCTCTAAACAACCAAATATTTTATCTCCATGGGGTTTTGGAAATCCTATTCTTTAGACCTGTAAACATGTGCTGCAATGTTTTTGTATTAGTTTAGCAGTTCATGTTTCATTCTTCTCTCAAATGTTAATGTAACTGGATGTTTAAAATGTGCACAGTGAACTAAATGTTGTCTCTAAAACATTAATTACAGAGGTCATTGTAATAAAATCCTCATCAGAAATATGGTAGGCTAAGTTTTTGGATTTGCTCTCTGCTGGTGATTTGATGTGTTTTGGGATGGATTTTTCTCACTGGATGCTGTTTCTTCTGCCTTTTCCGGCGACGATCAACCTACCGCGAGCTTTTATAGCCGCGGTGATTGTGTCAGACCGGATGGCATTGACCTGAGGGGTTCCCCAAGGGTCGATTCTGGGGCCCTCTTGTTTATTTTGTACATGCTTCCACTGGGTCAGTTGATATGCAGTAGCAATGTGTCCTATCACAATTACGCAGACGATACTCAGATCTATGTTTCACTGACAGCGGGTGAACATGAGCCTGTAGATACTCTGTGTCATTGTATCAAACAGATTAGTGTGTGGATGCAAAACAACTTCCTTCAGTTAAATACAGATACAACTGAGATAGTTGTCTTTGGCCCACAAAACCACAGAGAGCTTGTCATTGGTCACCTTGAAACGCTTTCACTGGGGCTGAAAAGTCAAGTTAGAAATCTAGGAGTAATCATGGACTCAGACCTGAGTTTTAACAATCATGTTATTAAATTACATCAGTGGCCTATTGCCACCTAAAAACATTTCCAAAATAAAAAACATAGTGTCCATACCGGACTTGGAGAGACTAATTAATTTGTCTCCAGCCGGTTAGACTATTGTAACGACCTGCTCACTGGCCTTTCCAAATGAGCTGTTGTATATCCAAAATGCTGCTGCTCGCGTCCTGACCAGAACCAGGAAATATGACCATATTAGTCCAGTGCTCTGGTCTCTGCACCTGCTTCCTGTTGCTCAGAGAATAGAATTTAAAACAGCTCTGCAGTCTCCTAATGGTCAGGCACCAAAGTACATCTCTGACATGTTGCAGCTGAATGAACCACCTCGGGCCTTGAGATCCTCAGTGAGGGGTCTCCTGGTGGTTACTAGAGTCACCACTAAACACGGTGAGGCTGCGTTTCAGTTTCACGCAGCAAAAGTGTGGAACAGTCTCTGTGAGGACGTGAGACAGGCCTCAACCCTGACTACCCTGACTAAGTCCAGGCTGCCTAAGGCAATTGATTGTATTTTAACAAATTGTAATATATAAATATACATATTTGTGAATGTAATTTTTTGAATGTATTTTATTCTGTTTTTCATGCTTTTTATTGCATTTTTTCTATTGTGTTTGGGTGCCTGGTGTTGCTGTGAGGCACATTGAGTTGTACATGTACATGAAATGTGTCATAAACTTGCCTTGCCTTGCCTTGTGTCATTGGGTAAAAAAAACCTCACTGCTCTGTTTGCTGTCCCCAGGTGGGAAGGCCATGGGGGGCTGGGAGGGGGGCATCAGAGTCCCGGGATATTCCGATGGCCCGGCAGACTCCCCAGGGCCGAGAGGTGCACGAGCCCACCAGCCTCATGGACCTGTACCCCACGCTCAAGCACTTAGCCCGGGACAACCAGCCGGACAGGTAAAAATAACAATGACTTTTTGTAATTAGCATAGTTTTAAATGAGTCAATTGGAATTAGACCAAGGTATTTCCTCCAAGGAACGACAGATTCAAGTGGCTTTCTTTATTGAATCCATCTTGGCATAGACTCATAAACAGACCATGTGAACTGTAAGACGCAGACAAGACAATAATTAGCTTAAAAAAACATTAAGACAATGGGGGGGGGGGAAAATCACTTCTTCATAAATACAGCAGACAAAAACAAGAACTCATTTGCTGAGTACCGAGAGAGGAATTAGCCTTATGTTTCTTCTTCTTTACTTTGTTTCCTGAACTTTTAACTTATTGTCCATTAGAGCCCGACACCGATATTTGGGTAATTTTTAATTTTACAATAGCGGCTATTGGCTGATATCGGCCAATAAAATGTCCTCCCACAACTTCCTCGGCCTCAGGGGAGCGGAGAAACATCGCGGTGAAAACCAGTCACAAGTTTGTACCTATTTTATATATTTTATGTTGCAGACTTTAGCTTATCATTCCAGAACCATAGGAGATAGAGACTTACCCCTTTTTGTTTTGGAATCTGCTGATTTTTGTCTTTAAAACATGAAAGTCTTGAATAAATCAGCCCTATGACCCTCAAACAGCGCCCCCTGCTATCACAGTTCAACACTGACACATTTAGAAGCATCACAGGATTATAGAAGAAACTTTTTTTTGTCAATTTGGCCTAAAATATCGGCATCAGCCTAAGAAAAACTCATATCGGTCGACCTCTATATCTAGATATATTTCTACATATAACTTACTATAATAAAAAATGTTTAACTAGAGTCTATTTGGATTAAATTACTTCGACTAACCCCTTCATATCGGTATCAGACCCTAAAAATCCATATCGGCCAGTGTTTTGAGCCACTGGCGCATCTTTGAGCCATCTTTGAATCTTCTCCAGTGACTGTTATGAGAAAAGCTCCTCCTCCTCAGCTGTTTTAGATTAATAATACTTAGTACTTCTTTAAGGGTTATTATTAAGTAGGACAGCTCAAGAGCAAGGAGAGACATTCAGCTGATTGCCCGGTCTACTCCTCCTTGACTAAGATTATTTTAGAATAACAATTGCTCTGCTGTGTTTCTGTGTCGGCCAGACCGCTGGACGGACACAACCTGATGCCTCTGCTGGAGGGCACCGCCCAACGATCAGGTCACGAGTTCATGTTCCACTACTGCGGAGTCAACCTCAACGCTGTCCGCTGGCACCCCCCGGGAAGTACGTACAAACACATTTATAGAAATCACATTCATAGGGCAATGTCATTTTAGTATCTCCACACCCAAACCTTACCTTGAGCTGGATTGTTTTTTTTGAAGGCGAGGCGCTGCAGGTTGAATGGGGTGAAAAAACAGTGAATTTAGTGATATCAAGATTAAAATTTCTGTAGATTACTGATTTCCATATGAAAAGTGAAAAAAGTTGTATTGCACGTTTTATGCTTTCATATTGAAAAAAGGATTTATTATGCTTCTTTTTTTTTTCTGTATAAACATGGCCAAAATTGCAGATATTTTCAGCGACAAAATCTAAATAATGGACAGACCCAGCTTTAAATATATAGTTTACATTTTCTGGCATATTAGTAACAAAGATTTTGTCAGAGGGGATTAGAGGTTAGATTGGGCCCAAAAAATCAAGCCCGACCCGAGCCCGCGGACCTAAAGCCCGACCTGGCCCGAGCCCGAGCAATTAACTTGAATTGTCGGCCCGAGCCCGAAATAAACCCGACGTAAATTATTTATTTAATACTCGGAAAGGAGCATCTGCGCAGTGCATGCAGCAGCTGCACCGTGTGTGAGAGGTACACGGCTACGCGCACGGCACACGTGCACGCAGCAGTAGCGCACATACCTGGGCAGGCCGAGAGATGTGCTCAATGTCTCTGTCTCCTCTTTTCCGTCTCTCTCTCCTCCTCTGCCTCGTTGTTCATACACAACGCGCTGCATTTACAAAAGCTACTTTTTACGCAGTAACAGGAACCAAACTGCTTATTTATCCACAGTAGATAAAGTGAATAGCGATGTTCACTGTGTGGCGCCAGTATCAAAGCCTGACCATGCTGCTTAGACGTGACAACACAACAGCACGTGCGCGCGCCCACCGCACCTGCACCACCTCCCTGAGTATAACCACATTTTGTATCTAAGAGACTAAGCCTAGCTTAGATTTTTATTAGAGATTGTAATGACATTAATTAAATAAAAATTAAAAATAAGAAAAAAACTCGAAGCCCGACCCGACCCAAACCCGACTGTCATGCGTGAAATCTCGGCCCGGCTCGGGCCTAAAATCTAACCTCTATTTGGGATCTTGTTTAGTTTTTGAATAGGCTATTTATAAGTAAAAAACAAAATCTGGAAAAATTCGAATTTGGTGTTTTTTTATGCAGTTCAAAGCTTTAATTGTTGAAACTCATCTATAACCCAGTGAGATACTCGTTTAAGTTGGTTTCGCCGTGAAATTAAAAATAAATTAAAATATTTAGGCTACTTTACAAAAGCATTTAGTCCGAGGGGTGTGGCGTTCCGCAGCGACCAGGTCCAGCCGACACTTCTCTCTCGCCCTGTGGAGCGTGTTTTACAAAGCAGAGTGGGTTTCCATCAAAAGATCTAAACAGTGGAGATTTGAACATTTCTGAGTTTTTATTTGGCTAAAATCGGCCCATGGAACGACTGAGAAACATCTGTTAAAGTTTCAATCCGAAATAGGCTATTTAAATGCACCTGCGATAATTAGCGATAGGGATCCAATCAATGGCAACACAGGGTGTCGCAAAGCATGTCAACAATGCTTTCATTGAAATCTGACTTGAAAAGGAGGTGTTTAGGCATTTAGCCTCTTCCTATAACGTTTGTGCTTTTCCAGAGAGGGAGAGAGAGGAGGAGCAGGCGCTATAACAGGGGCGACAGTGGCGCAATTGGTAGAGCGGGTTGTCTTGTGATCGCAAGGTTGGGGGTTTCAATCCCAGCGCCCGCGAAATGCACACTGTCGTTGTGTCCTTGGGGAAGACACCTCACCCTACTAGCCCCCCCCAAGCGCCGGCCCCCAGTAACCGCCGCTTCTCACTCACTCCAAACTTTCTTTCTGCTGCTCGATTAGCCTGCAGTGCCCTCTAGTGGCATGTGAAATGATATATTTGGATAATAAAAAAAGGGGGGAAAAACACATATTAGTCGCTCCGGAGTATTAGGCAAACTACGAAAAAAAGTGTGACTTATAGTCCGGAAAATACGGTACTGATAATTATTATATTGACTTCAAGCAAGACATGTTTTATCCATGTTGGAAGTAGATATTTGTTTTATTAATCCAAGTGCAATTTAGGCCATTGGTGCTTCCTCACCAGCCTGGAGCCTGGGCTAAAATAAGGAGCTAAGAACAATAGAATCTGGCCTTACATGGATTATTAAATGAGAACCTTTTTTTTAAGTAATTGTGTCCAATATAACCTGTATCATTCTATCAATGATCCTGAATTAAACAGCTGGGAGACACATTTACACATAAGACATTAAAGTGCAGATTAGGGATGTCCCGATCAGTTTTTTTTTTTTTTCCTCCGAGTCATTTGATTTTGAGAATTGCCCGATACCGTGTCCCGATCCGATACCTAATATATTGTTTTAAAAATTAAGAAAAAAATATATTATTCAACTTGTTTTCATTCATGGTTTTGGATATAGAGAGTAACTCTACTTAGTCTGTTTTTCTCTCAAGTAAGCAAGACTATTAGTCTTTACAGTGTAATATAATTTTACACAAAGAGGGTGATCTAAAATCCCATTCGTTATTAAATGTGTTTGTTGATTGGCAATGAAAACAAAACTTGGGCAATAACCTTTTTTGTACACTGCAATGTACAGAATGTCTGGCAGTACAGAAAAAAACACAGCAGTAATTTGGCCAAACAGTTAAATAACACAATATACTGTATTTGGCCAAAAGCTAAATGTGCCATGTTAACTTGATTACTGTCTCTTTAAATAAAGATAGGGTGACCAGATTTTCCAGCCTGAAAACCGGGACGGGGTCGAGGTCCGTGCGCTGTCGAGCTGTGCACGTGCACGCGCATCATCTACTGTGGGCGTGTACAGCGTACTGTCTTCCAGTCCATTCTCACTCCTCGCTTAGCCTCCAGTAAACTCTCCACGGATTATTGGGAATGTTGTTATTGTTCTGTCACACTGGCACTTGTGTGGATTTGGGGATTTCTCAGACGAAGGGGGACCCGGACTGAGCGGATGATGGTGCGAGCGGTTTGACGCAGCCGGGTGGAGTGAGTGACAGAGGCTCTGGGCCGGGGAGAGGACAGAAAGTGGTTCGCGATAGCTCGAAATCTGATCAAATGTAATGAGAATGGACATGTGTATGTATCCGAGTCCTGATCGGGAGGTAATGTCTGATCCCGATCGAGTCTGTAACCACGTGATCGGGCCCGATTTCCGATCACGTGCTCGGATCGGGACATTCCTAGTGCAGATATAACAAAACAATATGTAGAGGTGCCACAGACTTGGGGAAGCACATGTAGGGGTGCCCCAGAGCTGAAAAGATTGAGAACCACGGCTGTAGGAGTTGATAAAGCGGAGATGTGGTTGCAAGACTGAAATGAAAACCTAATATTGCAATATACATCAGCTAAAAATAACCATTGGATTCATGTACAGTTTAACTTAATAATTACACTTCACATTGTCTGTTTAAAACTTTGTTTATTTATTAATTTTGTGCCATTTTGTTCAGGCATGTGACACGTGTCATGGTTTCTTTTGCTTGGAAAAATAAATTTTGCTTGGTAAGAACTTTATTCTTTGTCGAGTCTGCCTGCCCATTTGGCCGGCTTCCTCACAAGCATTTAGCCCTTTAAACACCTGACCAACCATATCCTATAGGGAGGCGGTGTTTAAGATAATGGGGCTGTGGACGGGGTAATGACTGCACTTACCTATAGTTCTCACACATATGCTTGTACTTATTCTGAGCTGATTGTTCCTGCCTGTGAGAGCTCCATTTTCTTTTTCATGGCCCTCATCTTTGTCAGATTATGTGATCGTTTAGTCCAGGATGGTCCCAGAGCTCTCCGCCCAAAGACGTTTCCAATCGTCTTCCTCTAGGGCAGGGGTCATTTTTATCCTTCCTTCTGACCGAAAGGGTTCTACAAAAAAAACCTGTCATGAGCTATTTTTTATCTCTAATCGTATCAATTTAGGGTCAAGTAAGGAGAAAGGCTTCAATGATCTTCACGATTGTTCTTCCAGCAAGCAGATATATTTGCGCTGGTTGGATTTGAAATGTGTTTGCTCTTTAATGCATGGAAAAAAAGTCTGAGGCACTCAAAATAGTGGAAACAGTTAAGACTTTCTTTTACAAGGCTAATTGGATTTAAAAGCAAAACAAACTCAGGTAATTGATTAATTGATCAAATTGAGACTTTTGCTGAATATTATTGATACAAATACAGTGGGGAAAAAAAGTATTTAGTCAACCAACAATTGTGCGAGTTCTCCCACTTAAAAAGATGAGAGAGGCCTGTAATTTTCATCATAGGTAAACCTCAACTATGAAAGACAAAATGAGAAAAAAAATCACATTGTCTGATTTTTTAATGAATTTATTTGCAAATTATGGTAGAAAATAAGTATTTGGTCAATAACAAAAGTTCATCTCAATACTTTGTTATATACTCTTTGTTGGCAATGACAGAGGTCAAACGTTTTCTGTAAGTCTTCACAAGGTTTTCACACACTGTTGCTGCTATTTTGGCCCATTCCTCCATGCAGATCTCCTCTAGAGCAGTGATGTTTTGGGGCAGGCGCTGGGCAACACGGACTTTCAACTCCCTCCAAAGATTTTCTATGGGGTTGAGATCTGGAGACTGGCTAGGCCACTCCAGGACCTTGAAATGCTTCTTACGAAGCCACTCCTTCGTTGCCCGGGCGGTGTGTTTGGGATCATTGTCATGCTGAAAGACCCAGCCACGTTTAATTTTCAATGCCCTTGCTGATGGAAGGAGGTTTTCACTCAAAATCTCACGATACATGGCCCCATTCATTCTTTCCTTTACACGGATCAGTCGTCCTGGTCCCTTTGCAGAAAAACAGCCCCAAAGCCTGATGTTTCCACCCCCATGCTTCACAGTAGGTATGGCGTTCTTTGGATGCAACCATAGACTGTTAAACAGAATAGACAGCTCCTCCTCACTCCTCCCCGTTTACCATAATGACCACGTTCTAGGGGAATTCATAGTGGATTTACAGACTCCTCCTCCCCAGCTCTGACGAAGCATGTTCCTAATAAGGGCATAAGGGCGGGATCTCACTGTAGACTCGGCCCTTGCGTGACGTGTAGCTCGCGCAGCTCCAATGCCAACAGTCCGACCTCCGTTAAGTAGGAGATTTAAAAAAAATTATTTCGAAAACCAACCTGGTTTCTTTTTTTGTGAGTAACCCAGCGTTATGTCAGGAGGAATATGTAGCCATAGAAAGCGTTAAAAAAATTGAAACCAGGCATTAAAGTTGTTTTTAACGTGTCTAAAGTCCAATGCTTTTCAATGGGGCCTAGCAATGATATGGAGGTACTACAGCAATAGCGGAGCAATGGCGGCCTCCAGTGTTGCGGTCATAAAGCAGAGCAGCTAGCGGCCATTGGATGCAACTCAGCATTCTTTCTCCTCCAAACACGACGAGTTGAGTTTTTACCAAAAAGTTCAATTTTGGTTTGATCTGACCATATGACATTGTCCCAGTCCTCTTCTGGATCATCCAGATGCTCTCTAGCAAACTTCAGACGGGCCCGGACATGTCCTGGCTTAAGCAGGGGGACACGTCTGGCACTGCAGGAATTGAGTCCCTGGAGGCGTAGTGTGTTACTGACGGTAGCCTTTGTTACTTTGGTCCCAGCTCTCTGCAGGTCAGTCACTAGGTCCCCCCGTGTGGTTCTGGGATTTTTGCTCACCGTTCTTGTGATCATTTTGACCCCACGGGGTGAGATCTTGCGTGGAGCCTCAGATCGAGGGAGATTGTCAGTGGTCTTGTATGTCTTCCATTTTCTGATAATTGCTTCCACAGTTGATTTCTTCACACCAAGCTGCTTACCAATTGCAGATTCAGTCCTCCCAGCCTGGTGCAGGTCTACAGTTTTGTTTCTGGTGTCTTTGGACAGCTCTTTGGTCTTGACCATAGTGGAGTTTGGAGTGTGACTGTTTGAGGTTGTGGCCAGGTGTCTTTTATACTGATAACAAGTTCAAACAGGGGCCATTAATACAGGTAATGAGTGGAGGACAGAGGAGCCTCTTAAAGAAGAAGTTACAGGTCTGTGAGAGCCAGAAATCTTGCTTGTTTGTAGGTGACCAAATACTTATTTTCCACCATAATTTGCAAAGGAATTCATTAAAATCAGACAATGTGATTTTCTGGACTTTTTCTCATTTTGTCTCTCATAGTTGAGGTTTACCTATGATGAAAATTACAGGTCTCTCTCATCTTTTTAAGTGGGAGAACTTGCACACTTGTTGGTTGACTAAATACTTTTTTCCCCACTGTATGAGGGGGAAAAATGTCTGTCATTTATGTTTTCATATAAAAATAAGGCATTTTGTGCATACAATTTGTCAAAATTTCAGCAAAGAAATCTAAATAATGGATAGAGCCAGATTTTTGAGTAAGATAATCATAAGTGAAAAAATATGTAAAAACTCCAATCTTGCCTTGTTTGTTGTTTTTGTTTTTTTGGGTTCAAAGCTGAATAAATCAGGCTGGGAATTAGATATTAACAAAATCCCTCTAAAAAAAACTTAAAAATATTGTTAAGCCCAGCTTGTCGAGTGTGGATTCTGTAGGGGGCCTCTTCCCCATCGTCTCTGTATTCTGTGGAAATGACTGTAGGAGGCCTCTTTCCCCATCGTCTATGTATTCTGTGGAAATGACTGTAGGAGGCCTCTTTCCTCATTGTCTATGTATTCTGTGGAAATGACTGTAGGGGGCCTCTTTCCCATTGTCTATGTATTCTGTGGAAATGACTGTAGGAGGCCTCTTTCCCCATCGTCTATGTATTCTGTGGAAATGACTGTAGGGGGCCTCTTTCCCCATTGTCTATGTATTCTGTGGAAATGACTGTAGGGGCCTCTTTCCCATCGTCTATGTATTCTGTGGAAATGACTGTAGGAGGCCTCTTTCCCCATTGTCTATGTATTCTGTGGAAATGACTGTAGGGGGGGGGGCTCTTTCCCATCATCTCTGTATTCTGTAGATTGACTGTAGGAGGCCTCTTTCCTCATTGTCTATGTATTCTGTGGAAATGACTGTAGGAGGCCTCTTTCCCCATTGTCTATGTATTCTGTGGAAATGACTGTAGGAGGCCTCTTTCCCCATTTCTTGTATTCTGTGAATGACTGTAGGGGGCCTCTTTCCCATGTCTCTGTATTCTGTAAATGACTGTAGGAGGCCTCTTTCCCCATCGTCTCTTGTATTCTGTAGAATGACTGTAGGAGGCCTCTTTCCCCATCGTCTCTGTATTCTGTGAATGACTGTAGGGGCTCTTTCCCATCGTCTCTCTGTATTCTGTAGAATGACTGTAGGAGGCCTCTTTCCCCATCGTCTCTCTGTATTCTGTAGAATGACTGTAGGGGCCTCTTTCCCCATCGTTCTCTGTATTCTGTAGAATGACTGTAGGAGGCCTCTTTCCCCATCGTCTCTCTGTATTCTGTAGAATGACTGTAGGAGGCCTCTTTCCCCATCGTCTCTCTGTATTCTGTAGAATGACTGTAGGAGGCCTCTTTCCCCATCGTCTCTCTGTATTCTGTAGAATGACTGTAGGAGGCCTCTTTCCCCATCGTCTCTCTGTATTCTGTAGAATGACTGTAGGGGCCTCTTTCCCCATCGTCTCTCTGTATTCTGTGAATGACTGTAGGGGCCTCTTTCCCCATCGTCTCTCTGTATTCTGTAGAATGACTGTAGGAGGCCTCTTTCCCCATCGTCTCTCTGTATTCTGTGGAATGACTGTAGGAGGCTCTTTTTTTTTTTTTTTTTTTTTTTTTTTTTTTGGCCTCTTTCCCCATCGTCTTCTGTATTCTGTAGAATGACTGTAGGAGGCCTCTTTCCCCATCGTCTCTGTATTCTGTAGAATGACTGTAGGAGGCCTCTTTCCCCATCGTCTCTCTGTATTCTGTAGAATGACTGTAGGAGGCCTCTTTCCCCATCGTCTCTCTGTATTCTGTAGAATGACTGTAGGAGGCCTCTTTCCCCATCGTCTCTCTGTATTCTGTGAATGACTGTAGGAGGCCTCTTTCCCCATCGTCTCTCTGTATTCTGTAGAATGACTGTAGGAGGCCTCTTTCCCCATCGTCTCTCTGTATTCTGTGAATGACTGTAGGAGGCCTCTTTCCCCATCGTCTTCTGTATTCTGTAGAATGACTGTAGGAGGCCTCTTTCCCCATCGTCTCTCTGTATTCTGTAGAATGACTGTAGGAGGCCTCTTTCCCCATCGTCTCTCTGTATTCTGTGGAATGACTGTAGGAGGCCTCTTTCCCCATCGTCTCTCTGTATTCTGTGAATGACTGTAGGAGGCCTCTTTCCCCATCGTCTCTCTGTATTCTGTGAATGACTGTAGGAGGCCTCTTTCCCCATCGTCTCTGTATTCTGTAGAATGACTGTAGGAGGCCTCTTTCCCCATCGTCTCTCTGTATTCTGTAGAATGACTGTAGGAGGCCTCTTTCCCATCGTCTCTCTGTATTCTGTGGAAATGACTGTAGGAGGCCTCTTTCCCCATCGTCTCTCTGTATTCTGTAGAATGACTGTAGGAGGCCTCTTTCCCCATCGTCTCTGTATTCTGTAGAATGACTGTAGGAGGCCTCTTTCCCCATCGTCTCTCTGTATTCTGTGAATGACTGTAGGAGGCCTCTTTTTTTTTTTTTTTTTTTTCCCATCGTCTCTCTGTATTCTGTAGAATGACTGTAGGAGGCCTCTTTCCCCATCGTCTCTCTGTATTCTGTGAATGACTGTAGGAGGCCTCTTTCCCCATCGTCTCTCTGTATTCTGTAAATGACTGTAGGAGGCCTCTTTCCCATCGTCTCTCTGTATTCTGTAAATGACTGTAGGAGGCCTCTTTCCCCATCGTCTCTCTGTATTCTGTGAATGACTGTAGGAGGCCTCTTTCCCCATCGTCTCTCTGTATTCTGTAGAATGACTGTAGGAGGCCTCTTTCCCATCGTCTCTCTGTATTCTGTGGAATGACTGTAGGAGGCCTCTTTCCCCATCGTCTCTCTGTATTCTGTAGAATGACTGTAGGAGGCCTCTTTCCCCATCGTCTCTCTGTATTCTGTGGAAATGACTGTAGGAGGCCTCTTTCCCCATCGTCTCTCTGTATTCTGTAGAATGACTGTAGGAGGCCTCTTTCCCCATCGTCTCTCTGTATTCTGTGGAATGACTGTAGGAGGCCTCTTTCCCCATCGTCTCTCTGTATTCTGTAGAATGACTGTAGGAGGCCTCTTTCCCCATCGTCTCTCTGTATTCTGTGGAAATGACTGTAGGAGGCCTCTTTCCCCATCGTCTCTCTGTATTCTGTAGAATGACTGTAGGAGGCCTCTTTCCCCATCGTCTCTCTGTATTCTGTGGAAATGACTGTAGGAGGCCTCTTTCCCCATCGTCTCTCTGTATTCTGTAGAATGACTGTAGGAGGCCTCTTTCCCCATCGTCTCTCTGTATTCTGTAGAATGACTGTAGGAGGCCTCTTTCCCCATCGTCTCTCTGTATTCTGTGGAATGACTGTAGGAGGCCTCTTTCCCCATCGTCTCTCTGTATTCTGTAGAATGACTGTAGGAGGCCTCTTTCCCCATCGTCTCTCTGTATTCTGTGGAAATGACTGTAGGAGGCCTCTTTCCCCATCGTCTTCTGTATTCTGTAGAATGACTGTAGGAGGCCTCTTTCCCCATCGTCTCTCTGTATTCTGTGGAAATGACTGTAGGAGGCCTCTTTCCCCATCGTCTCTCTGTATTCTGTAGAATGACTGTAGGAGGCCTCTTTCCCCATCGTCTCTCTGTATTCTGTAGAATGACTGTAGGAGGCCTCTTTCCCCATCGTCTCTCTGTATACTGTGGAAATGACTGTAGGGGGCCTCTTTCCCCATCGTCTCTCTGTATTCTGTGGAAATGACTGTAGAGCTCTTTCCCATCTCTCTTATTTGTAAATGACTGTAGGGCCTCTTTCCCCATCGTCTCTCTGTATTCTGTAGAATGACTGTAAGAGGCCTCTTTCCCATCGTCTTCTTTCTGTAATGACTGTAGGCTTTTCCCATCGTCTCTCTGTATTCTGTGGAAATGACTGTAGAGGCCTCTTTCCCCATCGTCTCTCTGTATTCTGTGGAAATGACTGTAGGAGGCCTCTTTCCCCATCGTCTCTCTGTATTCTGTGGAAATGACTGTAAGAGGCCTCTTTCCCCATCGTCTCTCTGTATTCTGTGAATGACTGTAAGAGGCCTCTTTCCCCATCGTCTCTCTGTATTCTGTGGAAATGACTGTAGGAGGCCTCTTTCCCCATCGTCTCTCTGTATTCTGTGGAAATGACTGTAGGAGGCCTCTTTCCCCATCGTCTCTCTGTATTCTGTGGAAATGACTGTAGGAGGCCTCTTTCCCCATCGTCTCTCTGTATTCTGTGGAAATGACTGTAGGAGGCCTCTTCCCATCGATCGATGACTGTACTCTGCTCTCTGTGGAATGACTGTATCTCCCTGAACTCTCTGCGTTTCTTCCTCAGGCGAGTCCATCTTCAAAGCCCACCTGTTCACCCCTAACTTCTCCCCAGAGGGCGCTGTGGGCTGTTACCGCACCGGGGTCTGCATGTGCCACGGGGAGCACGTGACCCACCACAACCCGCCCCTCCTGTACGACCTCCACCACGACCCCTCGGAGTCCCGCCCCCTGACCCCGGAGCTGGAGCCGCGTTACCACGAGGCGCTGCGGGAGGTGGGCGCGGCCGTGCGGAGACACCGGGACACGCTGACGGGGGACAGGTCCACTCAGACGGGCCCTCGGGTCAGCTGTCCTGGGGCCAGATCCTGTGGAGGCCCTGGCTCCAGCCCTGCTGCGGGACGTTCCCCCTCTGTGGCTGCAAGGAGCAGAGCGCACAGTGATCACCAGACTTTGTCATCAGTACAGTCGTTTTAAGGAGTTAGGAGTAGTATTCTTTAGGAATTTCTACTGTCAGTAGTGAACAATGCCCCCCTCACCCACGTCCCTCACTGTCCGCTATGTCCACACACTGCCCTTGTGATGGATTTACCGAGAAATCAAAATCTCATTAATCTTGTGCGCAACACACTTATCAGCAAAATGAATAAGATACTGAGGCGTCGCGCTACTGTCAATACGAAGTTTCTGTCAAACATTTTCATACTTATTCATTTTTTAAACTGCAACATTAAGTCTGTGTTTTTCTGCATTAGAACATGAACTGTGGAAAATGACCTTACGGCTCCCTGTAGATATCGGATTATTAACCTCTGAACCAAACACATTTTCTCCAGTTTGGCTTTACCCAAACTGAAAAGCTTCTTGAAAATAATGTCAAAATAGATACAAAAACAAGACTGTAAACAAACAAAAAAGTCAAAAATGCAACATAAAAGCAATGAATAAAAACTCTCAAAAAGGTCGCTCAGATGTTTATCACTTCACGATCTTTAGTAAACTTCTGTCATAACTGTGTTGCATTTGTGATCCCTGCACGTGTTTGTGTTAACACGGTACAGGGGCAGATGACGGGTGTGTTGAGGGTGAGGCTGAGGAGGTGCAGAGTTTCTGCCGGACAAAGTTAGCTCGCTGTTTCCAAGGTGGCGTGTCTAAAGATACAATTCCGGGCCGGCTATATGTGACCGATCATGAGAACGGGGGACACAACTTGGTTTTGAAGGCATTTTGAGTTGGACATACAGTGGATGCCACTTGGTTTTGGCGCGTTTCACGTGTCATTCCCACGAGACCCCACATGTGAATCACGCGTCTTTTATTAATTTTTCCCCAGTGACGCTGCAGTGACCCAAACAACCACCAGGTGGCACTTGTGAGCAGGGTTAGGAACGTTGGCATTTAGCACCATAGGCCTAAGCAAACGATTCAAAAGTGAATTAAATCCCGAGGCAAGCTGAAAATCTTCTGCTTCTAATATAGCCTACCCTGCTCCAAACATAGTTTATTGTAAAAACGTGAAACTATCACGCAGTGGCGTGCTGGGACCTCATTTTGGCCCGACAATTTAGAGAAGACAGGCCCACGTTTCTGTGGGGTTATAGCTCAGTGATAGCGCGCTAGTCTCTGGTGCAAGAGGTCCCCGGTTCAAGTACGGTCTCGACACTTTTGATACAACTCCACAATCAGCTCCAAGTTATGAAGATAAAAATATTTATTTCCGACAATCGTTTTGAGCGTATCTGTTTGCCCTCGGCTTTTGTCCCGTATTTCGTGAGAATAGCTGATAATGATGGAGGCTTATTAACGATCCTCATGGCGCTAGAGGAGCAGCTCAGCGTCTCCTTCCCTGTTCATCCCCGCTCTGAGAGTCCCCGCTGTCGGCCCATCTATGCGTATTTCTCAGTTCCTCTGCAGTGGCTCATGATGGTGTTGGGGCAAAGGCAGTGACAGGTGCAGGCGAGTCTGTATTTTACAACAAAACGCTGAAGTTCGACGTGTGCGTTTCACACTCAGACACTGGAGCTGTCGCTCGAGGCTTGAAAGAGACTGAAAAGTGGATGCTCCCGCTCACAGCGCTGACCGAGCCACGCGCTCCCCTTCGTTCAAAACACTGTCCAAAAACAAGTCCTTCTCCACGAAGCAGCGCGCATGGGGGTGTGTGTGTGGGGCACTGTGCTATTACGCATAATGGACACGCATATGACGCGCCCCACGGACAGCGCTCCAGATAACCTGGAACCCATCATTAGACTCGCATTTACAAAAAAGTCAGTTTTGTTGTAAAAATGTGATTGTGCTCTTATAGTTTTTGAAATATTAATTAATATTATTCTATTCAGGGCGTGTGCGTCATTGTGCTTTTGTTGCCCCACTTTATACTTTTCTTCCTCCTGCGGAGGATAAGTGTTTAGACTTATTTACAACTTTTGACATGTAAAACAAGCGGCGATGAGCGCAGCAGATGGAGACAGGCCTGTTGTTGTGGATTATGAAAAATAAGTTTCGCCAAATGGAGCTAATGATCGACCAGACGAGTGAGAATCATGGACAAAGAGGTGAGGAGTTCTACGACAGATCCCCAGAAGATCAAGTGCGCAGTGCGTGTAGTGTTTTTATGCATAATGTGGAGTAAAGTCTGGCTGAATGTGCCGCTGTTGCACAGACTCATTTGACATAAAGCGCGTGTGTTTATTGCTATTGTTTGTCTTGATAGATTCAGCGTTTGCCCGTGTCACACAGTGACAGGAGCATATGACTTAAGTTTAGGATTGAACTGTTGTGACAGTCCCATAGACTGTGAAAAACTATTGCTATTCTACACTATATGGACAGGCCCGACGCTCAGCTGGTCTTTGCTTTTTGTGTAACCCGATTTGGCAAGAGCCCCATGAGTCAGGTGAGAGCACGGCAGAGCAAGACGCCTCTGCTCCGCCTCCAACCCGACAGCGACAGCTCCAGTGTCTGAGTGTAAAATGTACACGTCGAAAAGTGCGCGGTGTCTTTCCTGCGGACTTCAGCGCTTTGTTGTAAAATAGAAACTAGCCTGCACCTGTCACTGCCTTTGCCCAAAACCATCTCACGAGCCGCTGCGTTTAGAATTCTCCACTTTCTGCTGATGAAAAAACGACTGTCCGCCAAGGGACACATTTTGTTTTAGTCATATTGAGTAGGCCTAAACTGTTCGCCAAAGGCCATCATCTCCTGTGGCCCCAGCTTGATAAAAACAAAAGTAGGCTCTGGTTTAGCCTAGTGAAACGCCTCTGAAGGCAGTCCACTGCCGACAGAGCTACAGCGGACTTAACCTGCCACCTTGTGGCAATAAGATGTAATATATTTCCACACGCTGTGTGAACCATGGAAAGCGCGAATGAAAACGACAAACCCAAGTGGCAACCACTGTACTTGTTATGATGTAACTTGTATTATTTGCTGTCAAATTGAAAGACTTTTTCGAACAAATTCATTCTTCTGAGGTTTTTTTCCTAAGGTCCTGGACCGGAGCAAAAAACTCACACGTCTCTGTCCCGCTGTTGCTGCCTTGCTATCAAGGCTCTTCATGAGGAAGCAGCACCAAATATCCGTGATTAATAAACTTAAGAAAAAAGTGTAAATCCACTTTATATTGCCTCGTTCGGTTAGAGCATGCATAACAAGTAGCCACACTGGGCAGGGGGCTTATGATTGTATCGTTATAAATCTGTATCTGCTCAGGAAGGACTTGCTTGCTAAAGTCGATGTAATCTAGACCTTACAATTTATTATGCTATGTAAATGTATATTTAGTTGAACACGGGGAAGGCACTTATAAGCTTATTGCTTCAGCTTACTCCATTTTGAGCATCGACATTTGTATGAATTTTGAAAGACAAAATGAATGTAAAATTGCTCAAAATAAACTAAACTAAACTAAAGGTTATCTCATCGCTCAAACTCGGGCATCCCAGTTTCCCAGTGGAAAATACGAGATGAGGCGGTCTGGCTTTTGTGTGCAGTGTTTATACAAATACATTCTGTGCGTTGGGAACACTGAGAAAATCTGTACGTTTCATCTGGAAGATCATCATGAGAATGACGATCAAACATTTGGACAGTGCGCGTCTGTAGCAGCCTTCAACAAGGAGAGCACACAGCTCATTACACAAATGTAATGGTTAGGTTTCTATTATCTCCTTAACTGTAAATGTGCAGTACAGATAGGAACTACTGACCTGCTCGTATGTGAGATAATGCTTTCAGTCTATGTAATTCTTTTGGTTGTGTATTAAGTTTTCCATTCCTCAAACAAGCTCAGGACAAAGTATTCAAAGCTATGTATTTCAAATTTTAAGTTGACTATAAACATTAACATTGGAGAGAGGACTGAAATACAAACCCGTTTGTAGAGTCTGAACTACAGGATTAGCAGGGTATTTTGCATTGATTGTAATAAAGTGTCTAAACCATAAAAACAAGCTTTTCTCCATGATGTAATAAAGAACTTTTGACTTGACCAAACATCTCCAAAGTGCTGTGGATGTCCTTTTTAGCCAAAAACGATACAGCCACAGCAGGTCGTCTTATCCTGCACAAGACTCAAATGTTAGTGGTGGGAATGTTTCTAAGCGCAGGAGCAGGATGAAACCAGCAGAGGGCAGTGTGAGACTGTGGTAAAGTGAAAATGCTTGTACATTTTGGCCTTTAGAACTGGTCTGACATTTGGTTTCCAAATAAGTGATATGTTACAGATAACCAGAGTTGCCACAGGGCAATAAAGAGCATTAAAAAATATATATCAAAATTAAAAACATATTCAGCTGCAGTTTTGACTGAAATTCTCTTTCCTCTGTTTGATGAAATGTTTGCAAATCTTAAGAAATGTGCTGTTTTTTGCTCTTTTTAAAACAAACAAACATAGTATTTGGGCATTAGAATTGCACTAAAGAGCATTAAAAAAATGACTTGCTTCTGTATAAACCATGAGCTGTATCATTATTTCTCTGAATCATTTTAAATGTACACTTAATTGGCCCATTTCTTCCAAATATTGTTCATAAATCTGTTAGTGAGCACTTCGCCTTCATTCCCCCTCACTGGTGTGGCATATCAAGATGCTGATTAGATGCATGAATATGGCACAGATGCTTTAGGCTGTCTACAATAAAAGGACACTCTGAAGTGTTCAGTTTTGCTTTATTGGCGGTGTGAGAAAACCAGTCAGTGTCTGAAGTGACCACCATTTGTCTCACACAGTTCATCTCCTCCATAGAGTTGATCAAGTTGTTGATATGGACAACAAACACAGGTGCATTTTATTGATGGCATTTGGAATGACATGTCACCTATTGAGCATGTTTGGGATGCTCTGGATCGGTGTATATGACAGCCATTGATGAGGAGTGGACCAACATTCATAGGCCGCACTCAACAACCTGATCCACTCTCTGAAGGACAAGAGCTGACCTGCTTGGTTTTCTGAACACCACCACCAATAAAGCAAACGTGAACATTTCAGAGTGTCCTTTTATTGTGGACAGCCTAAGGCAGTGGTTCCAAAAGTGGGGGTCGTGGGACACTGAAGCGGGGGCCGCAAAATGATTTTGAGACAATATTTTTTGACATTCCTGACATTGACTGATGTATTTTTGTTTGAAAACAGGATATTTTAGTGAAATTAAGCCAAATATCAATTTACGGTATCCAAACTAACATCATTAAACCAGATTTTAAAAGTTTAGCACCTTAAATTATTATAAATGCCAATTACATTTTACAGAAGGAGGTCCTGAGTTGTTGGTTGTGTGATATTGGGGGCTGGCACCTGTGCAATATCCATGCATCTAATCAGCCTCTGTATATGCCAGAGCTGTGAAGGGGATGGATGCTGTGACAAAGGGGAAGTGCTCACCAACTGATTTAGACAGATGTGAGAACAATATTTGAGAGAAATGGGTCTATAGTGTTCATAGAATATCTTTGAGTTCACCACATGAAAAATGGAAGTGTTTTGTTTACATTTTTATGTCCATACGATAAACACACAAACATATAACTACAATAATCAATGGGCGAGGAACGCCCTTCTCTTTGGTCCTCATAGCAGGGAGCCGACACTGCTGTAATACCACCCCCTGGTGGCCAGGGGCGACTCCAAAAGACACTTGGTAAACAGCGTTCTTATGAGCACTTTGACCTTCCCTAGCACTGCTTAAAAGCCTCACTCCAAAGAGTTATATTTTTTCTAAAAACCACAATGACCTATGTGTAACAGTGGTGTTTCAGCTCTGCGTTGTGTTTTCTATCTAAATGATCTCTCGGACTCAGGCTATCTTTGGAGGCGACCACACTCCATTTATTAAACAACAAAACATATAAGAGGCACAGTCCCTGCTCCTGGTGGTGGGTTTCTCCTCTGCTCCTCCAGACGCAGCCGTCTTGTCTGACCTCCTGAGCCTGTCTGCCTGGCGCCAGCAAACCTCCACAGACACCATGTGCGTCGCCGGCGAGGCCACAGCGACCCCTGGCGGCAGCACCACACACCCAATTGCAGGGATTTACCATAGGTCCAATATAACCCTGTTACCCATGTGACAACGCTGGGCTGGGTGACATTTTATTAACCACGCTGTTTTTTTTACAGTAAAAGTGGAAGCATTTTCAGTGCTCCAAAGCCTGATTGACAGCCGGTTGGCCCGCCTCTTTGCTCTTTTAGGGAACAGGCTTCGTAGGAGGAGACGGAGCAGCCATGTAAATTTCACAGACGACTCGGGACCATGGAGCTGAATGGGACCTACTAATCTCTAATTATTAGATCTATGACTTTAACACAAATGTGAATCCCGCTCCTGCACAGAGTCAACTTCCCAAACCCACCTTTACACTTTACAACGGCCTCGTCTTCATTTCCCCTCTGCCCTCTCCTCGCATCCATCCCATCACGGCGTTCGCGCACTATATCACCATGCGGCACCGTCACGTGACCTTGCTGCTGTCACGGTAACGGTCTGTGTGTGTGTGTGTGTGTGTGTGTGTGTGTGCGTGTGTGCGTGTGTGGGAGTGAGGGGGGTAGGTTTGGATAAAGGTCAGGCTGTCAGCCTCTCGTAAAGTATTTTTACAGCGAGAACTTCAAATCCACATGTGAGCAGGGAAACGGTGATACAGAGGAGACGCTGGAGGACCAGGGGCAGCCACAATGTCACAATTTCACTGTAACCTACCCAGTTACTACACAACTACCGTGAAACGTGAGTCCTGGGCAGAAATACAGTATGAGACATATGCTATTCAGATTTTTTTCATTTACCAAATTAGTACTCAACAAGATGAGCTCTGGAAAAAATATATCACAGCATCTCACCAGCCTGAAGAGCAGTTGGAGACTCGAGTTGCCGCTGGCCAGGGAGATGTCACAGAGACGTCCCCTGGAGATAAGGCGAGTCTCCAGGTAGTCTCCGTGAAAACAAACAGGTTCGATTTCAGATGAGACTCCATGGAGACTTTAAAAAAAATCTCCATGCAGTCTCCGTGTGGTCTCCGAGAGGTCTACGTGGTCTCAAGCAGTTGTGTCCTGAATACTATTTGTTGTCCTCTAACCTGTGAGACGTTTCTGTGACGCACCCCTTTGAGATTTTCTTGGTATCCGACAGTTCTCGGAGACATTGCAGGGACGTCACAGAAACGTCTCACAGGTTGAGGACAACTACCTGTAGTGTTCGCAACAGAGACTCCACTGAAATCGAACGTGTCTGTTTGAAGGACCCACCGTACCATCACGTTGGTTAAACACATCACCATCGATCGGCGCTAATCCTCCGACACGCCCCGACATTATGGTCCCTCTAATCCAGTTTCACGCTAACACTGACACTTCATATGATTAATCACCTCCGTACTGCGCTGTCAGTCATGTAACTCCGCCCCCTTTACCCTCGTCACACAGAAGAGGACGTGGGGAACAAGAATGTCATATAAAGCCCAACTGTCCAGCTGTGAATCATAGGGGTGGATCCTCGATACCAACTTCGATAACACGGCAAAAAAAAAAAAATCCCCTTTAATAGGACCATTATGTAACTTTTTTGTGGAAAAAAAGTGACCCATCGGCTGTATCAGTGAGACGCCTTTACTTTCCATCACGGTGGTCTCTAGGACGCTCCAGGATCACTGTTCTCAAAAACCTACAAAACAATTGATCCTGGAGCGTCCTTAGAGACCACCGTGACGAAAAGTAAAGGCAGCATGCTGACCACTCATACAGCCGCTGGGTGTAGGCGCTAACTCTCTTTACCGTGGCTCCGATGATGTTTAAAGGGGTGTGATGGTATGTCCCCCTCATATCCAACACCATCTCCATGGTTTTGGAGACACTGATGATCAAGTTGTTCACTATTCACCAGTTTGTTAGCAGAGCTACCTCGTCCCGGAAGGCTGCTGTTGCTTGAAATAAGTCAAGTTACTAAGTTAGGAAATATAGTATCAAGAAATTGATTATTTTGTTGAAAACCAAACGTCTGCTGTTCTAGTACCATTGGATGTTTGCCTGGCCTGCCAAACTACATGCTTTTTTCAAAGATTTGTAGTCTGGGAGTGAGATTGAGCTCAGCGATTTCCCGGTCGTACTTGACAAACGCCATCAACCAATTAGAGAAACATCAGATATTTTCAAAAACATGCTTTTTCACGAGAAACGCTTCCAACTCTGTTTCTTGCTCCAGTTTTAAGGATTTCATATTTTCCAAATTATTCAAAACGCGCCGCCATCTTTAATGTTTTGGAAGAGTGCAGTGACTGCTTCCGTCTCTTGATGTGATGAACTCCCGCCTCTCAGTGGACTGATACGGGTAAAATCAGGAAATGATTGGGTGCCAGCAGCTGCCCAGACGGTTCTTTTGAACATTAAGGAGAGCATTTGGCTGGTCAGGCCATTGTTCCGCTGGTTGGAAAAGTTATTTTGTAGAATATTTGTATACTTGTGTCTCCCACTGGTGACAGGAAGTGTTTACCAAGGTGTGGCCTGATGTGTGCTGTGATAGGTGGATTATCAGTCTAACGGCTTGGCGACGGGCCAATCACGGCGTGGGGTTTTTAGGGGGGCTCGCCTCTTCCTCTTCCTGCCACTATCACGTCAGTTCGATCTGGTGAACACTTCACTGTGGTCCGTAACCCTCGACGCTTTCTCACGGTGCTGGGTCAGGGAGAGAACAAAGTTCAAAATTGGGCCAAGAAAGACGTGAGTCAAGCAGAGATTCTGAAAAGCACCTGGCTAATTCTATAATAATCACGGTTTAGATATCCATAATACTGAATAAACTTACACACACACACACATACACACACATGTGCGCACGCACACACAAGAAAATAGAAAAACAATTAACTGAAAAACTGTCTACAATTTATTTACACTTTACCTGTTAGTCATTCAGGAGTTTACAATATGTCACTTAAAGGTGCACTATGTAACTTTTTATGCAGAAAAACAAAGTGTATATTTATGCACACTTAAAATTTATTTTGTAACATATTCCGTTACTTTGATATATTTCAAGGATAGCCCCGTTGAGATGAACCATCTCTTTTTCAAGGGGGTCCTCAACACAAAATAACAAAACACAGCAAGTATTATCACATACATACAAAAGTCACATACACATAACAATCACGTTGTCTCATGTCTTGCACTGTCCATCCCCGCCCTCTCCCCAAACTGCCCTCACTTTTAATACAATACAATATTAACAATAAGTACAGAGAAGAATTACATAAATAAAAATACATAAATAATAATAATAGTAATAATAATAATAATAGTAATAATAATAGTAATAATAATAGTAATACAATAAAAGTTACAACATTGTTTGGACATTAGAAAATGTCCAATCAGAGTATTCTGCGGCATGTTGTGATTTTGATTTGATATGGATTATTCGTGCAGGCGTTGAGCGAATGACTCCAAACCTTACTCTAAGGTTGCGTTTTCATGAGAGAACACTGTCACATGGTAAAAGCTGTTAAAAGTCCATTTTGGCCCAAACCCGCACCTTTAACAACGCCCCACGCTGTGAGTGAAATGGCCGATGAGTAGTGTCTGGTACGACCTATGGAGCTCTAACAACTCACCGCTCTTACCGCTCTTTCTACCATAAAAAATAAAAAACCTCATTTCACTTCTCTGTCCAAACAAAGTGGTGCGTTTTAGAAAGCAGTAGAAAGTTGATCCGTGGGGAGCATTTTGGCGGAGCACCGGTGTTGTGAGCTCTTTCGTCTCCATCTGGGGTTAGCTCGAATGGACATTAGCGCCGCGCACCTGAGCCACACGGCCGCCGCACGTCTGCTGCGAGGAAGACATTAACCGCTGCTTCAAACTGGGAGCGTTTGCCCATTAAAGGTTTTACAAGATCATTAAAAATAAATAATGGCTTTAATATTGCTGTAGTTAAGGCAGGTTTGTACAAAAACAACGTGGAAATGGTGTAGCAGAAGAGCTAACTTCTGTTGAATGATTTTTAAAGGATTGACTGACTTTTTGAAAATCCTTTAATTTTATTTATTTATTTATTGGTTTATTTTGTCGGGACAGTGCATGTTAATGAACATACATGGGTCTCATGCATGTAAACAAGCCACACCGGATTGTAGCCTTGGGCTAATTTCCATCCGTCGTCCCCATTCACACTCTCAAACACACTCTCATTCATCCTGGCCTATTGTACATGTTTTTAGTGGTAGGGGAAACCGGAGTACCCGGAGGAAACCTACGCAGACACGGGGAGAACATGCAACTCCACACAGAAAGGCCCCGTCCCGGTGGGAATCGAACCAGGGACCTTCTAGCTGTGAAGCACGAGCGCTAACCGCTGTGCTACCGTGCCGCTTAACCGTGTTAAGCCTTTGTTTTTAGCAGGCCCCAAATGGTTTGACTTCACAGTGTTCGCAGATAGCGACTAGCGTCCCCTGTATCTGTTCTATGTTTCACCACAACTGACTGTAGAGTTCTTGTAACCTTTTTACCATGAAAATATGACCCCGCCTTAAAATGCTGTCCCTGTGAATTTGTATATAGACTGGAGGCTTCAAAATATATATTTAATATCAATTGGACTTTAAATCCACATCCTTTAGATATTGAAAAGTTTGATATTGGCATACATATTGGAGAAAGCTTGTTGCATATTTAAGTAGATATAATATAAGTAGATTATAAAGAATTGATAGTCCAACAGTGAAAGTTACGCTTAACAGACTTGCCGGCTGAAGCAAGACTTGATCCGACAAAAGCTGTGACTCGACTTGAACCCATGACCAATTGACTAGGACTTGATTTGAGACTTGCCTTTAGGGACCTACTCCCACCTCTGGTTGTTAGAGGTACTTTTTGCCTATAAACAGGCGAAGTGTCCGAAGTGTTGCTTTGACTAATGCAAATGCATAGGAGGTGTGGCATTATTACCAACTTTATTGTAAAATAATGGCTATTAGGTTTGATTAATTTATAACATCGGAACATCAGCAGGTGACGACAACCCCTTGCAATCGTATAAAAGCCCCTTTCCAAGCGCTTTGGGTGTGACTAGTGTCATATAGAAAGCACTATACAAATAAGATTCCCTTTCCCCTTTCCTTTCATTCATCCGTCCTCTTGTCTTGCTCTGTACTTCGCTTTCAGGTCCGCTGGGCTGTGTGTGTTCAGGTCGTGCTGCTTTTCCTGTCAGGTAGATATTGCAGATATTTTTGTTTGAGTTTTTATTTCGAGCTACAACGAGTCACAAAGCCAAGAAAAGAAAAACAGAAGAATATATATACATAATAAAAGAAAAAAAGAAAGCAAAATAATTTATATTCTGGCTCGAAAAGGAGTGGGAAGAAGACAAGCTTATTGACTCCCACCCCTGTTCATAAACTTAAATAACAATTAATAAATAACAACACTTCATATTTCTTACCATCTTACAAACAAAACAACTATCAACCGAGTTGGTTACATATTAACAAATGCGACACTGCATTATTCCAGGTCAACATTCACAGTATCTCACACGCTACAACCAGTGTATTATTTCTGTCTCCCATAGAGAATTCATTACCATGTTGGCATTACCGTTATTCATCATTGATTTGACAGTTATCTTCGTAACTGGCAAATACGACGATATTATTTGCTAATAGGAATTTCCCTCTAGTGTTGCGGATGGTTGAGGGCTTCATAGCGCACCATCCTGTGGCGTCCAAGGCTCTGAATGGTTGATGGCGGTCCAGGGTCTGCTGGGGTCCCCGCGTGGTGTAGCCGAGCACTATTGACGCACTGGGCCGGCCGAAGAGCATGCAGTCCCCAGAAATGGTGACTTGTACTGCAAGTTTAATCATTCAGCATGATTAAAACTTCAAAAGTAACATTTTATTGTGAGACAGAAGTGGCTTTGTGGTTTCAAGCCTCAATAACATTTCCTCGGGGGCCTGCATATTGAAGTGTATGATATGGAAAAAAGTGTGGACACCTCTGCCCAGTGATCTGGAGTTGATTTGGAGATTTGAATTCTGTTACAAATAACATTTTTATATTGTGCCAAAGAGGTTGATTTAATGGATGAACATATAGGGGTTTGGGCTGCTGTAGAAATCAGTCTATAATGTTATAATGTCAGAATACTACTTGGATTACTGAGAGACCATACATTTCTACTCTCCTCAATCTCCACGTGCCACCGTAATGTTAAAGCCAAATGCAAACCTTTCCCGACAGAGAGAACGCTAGGATACGGATAGAACAGGGGACTCTTCCCTCGACGTACAGGGACATATGTGGACGATCGATGTGGGGACGTGTGGACTGGACGGACAGGCGGAATCTAATCTACAGTCTGACACTCGCAGCACTGAGGGGGAGGGGAAAGAGTGATGCTATGAGAGGGAAAAAGGGAGGGAGAGCAGGGGAGAGTGTGAGAGAAGGGAGGGAGATAGAGAAGAAAGGGAGAGAGAGGGAAGAAAAGAGAGGGAGAGAGTGGGAGAGAGAGAAAGGGCAGTGAGAGAGAGAGTGGGAGACAGGGAGGAGAAGGAGTGAGGTAGAGGGAGGGGGGAAAGAGAGGGAGAGAGAAGGAGAGAGTGTGAGAGAAGGGAGGGAGAAGCAGAGAGAGTCAGGTAGAGAATAAAGAGGAGGGGGAGAAAAACGGGGATGGGAGAGAAAGGGAGAGAGCCGGAGGGGGGAGAGAGAAGAAATAGAGAGGGAGAAAGGGAGAGAGAGTGAGGTAGAGGGAGGGAAAAGAGAGTGAGAGAAGGGAGGGAGAGAGAGAAGAAAGGGTGAGAGGGAGCGAGAGAGGGGAAGAAAGGAAAGAGAGGGAGAGAGAGTGAGAGAAGAAAGAGAGAGAGAGAGAGAAGGAAGGGAGAGAGGGGAAGAGAGAGAAGGGGGAGTGAGAGAGAGGGGGAGAAGAGGAGAGCGTGTGAGAGAAGGGAGGGAGAAAGAGTGGGGAAGAAAAACGGGGATGGGAGAGAAAGGGAGAGAGCGGGAGGGAGAGAGAGAAGAAAGAGAGGGGGAGAGAGGGAGAGAAACGAAGACGGAGAGATGGGGGAGAGAGAGAGAGCGAGAGTAGAAGAGAGGGAGGGAGAGCAAGAAGAGTGAGGGGGGGGGAGTAGAGAGAGGAAGAAGATGGACGGAGGGGGCAGAGATGAGACAGGGAGAGAGTGATGGCGGCGCTTGAGGAGACGAGGAGTGGACATTAAGGCCGGAGGGAGGGAGGGAGAGCGAGAGGGGCAGATGACAAAATGATCGCTAGGTGATGGAGGTAGAGTCCAGGTTCAGTACAGTTCAGAGAGAGAGAGAGAGAGGAGAGCAGAGAGAGGGCTCGCCTGAGAGAGGGATCAATGAGGACAGATGAATGGAGTCAGGAGAGGCGACAGTGGGAGTAAAAAGATCATATCAAGGTTTATAAAGCTCTCTTTCTATGAGATTGTTTCTGTTTTTAGAAGGAAAAAAAAATGGCTTCGGCAACTCACCGCGCTGTAACCGATGTAACTGCCGTCGGATCTTTCTAAATGCTTTCCAGATTCGAGGGTCAAACCGGAAACAGCTGTTGCTAATAAGCAGAGGCTGGTAGAACAATCTACTGCCCCTAGTGGATGGGCGGAGAACATCACTACTAAAACACACTGTCACATAACTATATTTCTTTTCATACCTTTTTCTACAATTAACAGCTTTTCCGCGTTACCAGAGATGTTATTTTTTACTTGCAAATCTAACATTTTATTGTGAGACAGAGCTGGCTTTAAGGTTCCAAGCTTAAATAAAGGTGTGGGGAACATTTTAATTTGACATTATGGTTTAGATGAGGGAGAATGCACTTGAGAAAATACCACAAGCCTAAAAGCAAAAACACACACACATTTGTCATATTTAACCAAGTGCTGACCTGTTTTGCTGATCAGTGTTGTTTTCTGAGTGAATGGCAAATAAATGTTGAGCAAAACAAAGCTATAGTTGCAACAGTGGTTTCTGGTCTGGAAATCCTTTGAGACGATACGAAAAGCAAAAGCAGAGCCCTTAGTTTAAGGTGCGTTGGACCTGCTGTTGTGGACATGCAGCGGCTCCGGTCCGCTGGAAGAAACTACTGGGTTACACATGTGTGGCATGACGAGTGGTTACAGTGTTGAAAATATAATAACATAATAACTGAACTACAAGTAACTAAACTAAGCCTACAACGCCAGGTTTGTAATTAAATAAGTGGGGTAGACAGTTCCAATTAATTTCATTTATTTACGTTGTGTTAAGTTCAATAAATAATTCCGGTTGCATTTCATCTCCTTAGCATTGTTCAAGGACCATAAAAGTGATTTAGTTGCCTTCAGTTTTAGCACAGGTGAGGCTTGGGTGGGTAAAGGCTACAAGGCGAGGCAGACATGGTGTGTAGATGTAGATACCTACCGAAAAAGGTAATCTTAGGCTGCATCCGAAACCCTTAAATTGTAGCCTCTAAGTACTAACACTAGCAACTAATCCTTAACCTTTCATGGGGTCAACTGTTAGATCTCTATGCAGTTAGTGAACTAGAGCTTCAGCAGCATTTGCCCAATTCCACCGTCCTTACCCAGGGGAAGGGGAAGTGACATCACAAACAGCTGTTTTTCTTCTTCTTTAAAGTTCAGTGCAGGCCAAACAAAGCGCATACCGCCACCTACTGTATATTGTCACAACAACAACATAGTGTCCAAATAAAGACATTTAAGGCGAAAAAAAAGAAACATCCAAATGATCCTTCACATTTTCCTTTATTTTATCTCAACAGCTGTTTCATAAAGCTACAGTATGCAAATTAGCCATGTGGCTTAAGTTTCTACTAAATGAAGCAAAAGCACAAACTGCCTTCATTCAGGCCATTTACTGAGGAGGCTCTTTAAAACCATGTGACTGAGCTGTGGTGACTCTAACATGTATTTTGTCACTTTTATAAAGTTTGGCTTGTGCAGAATCTTTTTTTTTTTAATTATTTTTATTATTAAATGTGCACCTGTCAATCAACAGTGTCATGACTCACTCGAGGGTGGGGGTGAGGGGGGTGGGGAGATTGGCGCAGTGGCTTATGGGATGGCACATATCTCCTAATTGCCAGTGAGGTAGCATCAGAAGCTCCTATGCTAAAGTGGCTATGATAGTTAGCATACAGGCCACTCCTTCCTAACCGACAACCTAATTCGGAGGCTTCTTATCATGGCGGACGCTGACGCACATCCGATTGGGCGTAAGACCTCTTACCAATTTACTGGTTTCGGATGGAGCATATGGCTCCCAAATAATCACTTTTACCATTGCCTAGTTCTAGACTACACATACCTCCTCCGAGTGCAGAGGAAACAAACAGCAGGAGGAACCCACACGGAGGACAAAAGCCAGACCATCGGCCGCCATAACTGGACATATACACACTACACTACATGGCACTACATGGACACGCAGGAGCTAAAAAGGATGTACAAACAAGCCCGATTAACAACTAATTCAACAGTATTTACAAGAAACAGAATACGGCTGGTTACCTGTAAGCCTCCTCTGGGAGTGGTGCTTTTATATTTAAGGGCTGGCGCCATCTAGTGGTGTCTTCAGCCTGCTACACATGCAGCCACTGGTTGTTTCTCAATTGCCAGGACCCTTCCTCCGTAGGCCGCTTCGTTGACATGTACTACCTCTGAGGTGCCTCCGGCTGTGTCGAATCATATGATAAAATATCAATCTATGCTTACAAAAACAATGGCACAAACGTGGAACAAAACTTTATAGTGAGTACAAACATATTTAGGTGGTTTCATTGCTAAATATATTTTTTGGGAGAAAAGTTTGCAGTGCATTATGGGTAATCTTCAGCTCTCCGAGGCAGCAGAGGATCCACAGGTGTATCCTGGGTAAATGAGTCAAACGGAGGAGTCGAGCTGCGAGGGTGCGGCGTGTGATGACGTGGAGTCTATCTGAAGTGGTGCTTTAGCCCTCTCTCTGCGTACTGGATTGTTACAATGGCGTACAGTGCCCCTGGAGACGCACTCAGTGACTTATCATCCAGTTATTGCAGCACCGTTCCGCCGTCACCATTTGTCATCGTTCTGAAATATAGGTCAATCCACTTACATCAGCCGGTGAAAAGTCTGTGGACACCGCTGATTTCATTCGCTCCGTTCCAAACATTAGTCACAAGTTGCTCTGTGAATTCCTGCCAGCTGCGATCCCACCTCCGTCCAGCCCGTCCCTCCGCGATCATCAACATTTTATGGGTGAATTTCGGAGTATTTGGGTCAGTTTAGGCGTGCGGTCATTTTTGGGTGGAGTGAGAGAAAAGTTGCAACTAATTGATGCCGTCAGATGCAATCAGTGTCAGGGCGAGTTTTCTCATGAAAAGTAAATTCCTAACCTGACATTAAAAAGTGGAGAGAGTGGACTTTGTACTTGTTCCTACTTTCACTGGTGTTTTCTTCAATTTAGGGTCGACATTGGTACAGGGGCCCTTCACACGGTGACATTTTTAATTCATTTTTCACAATTGTTCACAATGTTGGATATAGAGACCATACAAATATATTGTTCTTAAAATCTAACACCATGAAACTTGATGACCTTATAAAATATAATACTTTGTTACAGATATATAAAGCAGTAAACAATCAGCTCCCAAACAATATACAACTAATGTTTGGCAAAAGAGAGGGAAGTTACGATCTAAGGGCACTCATAATCTGAAAGTACAATGTATTCATTCTACCCTAAAAAGTCCTTGTATCACCCAGAGAGGTGTAATCTGTGGAATAATCTTGAGGAATCCTTAAAAGGTGCTGATAGTCTACAACAATTCAAAAAACAGTATAAGAGAAGTGTGTTTGAGAAATATACTAAAGACATGTGACCTTGTACTTAGTATCTATAGGTAATTTTGTATTTCTTATAGATAATTATAAGTATTACTTATACTGTGAATCTGTTTTAACCATATCATTGCTGATAGAACCAATGTCACCAATCTCTAAGTTTAAGTTGTTATGAATTAAAGGAACTGGATAGAAATGAATAAGCAAAAGATAACAATAATGCTGTGACAGCCTGTTTCCACTGGTCACTATTAAACAATATTGAACGAGGGCCGGCGAGAGATGGACCTGGTGGACGGGCCCCCCAACCCCCGTCAACAGGTTCATAAATCTTGTCTTTTAATGCACCACCCAGTATAGGGCTCAGAACTGTCTCACAACAACAACTAGTTAGGGCAGCAGGGTGAGGGGCTTGCTGGTGGGGGGCTACTGCCCTCTACCAACTGGCCATATTACACCCTGGCTTTTAAAGGCACCTCACTAAACAAGGCAAACCACAAAACAAAACTAACAATAAACAATCACAACTAATAATTTTACGGTGGAAATGGGAATGTAAATAATAATGGGTCATGTTGATTACGTAATACTTAATAATAACTAAGTCAATGTTCAATTACTAGAATGGTGACTGGTGTTTATAAGTAAAGATTGGTTATGGTTATTAAGCGAATGGGAAAGATGGAAAGAAAAGAAAAGTACAAATTGTAAATAAAATAAAATAAATAAATGCTTATACATATTGGTAAACTGCATACATTTCTATCTTCGTGTTGTCTTCTTACTTTGGTAGTCTTGTAATCATTACGTGATTTTCTTTTGTTAAACATGAATGTTCTTCTTTAGCAAAGCTGCTGTACGTAAAGTTAATGTGGACAATTGTAATTGTGTAATCCAGGAACTGTGATGTAAAGAGTTATGTTGTATCACGGTATCCGGAATGTAAATTCATTTTGAATATGGGGGTACACTTTCTTGCTTCAGCCTACTCCTTTTGAGTTCTTGTTACTTTTTTTGTTACTTTATTTATTTTCTGCACTGCTACAATATTAATGTCAATAATGTAAATAATCACTCAAATAATCACTCAAATAAAATAGTTCTATCTATTAATGGACTACGCCAATTATGGAGGTTTTCAAACACATCCCCTGGGCCAGGTCCGGTCGACTGAAGAACAGTTTTGTCCACCAGGCTATCAAGAAGCTGAACTCCCTCCCTCCGCTTCCACCCCTGTGGCTATTGTGAAGCTATGGCGAGAGTTTTTACTCTGCGATGCAAGGATTAAGCTTAGCAAGAATTATCTGAAACAACAGGTCACTTCCATGGCTTCCTTTTCACGTTCGATAATTAAATAAAACAAAGAAAACGTTTTTTCATGTGTAAATTAAAAGTTTTCAGACGATCTTTCCTCATTCATTCCAATGTACAGAGCTTCTGTTTTCCCCCGAAAAGGGGCGTTACCCTTTTGGCACCACTGATGTGACGTAGACGTTGCTCCATCTATCGCCAGTGAGGTAGCATCAGAGGTCCCTATGCTAAAGTGGCTATGATAGTTAGCATTGAGGCTCCTTTCCCTAACTCCTTCCTGAATATGTTGGTGAACAGTTCCAAAGACAAACAGCAAAACAATTGAGAAGGGATTTTGGATATCTTGTTCCAAAATCCAGATTTCACCTCTTTTTTTTCAGGGTCAAATGTGTAATAAATTAGGATTTGGATATTAACAAATCCTTCTGTAAAAAACAACACTATTGTTAAGTTCATTGTGTGGAAGAAACTCACTTTAAGGAAACGGCCCCTGTGTAGTTCAGGCTGTTCTATTTCCAGGTGAAAGCGCATGTTGAGAGAATAAAAGTGGAAATGGGGAACGATTGCGTTTTACCTGCCGCGTCTCCCGTTAACGGCAGCGAAAGAGCTAATTGTTTTGCTTTCTTATGACCAACATTAAAAGTAGATTTGCAGTTATCGCCGGCATCATAAACATTGTTATCTGGGAAAAACAGCGGCGCCTGATTAAAAGTGCTCTTTTATTGCCGCTGTTGCTGTGGTTTGAAGAAGGCCATGACTCAAAACACAACACTGTTTTCTGTTTGGATCATGAAAACAAAAACCTTTGGAGCAGAGAGAAGTAGGAGGGGAAAAGCCCAAGGGGGAAAAAAAAAGTACTGGATATTCTTCACTTGTACTGTTAAAGATCTTGTTTTTAAAAAGTGAAAAATAAATGGCTTTTTGTAATTCAAAGCTCAATACAACAGGCAAAGAATTAGATACCACTAAATATTGTATTTGGTATCTGTAGGAGCAACCCCTTAACCCCCGCCTTAACTGAGCAGATTTTCCCAAGTTCCGCTTTACCCAAATCTAAAAGCTTCTCGACTAGAGCTTACAGCCTATAGGCCAGAGTAGCGCCTCATTTGAAAGCTAAGGCCTAAGCTCTTTCCTCATTTTTGTTTATAGTTTTTGTGGTGGATTTTGTCACATTTTTGTCACTTTCTTTGGAGTTTTTGTCATGTTTGTGTTTTTTGTGGTTGTTCACATTATTATTTCATTTTCGTCATGTTTTGGTCTTGTTTTTGTCACGTTTTTGGTGGGGTTTTGTGGCTTCATCACACTTGACAAAAAGCAACTAAAACATGACAAAAATGACCAAAAACTTGACAACAAAAACAAAGAAGATGCTTAGATGAGTTGTGTAGGCCTTATAGCTTTCAAATGAGGCTGTAAACTCTCAGGTCAAGAAGCTTTAAAATTTGGGTAACACTGAACTGGAGGAAATGTGCTCGGTTCAGGTGGAGGTTAAGAGGTTAAAGGTGCATTATGCAACTTTTTATGTGAAAAATAAAGTTGATATTTGTGTGTATTTGGCCTTGAATTGACCCAGTGGCTGTATGAGTGGTCAGCACGGCGCCTTTACTTTCCATCACAGTGGTCTCTAGGACACTCCAGGATCAATTGTTTAGAAGGTTTTCACTGCTGATGGAGCCTCTCACCAGAAAACCTACAAAACAGCTGATCCTGGAGCGTCCTAGAGAACACTGGGATGGAAACTAAAAGGCGCCATGCTGACCACTCATACAGCTGCTGGGTCACTACAAGGTCAAATACACACTAATATCAACTTTATTTTTTCCACATAAAAAGTTGCATAATGCACCTTTAAGTTAAGATTTTTGTTGAGTGTAATGAAAAGAAGAAAAAAAAATACTTGAAGTCACATAATTGTTCATTCATCATTCATCATCGTTTTAGGTCAATATGGCAATGTTTAGTATGTGTGTAATAGATGATCACATAAATGTCTAAACCCCACCTGAACCGAGCACATTTTCTCCAGTTCGGCTTTACCCAAAAGACGTAAAAAATAAATGAAAAAAAAAGCATCAAATAGCGACGAAAACAAGGATGAAAAAAAAGACAAAAACACTTCAAAAATGTGACAAAAGCGCAGCGACGTGACAGAAAAGTTACCATCAGTTTTGTAGGTCTCAGCTTGTCAAATGAGGCGTAACACCGTTGCTCTCCAGTTAGTAGATTTGAGTAAAGCCGAACTGCAGTAAATGCGTAACAGGTTAAGTACATACAGTAATATGCAACAGCGTGGCATCTCTCTCGCGATTGCCAGCAGGTCGTCCCATGATCTGGCGCACTGGTAACAAGGACTGTCCATGATACACTGCCGTAATGACCAGAGCCTCACACACATACAGTATGAGCGCCTATAGAGCCCTGTCCCGCCGAATCACATCAGCGAGCAGAGAGACGTCGGCCTCTCTCCGCTCCGGCTGCCGGATGTAATTACTCTTGACATTTACGATGCGCTCTGTGGATGTAATCAGTTGTGATGAATGACACAGAATGCGCGGGTATGATGCGAGCGACAAGACTTTTTTAAGTGTTAACAAACGACGGAGCTTTGATGGAGACGGAGGCGACGGTGTTACAGTTAGAGTTCGCTATTGCGAGCTTAAAGGGGGTATTATGTAAAATGGACTTTTTCAAGCTTTATATCATGTTATTATGTCATTCCCTCATTAAACACATGCCTGGAGTGTTGCCTTGGCTCATTCACATATTTTTGAGTAATCAGTAAAACTTAGACGGCAGCCATTTTAGGTGTAGCTATGCCTCAGTCCTCCTAGGAACGCCCCCACCTCCTGGAGACGCCTCTGGACCTTTTGTCACCAGCCAAGCCACCAACCACTGCTCCTCAGCTCAGCAGAGCCCCCTCCCCGCACAGTAGTGTTGTTTAGATGCCACAGCAGTGTGCTGAAGGGGGCGTGTCGGAAAGCTTCTTAAAGAGACAGAGGCCTATTTCAAGACGTTCAGTACAGCCATTTTGAGAGAGCAATTTTATTCAAGGCAGTTATTTAAATTTACTGCATATACAGACCAACAGAAGGTTACGTCATCATTGTAGTATGCTATAGACTGGTGCTATGTGATTGAAAAAAGCATAATACCCCCTCTTTAATTGTTCATGGTAACGGGCCCATGCGGAGTGTGAAATGAAGATGGACAATAATAGGTTATATGCACGCGAGCATCACGTGACTTCCGAGTGGATTCTAAGTAGTCGTTTGCGTATCCTGTCTCTGTTATTTCCCTATGAGGTCTTGTCTAAAAAAATAAATAGCTCAATATTCCATGGCAGGCAGTGAGTTACTGGTGGACAGTTACAGCATCATGTTAAAAACATCACGTCAGGAGCAAAAAATTCACTGGAGGAAACTTCCGTGCTCATCACAGTAAGTGTCTTTGTCTTGAAGCTAACGGCTAACACGAATTAAAAATGAAAATAGCTACAAGATTTTAAACAAGCCTACTCGAGATAAAAAGTCCTACCTAAACAAACACAGACGTTTCCTGCAGTCAAGAATTTACATCCAGCGTAATGTTTTTAACACGTAGCGAGTCACTTCGGATCAGTATCTCACTGTCAGTGATGTTTCCTTGAACTATAATTTTTTTTAGACAAGACCTCATAGTGAAATAACGGAGACAGGATACGGAAGCACCGACTTAGGATCCACTTGGAAGTCACGTGTCATTTGCATAGAGCCTATAGTAATCAATACAAAGGACTCTGCAGTCTTATGGCAGCCCGGGACAAACGACCTCCTGAACCTCTCAGTGTTGCATCACGGGGAAGACTCAGCTTGTCTGAGAGTGTCTGCAGGGTGGCTAATGTTGTTGCATCATGCTCCTCTTTCTTTCCTCCGCCAGCTCACCAACAGAGTCCACTGACACACACTTCCTGAGCAGCTAGTCCAAAACGTGTCGGCTCGGCCTCTGAAGTAAAGGCCATTTAAGTGCTTCCTCGTGCCAGTTCATTTTGGTAAGTCTGGGCTGTTTGTTCCAAGAGCACCTTCTACTTTCACTGGGTTAATAGACACCTCAAAATAGAAACTTAAGGTGTCTGAGAGCATTTTCAGAATCTGAATGGAATCCCATCAGTTACAGGTCATCTTGTAAAAACATATGTTACCAGATGTGCGAGGAGCTCAGACGTGGATGCCCTGTCTGAGCTGCTGCGTTCACGCTAACAGGCCAGGACCAAGTTAGCGACTAAAATCTTGCCCAGAGTCGCCAACGTTATCCTTGTTCTGAACGAGTCGGTGCAAAGAGCCGGCTTTTTTAAGTGAGCAATGACAGGCGAGACTCACCCGCGGGCCGTTTGCTAACTAGTTTATTGTGTGCTGCATTTTTCTGTGCTACAGTCGCCTCAAAGAGAGAGGAGGGTGTTGGAAAGACAGAAGGGTTGTGGTACAGTCAAAGTCCGGTCACTGACAGATTTTTCTGCTTTAGTCCCGTTACGTCTGAAGAATAAACTCGCCTCCTGGTCTCTTCTGTAAATCGTAAATCCTTGAATCCCTTTCATTTTCACTGTTTACATTCCACAAAGGTTTACTGCGCATGCGCCCTCTACATCTTGTTCTATTATCTGTGTTAGCGTCACAGCGCCACACACAGGCCTGACAGATGAATCACGCCGTTTTCACAGACTTGAGTCAACCCATGTGGATGCACACATTTACTGAGCTGGCTTCCTGCTTACAAAGAAAGTTTCTGAAAATATAAGCGTTTTGTCTTTGTGTGGATATAGCCTGTGTCTGCTTCTTTAACGTGAGCTGGGAGTTTATTCCATAAAACCGGAGCTTGGTAGCTAAAGGCTCTTCCTCCTACAGTGATTTTGGAGACTCGAGGAATCACTAGTAGCCCTGAGTTTTGAGAGCGGAGTGCTCTGGTTGGTCGATATGGAACGATAGCGTCTTGGAGATAAAGCGGAGCCATACCCTTTATGGCTTTAAATGTGAGGAGCAGGATTTTAAATGTGATTCTAAATTCAACAGGAAGCCAATGGAGAGACTTTAGCACAGGTGTAATGTGTTCTCTTCTCTTTCTAATTGAAAACTTCTCAGGAAACTTTTAGGACACGCTGCTAGCAGGGAGTTACAGTAGCCCAGCCTTGATGAAACAAATAAGTTTTTCTGCGTCACTCTTAGGGAGGATGTTTCGTATTTTAGCAATGTTGCCCAGGTGAAAGAACGCAATTTTACAAGCCTGGTTTTAAAAGAGAGGTCTTGGTCAAACAGAACTCCAAGGTTATTTACTGTAGAGCTCGTCAATACGCTAACATATCGGGAGCAGGAACAGGGGCGGAGCTGACACAGGCGGCAGGGAGACTGGGGCCCCACTGCAGAGGTGTTAAGGGCCCCACTGGGCAACACTAACACAGGAATTTGACTGTAAATAAAAAGTGCATGGATAAAAAGTAATTACAGCTGTAAAAGTCTAAGTGTTGCCATAATAAGAAAAAAAGAGCCGACTCTTTTGGCCCCTAAATGGTTCTTTTGTGACCAAAAAGAGCTGAAAATTCCATCACTACTTAGTTCTAACGTCTCTCCCTCAACTCCCAAAAAAGCCAGAATCCGCGCTTTCCAAAAAAGAAAGAACATCATCCTCCCTCCAACACAACAAATCTCTGTCCAAATCCTTGTCGACACTTTTTCAGTCGGCGTCACGTCTTCAGCCCCCCCCCGTGATCCGATGCGTTTGGATAGGACGCTCAGGCGGGTCGGGAGGATCAGCCTGGCACTGGCTTTGGCTCGGCCGGCTCGGGGGGGCTTTGGCTCGTGTAAAAAAAACAAGACTGCCTTTGCCGTGTGAGCGGAGATATTCGGCTCCTGTCAGCGGTGTGTAAGGCGGCAGTAACCGGCTGGTGGCTTTTTGTCTTTGAGCTGGAGAACGGTATAAAGACGAGACGCTGCAGACTAATAGGGGAAAAAAGGAAATGTAGAGATATCAATTTGAAACTTTTGTTGAACATTACTGATATAAATATGAGGGGAAAATGTATTGCAAGTGTTCTGCCATTTTATGTTTTCATATAAGAGTAAGGCATTTTGTGCATAAAATTGACCAAAATTCCCTATATTTTCAGCGACAAAATCTAAATAATGGATAGACCCAGATTTAAATGTATGGTTTTATTTTGTGACATATTAGTAACAGAGATTTTATCAGAGGGGATTTGGATCTTGTTTGGTGCTTTGTTGTTTCATGTTCAAAGCTGAATGAATCAGGCTGGGAATTAGATATAAAAATATACTGATAAGCCCAAGACTGGGCTACTATAAATCAGTGGCTAATTTGTTGCATGAGCAGTGTTGGGGAGAATACTTTGAAATCGTACTGAATATTGAATACTTGCCTAAAAATGTATTTTGTAATGTATTCTGCTACTTTGTCCAATCAGAGTACTGTATTCTGAATACTTACTTTACATTTATTTGCTTTAGGCCTATATTTATGCACAAATGTGGCTTATATATGACGACAAACATGAATTAATTTGCATTATACTTAGGCATAAATACAGTGTGTGCTTAGGCTTGTTGGCCCACCCAGATTGATTGTTTCCCTCACAATATGAAGCTAAGATTTTATGATAATAATAATGTATAATGTATCCCATTGATTTGAAGAAAGTAACTGTATTCTACATACTCTCAAATGAAAGAGTAACCTGAATACAGTTACTCAAAATGTCATTTCCAGATGATAAGCCGCTATACTTTTGTCACAGGCTCTGAACCATGCGGCCTATACAACATTTACACATGGTCACGCGCTAACAGCGTAGCTTTTATATCTCATGCCCGAGGCCGACCTGAAATTCGAGCTGAGATATCAGAGTTGTCCCGTAGTTCAGTCCCTTTTCCTACTTTGACTAAAGCATGAAGAGGCCAGTGCTTTTATACCGGCGCTACACTGAGACCATCGCTTTATGCTCTTTATCTCAGAACAGTTTTAACTCTCAGTGGGCTAAACAAGTGTCCATTTAGTGCTTAAACAAAATGCAGCGTAATGTTTGTGAAAAACGAGCGAGGAGGAGATGAGAATGAAACGGCAAGGGGGGGGGGACTCTTGTCTATGGCGTCAGATAACTATCTTTAAGTTGAGGGTACACAGGGATTGAGGGTGTATGCACTAAAAGTGAGCTGTGAAAATGTTGAAGTGAGCGCAAAAACCATGACAGCGTGCTTATGTCCCTTTACGCAGCTTCAGGTTTGCATTTCAGCGTGCTGTTTTTGGCCCTCTGTGCCCTCGCGCTTCCAAAGTTTGACCACTCAGTTTTCTTTTTCATTCAACAGGTTACGTCATCAGAATAAGGATGACCAGTGGATCACAGATATAAAACTGAAAACCATTATCAAACTACTCATTTATAAAGGAACAGATTCAATATTTGACCTAATACCAAAAATGAAAAAAGCATGTCATATCAATATAATCGGCTAATTTTGGCACTTTTAGTGCACGCGCCCTCAATCCCTGTGTACTATACAGTACTATAACCTCATGTTGTATTTGGACTGGACCTTTCTGTTCGTGCGCAGTCAAAAATTTCAAGAGAACCTACAGGTACATTTACTCTTATAAGTGTTTTTTTATGTATTGGTTTATTTGGTCGGGACAGTGCATGTTAATGAACACACATGGGTCTCATGCATGTAAACAAGCCACGCCGGATTGTAGCCTTGAGCTAATGCACACTCTCAAACACACTCTCATTCATCCTGGTCTATTGTACATGTTTTTAGTGGTAGGGGGAAACCTACACAAACACGGGGAGAACGTGCAAACTCCACAGAGAAAGGCCCCGTCCAGGTGGGAATCAAACCCGGGACCTTCTTGCTGTGAAGCACAAGCGCTAACCGCTGTGCTACTGTGCCGCCCAAGTTTACAAACTTTTAAATTTCTACTGTGAAGAAGAACTTAAATCTTTATACATTCCATTATATTATTCATTAACCCTGTGTGTTCAGGGTTAAAGCCCTCACAGCAGGGTTGCCAGATTCTCAAAACCAATATATCGTACCAAGCTTCCAAAACTATCGTATTTCAGCACAAACTATCGTACACTATAAATATGTCAATAGCGCTGTAGCACCTGTGCAAAATGTGGCTCATATCATCACCACCACAAACTACAGCACAGGCTCACGCACTGTCCCATTGATTACATTACGCACACGCATGACATGACAACACAGGCACTCACCTAAGAGATGAACTCCACCTCCTCGTCGGAGTCATTCACTTCTGATGCAGACGTTCTTGTACAAGTTTGCTAAAAGTTATTGAGCACAGCAACATAGCTTTTGTAGGTTTGAAATCCGGACATCCCCCTCCATTCTTCAGACACTGATGCCTGGATAAGCTCTTTAAGGGTTGCAGTAATCAGTCGATTGCTGGATTTAGTTTGATCAGATTGGAGAACACACACACTCACATGAGGCGTTACAATGAGGAAAATCATTAGCTAAGCCGTAATAAAGAAGCGGGCAAATTACCAACTCGCGAGAGGTGAGACGGGGTTACGTCAACTGCCATGACTGCAGCCAAGGCAGGAGGATAATGTGATAGTGGAACTGTAAAACTGATCCAGGGACAGTCTCTCCTTCTGGCAGCAGATATTACACCTACGTGAATACAGAGGCTAAGTCTGACTCCAGATCAGAGCGAAAGCAAAGCGCTGTTGAGAGGGGACGGTGCATTTAACCAGACTTTATCTGGCGCTCTGAAATGATCCTACATTTAGGGCTTTTTAAAATTATTAATCGTACATCGTACAGGGGTTAAAATGATCGTACAAATACGATAGTTATCGTACATCTGGCAACCCTGCCTCACAGCGACTCTTCCTCGGGACTGTGGCTGTGTTCAGAGCCGCCCTCCTCTGGATGTCTGTGCACACGGCCCCGGGTGTTTCCCGCATTTATTTTGCTCCCGAAGCCACGTTAAAAGCGCGGGAGGGCATCCTGCTGCCCCTGCCCCGGTGTACAGTAAACACCACAGACAGGGTTTCGGCTCCACAACTTCATATTTGGATTTGGAGCTGCTATTCGTCTTTCTCACGTCGGAGTTCTTTCATCAGAAATAGCCGAGTGTTTTTAGACTCACTCGTATTAAAGCACTTGTGTAGCGCTCTAAATGCAGGCCCATTGTTATTGATAACATGACACAATATTCAGCATGACCGTAAAAACCTATGAATAAGCCGCAATCGCCACAAGGTCCAAAGTGTGGGAACAAGTACATTACTTCAAAAGTTACTCAAGTACATGTACTTGAGTAAATGTAACTGAGTACTACCCAGCTCTGTTTACACGTGAAAAACATCTTTGAACATTCAAACGTTTCTTTGCTGTTCAAAGCTCAATAAATCAGGCTGGGAATTAGATATGAAAAATAAAATATAAACCCCTGTGACGCTAGAATCAAACCCCAACCTCTGCGCTCTCAGGTGAAGTCATCTGTTTCTCGTTGCCTCTAAATTGATAGCGTGTGCACGTGCCTGTTCGCATGTGGGACAGATCAGCGTTTAAAGATTACACTGACGGGATGAGAGAGTGAGCAGGTGTGCGCCTCCGGGACATCTGTGATTTCCAGCGCTCTGATCGGCTCGTGTGTGCGCTTGCGTGACTGATTTCAATGTTTACCTGACATCACCAGTATTGTCATTACTTCTTTAGACGCTTCAAAGCTTGAATATAATCCTTTCTGCTCCTAGCTGTGAAGTGAAAAAGTATTCACACTCCAGAGCAGTAGGGGGCGCTGTGCAAATGTGCGGTCAATTCCACAAGGTCAAACCTAAGAAGAAGGTTTGTCTCCGTCGTGTTCTTCCACTTGTCCGTTGCCGGGTCGTGGGGGCAGCTGTTGGAGCTGCACCAGCCCCTATGGCTCCTCCTGCAGGTGGTGGGTCCACAGAAGGACGGCCTCATGGTTCTAACCGGGCCTGTTGGTCTCTCATAAGGGGCGTCTGACCCGCTCTTTGTCTGACCCGTCACCTAGGACCTGTTTGCCATGGGAGACCCTACCAGGGGCACGAAGCCCCCGACAACAGAGCTCCAGGATCATTCAGGCTCAAACCCCTCCACCATGTTAAGGTGGTGGTTCCAGGAGGGGTACAGTATTTTGCTTACAAAATATTGTTGAATAAGCCTAAAAAGTGGAAATCATGATCAAACAATCAAATAACAGTAGACACAGGTAGTGTTTCAGAATCAGAATCGGTTTTATTGCCATTGTTATGAACAGGTTCACAAATAGATTTTTTTTTCCGGTCGATTGTGCAACATGACACATAAAACATATTTTAGATTTAGATAAATAATAAACTATAAGATGATATGATGATGATATGATATGATAAAGACAACAACATAGAACAACAGTGTGAGTGTATTATGTGCAGGTGCATTGAGTGTCTGATGGCGGGAGGTGTGGGTCTTGATAGACTGTGGCCTCCTGCCTGAGGGGAGAGGGGTGAATAGTTTATTTGGTAACACTTTATAATGAGGTTACATGAAGTCGTGCATGAATAACATGAAATCATGCATGAATTAATGCATGATTTCATGATGTATTCATGCATGAGGATATCATGACTCATCATGAGTTAACATGACTTCATGTTCTTTCATAGATGAATTAATGAATTCATTACAGTAGTTAATTTAATTAACTACTGTAATGAATTCATGAGAAAATCGTGTTAATATATCATGATCTTTGAATCATGATGAATTCACTAAAACATTTAATTTTTTTAAACAAAAACATTAACTAATCGCAATTATGAGGTTTATGCATGAATATCATGATTCATCATGATTTTTAAGAAAAATAGTTTGCAAGATAAACCATAATACATTTACAACATTTACAGCTGTAATTAACTCATTAGCTAATCCTTAGTTCATTCATAAATTCATGATGTTTGCGTCCCCTATACTAAAGTGATGCACTTTTATGCTTTGGACAAATTTGTGCAAGAGTAAAAAAGTGCTATATTTTTTACTTATTTACATCATGAATAAGTCTTAATATAAGTTTTTTTTAAAGTTAAGCATAAATGTAAGCAATAAGCAGTGTTTATGTTGATGTAAGTGAAATTGGACCACAAAGCATTAACTTAATTTAAACTCATAATGCATTGAGTTATAAATTATAATGTCTATGATGTTTGTTCTGTCCTTGATAATTGTCCAAAGCATAAAAGTGCATCACTTTAATAAAGGGGACGCAATCATGATGAATTTATGAATGAACTAAGGATTAGCTAATGAGTTAATTACAGCTGTAAATGTCACACTTGAATTAGGAGGACCCAAAAGCAGACTTAGACCAACAGCGTTTTAGAAGATTTATTTGAGAATCACAGTCTTGAAGTTGGAGACAAGGCAGGACCATGAATTGCTGGTGAGTTGGAGCAGAAGAAGGCTGAGGCACAAGAACTGGAGGAACAGAAACAATAAAGTAAATGGAGAACAAAAAAATGTCAATGAACAAAATAACTGGAGCCAAAATTCACCACTGAAGATGACTGACGATCTGGCAGAGAAGTGGTGAAGGAACCATGCTTAAAGACTGCAGCAGGAGACTAGGTGCAGGTGTGCCAATCAGCCCAGGAGCTCCAAACAAGGAAAAAACAGACAAACACAGAACAGAGGGGAGACCACAACGGGCATGGACCATGACAGTAAATGTTGTATTAAGGTATATCTTGCAAACTAATGTTTTTAAAAAATCATGATGAATCATGATATTCATGCATACACTTTATAATTACGATTAGTTAATGTTTTTGTTAAAAATGTAAATGTTTTAGTGAATTCATCACGAGATCATGATATATTAACAAGATTTTCTCATGGATTCATTACAGTAGTTACTTAATTAATTCATGCATGAAGTCATCTATGAAAGAACATGAAGTCATGTTAACTCATGATGAGTCATGATATCGTCATGTATGAATACATCATAAATTCATGTTATTCATAAATGACTTCATGTAACCTTATTATAAAGTGTTACCGTTTATTTTATTTTTTTTCACTATATTTTTCTGTAATAAATATTGAAAGAAATGTTTTCTGGGAAAGTCTCGCAACCCACTTTTGGTCCCACCCCACCAGTTGAGAATCAATGCCCCTACAGTAAGTGAACGTTCCTCACCAAAACACAGCGTCAAGACGAAAAAGTCTCACAAATGAAACTAGCAAAAAACGATGGCACAATCAGTCGCCATGAATGTGAAACATGAAGAAATGATGGTGAATAAAGCACTGCCCTGTTTCTGACTAAACTCTGACATGAGGAGAGTTTAGTATGGATGGTGTTTCTGAGACATGTAACGTTAGTGTCAGTCAGGTTTAGTGTGTTTATATTATGAGAAGTAGTTACAGGACCTTCTACCTTCTTACTGCACATGACATTACCCAAATGGAACCATTTCGCCGTCATTTTACTCACCACTGTAGGCTCTGGTGCAGCAGCATGTTATACCTCAGGACAGCACCAGGTTTGACACACACTGTGTATTTTTGTGCTGTCCAAAAAGTCCTTAATTATGAAGCGTTCATCAGTAAAATGCTGAGCACAAGTAAGAGCATTTTTTCAAATAAGAGCACTTATCTGCCATGGCCTGGAAACTGGGGTTTCTGTCTGCGCCTCATAGCTCCATGGTCTGAGCAACTTTTCAGGTTCTTCCTAAGTAAGTAGTGTATGATGCAGAAAGCATGTTGATGAACAAATGTGCAGATGGTGCTGTTCATAAAAAATCTGGAAGCGATGATCAGAGGATGAGGAGAGCGGCTGCTTCTGGGAAAAGTCATGTTCACAATGACACTCCTGCCTACCGTGGTGTAATCGGTCAAAAATACCATCAGTCAACTTATCAAAATTCATTTGTTGAATTACTAATACTTAATTACGTTTATTATGAAACTGACTAAAACCTTATTGAGTGTCACATTTAGAAATGACTAAACTGAGACTAAAACTAAAGCATTTTCATATAAAAGACTAAGATTAAGGGAGTCATTTATCAAGGCAGGTGCTAAACAGCTCAGCAAGCTGAATTTGTTTTGTCGGCATGTTGCACTTCATTCATCATCTGATGTTGCCTGTGTTACGGTATTAGGGCTGCAAATCTGAGATGAAAATAAGGCAATGCTGAGTGAGTAAATAATGCAGAAGTGACTCTGCTGCTGATCCACATTTGCACGTGCTAATCACTTTGCACATGAGCAAACGCTTGGGTACTGATCCCCTAAGAGGGACTGCCAAAACAACACTGAGTATTAGCATGTGGTATCAGTGCATCCCTGTAAAGAAACATTCATGCAATTTCATGTCGGCCGCCAAATTCCAAACATACCAAAGTTATACATGGGTGGTTGGTTTGTAGACTTTTATTTAAATGCAGGATTTTTTCATATCTTAATTTCTCACTCCTCCCCGTTTACCATAATGACCACGTTCGAGGGGGAAATCATGGCGGATTTACAGACTCCTCCTCCCCAGCTCTGACGAAGCATGTTCCTAATAAGGGCATAAGGGCGGGAACTTCACTGTAGACTCCGCCCTTGCGTGACGTGTAGCTCGCGCTGCTCCAATGCTAACAGTCCGACCCTCATTAAGTACGAGACACGGCAGGTGAATAGGGATTTTTTATTTTTATTTAAAGATATCGATTTGAAACTTCTGCTGTAGATTACTGGCATAAATAGGAAGAAAAAATGTATTGCAAGTTTTCTGTCATTTTATGTGTTCATATAAAAATGCATTTTCCCGGCGACGAAAACTGAATAATGGATTGAGCCAGATTCTAAATTATGGTTTTATTTTGTTGATATATTAGTTACAAAGACTTTTTCAGAGGGGATTTTGGAAATCTTGTTTAGTTTTAAAATAAACTGTTTTTTTGTGTGTGAAAAAATCTGTAAAAATGTAAATTTCGCTTTGTTTTTTAACATTCAAAACTCAATAAATCAGGCTAAGAATTAGATATTAAAAAATCCCTCTGAAAAAATCTTCCAAATATTGTCGTCGACGTCGAGATGTTGCCCCAATGAGAGAAAAATGCCTTTTGAGGAAATGGCCGTTGAAATTACGATTTCCCATGTAAATCTATGGAGAAACATTCAATCAGTGCAATATTTAAACATGACATTGTGAAGATTAGGTATAATTTTAATTTCGAGGTGAAAGTTTATTTGTTCAATTTGGCCCAAAACCTGAAAACTGAAAAAATTGAGTTTTGCCTGCAGTGTCTCCCCTTAAGTACGAAATTTCTAAAATGTATCCTACCATAACCAGCCCGGTGCCTCTGATTGTGTCTAACCCAGCGTAATCACAGGAGGAATATCTAGCTGTAGACAGTTCCAAAAATCAGGCACCGGGCATTAAAGTTGTTTTTAACGTGCCTAAAGTGCAATGCATTCCAATGGGGGACTAGCGGCTATATGGAGGTACTACAGCAATGGCGGCCTCCAGTGTCGTCGTCGCAAAGCAGAGCAGCCAGCGGCCATTGGTTTAACCCAAAAAAACAACTAACAGATTTTTTTTTGCCACTAAAGATCAGCTTATTAAAAAAAAAAAAAAATCACTAATACATCAACAAAATAAAACCATGAAACCTTCCATCCACTTTTCACTCATATTCATCTCAGTAATCTCCAGCAAAGGTTTCAAACTGATATCTCTAAATGATTGTTTTCCCCCTTTTCACCTGCAGCGTCTCGCCTTTAAAAAGCTAGAATAACATCCTGAACTCTTCGGGGTGGGATTGTCTGGACAGTGCGCGGCGGAACCCATCGGTTTGATCCGCAGCTTTGGGGGGAGCGCAGTCAGTGCCGAGGACCGGGGAGCGCTCCAGTAATATGGTGCCTGGTAATTATAGGTGTTTGCAGATGTGAAATGACCGCTTTAGCTGCAGATAACAGGGCGCTAGGGGCCCGCGGCGGGGAGGGAGGGTTGAAAGAATGTTAAAAGGGGAGGAAGAGAGATTAGCGCGGCGCAGGTTGTGATTTAGGACGCTTATAACCAAAACAACAATAACGGCGTCACGCAGGAGAGTTCTACAGAAACACCACTCTTTCGGCGAATAAGTGCTTCTGAGCAGACATTTGAGGATGTGTACTTTACTTTACTTTGAAAGAAAAACAATTACTTTTTTCAACAGCTCATGAAAAAAACAAAGTCTCCAAAGTAAAAAGTAAATGTGGACATGAGTTTGGTTTAACCTCTTTTTTTGAGGCTTTTTTTTGGATCCATTTTGTTGCCTTTTCATCACTTTTTTTTTTTTATAACACCAAAAGGGATTAAAAGTACCGTATTTTCCAGACTATAAGTATAACTATCGTATATGTATAAGTCGCACCAGCCAGAAATTGTCTAATGAAGAAAAAAAAAAAAAAAACATAAGTCACCCCGGAGTAGGGATGTCACCGGTGTAGCGGTAAACCCCGGTAAAAATGTTGACGTAATAATTACCGTCTTGTTTTTGAAAAACTATATTATCTCGGTGGATTACCGCGCCCGCAAAGTGAGCCTCACCGGCCACCGTCTCATCTGCTGAAGTTGCCGCGCAGGCGCACTCCAAAGCTTACACTTTCTCGAAGCTGGAGTCATGTCCGAGATGACAGAGCTCTATCAGCCTTCAAACAGGACCGAGTCTGAAGTCTGGGTATATTTTGTGTATTTTAAGAAAGCTGAAGGACAGTTGATAGAAGACAGTTATCCTGTTTGTGGAACGTGCAGGACAAAAGTGTCTGCTAAAGGCAGTGATACTTTGAACCAATATAGCCAATGCAAGTAAGCTAACGTTAGCGTTTTAGCTGACATAGATGATGTGGGGACTTTGGGTTGAGGGAGAAGGTAACGAGTCGTCCCATAGTGCAGCCGCACCGGCGCCGGTGTCGCAGATACCTCTGGCACAATGCATTACAGGCTCCTGGAGGGCAGATTAAAGTCGCCAATGCAATAGATTCACTCTCGCCGCATTATTATGACTTTAACAATGATTACTGTCTGATGGCATTTTCCAAAATCTGCAAAGCGAAAGCAGGAAGGACACAAACTGAGAACAATATTCCTGATATAGAGGGTTTATCTAGTTAAAATATTCTAACACGGTTCTGGCGCTATAAATAGTACATGTAATAACCTCCAAACGATCAACAATTCATAGTTATAGTTCATTTACTTTGATGTGAAAAGTTGCACTTTTGATATGGCTTTGTCTGTATTTTTTAAATATAACAAACACTGTTACACTTTTTGAAACTATTTCAGTTTGTGTAGGACTATCAATGCTTTCTGAACTTATTAACACACATTTAAAAAAATACCGAAAACCGTGATAATTTTGGTCACAATAACCGTGAGGAGCCAAAAATTGTCTAATGAAGAAAAAGGAAAAAACATAAATGAGTCGCTCCAGAGTATAAGTTGCACCAGCCAAAAATTGCCAAATGAAGAAAAAAACAATAAGCGTACGGTATGCTAACATAACACATGGTTAGCTACATGAAGCATAAACAATGAACTAAACAGGTGTCTGGTATGTTAATGTCACATAAACAGTTCAGATAGCTATAGCATAAAGAACATACCAAACTCTCCATCTCACTCCAAATCACTAAATCCATTGAAATCTTCATCCTCGGTGTCACTTCTGAACGGTCGTCTTGGCAACTACCTGGGCACGGAGGCGTAACTGCACCGTTAGGGGGTGGGGTGGGGCTCTGGCCATTCACCTATTCCTCATTCACACATTTGTCTGTTTGCACTTACTAAAGAACCCCTGAAACGGATCCCATCCAATGAAAATCATCTACTACCTTCCCTTGTAATTGAAATGAAACTGTTTTGTTGCTTTTCAACACTTTTTTGTTGCTCTTTTGCTTTTTTCCTGCGTTTGTGTCGCTCTTTTGATGCTTTTTTGAGAAGCTTTTAGATTTGGGTAAAGCTGAACTGGAGAAAATGTTCTCGTTTCTGGTGGGGTTAAGAGGTTAATACAGCCTTAATACTCTCACACCAGAGCAGTAGGTGGCGCTGTGTGGTGTGTACAGTGCAACACCACTGACTCACAACAAGGAAGAAGCTTGGAGAAGCGTGGTTCCCGTCGTGTTGCCGTGGCGAATTCAGGCGCAATTTTTGTGATTGAGAAGCTGCAAAGTCCTGCTCGAACGGATTTGTACTTTCTGCTTTGAACACGTCAGTATTTTCTACAGCAAACACATCAGTACTTTCACTTACGTATGAGTTTGACTGAGACACTTTTACTGTTATTGGAGTAAGCGTTTGGGAAAGTTAAAATGTGTGAGAATAAAAGAAAACGGGCACAATTGTGGCAGTGAAAACGTGAACTACGTGATTTAGAGAGACCTGTCGATGCTCGAAGCCATGTGTCTAAACATGGACATAGTGTTAAGTCCTGTGACGTGTGGAGTCTGTGGGAGCCACTAAAGTGGAGATGAGTGGAATAAAATCCTGGTTTGGAGAAAAAAGCCCTAAAGTTCAGTAACATCTGCACATGTGCCATGTGTACATCTCGTCTGTCTTTAGTGGGAAGATTTCCACCTCAGTCGCCTTTCGCAGTACACAACGTGGAAACAAAATATGTGAATATTAGTGAATGAATAAGCTCGGGGAAAGTGGGATGTTGTAGTTACCTCCTGGATATGTACTGTACGGCTCGCTGTGAGTTTCATCTTTTGTTTACTTTGACATTAAAACTAAGATGTTAAAAAAGAAAACTAGCCAAAAATCTCAACATTGACCACTGCGTGAAAAGTCTATGTCTGCCATGTCACACCTTAAAAGCATAAATAACACTTGGTAAGATTAAATGTTTAATCGATTTGCCATTGTGGCAGTTTGTTGTTTTAAGCTGTTATTGGCTAAAACAGGGTGCACTGGGTTCAAATAGCAGCAAATGCTGCGCTAAAAGCTCGTCCTCTTCATAAATGATGGAGTTGAGTGATTCCAGATTGATATGACTGTTTTATTTGCTCTGTAAAAAGTGAATGGGCCTCTTATTATCATTGTGCGATCAATAAAGTCCATACTTGCCAACATTGGGTTGTGAAAAATAGGGAGATTTTCATTGGTGTATCGTGCTAGGTGTGTGTGTAATTGTTGATGTAAATTGTGCTGGAAGTATTGTTTATTTGATTGCTCTTTTTTTTTCTTTGTCGTCAATGGTAAACAGAATAATATGGAATGTTTTAATTGTTGAAATGTAGTAATTGTTGTTGTAGGGAGAACCAAAATGGCTTGCAGCAGCCAGAATGTGGAGACCGTAACCTGTACAATCAGTTTTTTTCTGATTGTATTTTTCTGGTTTCGATATGGTTTACTCCCAGCTTAGTCCAATGTACAATACCCATTTTTGATCTGGTTTAGCCCTACCCGCCTCTAAAAGCTCTAAAGTTGATTTAACATAAATGTTGGCCCTGTTTAAATCATGACAAAATAAACCCCCAAAGGCCCTCATAGCTGGCCTCCCCTTGTGTAAAACAAAACCATCTGCCTGTAAGTGTTTGCAGACCGGGGTGTCTCCAAACTGGGATATCCCACAGCACGGCTAATGGTCCCGTGCATTCTCACCTGGACGCTTTAATAAGAGCCGCGCACATAACACTTTTCCCTTTTTTGATTAGGAACAGAGCGGACCCTCCAGGGGTGCCATGGTTGCAACCCGATCCGTGGACGTCACGAGGGAGTGATTGTCACAGAGTTTGTCGTGCAAAACAAAACATGAAGCTAAACAAAAGCAGCATGATGAGAGGATTGGATGATTCACTTCCTTTTTTTATTACCAATACTTTTCAGATGTTGCCAGCGGAGGAATGAATGCTATAAACGGGGGAATGCCAACATTTTTGGACAAACAAACAGTGACGTGCGGGATCAAGTTTGCTGAAGAGATCAACTTTTCAGTCTTGAGATGACAGATTGAGAGGGTAAAAAGGATGGGAGCAGGCTGTGATTGGCAGACAAAGACTTTAGTCCAATCTGAAGGTTCCCAAAGTGTATAACAGTACATTGTAAGTAAACTACGGGATAAAATACGATATCATGCATCATATCCAAATATCTGATACTGAACTGATGCCTGTTTTGGCTCTCACCGTTTTAAATTCCAACTTTCACCAACTCAATCATAGACTGTGTCCGAATGTCCACACTATTCCCTATAGTGCACTATAGTGGTCACGCCATTTTGTCTTGGTGTCCGAATGTACAGAGAGAAACAAGTAGCCTGCAACATTTCCCACAATGCATTCTGAAAAGTATGCACAGGCCAAAAGTAGCACTCACCCGGGTGAGTGTCATCGCTGCGATGGTCACTCGACGGGTCAATATACACCACAATGCATTGCGTGAGTCGAAGGAGACAATGTAAATCTTTGTAATGGCATTTAAAGCCTTCATTTGGGCACAATTCTCAGGTGGAAATATTTATTTCTCAAGCAGTGGTCAATGTTGACATTTTTAACTAGCTTTAGCCCTTAAAGGCACAGGCCACCGTTTTTCCATACTGAGATATGTTCTTACCTTAGCTTAGACGAGCTGATGCGTACCTGTCTGGTCTTTGTGCGTCCGCTCAGTCATGCAAATGTTGTTAGCATTTAGCCTCTCCCAGCACAGGTATACTGTAGCTCCAAACTGGGGTGAAGTTAGAAGTTACCAAGCTGTTCCATGTTTTCCCTTTTTAAATAGAGTTATAAAAGTTACACGTTCCAAGTATAGTTACACAAAATTAAACATGTCGATTTTCTAAGCGGATAAAAAGGGGTACTATATACAGTATGTAAGGCGTAGTAAGACCTTAGGCGCACTTTGACGTCTGCGCAGTAATATCTCATGTCGAAGTGCTCCTATGTTATTACACCTTACAATATAGTACCCCTTTTCATCCGCTTAGAAAAAACGTGGCCTATTCCTTTAACATCTTTAACACAGGACCTCAATTATCCTATTTTTTTATTTTTATTTTATTTATTAGTTTATTTAAACAGGGACAATGCACATTAATTAACATCACTGTAAATGTGCCAGTTTTAGCTCCAAAGCTAATTTTCAACTGTAGTCCCTGGGCAAGATGTAGATTGCCAACAATATATAACAATAACAACAACAATCATTATTAACCTAAAAATGATAAAACAATTCATTAGTATGAGCTCCCACACAACCTATGTTAAAATTCGGCACAAACACTACACCATAGACAATTACACACAACTGAATTACAACGGCAGCAGGCATCAGCACAAAAGCAGCAAAAATAAAATACATTAACATTGATGTGCACAAGTTTGATTCTCAAGTAACCAAGATTTTAACTTATTTTTAAAGGACCTTAATGTATCGACATTGCGTATGTGAGAGGGGACAGTGTTCCAGAACTGGACTGCTCTCACTGAAAAGGCCGACTGACTGAAGGCACTTTTCCTAAGGGGGACTAACAGGTTATTTGAGGTGGCAGATCTAGTTTGTCTCCTGCTCAGATTTATAAAAACATTTTCAGTCTTCCACACAATGTAACTCCAATCACCTTACAGTCATGATAATTGAACTCATTCAAAACAATAAAAGAGGACGAGATAGACTACGCACTCTGGCACAGAGAGAAAGTTATTGGATCACAACCTTACAGGCGACTAAATTTCCTGACCTTAACCAGGAGATTGACTACTCAGTATTTCTGTGAGGGCAATGGCCCCGCCTCGTTTCCTTTTTGGGAGCCCCTTCTCCATGTCTTTTCTATTAGATTTCTTATATGTGGTACATGACTGTCATTTTTCAATCTGTGTTGTTGCTACATGTATGTCATCTACTGCATATCACATCTTCATTTCCATTTATCTGTGTTTTATCATGTGACTAGATCATGTGACCATGTGATTGAGGTCTTGTATATTTAAGCACACCTGTACTCATTTGTAATCACTGAATGCCCTGAAGAAGGTCGCCACGCGACCGGAACGTGTCGGCTATCCCATTAAAATAAAGGACTTTTATTAATCGGAGTGCCTCGGATCGTCTCTCTTCTTCTAAGTTTTTGGATTTTTTTTCCACTTGATCCTGAAGAGCACACGGTTTTCGGACTTGTTACCCACTGATGCACTCACCTTGTCTCCTCCTCACCATATCTAATATCTAGTTTCCACCTCATTTATTGAACTTTGAACTAGGGCTGCACAATATATCACACAATATATCGTATTGCAATATTAGGTGATGCAATATCTGTATCGCGAGAAGCAACAATATATTGAAACGTCACTAAGGATTGAGATTGACTTTTTTTTTTGCAAACTCAGCCATTAGTAAAAGTTCTTAATTTACTTAAACTTAAGTCTTCTTTTGGTGCTGATGGAGTGTTTTTAAGTCTTAAGTCTTGTTTTGACACAGTTTGCTGAAAAACTAATTACAATTTGTGTTTAATTAGAATGAAACATACTGTGGTGAAATGGTTTAGGGAAATATCACACTAATATCGTTATCGCAATATGGCACAGCGGTATCGCATATCACAAGTTACTTAGTTTAGTTTATTGGATAGGGACAGTGCAAGTTAATGAACAAGCCACACCAGCTAATTTCCACCCGTCTGTCCCCCATGCGCACTCTCAATCACACTTGTCATTCATCCTGGCCTATTGTACATGTTTTTAGTGGTAGGGGAAACTGGAGTACCCGGAGGAAACCTAAGCAGACACAGGGAGAACACGCACAGTAGTGTTGTTTAGATGCCACAGCAGTGTGCTGAAGGGGGCGTGTCGGAAAGCTTCTTAAAGAGACAGAGGCCTATTTCAAGACGTTCAGTACAGCCATTTTGAGAGAGCAATTTTATTCAAGGCAGTTATTTTAATTTACTGCATATACAGACCAACAGAAGGTTACGTCATCATTGTAGTATGCTATAGACTGGTGCTATGTGATTGAAAAAAGCATAATACCCCCTCTTTAAGACTGGAAAAAGTCTTAATTCTTGGGGATTTTAACCTGCACATTGATGATTCTTCTGGACCAGCAGCGGATTTTGCATCTATGACAGAAGCTTTTAACTTCATACAACATGTTTCGAGGCCCACTCATTTGAAAGGCCACACTTTAGGTCTGGTCTTTTCACTTGGCTTGCAGGTGGCCAATGTGTGCGTCGAGGATGTGCACTTAAGTGACCATTGTGGCATGTTTTTTGACATGTTGGTGATCCCTGAGTCTCGCCGTCTACCCGTAAAAGTAGAGGAGGATTATTACAGAGACAACTGTGGCTTTGGCTCCTCTGGGTTTAAAGACTGCGCTGAAATTGATGATCTCTTGCACTCTTTTAATAGTCACTATGTGACTATTTTGGATCAAGTGGCACCATTTAAAACCAATAATGCGGAGCGTCAGCAGCTTTGTCCTTGGATTAACGAAATGATTGTGAACCTGTGGAGATTGTACCATAAAACCGAACATTTGTGGCATTCCACCAAACTTGAGATCCATAGACTTCATCTCAGGGACCTTGTTTCGTCCGTAAATGATCTACTGGATGAGGCCAGGTCTATTTTTTTCGCCAGCTGATTGCCTCCAATAAGAGAAACCCCAAAGTGCTCTTCGACACAATCAATTCTATTGTCTCTCCTGCTGCTTCTGTGGCCGGTGTGCCGTGCAGGCAGGCTGCAATGAGTTCCTGACCTTCTTTACTAACAAAGCTAGAGCGATAAAAGACAACATTTCTTCCTCTCCATTCTCCGAGTCAAGCTCCTGTTGATCCTCCTCCCAGAGCTGGTCATCCTTCAAGTCAGTCTCTCAAGTGGATATTTTATCCACTGTAAACAACATGAAAATGTCCTCTTGTCGGCTAGATGTAGTCCCGGCTCGGCTTTTTGTTAATGTTTTGGAATCTATTGGACCATCGATTACTTATTATGTTTAACATGTCACTCTCAACTGGTGTGTTCCCGTGTTCTCTTAAACACGCTGTTGTGGACCCTAAATTGAAGAAACCCAGCTTGGATCCAACAGAACTTCAGAACTTTAGACCCATCTCAAAGATCCCGCTCATGGCTAAAGTCCTGGAAAAGTTGTAATCAACTTACAGCATTTTTGGAAACTAACAACATTTTTGACATTTTCCAGTCTGGTTTCAGAACGTTTCACTCCACTGAAACAGCACTGCTGAAAGTGTCTAGTGACATCATGATGGCTGCCGACTCTGGTAAATGCTCTGTCCTGGTCCTGTTAGACCTGTCGTCTGCATTCGACATGGTGGACCATGGCATCTGGCTCTGCGGGATGTGGTCGGCATGTCAGTTGTGTTAGAGTGGTTTAGATCTTACCTGACTGGTAGATCTTTCTGTGTGTCCTTTAACAACATGATGTCAGAGTCTGTGGACTTAGAGTGGGGGGTACCCCAGGGCTCGTTTCTTGGGCCCCTTTTGTTTTGATTTATTTGCTCCCTCTCCGCAAGCTCATCCAGCAGTTCAGAGATTTCTCCTACCACCTGTATGCAGATGATCTCCAGCTGTACTGCTCTTTTATGTCCTCCAAACCCCAGTGTCTGGCTTCTCTCACTAACTGTCTGACCAAAATAAAGGAATGGCTCAGTGATAATAGCCTCCAGCTGAACTCCAGTAAAACGGAAACCCTAGTTGTTGCCCCGGATAGTATTGTGCCTCTTATTACTCAGCACCTTGGCGACCTAAGCGGCTCCGTAAAAAGAAGTCTGAGGAACCTTGGAGTAACCTTTGATGAAGTGATGTCCCTATAACGGCATACCAAGCAGCTGATCAGAAACTGTAACTTCCATTTGCGCAACATCTCTAAGCTCAGACATATGTTTTCATGTCATGAGCTTGAGATGATTGTTCATGCCTTTGTATCCTCGCGACTGGACTATTGTAACAGCCTGCTCCCATGTGTTAGTAAAAAAGATTTGGCTCGCCTGCAAGTAGTCCAAAATTCTGCTGCGAGGCGTTTAATCCGCGCACACAAGAGAGCCCATAGTACTCAAATTTAAAAATCTTTACATTGGCTTCCTGTCACACACAGAATCCATTTTAAAATCCTGGTGCTGACTTTTAGGGCTCTTCATGGTCAGGCGCCTGATCCAGCCTTATGTCTCCAACAGGATCCTGAGGTCCTCCACCCAGAACTTGTTGATGGTCCCTTCCACTTGTTTTAAAACCCGAGGAGACAGATCATTCAAGGCTCTCGCTCCTTGCCTTTGGAATGAGCTGCCCCTGTCTCTGCGCATGTTGGATTCTGTGGACAATTTCAAGTGTCAACTTAAGACACACCTGTTTAGACAGGCTTTCATGCCTCATCATACTTAGGCCTATGTGTATTGTGCCTTTTCTATCGTGTACATCCCCGACATAATGTAATGTGACTTGTATGTGTATTGTTTTTACAGTATGTTTTATGGGAAGCGCTTTGTGACCCTGGTCTGTGAAAGGCGCTATATAAATAAACTTTACTTACTTACTTTACTTAAAATATCAGCAATTTTGGCAGTTTTTATGCTGAAAATTGACTTGCAGTGTCCCACCTTAAGGCCTTCTATTGGCACAATTCATTTCACTTATTTTTAACATAAACAAAAACCTGCTGAGAACTGCTGCCCTAAACAAAGTGATACATACAAACCATAACTGAGCACTTGACCCGGGTCTGTGGAGATGAGCATGGGTCACGTGTCCATCAGTCAGGGCGTGTGCGCAGACTTGTCCCGGTGAGCCCTCGGGAGTCACATACAGTGGAAGTCCAGAGCCGCCTGGGACTGGGGTGTGTCCTCCTCAGCTGCTCCGCTCTGTCAGCAGCCTCCTCCTCCTCCTCGCTCTCCAGAGCCAGTGCTGGATGGCCTACTTTCACCTCACTGCAACGCTAACCCGGACATGATGGAGTGGCCACAGATGTCTTCAATGGGAAATGTCTGGAGACATGTTTGTAATGGTATTTCAGAGCAATAATGAGGCCTTAGTCATGCCTTTAAGTTGATTTCGACATGGTTTTATACTTTAGTCCTGGTGTGATCTTGATATACAGTATTTAGTCAGCCACCAATTGTGCTAGTTCTCCCACTTAAAAAGATGAGAGAGGCCTGTAATTTTCATCATCTCAACTATGAGAGACAAAATGAGAAAAAAAAAATCCAGAAAATCACATTAATTAATTCATTTGCAAATTATGGTGGAAAATAAGTATTTGGTCAATAACAAACGTTCATCTCAATGCTTTGTTATATACTCTTTGTTGGCAATGACAGAGGTCAAACGTTTCCTGTAAGTCTTCACAAGGTTTTCACACTGTTGCTGGTATTTTGGCCCATTCCTCCATGCAGATCTCCTCTAGAGCAGTGATGTTTTGGGGCAGGCGCTGGGCAACACGGACTTTCAACTCCCTTCAAAGATTTTCTATGGGGTTGAGATCTGGAGACTGGCTAGGCCACTCCAGGACCTTGAAATGCTTCTTATGAAGCCACTCCTTCGTTGCCCGGGCGGTGTGTTTGGGATCATTGTCATGCTGAAAGATCCAGCCACGTTTAATTTTCAATGCCCTTGCTGATGGAAGGAGGTTTTCACTCAAAATCTCACGATACATGGCCCCATTCATTCTTTCCTTTACACAGATCAGTCGTCCTGGTCCCTTTGCAGAAAAACAGCCCCAAAGCATGATGTTTCCACCCCCATGCTTCACAGTAGGTATGGGGTTCTTTGGATGCAACTCAGCATTCTTTCTCCTCCAAACACGACGAGTTGAGTTTTTACCAAAAGTTCCATTTTGGTTTGATCTGACCATATGACATTCTCCCAGTCCTCTTCTGGATCATCCAGATGCTCTCTAGCAAACTTCAGACGGGCCGGGACATGTACTGGCTTAAGCAGGGGGACACGTCTGGCACTGCAGGAATTGAGTCCCTGGCGGCGTAGTGTGTTACTGACGGTAGCCTTTGTTACTTTGGTCCCAGCTCTCTGCAGGTCATTCATTAGGTCCCCGTGTGGTTCTGGGATTTTTGCTCACCGTTCTTGTGATCATTTTGACCCCACGGGGTGAGATCTTGCGTGGAGCCCCAGATCGAGGGAGATTATCAATGGTCTTGTATGTCTTCCATTTTCTAATAATTGCTTCTTCACATCAAGCTGCTTACCAATTGCAGATTCAGTCCTCCCAGCCGGGTGCAGGTCTACAATTTTGTTTCTGATGTCTTTCGACAGCTCTTTGGTCTTGACCATAGTGGAGTTTGGAGTGTGACTGTTTGAGGTTGTGGACAGGTGTCTTTTATACTGATAACAAGTTCAAACAGGGGCCATTAATACAGGTAACGAGTGGAGGACAGAGGAGCCTCTTAAAGAAGAAGTTACAGGTCTGTGAGAGCCACAAATCTTGCTTGTTTGTAGGTGACCAAATACTTATTTTCCACCATAATTTGCAAATGAAATCATTAAATCAGACAATGATTTTTTTTCTCATTTTGTCTCTCATAGTTGAGGTATACCCATGATGAAAATTACAGGCCTCTCTGATCTTTTTAAGTGGGAGAACTTGCACAATTGTTGGTTGACTAAATACTTTTTTCCCCCACTGTACTTAAAAACCACTGGATTATGTCATTTTAGTTCTTGTACAAGTTAGTGAGTGTGACATTAGTCAACAGGCATGCTTTATGGTTTAGCAAATAATGAATCGTTAAATATTTTTTTCTTTCCGACTTGACAACTGGAAACACTTCAACTCAGAAAAAGAAACAGTTTTCCCCAGATCAGAGTTCCGACCGCCGAGGACAAATGGAACACAGCATCAGTACGCAATAATACTCTGTACACCAGGCAAGTATGCTTGGAGAAGGCCCAATTTTCATCTTTGTAAAAAGACCAAGGGCGGAACCTGCCCAAAGTAAGCACCACTTTCTACTAATGCCAGTTTTGTACTTAATATGACCTAGCTAGGGGGTTCTGTTTGGAAAATTTGAAGTCATGGACAGCATTTGTCACATTTATAGAGTAGTTTGGCTCTTCGTTCTCTCTAATTTGTGTAATAATAGTTCTCAAAATCATCAGGTTCTGTGCTGGAGGGCCGGATTTGGCCCCGGGCCTGACGTTGTCTACCCCTTCAGTTGAGCATGTGGGAAACATGATGCTGTCTGGCGACTTTACGCATTATTAAGATTTATTCATTATTCATTTCGTTGATTTGGTCGTGACAGTGCATGTTAATGAACATACATGGGTCTCATGCATGTAAACACGCCACGCTGGATTGTAAGACTTGGGCTAATATCCAACTGTCGTCCCACACGTGCACTCTCAAACACACGCCCATTCATCCTGGCCTAGTGCACATGTTTTTAGAGGTAGGGGAAACTGGAGTACCGTGGAAGACCGTGGTAGCTTTCAACTTCATCCCCGTTTGGAGCCATAGGAATATACTGGGAAAGGCCAAATGCTAACTGCATCTTTGGTCTTTTTGCGTGACTGAGCACACGCACAAAGACCAGACAGGTACGCATCAACTCGTCTAAGCTCAGGTAAGAACATATCTCAGTATGTAAAGACGGTGGCCTGTTCCTTTAATGATTCTCTGTTTTTTAAAACGCACATTAACGTTAGCATTAGCAGCTAGTAGGTTAGCTGCTGAATGAACCACGTACCATTTGCTCTCATAAGCTACAAAACTACATCGTAGGCTGTATGATTTTATGATAATGATAATGTAATAAGGACAGACTAAAAGCTGAAGTGACATTATAAAGCATCCAGTGAAAAAGTTACATAAACAAATGTCACTGACGTTAGCTCAGTTTATAAACGTTAACCGTCTTCTCTGTGAATTATCTGAAGAGACAGGTCACTTCCATGGCTTCCTTTTCATATTCGATAAATACAAATTAAACAAATAAAAAAAAATTCATATGTAAATTAGTTCTCAGACGATCTTTCCCCGTTCATTTCAATGAATGAGAACTTCCGCTGTTTTCCCCCCAAAATAAAAGGGGCGGTAACCTTTTGTGACGCCACTGATGTGACGTAGACGTTGCTCCCATCTATATAAGACTCAGGCTCATCCCAGGTGGAGGGAACCAAAACTGCCAAACACCCCTACTCAAGTTGACTTTACCAAAACCCAGTCCAGTTGATGATTTAGCTTCTCTATGAAAAAAAGTCAGCTTTATTTTAAAAGGAAAATATGTTATAGGTTTTTCTGTAAAAGGTTTGATTTTGAGAGTGTAATTTAGCCTCTGCTTGAACACAACACACTATTAAATATTGAATAATCTTAGTTTAGTTGGTCACTTTGTAATACTATTGGCAAGATCCACGAGGTAGGGGGCACTCGGAGTATAAATGAGCGATTCAAGGGGTACGCGAGACAAAAAGGTTGGGAACCACTGCCTTAAAGGAACAGGCCACCGGTTTCCCATACTGTGATATGTTCTTACCTGAGCTTAGATGAGTTGATACGTACCTGTCTGGTCTTTGTGTGTGCCCATGGAAGAGCGTGCTCACTTCCAACTTCACCGCCGTTTGTAGCCATAGGAATATGCTGGGAGAGGCCAAATGCTAACAACATCTTTGGTCTTTTTGCGTGACGGAGTGCACGCACAAAGACCAGACAGGTACGCATCAACTCATCTAAGTTTAGGTAGGAACATATCTCAGTATGGAAAAATGGTGGCCTGTTCCTTTAAGACACATAAACTGGCTTATGAAATGTGGGGAAATTGTGTGGTCTGACTGTGGCGGTGGAATTGGCTTGTGGTTCTCAAACAGTGGGGCAGGGCCTAGATTGAGGTCATTACATAACACTTCTCTCCTGATCTATTTCGTGCCACAGTTTAGACAGTAAATGGGTGCACCCTCCGTCAATTAGCATTGGGATACCTGCAGTAGCCCATTAGCAAAGGTTTGCTTAGGGCCGCAGAAAGATTCCCGTTACAGTCTACATTCGGCTAATGTGTCTAGTCTTGTACAAGAGGAGTCTGGGGAGTCTGTGTGCGGTGAATCATATCTGGCCTTGTTAATCCAAGAAAAACAATATTCATTTAAAGATACTAGGTGTGAGCCTTTAACCCAACAATTACTTTAATGAACCATCTATTTCACTGACTCTCAGCCAGAGCAGGCGCTGTGTAAACCTAACAATCGCGACGCAGAACGGCAGACGTGGGGATTGGTGTGTTGGCAATTAAAAGCCGTGTGCTAAATGAGGTGATAATGTGTTAAACGCCTCTATTAACCATGTGCTTTCGCTAATCCCAGTATTACATGTACCTAGTCTAACGCGTCTGAGTCTGAGGGGCTTAAACGGCCTCGCTTTTTAAGACCTGTTACAATTGTTTTCAGTCATTTCCACACAGTAAGCCGTAATAAGGGTAAGTCAGGCGTGCTGCGGCCCCGTCACCGCGCGTAATGGAAGCACCGTTTGCGGTTTCTTATCACAGCTGAGCCAAATACAAATACTTCCAGATGCTTTAGACTCCTTTATTTTGCATTTTGATAAAGTAGGAATAATCCCCAAACATTTGTTGGGATAAAAAATGAGCAAATGAACTATTAAAATGGCATTGTGATTCATTATGAACAATGATGTTGTCTTTTCACATAGTTTTTTCTCCCAGCGCCCGTGCCAAACTGGAAACAGCTGTTGGTAATAAGCTTTGTTTTACTAAACGTTTTAGCTCAGCATTTACTTGCCAAACCCTCGTCTCTCAGGATATGACTCCTTCTCCTTAACCTCTGAGGCCGACGTCAGAAGGTCGACCTTGAGGAACCTTTTGCAGTGAGGAACGCAATTCCAATTGAAGCACTTACTTACTTCAACTGCTCCTCTGTCCGTCAGGACAATCTGAACCTTCCTAACCCAGCGGAGGGAACAACCTGGAAGGTATGTCGTATAATGTCGTCTAAAAACAGAAGCAGCAAAGAAAGCACTAGCGCCTCACACAAACGGCAACGCTTCACGGAGGAAAGAAACAATCTAAATGCACACGCAGCATTTAGTCATGAAGCCTATATCGCCAAATAAAGATCCAGTAACACAGAAACTACGTACGTTTTCCTTAGGCAGCACGGTAGCGCCGCGGTTAGGTCCTGGGTTTGATTCCCACCAGGACGGGGCCTTTCTTTGTGGAGTTTGCATGTTCTCCCCGTGTCTGCGTAGGTTTCCCCTACCACTAAAAACATGTGCAATAGGTGAATCCTCCAGCCAGGTGATTCTGACCATCAGCCTGGCTCTACATCATGGAGATGGGTCCCCGGGCGCGGCACTGCCGTCGACCACTGCTCCTTACGGGTTGCCTCAGTGGCATCGAAGGATGGGTTAAATGCAGAGGACCACTTTCCCTACGGGGACAATAAAGTATACAAACAAACAAACATTAGTACCGTAGCATCAGCTGGAGCTCCTCTGACGTCTCACTCAGTGAGTGAATGACGTTCCCCTCGCAGCTTCTGTGTTCAGGTCCTCACGAATCTTCTCTTCATCAAATGTCCACGTCCTGGGACATACAGTAAGTGTCTGTAAGTGCCCCAAAGTTTTAAATAAACAAGCAGTTTATTTAAGGTGAGCTAGTTAGCATCATAATCCTTGTAAAGTCTGTAAAGACAGAAGAAAGTTATCAAAAGTCCATAGTTCAACACATTTCTTTTCTCCTCCTCTCAGTCAACAACACAAAGCTGCTCCTGTCTCCCAAATGCCTTATTTTTCATCCCCTGGGTTCATCCGTGAGCTCAGCATCTCCCCACAAGCCGCTCACAATATGTTTACAGTAGAGTGCACTGTAATCGGTCCAATAAGGAAAGTCACGCCCCGACAATGGCGCCTTTTATTGGCAAATTAATTCATATGCAAGTGCTGAGTGGGCGTATTTGAGCGCACCTTTTGGATCTCCATCTGCCCTGAGCAGCACAACCCCAATGTAGCACACACAGGTTTTACACAAACAGATCAAGTAAACTATGATCTCACGTTTTATACAGCTTACAATTATGTCAACATTCATGCATTGACTACACATTAATATTACTGAATTAGCCCATGGCTCATAGACAGGAGGGGCAGAGTCCCACCGCCCATTATACTTCCCGAGCTCAATGTATTTGCTTGACTGGGCATTCTTCTTCATTCAATACAGCATATAAAATGCGTAGCTACCCCTTTAGCAAATTGGTCCCAAGTAGTGGCCCCAGTTTGCAGCAGCTTGGACCCAGTATTGGGCATGTAACGTTCAGTTTAGGCAGCGGAAACACCCGCAAACCACTCCGTACTAGCCAGAATATAGATTTTTTGAATGCATGAGTGAAACCATGCTTTGTTATTGACAGCAGTATCCCCAAATCTAGGTTGAGTCTCACAGAGAAAAAGAGGAAAGAAACTAAATGGGTTTAACAGTTAAAATGTTTCTCACACACACCCAGCCCTTTTGCACATGTATTCTTCATTGCCTAAGTGTCTCTCCAGGTGCCGGGAATTATCAGCTAATGTTCTAAACAGTCTCCCGCAGAGTTGGCCCCAGCCCATCCATTGTGCCAAATGATTTTATACCACTTTGTTTGTGATCACTTTGAACCAGTAAACTTCCCCCACAGTTGGCAGGCAGATCTCCTATCATGCACATGTCTGGGGAGGGTTTTTAAGTTCAGATGAAATATTTTTTTTGTTGTTGCTTTTTTTTTGGCCCGGAACTTGACAGGCTACAGATTTGTCGTCGTAGCTGATCGGATTTTTACATCTGGTGTCGTGTTGCCGATACATCACCCCTTATGACGGTAATATACATGTGTAGAAATGCTCCGCGCCGGCACAGATCTGATAAAGACACTCGGAAGTGATGATAAAAGCAGTTATTTACTCAGAAAGGTCACCTGTGATGTACGGCACGGAGGGAAATAAACAAACCGCTCCGATGTTATTACAAAGGGGAGTCCTCCAAGTCATGTGATATCTTCCCTGTGCAGTGATTGCCCCGCAGATAGGAGAAGTTCTTTGGGGAGCGCGAGAAAACGGAACGTGACATGGAGGCAGTGATTTTTACTTAGGCTCACAACCAAGTAAGACTAGGCCTTGTACGTTTATCCGTTAAAGGGGGAACTGGTGGCTTAAGTCTACCCAATTTCAAGTTTTATTATTGGGCAGCACAGCTACGAGGAACAGTAGAATGGGTGATTCAGGATGAGGATACAAATTGGTTAAGGTTGGAGAATCATTCGAGCCCATCGGTTCCCTGTTTTTGGAATAAAAGAAATGGAGAGAACTTAAAATACAAAATGAATGGATTACCTGTACTCACCGTATACAGACGGGAAACAAAGAGGAGAAAATTTAAACTTTCTCCGAATTATTCAAAAACTACCTTATGCCGTGTTCAGACCGAACGCCTCTCGGGCGTCAAAGACGCGCCTCATGCCCGTAGTTGGACGCTTGTGCTTACTGAAGTCAGACGCTTGTCACAAATGTCACAGAGCGTCAAGACGCCCTGGCCGCGCGTCAGAGTCTGTTCGTAGCCATCTTGGAAGCAGCTCATGCCTGAAAACTACAGTTGTTCGGAGGCTAACTAGTCTCCCTCTTTGCTCCTGCCATGTTCTATGGATCTTTAACTATTCCCCCATGGTCTACGCAGGATCTCCCCAGTATTTAAGCTCATGTCCAGCCCATACGGTTGAAGGGACATTGGTGGCAAGTGGCTATAAGCTAGGTTAGCCCGGTTAGCTTGTTGCGATCGCGTACAGCTCATTGTTGATTAAAAGAAAAGTGTGTGCAATAAACCACAAATGCGTCAAGCCCATCTCAGTGTGTGACCATCATAAAGGCTGTTCTGTGTAGTTAAGGGCTTTATTGGCGTGATTAGTGCATAATACTTGTTTTCAAGGGGGTCAATGCGAGCTATCTGTTTGGGCTAGCATAGAAATAATTATAAAACAGATCGACTACGGCCCGTTGTAGATAAAATGTGAGCAATAAACTTAAAAATCAACAAGCCTGGCTCAGTGTGTGATCATTGTTACACGGTTGCTTTATGTAGATGGGGCTTAATAGACTTTATTCGTGCATATTTCTCGTTTTCACATCGATTGGAGATTTAGCTTGTACTGTAGCATTAGCTTTGGGAATCCTGTGTGCATCATCAAGACCCAAACACATTCCCAGCGCAGATCCAGCCACTCAAATACGTTTTCTTGTCGCAGCTTCTTTGTAAAAGTCCCAGAGCTGCTGTAGCCCCGGTTCACAACAGGATAATCCTCCATGACTGTTTACATCTGCGGGCAGGCAGAGGATCTGCCCCGGACCGACAGTGGCTCAGCTACAACATACGTCACTGTTGGAGAAAGCTCCTGATTGGTCGGCGCTCGCGAATTTCTCCAAAAAGTTAAACATTTCCAACTCTAGCGTCGTCCGCGTCCGAGGCGCGAAAATCTTCAAAACGCGCTGCACAGGAGGCGTGTCACGCACCGCGGGGCCTCTCGACGCTCCCGGAGGCGCGTCCCCCATGTATTTTCAATGTAAACCTGACGCTTTGGAGGCGCCGGAGGCGTTTGGTCTGAACACAGCATTAAGATATGTCGAATTATCAATATAGTTTATTACTAAATAAAGATACAAAGAAATACCCATAATTTCATAAATAATGGAGAATGCTAACATGATGCTTCCTTCTATAATGCAATGCTAACTGATTGGTTATATGGTTATATGGTCGGTTGTGAGTAATTTTCTCCAAGTAAAATGGATCCAGGTTTTGGAATTGGGCAGGGCTGATAACTGCACACCAGATGTTTGCTGGGAAATCTTAAAATCCTTCAAACAATTACAGGACAAACATTTCTTTTGATATTTGCAGATACAGGACTATATCTGGTCGAGCGGGGAATGGGAATCCTTGAAAAGTTTGCCTACCTCAATAGAAACCGATTTGATCAAAAATATCACTGAAAAAAATAAGAAGATAGATAATTCTTTTGGCATAAAAGGTAAATGGGAATAAGAAGCAATAATATTATTGAAGATGAAGAATGGATGAAGACATGTGAAATTCGTCACAAAACCACAAATAGTCCTGTGTGGAAAGACTTGGGTTGGAAAGTCATGGTGAGATTCTTTAGGACTCCCTCAATAATAGTCAGTTTTGACAAACGTAAATCTAATTTGTTTTGGAGAAATTGGAACCATATTGGAGACCATTCTCACATTTTGTGGGATTGCCCCATCCTGAAACCATTGTGGCGGGGAATTATGGGGGAACTCGCTTCCGTCAGTCTACCCCAGGGCAGCTGTATAATAGTAGCTTACCACCACCAAGTATGGAGTGGATGAATAGTGCAATGTAAAACGTCTTTGAGTGTCCAGAAAAGTGCTATATAAAACCAATCAATCAATCAATCAATCAATCGATCAATCAATCAATCAATCAATCAAACTTTATTTATAAAGCGCTTACAGATAACATTTAAAACAATACGCCCCGCATCATACATCCATACACACATACATACATATATATATATATATATATATATATATATATATATACACACACACATACTGTATACAGTATATACTGTACATATACACACACACACACACATACACACATACACATCCACACACATACAATATATCATTAGGACTAAATGAATAGATGTCAGTTAAAAGCTAAACTAAAAAGGTGGGTCTTGAGCCTGCTCTTAAAGACATGAACGTTCTCTGCGGTCCTGAGCTCCTCCTCAGGTCGTTCCAGAGGCGAGGGCCATAATATTGGAAAGACGCCTCGCCGTGAGTCTTTCTGTTGACTTTAGGAATAACTAGGAGACCCCCGTCAGAAGAGCGAAGGGGCCGTGAAGGTTCATTAGGTAAAAGCAGTTCTGAAAGATAAGAAGGACCAAGACCATTAAGACACTTAAAAACCGTTAGAAGAACTTTAAAATAAATGCTGAAACACACGGGGAGCCAATGCAGCGACTCTAAAACCGGTGTAATGTGGTCCCGCCTCCTGGTCTTCGTCAGGACACGAGCTGCTGAATTTTGTAAAAGTTGTAAACCTGAGATACTCTTTTTGGGAAGACCAGAGAGCAGGGCATTACAGTAGTCGATACGACTGGTGATAAAAGCATGCATCAGCGTCTCCGTGTTGGTCCGAGAGAGAATGGGGCGGACTCTGGCTATGTTCTTTAGATGGTAAAAACCTATCTTTGTGATATTCTTAATGTGTGGAATAACATATTTGTCTTGACATGTGCAACATCTTTTATTTGTATTTTTACTGTATTCTAAATAACAGCTGGCTTCAAAAACCCAGTCAAATTTCTAGCATGAACAAGCTTCAGCTAGCCCGCACTGAACAGTCCATTCTTAAGGCCAGAGGCAGCAGATGAATAGGGGGAAAAAAATGTATTTATTGATATTAATTTGAGACTTCTGCTGCAGATTACTGACATGAATATGAAAAAAAGTTTTCTGTCAATTTATGTTTTCATATAAAAAATAAGGCATTTTATGCCTAATAAATGGTCAAAATTGCCGATATTTTCAGCGACATCATCTAAATAATAGACTTACCCAGGTTTAAATGTATTGTATTATTTTGGTCGCATATTAGTTACTAAGATTTTTTTCTAAGAAGGACCAAGACCATTAAGACACTTAAAAACCATTAAAAGAACTTTAAAATCGATCCTGAAACACACGGGGAGCCAATGCAGCGACTCTAATGTTGACTCTAATGTTCTTTCTCCGGTCTTTCTTACCGGGTGCCTCCCAGAATGGAAATGACCATATTTGGATTATAGCTTAATCTCGGGCACCCTTTGCAGGAGATGTGGATGTAAAATATGTCAGTATTTGTGAATGAATGCGCGAGAGAGAGCCGGCTTTGCGAAGCGATGTTGTAGCTTCTTCCAGGAAATGTCCGCCTCCCGACAAAACGTCAGAAAATAAGCATCATACGATAAGATTTGTCTTTTTATATTCTGACATAAGATGTTAAGAGAGGAAACCAGCTAAAAATCTCCACTTTGACCTCTGTGTGAAAAATCGATGCTTTCACCTGCCGTGTCTCGCCTTAATTTTACATTCTACTCTATGAGCGATGTGAGGCAGCTCTGTGGTGATATTGCGATTGGGTCCCTTATTCTCCAGCGACCCGAGCGCACATCCAGCATGCTCCTGGAGGTGACCTGCACCCATTTCCTCAGCGTTCACATGGGAGAGAAGCTTTCCCGGAGCACAGGACATCGGCGTCTCTTGTACGTCAGAATGTATGGCTGTTTGAGTCCTGTCCCGCTCTCGCCCTGCTGTGATGCGAACACGGATCTGCCAACGACATGCTAACGCGATGAGGGTAAGAGCGCGCGGGGTGGAGCGTGACGAGCGTCCTGCCGCCGCGGTGCCTCGAAGCATGACAGATGTGAACAGACGCAGTAATGTGGGCTTCATTACAGACTTGTCTCTGTTCCAGATGGAGGGATGTGAATGCAGCCTGTAAGGGATAAACTGTGTGTTTGTGGAAATGATTTGGAGGATTTCATTAATTAAAGGTATGCCATGTGCGTACTCTTACTGGTTTGCAAAGGCAGTTCAGACTTGTGTTGCCTAAGACTGCATATCGAGCTCACAAACAAACGAATGCCGTCGCTCTTACAACCTCTAGAGCAGGCTCTGTGTACGGAATGTTTTGGAGATGTGGGCTGCAGTAGTGGAAGAACTTCAATATGCAACAAGAAGAAATGGGAGTGAGACAAAAATGAATTAGTTTGATTGAAAACAATTAAGCTGAACTAGTCTGTTTTGCAGCTGATCAAAGGTTTAGGACCACATGTGGACCAGTGAGTCTGTCAGGTATTCACACTGTCACGACGTCCTGATACAAAGGCAAAAAGATGTCTTTATTTTGACCATGTTTGGGTTGTTGAGCTAAGCAGGATCTAAGAAATTCTAAATGACCCGTTTCACTGTGCAGTATCTCCATATAGGGGCGGCAGAACAAGCTAGTTCTCCATAAGCAACCATTGCACTTTAGACACGTTAAAAACAACTTTACACTTTAACTCATTTTAATACACCTCACTCTACTCAGGGACATACTGGGAACTACTGTAAAGGGACAAAACAAGAATTAGGATTGGTGGGGTCTCAGGTGCCGGCCTGGGGTGTGTCGCAGGCGTGGGGAACGGTGTGCGGACATTGCCTCTTTGACATGAGTAACTGGCCATGGATGAGAAGAACACCACACACTGAATTACAACCAAATGGTTCATTAATTAATGAAACCCATTTATTTTTCTTCACTTGTTATTTCCCCTCCTGGAAGCGCCACTTTAGGGAGGGGTTTGAGCGCCTGAATGATCCTGGAGCTCTGTTGTCGGGGGCTTCGTGCCCCTGGTAGGGTCTCCCATGGCAAACAGGTCCTAGGTGATGGGTCAGACAAAGAGCGGTTCAGAAGCCCCTTATGAGAGACCAACAGGCCCGGTTAGAACCATGAGGCCGTCCTTCTGTGGACCCACCACCTGCAGGAGGAGCCATAGGGGCTGGTGCAGCTCCAACAGCTGCCCCCACGACCCGGCAACGGACAAGTGGAAGAAGATGGATGGATGGATGGATGGATGGATGGATGGATATTTGTTATCTTTTCTGTTCTGTGGATTTACTCTACTCTAAATTCCTTATCAAATTTTTGTTTTTAGTAGTGGTAGTAGTAGCCTGGCCTTAGCCATCCGTAAACTCCGGTCAATTATCTTTTCCATACATGTACGTCTGGGATTGATCTCACTGGCTGCATTTCATCGGTTGAATTTCATCCTACCATTCAGCGAGCGGGGGAGGTGGGTGTTGTCGGTGACGTCAAGCATTTGCGCCGCATTTGCTGGTTGTAGTTCGCCAATGGCGGCAGATACGAAAGTAATGGAAGCTCTTCAATCCGTTCTGTTATGATAGAGTTATGATAGTTATGATAGCTGCTTCACTCAACACGGGCGCATTACATATGTCACGATCAAACGCTAGCGAAAATTAGATCCAATCATTTCAAAGGAGTTCACCCCTCCCACCTGATAATGGAGCTCAATTGTGAAGCTCCAGACCCTCTGTACGAAACCAAATGAGTACGAGGGTATGGTAGAACCAAGCTATAGTAGTAGTAGTGGTAGAAGTGGCAGTAGTAGTAGTAGTGGTAGTGGTACTGGTAGTAGTAGTGGCGGCGGCACTAGTGGTACGAGTAGTAGTTTGTTTTGTTTTTCTTTCCTCCCTCTTTCTTGTATTACCGAACTACGCGCCCCGCAAGGGCCGAGTCTACAGTGAAGATCCCGCCCTTATGCCCTTATTAGGAACATGCTTCGTCAGAGCTGGGGAGGAGGAGTCTGTAAATCCGCCATGATTCCGACCTCGAACGTGGTCAACGGGGAGGAGTGAGGAGACGGAGTCTATTAATATTATGTCTGTGGTCCCACCTCAGCAGCAATGGCGCACTGCAAGAGCTCAACAACCCAAACACCTGACGGAAAATGACACTAAATCCACATTTTTGCACAGATTTGGCTTTTTAAAGGCATGTAGTCCTAAACTTTTGATCAGCTGCAAAAACAACACACTATTTCAGTTTATTTGTTGTTTTCAATAAAGTTGAAATAAGTTTTACTCATTTTATTTTTTTGTCTCACTCCCTTTTATTCTTGTTGCATAGTGAAGTTCTACTTTGAACCTTGTTAAGATCCAACCATGCAAAATGTGAATTTCTGCCATTTTTCAACTGGTCTTAAAACTTTGATCGTGGTTGTGTTATTTTGGAACTGACAACCTGCGACTGATGGATTACTTTTCTTCTTTGAAGGGCTTTAATTGCAACATTTGCTGTTTCCATTAATCATGACTTATGCCAAGTATTAAAACCCAGTGATGGAAACACAGTCATTGACAGCCCATGCAGGTCCACTGGGCTGTAATTCCCTCAGACTCATGTCATCATTCATTCCAAAGGATACAGCTCTGTGAAAGTGAGCCGTACCCTTCTACTCGCGTGCGTTTATCTGAACATCATGTGGATGGAGCTGATGTGATGGAAAAAGCACACAGGTGAGCCATAATGAAGGTCATTACTTTGTGCCTATAGCGAGATGGGACGACGTATGGCTTCAATCGAGAGGGGAGGAACAGATGGGGCGATGTAGGCAATGTGTCTTTACATACACACACCCAGGGGAGAGTTATCCTGCAAAATCCACTGTTGACACTTTGTTAGTCTCTTAACCCCCGCCTGAACTGAGCATATTGTGTCCAGTTTGCCATTACCCAAATCTAAAAGCTTCTTGAAAAAAAGCATGAAAAATAGCAATGAAAACACGACTCAAAGTGACAAAAACGTGACCGAAAATTGTCAAGAAAAGCAATGAAAAAAGGTGATGAAAAAGCAACATAAAATGACAAAAACACTGGCCTACAGGCTGTAAACTCTCAGGTCGAGAAGCTTTTAGAGTTGAGTCAAGCCGAACTGGAGAAAATGTGCACGGTTAACCATGTTCTTCATCTTTTCCACTCTCAAACGACTTTTACTGCAAATACTGTGTTAATAAAGCAGATGTTTGTTTTCTGTATTGTAACTTAAATGACTCAGCAGTTCAGTCTTTTATTACTGTTGGACCACCTCAGTCATTTGCCACATTAGTACACATGTTTTAAGTTGAGAGTAGCACAAACTCAAATTTTTATAAAAGTTGACCTTATTGTTCCAAAACAGTGACTTGTTGCATGCGGAGATTGGAGAGACTGAACGACTGCCTCGGGATGAGCATCAAAACTGTATTACACAGAAAAAACAAAAGCAAGTCAGTGAAATGGAATGAGTAATATTTCAATGCAACTGTACAGGGTTAAAGAGTGATACTCGGGGCCACACTCCAGCATAGTGCGCGGTGGTAATGTGAAATGCTCACTATAGTTGTGTTTCCATCAAATTAATGCTCGTCTGTCTAAAACGTGCATAGGCCTAATGTGCATAACAAAATAGTTTCCATCAAAGTGTTTTTGCGAATAAAGGGCGGTGGTGACCTGGTTTCAGCTGGCAGGTGAATGGCATTATTGCACTTTATAAAAAACCTCAACCAGCTCAAGGGTTTTAAATACGACATTTGTTTTTTCCATCACTCGTTACTTATGTAAAACTTCAAAATTTACATTAATCCATCATCCAGTGATGGAAATGCAGTTTATGAAGTAACAAGAAGAATATATCGTAAGAGTGCATACCTGGAGTGTGGTTCGATCCATCGGACTGTCATTCCAGCCCTTTAACACGTAGTCTCCTACTCGACTGCTACTTTTATGTACATTTGTGTTTTTATTTACTTTTGTCTATTGATGTTTTTACTGGAAAGAGCCTTGTGTACCTTGTGGCTGTTGTAGGGTGCTGTACAAATACAATTAGATTAGATTAGATTTTGTTTTTATCTTGGCACCAGGACCTTCAGTTTGGTGGTGGAGCTGGGCCAGGCTCATGGTTTGGAATTCATAATTAAGCAACAAAAATACCATGAAAATCATTAACCATGTTGTTCATACTTAATGAGTAGTGATTTTCTGAATGAAAAGTAAAGAAGATACCTTTTTATCACAGGTCAGAACTTTGTGTTGTAATTCAGTATCACACAGAATTTCATCCAGGCTGAGGAATAAAGTTCATCAAAAAAAACGTACGTAACGTACGGTCAGTATCCATATTAGTGGTGCCATAGGCGGGTCAATACTTCTTTAGCAGGTCCTTTTCAAATTCTCATAACTAGTCTAAGGCCGGGGGACACTGTAATAGAATTGTACATATGTGAATAAAGTTATAATAAAATTATAATTATGTGAATGATGCAACAACCAAGTGTTTGAATTTATCTTCAAGGTTAGCATATTTTTCACAATGTTCCAGTAGTATCTAAGAAGATACTGTTTGGTATCAAAAGTACGTGAGAAAGCAGCCTGGTATCAGGTTGAATATGTTTTAAGAAGACAACGGAGTGAACTGGACGAACGTAAATCGAGGTTGGCCCCGGACTGTCTAGGTCAGACTGGGTATTATTGACATCAGGTGTCCTTGTACAGGCCGGGCCTTCCTTGATTAAGTATAGTGTGATTCATGTTTTAAGATATGATGTGATACATGTGTTTGAGAGGTGACGAGCAAATATCTGTAAACTCCACCTCCCTATGTGTGATATGCTGTGGAAAAACCAAATAAAAGGCTGTACCAAAAAACAACTCTTTGAGAATGGGTGCATCACTCTGCGTAGCTGTGATGTCCTGCGATTCTCCCTTGCAAGCCAACCAAAGTATTGATCTCTGTGTCGTTTTCTTCTAGTTGAAGCGTTCTCCAGAATTGGAAAACAAAGGTATTAACCCTAATTTTCTGACATACAGATGGTCCTTCGAGCCGCTTGACAGCTGATCTTCGTGGAGGGTGAACTGCGATTGGCGAAGTCTGTACAGCAACGAGAGAAAGCCCACTTTCCCGTGGCCGTCCATCTCACCTCATTCTCCGCGGAGACGGTTCGTCATCCGAGCCAGAGGGGAACGAGCGACAACAAACAGAGGTCAGATAACTTTGTGTGACAGAGTGAGACATATAGCGCTTATATGCATTTTTTGGTTTAGTACGAGCGTTCAGGCTCAAGACAGAGTAGTCAAGACAGACGAACTGAACGAAACGTACGACCAGGCTCAAGACAGAGCAAGACAGACTGTTTGTCAAGACAGACAAATAGAATGAAAGGTATGATTGAAATGAATGTGAATTAACGACGTGCTGTTTTTAAAGTGTGTGAGCACCGTTAATTCTATTAGGGTCAAAAGGCGTTAATCTGAGGAATCTAAAATCTGTCAACGGGTGTGAACCTTGAACACCGAGCCAATGTCCGGTGGTAACCAACAGGGGAACCACTAGAAGCTTGACATTGGGTCCGTTGGCAGAGCACTTAGCATTTTCCCAGACGACCAGACCACATAATGGCTAACCATGAGGTGGCCCCTGAATCAGTAAAACCAGGTGATAACAGAGGAGAAGAGGCAGATAGGCGAGGAGCAGAAGAGGAGAGATAGCGCAGGGAAAGGGAACAAAGGGAAGAGCAACAAAAAGAACAGAGGGAGAGAGAGAGAAAAGAGAACTAAAAAAACGGTGGAGAGACAGAGAGAGAAGGAAGATAGGCAGAGAAGGTGGAGAAAGATAAAGAAAAGAACAAGGCAGCAACAGAAACATATGTCATAGTTTCCTCAGAAGCCCTGTCTCAGAGAAGTTACGACAAAAAAGGAAAGCACAAAGGGAAAGGTAAAAATGACAAAAAAAGGAAGAGGAAGGAAAGGAAGTGACGAGGAAGATCCACAGAAAGTTGAGGACTGGAAAGAGGGAAAGTGTTTTGTTTGCCACAAGAAGGGACATCTAGCCAGGAACTGCTATAAGCGCAAGGCTAAAGTAGACAGCGAAGATGAAGAAGACAGTGAGGGACAGGCATGACTAGAAGGAAAATGTGAAGAAAATTGCTGTAAGAACTGCAAAAGCAAAAAGGGACAGTGTGCATCAGCAGTAGATGTTATCACAGATGAAAAAGAAGAAGCAGACACAGGGAAAGAAATGTTTTTGAATCTAGAGTTAGTTAATAACAAACAAAGGCCAGAGGTAACCCTTCTAGTAAATAGCGTCCCACTCATATTCCTAGTAGACTCAGGAGCAGAAAGAACAGGAGCAGGAACAGATCCCATAACAACGGGAAACAATTTAGCTGACGACATAGCTAAAAAAGCAGCAACTGGAATAATTGTCATGTACATAGAAAAACAGGAAGACACTGACCCATTAGACATTTTGAAACAACACCAAAATGACGCACCACGATCAGAAAAAACAGTGTGGATCACAAAAGGCGCACTTTTCAAAAGACAATGTATATAGAGCCCCGATGGTAAACCCTGGTTACCAAAATCACTTTTCAAATGGGCTGCTGAATTGAGCCATGGGGCATGCCATGTCTCAACAGGAGGGATGGTGGCACTAGTAGAACAACATTACCACACCTATGGCTTCAATACGTATACAACTCAGCAGGGACGATAAAGAACAAGCTAGCAAAAGCTGTAAAAGAAACAGGAAGACCGTGGCCAGAATGCATAGACTTAGTGAAGTTAAATATGCACATGATGCCTGCAGAAGGACAGACACTTTCACCATTTGAGACTATCCATGGCAGACCACTCAGACTCCCTGGACTAGCTGACATACAAGAAAAAGACGACAAAATACCAAAGGACTTATCATGGCATATGAAACAGACAATGTTAACAAGAGAACTGTACAAAACACATGAACTGCCGAAAGATTCTACTGTATCCACACAGCCAGTGCATGTCGGAGACCTGGTGTTCATCAAAGCTGTGAAGAGGCCCAAGTGGAACAGTCCGAGGTGGGAGGGGCCATATCGAGTACTGCTGGCCACACCAACAGCTGTAAAAGTGGAGGGACGAACCACGTGGGTGCACCTATCTCACTGCAAACTGCGGGAACTGCCAGACCTGAACCTCACCGAACCCTCTACACCGAGTGAGTAGACCCGCAGAGACTCAGGACTTCCAGACCTCCCAGACGCAGGACTTCTCTTGTAAGCAGAGACAACAACAGAGTACAACGGTGCGCAAAGTACCAGTACTCTGCGACAACAGAGTACAACGGTGCACAAAGTACCATTACTCTGCGACAACAGAGTACAACGGTGCGCAAAGTACCATTACTCTGCGACACTGAGTGGCAACTCCAGACCGATCATCATGACTACCAACATGATTGCCATCTACCTGGTGATCATCGTGGCATGGACCCAAGGAGCAGACGGCACGAGCGAGAAGGAACAGGTCGTATGGTCAGATCCATGTTCTAGACAATGTAAATGTATATCACTGCTTAAGTTTTGCATACCAGTGAACAAGACTTACACCTTCCAGGTGCCCTACAACCAGTTAGTGCATAGGGGAGTCAAGATATCAGATCAAGCAGATGTTAAAAACGATATAGTGTATGTTATGCCGGGGCAAATAGATAACTCATGGGGGAGTGAGGTGGTAAACTCAGGAGAGCAGTGGGTACCCAAGGCTATGACAGAGCAGGCCAAGAAGTGGGCGGGCAGGTTAATACTGGTTCAACCGTCTCTTTGGAAGATGGAGTAGCTTGGTAGTACCTTTTCTAACCACTCTGATAGTAGTGATAGCCTGTTTTGTATTCTGTGGTTGTTGTTGTATACCACTGTGTAGAACTACCATTGAACGTACGGTTGAGAGAGCAGTCTCGAGTAAGTTTACCACCACATACGCCCTAGTACCAGCAGAAAATGAGGACACTGAAACTGGCAATTACTATAGCGTCTAAATATTACCACTCTGGGTGTAAAAAGCATTAGTTTAAAAATATGACGGGTATGCTGAAATCTGTGAGGAATGGTATATCTGGATGTGAGAAAATTCGCTAATGTTTTGATAAACAGGAGAGAATTGTAATAGAATTGTACATATGTGAATAAAGTTATAATAAAATTATAATTATGTGAATGATGCAACAACCAAGTGTTTGAATTTATCTTCAAGGTTAGCATATTTTTCACAATGTTCCAGTAGTATCTAAGAAGATACTGTTTGGTATCAAAAGTACGTGAGAAAGCAGCCTGGTATCAGGTTGAATATGTTTTAAGAAGACAACGGAGTGAACTGGACGAACGTAAATCGAGGTTGGCCCCGGACTGTCTAGGTCAGACTGGGTATTATTGACATCAGGTGTCCTTGTACAGGCCGGGCCTTCCTTGATTAAGTATAGTGTGATTCATGTTTTAAGATATGATGTGATACATGTGTTTGAGAGGTGACGAGCAAATATCTGTAAACTCCACCTCCCTATGTGTGATATGCTGTGGAAAAACCAAATAAAAGGCTGTACCAAAAAACAACTCTTTGAGAATGGGTGCATCACTCTGCGTAGCTGTGATGTCCTGCGATTCTCCCTTGCAAGCCAACCAAAGTATTGATCTCTGTGTCGTTTTCTTCTAGTTGAAGCGTTCTCCAGAATTGGAAAACAAAGGTATTAACCCTAATTTTCTGACAGACACTCACGGGCTCGTCACCACCTGCTGCTGACATTATTTGGACATTATGTTTGCCTGGATACTTAATTCACCTGAACTTTACATTATCTGGTGTATTGTTCTTTAATGTTTGTGCATTGTACTTTTAATATGTTTCCTTGATGTAAGGTGACCTTGACTGCTTAGAAAGGCGCCAAACAAATAAAATGTATTATTAATATTTGCAGCAGGTCGAGTGGGTGGATTCAGAGCTGATGCTACTGAATATATAATGTAGCTGTTACAGCAGAAAATATCCTATTAAACCGATACATTATATTACCCTGATTTGAATGAGAGATTATTTTTTTTCATTTTATTATTTTTAGTGGTGGGACTCGATTCATTATGGCCTTTGTAATTAATTAATCACATATAAGCATCATTTATATCAGGGTTGTATTTATTTTTTAGAGGTATATTTTCAATACTTCTTTGCATTTTCTGACATTTGAACTGATTTTGGTGCAGATGTGAGGCCTGTGTGAACGTTTGAAACACTTGAAAGAAAACAGCAGTTTGATTCATTTGGGAGAATGTTCTTTTTTAATAAGTGTATGTGGTTTAACCGTGTGAATAAACGAGTTTGACAGAAACATTGCTTTTGGCTTTACACCGTGTTCGTATCTAAGCAACAGCCGCAGGAAAAAAGGAAACTGAAAAAGTCTCTGTGCCGCTTAAGTATAAAGTTGGATTCATTTTGATTCGTATTTTTAATCACACTAAACCTCATGTCATTAATTAATCGGAAAAAAAGTCCTTAGAGGTCATTAGAGGAGAGCGTAACCTAAAACTAAATAAAAAAGGGTTAATAGAATCTAAATAAATGGACTGTCACGTACGCTGAGTGCCCAGTGTGTCTGTACTTGAGGGTGGTGCCGAGCTTCAGCGCTAACACTGAAGCTGCTGTTGTTTTTTTACGAGATTTTCCAGAGCCTCCTGACATCATCAACATCCAAAGCTGCTTTTCCTGTTCGCGCTGAGCCAAGTGTGAGCTCTCACAACACTCTCCCGCCCGCTTCCTGCTTACGCTGCCTATGCCCCGCAAATCCACCCCTCTGCTGCTCTGGACAAAGGCAACACAACTTTCATCTGTGTTTTTTTATTCATTATTACACAGAAACACACGGCCGTCGGTATAAATTATTCACTGTAAATATTGCCTTTTTTTTTTAAACATGAGAGGACAAAGTATTTCACGAAAGGCACAACATTTCTTTTACATGTTTATTAAGAAAATGGATGAGGTTTAGTACCAGTCTGGAGTGAAGCGGTTAATAAATACACGGACAACATAAATATGAAAATAACTTACAAAAACTGTGAAAAAGAGCGTGTAGATTTGACAAAGGGTACTTCCTGATTTTCCTGCCTAACTATAAAAGGTCACATTGGATTGCACTTAACCTCTTAACCCCCGCCTTAACCGAGTGCATTTCCCCCAGTTCAGCTTTACCCAAATCCATTAGGTTTCGTCACATTGTTGTCACTCTTTTGTTGCATTTTCATCCTTGTTTTTGTCTAATTTGTGTTACTACAGTGCCAAGAAAAAGTGAGTACACCGTCTGGAATTTGTCACATTTCTGCCTACATCGGTCACTAAATGTGGTCTGATCTTCATCATAATCATAAGAATGATTAAACAGTGTCTGCTTAAACTAATACCACCCAAACATTTACATTTGATCATATTTGTATTGGCCATAACATGTAAGCATTCATAGGAGAGCGAGGAATAAGTAAGTACACCCCCGAATCTCACTGAACTGCAGCAGTTTTGTATGAATATTTTGAGTGGAACACAACGTCATGTGTGGAGGAAAAATGGAACAGCACATCAACATCAAAACCCTCTCCTCACTGTGAAGTCTGGGGCAGGAGAATCATGGTGTGGGGCTGTTGTGTTGCCTCAGGGCCTGGACAATGTGCTATCATCCAAATAAAATTTAATTCACAAGTTTATCAAGATATTTAACAGAAAAACCTGAGACATTCACAACAGTGTGTGAATAAGTAAGTGAACCCCTGTATTAAATATCTGGCTGATCCTTCTTTTGCAGCAATAACTGCTTTCCTGTCGTTGCAGATTAGACGCTCACAACGATTAGGATGAATCTTGGACCTTTCCTCTTTAAAAAGCTGCTGGGGTGTACTTACTTATTCCACACTGTCCTGTGAATGTTTACATGTTATGGCCAATAAAAATATGATCAAATGTAAATGTTTGGGTGGTATTAGTTTAAGCAGACAAAGTTTAATCATTCCTGTGATTATGATGAAGATCAGACCACATTTAGTGACCGATTTAGGCAGAAATGTGAATACTTACTTTTTCCTCGGCACTGTATATTGACACTTTTTTCAACAAGCTTTTAGATTTGGAGAAAATGTGCTTGGTTCAGGTGGGGGTTAAGAGGTTAAAACGAAATCTGTATCCAAAATGAGATTAGATAGAGATATTGGATAGAGTTAGACCTGTTCACATCAGTCCTACAATTTGGTAACTGCTCAGCGTGAAGAAATGTCCCAACAAAAAGTGTCAAAATGTTTTCCCTGATGATTGCATTCACAAAGCTGCCACGCTCATCTCATGGCTCAAGGTCCTTTAATCGGACCAACATCGAGCACTTCGTTTTGAATATTGTCTCCACTTTTGGACACCTTCATGAGACAGTCATGTGATCATACGTGCTGGGAGAGAAGACGCTGAGCCGTGTGACAGTTTTGGTTTCATGTGTATAGGTCCAGCCATAACAGAGATAATTAACCTCTTAACTCCCACCTGAACCGAGCAGATTTTCTCCAGTATGGCTTTACCCAAACCTAAAAGCTTCTTGAAGAAAAAGGGACGAAAATGTGTGACGAAAACGCATCATAAAAGCCACAAAAAGAGCAATGGCAAAGTGACAAAAATGTGAATGAAAAAGTGAGTGACAAAATGCAACAAAAAAGCAATGAAAAAAAGTACAAAAAGTGTTTTGTGGGTCTTAGCTTTCAAATGAGGCGTTACACTGGCTTTACCCAAACCTTTTTAGATTTGGGTAAAGCTGGACCGGAGAGAATGCACTTGGTTAAGAGGTTAACCATAAACAAAGGCCGGAATTCCGCATTTGGACAGTTACCATAGTTACAACAATAGAATTTCTTAGCCGCACCAACTCAGTATTATATTATATGCCGTTTACAATGTTGTAAAAAAGGTAGTCCCCTTTTCATCGCATACTGACTATTTGGGTTGACCATACAATACATCAACACAATTATAATATTGTTATAGAAATCTGAACCATTAACTGTCTATACCTCTCATCATGTCACTCTGCTTCATGGACATTTGACCATTTCATACAGTGACCTATATTCAGTGAGCATTACCTCATTTGTTCCTTCTAGATTACTTCATTTGTTCTTTAGATAACCAGTCTAATCTATGGAGATGCCCTTGTCCATGGCGCCTTATGTATCTGCTGTATCTTTGCATCTCAACAATGTAAGACTACTTTGACCATTACATCATTGGTTCACTCTGATTGTATGATCTTATACAGTCTGTTTGTATAAATACTGTGTCCTGGCTCTGGACTGACAGAGCATCTTTGTACAGCCTGTGCAAAGTGTCTCTCCATATGCATAATGTCAAATAAACCTGCACGCTTAATCCTAGACAACTTCTCTCCAGGCTCCATTGTACTTAGACCAAACCAAACCACAATTGTTCTATCACAGCCCGAATGTCCACACTCTTCCCTGTGGCACACGATATCGTGGTCAGGCCATTTTGTCCTGGTGTCCGGATGTCCAGAGAGAAAAAGTAGTGCAAGATGCCTTCTGAAAAGTAGTGAGCAGCGATGGGTCTTTGAACTAAACTCGAGACGAAAGTCAGCTGTTTCAATCACGTGTTGCATATTTTTTCATGAATAAACCACTTGAATATATACGGTTACGGTGAAAAGTCGCCAACGTTAGCTGCTCACCTTTAGCTCGAGCTGTTAAATGTCCGATCGCTTCCTCTCTCAAGCAAAAAGGCAATAAGCTAAGCCGTTTTCTTCTTTCACGTCAAATCCATGTAAAATAAAACGTATACAATTTATCCACAAATATTCCACTGTCTCTTGAGTTTGGTTGGTCTTAATCGCAGAAATGCTTTATTCCCGGAAGTTTAGCGAACTTACTGCAGATGTAGTCACTCATTCTGCTGGCGATCCAGACACCGGGCTCACTTCCAACACACTGGTCTAAAATGTCTCGGGTGGACATTCGGACACACAAACTTGGCAAATCAAGCTTCTTTATTCACAAATGACTACTTTTGCCACATACTTTTATGGGGCAGAAAGAATGTTACCTGACAAAAAGGCAAAAAAAAGTCGGGTATAGAGCCTTTTCTGTAACTAAATTAGCAACGCAATGACTAAAACTGAACTTTCACCCATTTTCTGGTTCCCATTCATTTTTGTTTTAGCCTGTATTAGCAAAAACAAAACAAAATCTAAATCTCAGCCAAATAGGAGACCTAAGTCATTTTGAGACATTCATTGCGGTTACTTGTGACACATACATTGTGAAAACGCTCATTTGTCGGTATACTGTGAAGCGCCGTTGAGAATTATATCCGCACGAAGACCTTGCCCTAGTTCACCCAGTGCGAAGTCCCCCCTCGACGCAGGAGGCCAGATTGAGTTAATATCTTTGAACATATTGCACAAATATACGAGAGCATGTGCAGTGCTTCCATATGCTGCTTATTATGCGAGCTGATCTGTACAAACAGGCGCTCTGCATCTTCGCAATGTGTTTCCAATGAGCAGAAACGCACACTCTCTTCCATTTACTGTACACGGGATTTCTAAAGCGCGCCTCTTTTCGTCGTGCTCTGGGCCAAAACGGATTTCAAAATAACATTCTATTGTGCTTGCATAGAAAAACAAAACGGGGTCACAGGCAACTTCTTGACTAGCCTTGTGGAGGGAAAAGGAGTTACTGATGCCTTTTCTGAGAGTTACTGACGGACAGTCACTGTCACAACATCTGAAGAATATGACTTTTAGCGCCGGATACTTCTGTGTAAATGTACGAGTTTTTGTCTTGCGGCTAATCGCGGATTTTAAATAACATAAAGATTTGAATGATCCACAATAATAATTTTTATTTTAGAATTTATTTATATTTTATTTGTATTATTATTATTATTAAATAACAAGAAGAAGAAGAAGATCTTTATTCATATAGCGCCTTTCACAGACATGGTCACAACGCGCTTTACATGAGAGCATTGTACATTCACTCCACACTCGGTGGAGGTAAACTACCTTAGTAGCTTCAGTTCCCCTGTGGGAGACTGACAGAAGCGCTGTTGTGACTGCACACGGTCCAACAGTCCCTCTGACCACCAACAATCATTCACACACACACATCATTCATCCTGGCCAAGGAGAAAGGATATTTGTGCAGACAGTTAGCAAACCAGCTACTCCCGGCAACTTTCCAGAAATTGTTAGCCTGTTCAATATAATTTTCCTCTAGCCGTTAGCACTTACTCATTCACATAGTAATACACCCCAATAAACACATTTTCAAAGCCTAGTTAGAAATCATAACTGAAAGAACAGATCTTTTGAGATTTTACTTTAGATGAGACTTAGCGTGTAACAGTAGCATCTTAGCTAAATGCTAAATCCCTTTAGTTAAGTTTTCTAGAACTCCTCTTTTAATGCGTTAATGATGGAGAAACTACAGTTGTTATATTATAATTCCTCACCATACTTAAATTCAGGGACTGGCTTCACCGTTCAGTTGTACAGAGATTGAACGTCCAATGACACTAGTGGTCAGCCAAGCCCGTGGAACATGTTTGCTAGCCAGGGTACGAATTTGTTGCAACGGGCTCAGATAGCTAACGGCATTTCTATGGTTGCTGTGAAAACCCTTAATTAGCATTAGCCAATAGCGCTAAGATAAAAACACCTACCTCAATTAGCATTACTCATTAGTTCTAGAAGAAGAAGAAGAAGAACTTTATTTATATAGCGCCTTTCACAGACATGGTCACAAAGCGCTTTACATGAGACAATTGTACATTCACTCCATACTTGGTGGTGATAAGCTACGTCTGTAGCTTCAGTTTCCCCTGGGGGAGACTGACACACACACACATCTGCGCCAACGGTCCCTCTGACCACCACCATACTTTCACTCACACACATCATTCATCCTGACCTATTGTACATGTTTTTAGTGGTAGGGGAAACCGGAGTACCCGGAGGAATAAAACTTAGTGAACATAATACCTTAATGAGCACAAAAGGTAATGTATTTATCATGTTACAATTGACTGTCCGTCAATAACTCACTGTCTACAGTTGATTTTTAAAATGTCTATGTATTTGTGTGAGATATTGCCAAACCTAAACCTTCATAGGAAAATGACAGGAGGCAACTAGCTACTATTGGAAAGTCCAATCGGAAGTTACATGTCACTTCTGTGCATTAGCTACAGGCCATTGCAAATACCTATTAATACGTAATAAAGCCCTCTGCAAAAATAAAAAATAAAAAAGTATTAAACTTGTCCTTGACCTATACAATCTGTGCACTGTGAACAGACTCAACACATTTGTAAAACTAATCACAAAGGCTACTTGTCAGAAAAATTGCAATTCCATATTTTTCCCAAAATACCAGACAGGCTCTATAAAATAACATTACATTTATAAAGACGGTTAAGAGTAGGCTACAGTTGGCTGCACAGCTGTGCTTCAGACCATAGGCGCTGATCCCGTGGGTGCCGCGGCGCTCCAGCACCCATCCAAATCTTTTCGCACCCCGGCAAATTATATTATAAAATGATGAAATAGATATAACCTATGAATTACGAGAGCTCTCTCTTTTCTTCTCACGTTACATATAGGTGCGGCAGCGGCATGACGTTCCCCTCATTGAGCTCCGTAAGGAGAGCACCAGAATTGACGCTTGTCTATTTTCGCCTGTAAAAATACAGTATGTCTATAACAGAGTTTATGACATGAACACAGTCTTTCAGAGTCAGATCTAAAAAACGTCCTGATTTTGTCATGTAAAAATGTCATCATTGTATAAAATAGAAGTTTCTGACATAGCACTGGTTCAGTAATGACAGTCTTTTCTACTGGGGCTGTGCAGTTGTCTGGGCATGAGGACAGCAGTTCATCTCATGTCTACTTGCTCATTTTAAATTAAGATATTGCTCAAATGACGTGCAGGTACGTGGCCTTGCTGTCCGCCCCGATCACGTTTTTAGCCGTGCACCGGTAGAACCCCGTGTCCCTGCTGCTTGGGTTCTGGATCACCAGGGACCCCTGGGGACTCAGGTAGCGGTTGCCGTACATACGCGCCTGTCCCAGCGCGCTCTGTTGTGACATGTCAGGCATTTCCCAGGAGATGGTGGCACGGGGCGTGGCTATGGCCTGGCAGGGCAGCTCGACGGCTACTCCGGGGTGCGTGTAGGTGATTGGGGCGGGTCCGGAGGAGATGCGTGGAGGATAGGCGATTACTATGACGGGTACGGTAACTTCGAACACGCCAGAGGAGTCATGAGCACCAAACCTGCACGTGTAAGTCCCTCTGTCAAACACCGACGCTTGCTGCACTGTCAGAGTCCCGTCACTCTGGACAGATTGCAGGCCTTGCCGCTCATCTCTGCCCAGCTTTTTCCCGTTGGGTAAGGTCCAAGAGAGCGGGCCTTGGGAGTGTCTGGGCGAGTGTGGAGCAGAACACGGCAGGCGTAAAGTTTCCCCGTTGATAATGCTAACCAGACCTGCCGTTCTTGAGCTCAACACCTTCTCAGACGAGACAACTCGCGATGGTGGACTGAGGAGACTCGGCGTACCTCTTGGCACGGGTTTGTGATGCTCCAAGTTTCGACCATTTGACAGTGACTGTGACGGTTGCGCTCCATTTTGTGGTTCTTCCGCTATTTCCAGTTCGACTTGCAATCTCGTCTCGCCCCTATCCCCCGCACCACGCACACTAGCCTCCCCCCGTCCGCTTGGCTAACTTCCCGGATCTCCAGCGTTCCATTGCGGTGCACGGTGAATCGATTCCTGTGGTAAGGCGCGTTCAGGGCAGCGTTACCGGGCAGGAGCCACGTCAGCCGAGACGACGGACTCCCGTTCGCCGGACAATGCACAAACACGCGTTGCCCTTTTGTGACTTGTTGCTTCACAGTTAGCTGGACGCCTAAACTTTGGTTATTCGCTACAGTAATCCTAGTTCGTTCATAGTTTCCAATGTTACTAAGACCGCTACTAAAACCGTTTTGTAGATTGCCGTCGTTACCTCGGTTTCCGACGACAACTTCGTTATTACTAGCTTCCCTGTTCGATACCACAATTCGCCTGTTAGCATCCCCATTTAAAACGGCACTTTGCCTGCTAGCATGTCCAATCGAAACAGCACTTTGCCTGTTAGCATCCCCATTCAAAACTGCACTTTCCCCATTAGCAAGCACATCACTATTAACGCCAATGTTATTCCTCTGTATCCCCAAACCTTCTGCCCTAAAACCAACATTGCTAGCCCCACTAACACCACCGCTAAGGACACTACTTCCTAATTGCGTGCCTATCCCCGCGATAGGCCTATTCAAAGTGCCGCTCGGCACCGTATTCCGAATAGCGTTTGGGACTTCCACTTCTAGCCGCACCACCTTGCTCCTGGTCCCGGCTGAATTGGAGGCGCGACAAGTGTAGTGGCCGGTGTCTTGCTTTTGGGCGATCCGGACCTCCAGTGTGCCGCCCGACACCACGACCACCCGCTCGGTGTAGAAGCCGGAACCCGAGGACCAGGGGATGATGCGGTTCATGGGGGACAGCCAGGTCACCGATGGGGTGGGGTCTCCGACGGCCTGGCAGGGCAGTTTGGCGGTGGTTCCCAGTTGGACTTTGATCACCCGGTAGGCAGTGTTGTCGATGAATGTAGGAGGTGAGGACATGACCTTGACTTTGACCTGGGAAATGGAGAAACACGAATTAGTTACAATTTATACCAAGTCGGCTCCTAACGCTCAGACACCGGCCAAGCTGATTTTGCAGGACCTAATGCCTGTAAACCTCATTTTTTTTAAATATGTTACACAGTATGGCTTAAAGGAACAGGCCACCGTTTTTCCATACTGAGATATGTTCTTACCTGAACTTAGACGAGTTGATACGTACCTGTCTGGTCTTTGTGCCTGCCCGTGGAAGAGCGTAGTCGCTTCTAACTTCACTTTGGGGCCATAGGAATACATGCAAATGCTAACCACATCTTTGGTCGTTTTGCGTGACTGAGGGCACGCACAAAGACCAGACAGGTACGTATCAACTCGTCTAAGCTCAGGTAATTACATATCTCAGTATGTAAAAATGGTTGCCTGTTCCTTTAAACATCGGACATGCAGTTTACACTTTTTATTGTGTACAAACGTTTCTATTTGTACTGAAGGATCTTTAATAAAATCTCTGAGTGTCAAAACAAAGCAAACATATGGCATTATCTAACTTTTTGCACCATAGATTCGAGAGTTAAGCAGTTTCAGTTCTCTGTGTGGCACAAATGACACAAACACTTAACTTGAACCTTCATCCAAATGAAGGAAAGACTGAGTACATCCCGTTCAGCCTGGACTCACCCAGCAGTTTTCCCAGTTTGGCCCTCTAACACCTCAGTTTGCTGCCACTGTGCGTAACCTGGTTGTTATTTTTGACAACAGTATGCATTACGACAAGCAGATAAGTGCAGTTGTGAAGGCGAGCTTTCACCAGCTAAGGCTCCTCAGTAAGGTAAAACCATTCTTGTCCCGAGCTGACCCTAAAAGGTTCATGCCTTCATCAGCTAGAGGATGCATTGCTGCAATGCCCTTTTCACTGGACTTAACCACACACTCCGTGTGTTTTGTGATTCTTCTTTTTATACTGAAAAACGCCTTGTGCACCTTCTGGCTGTTGTAATAGCTATACAAATAACATTTGATTGATTGTTGATTGATTGACTGGTTGACCTTAGAAAGAGAATCATTTATTCTTGTAATCAAAATATTCCAGACAGGCTGGCTCTTTATAATGTTCTGTTCAATGTAGGGATGTCAACCGGTTTTACAATTACCGCGGTTATAAAAGCTTACTGTTGGTTAATCGCTATCACGTCTCTTGAGTCGAAGCACATGGGTATCTGTGTGTCACTCACTGGTAAAGGCTGAAGAAACAGCGTCCAGTGTTAAAACCAGCCTAAAAACCATCAAGTCAGCGGCGGGTTCAGTAATCCAAAGTGCAGAGAGCAAATCTTAGCCAAAGGAAGAGTCTCAAAGAACCACACGCAGCACTGCGTTTGTTATGTCACGGTAAAAAACGAAAGTGCGAGGCAGCACATGGTACCTGTAGATTCATATGTTTAGAAACTCTTTTGTAATTATAGTGAATTCATGAGACACTGATCAGAGGGAATATACATTTTCATATTAATATTATTTTGCCTGTTAATTCTTCTAAAATCATTATATTTTTTATATTCTTTTTTCCACAGGCTGAATGTTCAATAGGTTTTCAATTAAAACAACCATTAAATGAATATGAAAAGGTATATAATGTGAACATTTTGACACTTTTGGAAAGGTTTGGAGAAAGTCTCTGTATTTTCTTCCTTAATTATGATCATCGTGAATAATTCTAAAATCGCAATATTTTTCCTCAAAATAATCGTGACTCAAAAATGTAGAATCGTGACCTCCCCTCTGCCCCTGTTTTCTAAAGCGGGTCTTCTTATGGTTTACCAAGTTAACCAATTCCAAATTGCTCAATTTGTGTTTGGTTCTGTTAAAAACCTACAGCCCCAACACCTTCTGTTCCTGTAACAATGAAATAAAATGGTAGTAAGCTGTAGCAGTCTAATTAGAGCACATTATGCTCGTAGTTTCTGGATATTCTGCCAACGCTTTTTACACAACTTCCTCTAACTCTAATTTTTCATATGAGATCCATTTCTAAGCTTTGCATAATACATCTATAACGTGTATGTGTTGAAAATGTACTTTTGGGCATCTTAAATATAGATATGGATTTTGAATTTCAAATAAAGATGTATCTTTTCTGGAGGCTGCTACCGCTTACTCTCCATCATATTTCCTAAACTACTTGTATATGTGTATTTGTTTTACTATGTGGAAATCAGCTTGGAAATGTATCCTTGGTTGACAGTGTTAGGTAAAAAAAGACACTTTTTTCTTATTGCACATTTGTAAGGATTGTAAGAAATCTGAACAAGCTCCTGACTCATGCTTTGCTTACACGCTACAGAACAAGAAGACCATGTCAGTGAGATTAGCTGATAGAAAACGGTCGACACCATAATCATTCTGAACATAACGTGAAGTACAGATAAAGTACAAAGACATAGACATAAACAACTGATTCACTGTAGGCAGTCACCCTCTCTGCGTAGAGAAGTGCAAGACTAGGATAAAAGGCAACTGTCAACGGAGGCCTGGACTTCACTTCTTCTCTTTCTCTGAAGTCACCAGCTGGTTATACTGCTTTGTAACTAGGAACAACGGCAATAAACACCTTTTCTTTGAGACAACTTCTATCTCCACTGTATGCTTTGGCCATACCGTAAATTCTCTAATATAGGCCGGGGCCTTTATTTACTCACGCGCATCGAGGACCAGGCCTTTATTGGAACCAGGCCAAAGTTAGAGACAGGCCTTTATTTCTATTTGAGGAAAACGGACTATCAGGAAAATGAAGAAAAACGAGATTTTTGTCCATTTGAACCTAAAATATTAGGTTCATTTATAAATTAACATTGCAAACACTCTCCCAGCAGCTGGAACATTGACGCTTTTTATTTTGTAGAGACAACAGGAAGCGTTTCGCACTGACATCAATGCATGGATCTAATATAATAAACGTCAGTGCAGATTTCTCTACTCTCGTTTTTACCGCGGACCGGATTATTTGTTGTTATCTCGTGTAAAAGCGAGTTTAGACGGAGCGTTTGTGTTTGTGATCGATCATAAAACAGACGAGACGAGACGTTCGCGCCGATCGGAGTTACTTTGAGGCGTGGGACTGACCTGCACACGGAGCCGCTGGATGAGCTTTGAGGACGCGATGGTGACTTTATTAAAACCCTGGAGGGTCACACAACATTTGTTGCTTGCCCTGTTTCCAAAAATAGTCACAGAAGGTTTGTAAAGCGGCTAAATCTGTGTCAAAGTTACGCTTGGATCAGCTCCACTCCGCAGCGTTCCCTCTCTTGGCCTGGGTTCCAGTTTGTTTACTTCCTGCATGTGAGTTATCGTTTACACTAGTATGAGACAAATTCCTTACATGGGAAATATTTCTACCGCTATAGTTTCTAATAATAGCCCCGGCCTGTTTTAGAGACCGGCTTTTATTTGCCTCCGCCAGCTACGAACCCGGCCACTGTTAGAGACCCGGCCAGTATTAGAGGATTTACGGTATCCAAATAACTGTTCTCGCGTGATACAAAAGAACCAAGTCCTAACAATTGGTGCCGAGACCAGGATATCTTCGCGAGAATAATAATAATATTTTTTTTCCCTCATCAGCGCTTTGAACGAGACAACATGGCGATCTCCTAATTGGACAGGCCAAACATTAGCAGACGTGGGAGCCGCAGCCTGAGGACGAGACCACTCAAAGGGGAAAGGCGGCCGCCACAGACCATGGTAAGCAGAAAACCGTTTCTAAATTTCTGCCACGCTCTATCGTGTTGTTTCCCTATATTTGAGTGGCCTCGCTCTTAAGGTTTGGCACTTCCCTATTTTAAATGTTGACATACACTGATCAGAGAAGATTCTGCGTTTGATTGTTAGGGGAACTGACATGAACTCCCTTTTCCATTTTGACTGGACTAGACTTGACAATAGACTAATAATACTTTTCTGTACTATGCCTCTGCGACAAAACAATGCAAGTTAGACCTAGGTGTTCACAATTTGATATAATAAAAACGTAATATAATACTGTGAGACTTTTGACATTGCGCTGCCACGTTATTGCCAGCACTGTTCCGTCTCTGCGAGTTCTAAAAATAGCTACCTTCATGGTGTCCCGGCCGGCGTTGTTCTCGGCGTAGCAGGTGTACTCGCCCTCCTCTCCCTTCCCCACCGCGGGCACCAGCAGCGTGCCGTTGTCGAACACGGTCAGCCTTCTGGTGCGCCCCGCCTTATCGGCTCCCTGCAACACGCTGTTCACCATGGTTCCATCTGGAAGGCTCCAGTGCACAGAGGGTCAGGATGTCCCGAGGCCAGACAGTCCACCTGGTGAACAGCAGGAGGGGGTCAGGGTGAGAACAGCCTGCTGGAATGTTAATGCAACAACAAGTACACGACAGCCTGAGACGGAGAAAGAACTAATGTCACAGTACAGTGCAACGTAGGGCGGAATGATAATACTGCATCAGTGTTATGGTAAATGGACTGAACTTATAAAGCGCTTTTCCACCTTTATTAGCGCTTTACAGCAAGTTACCGCTCACCCATTCACACGCTCATTCATACACCAATGTATGCAGACACTGGAGGCAAGGAGGGTGAAGTGTCTTGCCCAAGAACACAACGACAGTGTGCACCTTCAGGAGCTGGGATTGGAACCCCCAACCTTCCAATCATGGGACGACCCGCTCTACCATCAGTGCCACTGTCGCCCATATATCACATTTTTATATTCCATAAAGGACAGTGTGGATCGTGTTTTGGGAGTTTCGCTCGGATTATCACGTGCAGAAGCAGGACTCCCCGTGGTCTGTGGCCGATGGACAGCGTGTTTCCCTGTCTTCATCGTTACAAAGAGCATGACCACTTCAAGGTAAGGGACAGTTGTGGAAGTGTTGGTAAAGCGAGTGATGAAGCTGATGGAGCATGAGTTTTGGACAATGACACCGACAGTGCTAGTGTCCAACTGGTCAACACGCTTGTTACACCTCGCTATCTGGACTTTAACTTAGCCAAATAATATCAGGGAGAGGGCCTTGTAATGGCGGGTGTACACTCTGCAATTATGGCCGTCTGCAACGTACGATCACTAGTCCTGAGAAAAATCTTAGGTCATAGCTGAAAATCGTACAACGGTTCTATGACTACGACTCCTATGAGCACTGCCATTGCCTGGAGAGCGCGTTTTCTGATTGGTCGTCCTTCAGAGCCCGACGTTAAAACCCCGGAGCCCGCTCGGCTGTAAACAGTTTCTTCCAGGAAAGTTTTAACAAAGATGTGCTTTTCGTTATTTCTGTTGTAAGAATGAATTAAAAAAAAGGAGTGCCTGCCCTTGCAGAGTAAACATACTGTACGTGCCCCCTGAGCGGCCGAGCAAAGTCATTTTTGCGCCAAAGTTGTGAAGAAGGGGCTCCTTTCTAACCTCCTCTGTAAAGGGACACCACTTTTAGGTGGTTTGTCTGTGACCGTCACTTTACCAGTGGATGCTTGGTAAATCTTGGCCAGAACCAAAGTGGATTGTCCAAGAGGTGAACTCTTATAACAAGAAAAACACCCGATATAGAGGCCAGAGAAGTAAGTAAATCAAAACACGTGCTAAATGGTAATTATAATGTGCGTTAGAATAGAATAGAAAAACTTAAATGTTTACCATGCACAATGATGGCAGAAATTTGCCTTTGGCTTGCTCACACATTCAAATACATTTGCCCAGCAAATATAATTAAAATACATAATACATTTAAGTCCATTATAAAATCAGTTCATTGCAGACACAGCGGCAGCAGATTTACTTCATCAAAAGAAAAGGAACGGAACAGACCGAGCGACATTAGAGGTTACAACTTATGCAGCTCCTTGATGGCAAAGGGCACAAAAGAACTCCTGTACACATTTTCTAAGTACAAGGAAGTCTGTATCTCTGCCGTGATGGAAGGAGTTCAAAGTGTCGGGACAGTGGATGGCTCTCGTCATCTGTGATCTTATGACTGACACGATGCACTGCTTCACGGTTATGCTCAGACAAACAAAAACAATCAGCAGAATTAAAATTTTATTCGAAAAGGAACTGGGAGCCAATGTAAAGGGGACAGAATGGGAGTAATGTGCTCCCATTTTCTTGTGCCAGTCAGCAAGCGGGCTGCGGCATTTTGGACTCCCTGTAGGCGCTGGAGAGACTTCAGGTCCAGCCCTGTGTAAAGGGAGTTACAATAATCCAACCTTGAAGTGATGAAGGCGTGAATCGCTTTCTCTAAATCTTTTTGTGGCAAGTAGGCCTTAATTTTTGCAAGGAGTGTAAGTTGGAAGTAGCTTGCTGTTACAACTGATCCAATGTGTTTTTCAAATTTGAAACAAGTATCAAAAGTCACTCCAAGATTTTTAACAATGGGGTGGATAAAGGAAACAAGAGACTCAACAACACTGTCGGTATTTAAGTTTGACAGGGGGTTGCAACTTCCGAATATGGCTATCTCTGTTTTTTTTTTTTCAAAGACAGGAAATTTATATTTAGCCAAGACAGGACTTCACTCAGGCAGTTTGTCAAGGTTGTCAAGGATGTTTTACTGGTGTCGACTGTAATTGGCAAATATATTTGAATATAATATGCAAAGCAGTGATAGGAAACGTTATGCCTTGAAAACCGCGGTCATTAAGCCTCTTCTAAAGAAGAGCAGCCTTGATCCCAAGGTACTGAACAACTACCGGCCCATATCAAACCTACCGTTTTTAGGAAAAGTCCTAGAGAAAGTAATATATCAACAGCTCACTTACTTTCTCCTATCTAACAATGTGTTTGATACTTTCCAGTCAGGATTTAGGCCCCAGCACAGCACTGAGACAGCTCTGATCAAGGTGACAAATGATATCCGTATGAACACCAATGCAGGTAAGGTCTCAGTTTTAGTTCTGCTGGACCTGAGCGCTGCCTTTGACACAGTGGACCACGGGATCTTACTTCACAGGTTAGAAAACTGGGTGGGAATCTCTGGTACTGCTCTAAACTGGTTCAAGTCCTATCTCGAGGATAGGACGTACTTTGTCGAAATTGGCAACTGTGTCTCAGACAAAATTTCCATGACCTGTGGAGTCCCCCAGGGGTCAATCTTGGGACCCCTCTTATTCAACCTGTACATGCTTCCATTGGGTCAGCTAATAAACAGCAACAATGTGTCGTACCACAACTACGCAGATGACACTCAGATCTACGTGTCACTGACGGCAGGTGAACATGGGCCTGTAGATACACTCTGTCACTGCATCCAACAGATCAGTTTGTGGATGCAAAACAACTTTCTCCAACTAAATTCAGACAAAACTGAGATCATTGTCTTTGGCCCACAGACACAAAGACAAAGTGTTATCAGTCACCTTGAGTCTCTCGCTCTGAAACCAAAAAATCAGGTTAGAAATCTAGGAGTGATCATGGACTCAGACCTGAACTTAAACAGCCACATCAAAGCAATAACATCATCAGCTTTTTACCATCTGAAAAACATTGCTAAGATCAGAGGAATAGTGTCAAAACCAGACTTAGAGAGTCATCCATGCATTTGTCTCCAGCAGGTTAGACTACTGTAATGGCCTGCTCACTGTTAGAGCTGCAGAACATCCAGAACGCTGCTGCTCGAGTCCTGACAAGAACCAGGAAATACGACCACATTAGTCCAGTGCTCCGGTCTCTGCACTGGCTTCCTGTCACTCAGAGAATAGAATTTAAAACAGCTCTGCTTGTGTACAAGTCTTTTCATGGTTTAGCAGCAAAGTACATCTCTGACATGTTAGAGCCGTATGAACCATCTCGGGCCCTGAGAACTTCAGGGAGGGGTCTCCTGGTGGTTCCCAGAGTCAATAATAAACACGGTGAGGCTGCGTTTCAGTTTCATGCAGCTAAAATCTGGAACAGTCTTCATGAGGATGTGAGACAGGCCTCAACTCTGACAATGTTCAAATCCAGGCTGAAAACAGCTCTTTTTACCCGTGCATATGAAAACTGAAAGTATTTTATCTGCACTCTTGCCTTTTACTGTAATTGATTAACTTTATGTTGATGTTTTATTGATTGATTTTATCTGTTTTTTGTAATTTTTTCTGCAACTGTGAAGCACTTTGAATTGCCTCGTGTATGAATTGTGCTCTACAAATAAACTTGCCTTGCCTTGCCTTGCTTCTGGAAAATGGAGCCCAGTGGCAAAGAGGATTGGACCCAAAATGGATCCCTGAGGGACCCCACAGCTAAGGAGAGACACAGTGGACGGAACTCTTCCAGGTGCACAGAGAACGTTCTGCCAGTGAGGTACGAGTGGAACCACTGGAGGGCTGTACCCTTAATGCCCACGCACAACTCCAGACGGGAGAGAAGTATTTTGTGATTGACGGTGTCAAATGCAGCTGTAAGGTCGAGAAGAGGGCGGCACGGTAGCACAGCGGTTAGCGCTCGTGCTTCACAGCTAGAAGGTCCCTGGTTCGATTCCCACCTGGACGGGGCCTTTCTGTGTGGAGTTTGCATGTTCTCCCCGTGTCTGCGTAGGTTTCCTCCGGGTACTCCGGTTTCCCCTACCACTAAAAACATGTACAATAGGCCAGGATGAATGAGAGTGTGTTTGAGAGTGTGAATGGGGGACGACGGATGGAAATTAGCCTAAGGCTACAATCCGGTGTGGCGTGTTTACATGCATGAGACCCATGTATGTTCATTAACATGCACTGTCCCGACCAAATAAACCAATAAATAAATAAGAACAAGAACTGCAGATTTACCACTGTCCACAGCTAAAAGCAGATAATTAAAAACCTTTAAAAGGGCAGTTTCAGTACTGTGTTGTGGTTTAAAACCAGGCTGAAATTTCTCCCCAATCCCATTAAAATCAAGATAAGACTGAAGTTGAATATAAACAACTTTCTCCAAGACCTTTGACAAAAATGTGAGTTTTGAAATAGGCCTAAAATTAGACAAAGCATTGGGGTCCAGATTAGGTTTCTTAAGTAGTGGCTGAACTACTGCATGTTTGAATACAGCTGGGACCGAACCGGCCATCAACGAAGAATTTATTATTTTCACAATACAAGGTCCAATTACTTGAATAACCTCCTTTAAAAGATGAGGTGGGATAGTGTCCATAGGACAGGAGGAAAGTCTCAGTTGCTTCACAATTTCAGTCTGACCCAAAGTGGACACTTGCTCAAATTTCTCAAGAACAGAACAGCACATAGGAGCAACAGCAGGCTCACAAGCACTGATAGAAGGGGAGGGCCTGACAGCAGATACTTTGTTGTTAAAATAATTTAAAAATCTTCACAAAGTTCAACAGAGGGTACAACACTGTTGGGCTCCCAAGGATTAAAAAGAGAATTAAGAGTGTTAAAAAGGAACTGTGGTTTATGTCTGTTATTTCGAAAAAGGTTGGAAAAATAGTTACTTTTTGCACATTTTACTGCTTTTTGATAGTCTCTCAGGCACGGTTTCAGAATTTTTAAGGAGACGTGAAGGCAGTCTTTTTTTCCATTTTCTTTGAGCGCGTCTACAAGCGCATCTAAGCTCACGGGTATTTTCATTCAGCAATGGGTCAGTGTCATGGGGTCACAGCATTCACAATATCTGTACAAGTCTCATCAAAGTGTGAAAACAACTGGTCCGGGTCAATATCAAGGCAAACATTTTGCGTTAAGAGGTCAGAATCGCTAAGAGCAGCTGAGAACAAATACGCAGTCTGGGCATTTACAGTGCGCCTTAGATGCACAGAGCTGCAGGGTTTAGCTTGGCACAGGGGCAATGTTACACTAAACAGGACCGCGTAATGATCAGAAAAGTGTGTTTCACAAATGTCACCAATATCAACATCGAGTCCAAAGGAAAGTACAAGGTCCAGCGTGTAGGTCTTGAGACTGACAAATTAAAAGAGTCGATCAGGTTTAAAAACTCCCTGGCGAGTGGCTTAGAATCGCAGCAGATGTGAATATTAAAGTCTCCAACTATCAAAAACTTAAGGGTTAGCCTTGTGACAAAGTCCATAAAGTCTTGAATAAAATCCTTATTGCTTTTAGGAGGCCGATAAACCACTGCACAAACAACGTCAGGTATATCAAGGCTTGATTCAAACACCAAAGATTCAAAACTCGAGTATGAGTCTAATGGTAACTGGCGACATTTAAAGTGGGATTTGAAGAGTGAAGCACCACTTCTGCCTGTTGTCCTCAGGGAGCTCAAAAACATACAATCTGGAGGTAGCAACTCAGAGAATGGGGCAGACTCGCCAGCTCGAATCCATGTCTCCATGAAGAACATTATATCCAGTTTGCGCGATGTGAAAAAGTTGTTCAGCAAAAATGTTTTGTTTGCCAGCGACCTGGCATTAAGGAGGCACAATCGAAGAGTGGAATCCAAGTGCCTGGGTGTCGGCAAAGGGCCACGTCTCACTTCCCAGAGAGATTCCAAATCAACACCGCGACTGTGGAAAACATGGGGACGGTGCGGGTGCGTCTCCAGCACAAGCTTGCTGCCGGTGGAGCAGGAACAATAGTCCAGATCCACTGGACTCCGAGAGGTCACCCAGCCGCTAAAGACCGAGAGGTGCACAGCCAGGGATTAAAGCCGTAGAGAACCTTCAATCTAACCAGGATACCTCCCCGCTTTCCACGTTTTCTGGGGCGCTGTTTCCACTGTGGTAAAGGCGTGCGTAACAGGTAAGGCAGCACTGTGGCTAGGTGAGGGAAGGCGTTTGATGTCCCATCATTAAAGTTGTGTTTCAGCCACAGCACATGAGATGTTTTAATAGTGAAAAGTGCTTGACAATCATGAACGATGAGGCCAGAAACATTTTGAACCAGAGTATACAAAAGTAAAAGCACAAACAATCTAAGCAGAGCTGACAGACGACCGCTGGCACATGCTGGTGCCATCTTGCCAGCATTGTGAACTAACTTCACTTATTGCTGCGATAATTATATTTCTACTACTGCTAATGTTGCATCTCAGAGTAATACCTCAGTTTGAGAAGACCTGCTGTACAGCGATCATGAAATGGGCACATGAACTCGGAGAGGGGGCGGAGTTAACTGAATCCAAGCGTCTTGTCTCCCAGAAAATATTGTCTCACATAAGTGAGTACTCCATAGTGGTAGAAGTACAATATAACATATAAATACCTACAGTTTACTTTGGAATGGCTAAAATAGCATGCTATAAAACCTTGAAATATAAGCATAAACAGAAAATACTTAATTTGTATAAAGAGGAATGTGAAAACTGTTAAGATCAGAAGCTGATTACATTTGGTCTATAGGAGGATATTTTGTTATATTTTAGGCCATATAATTAATACATTTCTTCATATAAGAATGGGGAAGGAGTTCTTCTTGTCATGGAATGTATTATTGTGACTGATGTGTTTGGTGGATTTTCTTGTTGCATCACCATGAAAAGAGAATAAATAAATGAAATGAAAATAAATAATTTAAAACAAGTTCCCGTTCACCGTGCACATTTTAAACACGACCAGGGGCGTCAATAGAGAAGCTGTGATATTGATTGTTACTTTTATTTTGTCCAGCATTCTTCAAAGTTATTCCAATATGAAGAGCTTATTTCTCCTCCCCAAAGATTTTGAAATGAATGATTCAATGCAGAATATGACCAGGAGGCTCTGACTCAGTCTGGGCTCTGTCCAAAACAACTCTTTCTCCGAAAATAACTCTGGCTCCTTCATAGGTCATGCTTTAAAAAAGAAAAAGAAGTCTTATTCATTTCCCTTTTTCATGCTTCTCCTTCTGTTTACGAAAGCACAGTACATAGACACGGCCGGCCTCTTCTGTAACGGTTTATATGCAAATGTGCTACAGTCAAACTATTTACCGCTGCAGCTGCTTCCAAATGTTACAGGATCGTCAATAACCCGGAAAATGCATTCAGTCTTCTGCAATTTATTTCGCCGATTCACAGAGCACCGAGGCTAACCCCGGGCCACAGGTGTTGTGCGCTGATCAGACAATTCATATGCACAAGCGTGACATTGGATCGGGACTGTTTCAACCTTGGAGCTATCTGCGCTGTAATGGGCCTTCACATCTCTGTGTTCGTCACCGTTTTTCTTCAATTGAGAAGACACGAAAGGACAAATTTATCAAGCCCAGTGCCACTATTCTTGACTCTACTGCATTCTCTTTTGATTTCATTGAGAATTGGCATGTATTATTGTGGCTTCTAAATCTAAATGAATCTTTTCCTTGCATTGTTGCTGCGTTTTCGTCACTTTTTTTTTACTTTTTCATTGCTTATTTGTTGCACACATTTTTGTCACGTTTCTGTTACTCTTTTGCGGCATTTTTTGTCACTTTTTCATCCATTATTTTTCTCATGTTTTTGTATCCCCTTTTGTTGCATTTTCATCCTTGATTACGCCTCATTTTCAGCGCTATTTGGACTCTGTTTTCAAGAAACTTAGATTACTTAGATTTGGGTAACGCCAAACTGGAGATAGTGTGCTCGGTTCAGGTGGGGGTTAAGAGGTTTAACAGCCACATCAAAGCAATAACATCATCAACTTTTTACCATCTGAAAAACATTGCTAAGATCAGAGGAATAGTGTCAAAACCAGACTTAAAGAGACTCATCCATGCATTTCTCTCCAGCAGATTAGACTACTGTAACGGCCTGCTCACTGTTAGAGCTGCAGAACATCCAGAACGCTGCTGCTCGAGTCCTGACAAGAACCAGGAAATACGACCACATCAGTCCAGTGCTCCGGTCTCTGCACTGGCTTCCTGTCACTCAGAGAATAGAATTTAAAACAGCTCTGCACCAAAGTCCATCTCTGACATGTTAGAGCCATATGAACCATCTCTTGGGTGGTTCCCAAAGTCAGGACTATACACGATGAGGCTAAAGCTAACTCTGGAACAGTCTTCATGAGGATGTGAGACAATGTTCAAATCCAGGCTGAAAACAGCTCTTTTTACCCATGCATATGAAAACTTAAAGTATTTTATCTGCACTCTCTTGCCCTTTACTGTAATTGATTCATTTTTATATTGACGTTTTATTAATTTAATCTGTTTTCTTGTAATTTTATGCAATTCTGAAGCACTTTGAATTGCCTTGTGTATGAATTGTGCTCTATCTATCTATCTATCTATCTATCTATCTATCTATGTCGCATTTCGCAGGACACGTGAATTCAAAATGTCAATATTCATGAATGAATATGCATGGGAAAAAGGTTGTAGTTACTTCCTGGAAATCTTCGGCTCACTAGTCGACAAAAGGTACACGCAGCCCAAAGTGCTGCTTGGATTCAAACTAACGCCAAACCGCCGCTCTCGGGTCAAGGGCCCCTTTAGGTCGGCCGAACCAGAGCCAGTGCCACGTTAGACACATTAGACCAGGGGTGTCCAACTAATTTGGGTCGTGGGCCGAAATCCAGCTTCCGGTGGGTCACGGGCCGAATATAATGTAAACAGGAAAATACTATTGAGAAAATATTTTTCCAATAAATGAATAATAATGAGCTGTGATTTTAGTGATATAGTGCTGATTTGGTCAAAAGCCCGACAGGACTGTAATAAATCATAATAACGGCTTACAGTTGTATTGCGCTTTACAAGCCTGTGTCACAAGTTTCTCAAAGTACACTGTAGTCATTATACTGTAGTTATTATTCATTGACTCCACACTCTGTGGTGGTAAGCTACTACCACGGCCACAGCCGCCCTGGGGCAGACTGACCATTTACCACGTGGCTATAATGTGTTACCCTGATCTCTTATTATGTCAGTGCCCTCTACTGGACACGTGTGAAATTCTTTCCTCTTTTTAAATTTAAGTTGCCCCCTAGTGGCTGGAATGAGCATACTGGTTATTTCCTTAAAAATTCAAACTCCGCACAGGAATGGGCTACAGACTTACTTATTTTTTTGACATACTCAGGAGTTTGTGCTCTACAAGTCAGGGGCCGGATTAAATCATCTTGCAGGCCGCATTTGGCCCGCGGGCCTTAGTTTGCCCACCTCTGCATTAGACCAATGACCGCTGGCTGCTCTGCTTCGAGACCATGACACTAGGGGCCGCCATTGCTGTAGTACCTCCATATAGCCGCTAGTCCCCCAATTGAAAACATTGCACTTTAGACACGTTAAAAACAACTTTTAACTTTCTAATTTTCCTAAACTTTCTACAGCTAGATATTGCTCCTGTGATAACACTGGGTTAGTTACAATTAAAGAAACCAGGCTGGTTTTTGTAAGAAACATTTTTCGAAATCTCCTATACTAATGAGGGCCGGACTTTGATTGACATAGTTATTATGGCAAACGGGGAGGAGTGTATATTATTTTTTATGGTCTATGCATAGGTTTGACTATTTTTGTGATGTTTATAGTTTCACTTCCTTATTGGAGACCGACAGGAAGTGACACAGGCAGAGGCAAACAATTTTAAACTGTTGCCGTGCCAACCATGTTATGTCAATGGGAAATGAGTGAGTCAAACTGCTATGGAACTTTACCTCTGTCTATGTCATTTCTTCATTCATTTGGTGCTTCACTGAAATAAAATTGTAATAAATTACTTACAACAGACGTCATCCATCTAAATAAGTCACATTTTCAAAAACATTCAAACCTGTCATGTGCACTTTAGAGCCACTCACTTTAACTTCTCAAAAACATCTTTTTAGTCAAAACCTTGAACATAGCTCTGGGTTTGCACACAGTTCCCTTTGTCGAAGCACTGCACACACTGCTTTATGACTTTGCACCTGTTAAAGAAAGTGACCATGTTGATCCTCACCTGCAGCGGTTTGCCCAAGGGCACCATGTGGTTGCCGGGCTGCTTGTGCTGGATGGTGGCGGGTCGGGGGGCAGGCTTAGGGGCAGGGTTCGGGAGCTGTCGGATGGAGGGTTTTGGCATCGCCGACACACGCACCAGCCGGTAGTCGTCAGACACCTTGTTGCGGGCGATGCACAGGTAGTCGCCCCCGTCCTTCTCTGTGACGCCCCCCACTGACAGGGTGCCGTTCGGGTACACCTTCAAACGCCGGTCAAAGCTGGGAAGAGGACAACGCAACAGAATAAATGCATTTGGAAAATCTACTTATATGCTGCTTGGAGTAACCCCCACTGGCAGAAGTGTTTTCCACACATGGTAAATACGAAATACAAGCTACAGTTTTTACTAATGGCATGATAACAAATCCATGGCACCGTGATACATGCACAAAAACTAATGCTGAACTGCTCAAAACTGTGGCAATAATGTTTTTTTGGTTGAAATACCGATTGGAGCGCTGTGGCATGAGAAGAAAAAGAAACAATCACAGGATTACTAAAAATTGCCTTAATGTAGAAAATGCTACTTCAGATATGGTTTTGTCATATGGTTTAGAAGGTTAAAAAATCCAAGTAGGTTTATCTCTGGAAACTAGATTTAAAGGAGCTATATCATGCAAAATCGACTTTTTTGAGCTTTTAGCCATGTTGTTATGCTATTTCCTTATCAAAAACACCCCAGAGCGGTTTTTGGCTTCATTCACACAGTTCTAAGTAATCCTCCTGAATCTTGCTCTCTGAGCAGCTGCTCCGCCCTCTCCTGGTAAACCACTGAGCTGTTCAGTTGTGTCGTCACAAAGGAACAGAAGTGCTCTACGTCTGTAATGTAATGCCTTACGGCCTGATTTTAATTTATAAAACAGCTTTTTCATTTTTTTTGTTGTAAGAGAGAAATAAATTTAAAAAAAAAAGGAACTCTGCGACGCGTCTGTGCTGTCCCAGGAGGGTAAACAAACGCACCCCCGGAGGATCCGAACAGAAATCTTGTTTGTGAAGACTGAGCTCTTTCTAACCTACTCTGGACACGCCTGTTCTTTTTTCTTACCCAACGATAATGTCACGGATGCGCGTTTGGCTACGAGAGGAACAGGACTATTCAACCTTCCTAAAGAAGAGTGCACTCGCCAGAAGTTGGAATTTCTTTCTGGGATTCAGCGACTTTATCAACCAACCTGATGGATGCTTGGTGAACCTTGGCCAGAATCAAAGTGGATTCACTTTTATAACCAACGCGATCCCATAACCCGATGGGGAGGCCAGGCTGAGCGGTGAGTCAATCAAAACGCATGTTAACGTGTGTGTTAGCGTGTGTGTTAGCGTGTGTGTTAGCGTGTGTGTTAGCGAGTGTGTTAGCGAGTGTGTTAGCGTGTGTGTTAGCCATTTATGAAACTGTTGCACATGTCAACTCCTTATAACTGCATTATGTGAAGTAACTTAACTTTTTGTTATATAATAATATTTATATTTATAATACTGTAAATGTGGAATGAGCGGAGAGAGGGGCGGAGTTAACTGAATCGAAGCGTCTTGTCTTCCGGGTTTGAAAAATACCCACAGAAAATACTTATATTTCTCTCAAAAATGAGTACTCCATAGTGATAGAGGTACAATATATACTTTACTTTGGAATGGCTAAAATAGCATGGTACAGATCCTTTAAATAAAAACAATGTCCTGAAGAGTTTAGGAAAACATTGTATGACATCTTATCGATATCTTTTAGTTGATGTTGTGGCGGCACTCTTCCATGAAGATCTCACACACAAAGACACACCTTGACAGTTTCCGAGCAGACGGATGTTGCAGAGTTAAGGATTCATACCAACCCGACACACTGTCGCTGTTTGGGGGTGCAGTGTGGCTATTTGTCTGCTCAGGTCTCCTCCGGCCTGCTCCGTCTCACCTGCTCAGAGCAACATCTAGGCTGAAGCCACCTGAACCCCAGACTGAGCCCGAGCATAATGTTTGTAGCTACGTTTAGTAGTGAGCTGTGTGGTGCTCGTCTCTGGCGAGTGAATCGTTTTCTCAGAGAGTCCCTTTTCATTTCTGTTTATGTCACAAAGAAGTTCGTATATTTATCCGGCGAGTTGATACGCAGCATGTATGGAAAAATTAGCGTGAGGGAAACCAAATTTAGATAACTCTATAACACAGTAGAAAAGCTTCTAATATCCAGCCAGTAACACTTGGCCAATCACAGCGCTCCTAGTGCAGAGATAAGAGACGGCGATTTGACAAACACAATCACCCAAAACTGGCTTCACCGACCTCCACACGACCGACAGTGTTGTTTTCACTGAACACACGTGTCCCAACGTCGGCCAAAACCTGCCCAACCTGGACTGAAGACTAACGTGTTGGTGTGAAAAGGCGTTTACAAGGCAGCACTTGTACAATTGTTTTGTGTTGAGTCACATCTTGCTGGACTCAAGATCCCTTTTTGTCTATTTGTATCACCTTCCACATTGTCAACTAAACAAGACAAAACTGATTGAACATTAGCTGATATGGCTTACCTTGACTGACACTGGCCCTGAAATAAAAGTCAGATGGAATAACCAATCTTATTCTCTTAAAGTTGTGTTGTGCAAAATCGACTTTTTAGACCATGTTACCAAGTTCTCTCAACAAAAACATAGCTTGAGTTGTGTTTCAAGCCGCTTACACATCTTTAACTACTCTTTGGCTCTTCACCAGTGCCTATTCTTAGCATCACTTGGAGGATCACGACGTGAAATATTCAGTTTCTGTGGTTTAAGATCAATATTGCATTTTCTAACCAACTAAGTGTAAGATAGTGATAAAGTTGTGTTTGACATATTTACCAAACACCTCCAAAACGCGTGAGATCAACAGGAGCACTTACCTGAAATGCACGTCCACCAGTTTGCGGTTGGGCGTCCTCCATACCACGCTGGGCGGTGGGTGCCCCGTGGCGTTACAGTGAAGCTGCAGGAGTTGTCCGAGCTGCGCCGTGGCGACGGAGGGGGACGTGGACACGATCCTGGATTTGCTGAACGGAGACGTGGGAGGAACCTCGGGAGAAACCTGTACTTTACTACTGTCCTTTTTCGGCAGTGCTGTGAAAACCTTCGGAGAAGCAGTGACTGGGGCGTTGATTTTAGGTGCGTTGGTCGGCTGTGGGACTGTCCTCGGCCTCTCGATTGGAAACACCGGAGACAGTTTGGTGGAATTGATCCTGCCGACAACGCCATTGGTGGCTCTCCCGCCGATCTCTATCCGAACGACCCGCCTGTCCGCTCCCACAGCGTTGCTCGCCGTGCACTCGTAACTTCCCGCGTCCTTTGTTCTGAAGCTTCTGATGTGTAAAGTCCCGTTGGGAAGCACAAACAAGTTGCCGTGCAGAAATTGCGACGGGCGCATGTAGATGCCGGAGGGTATCTTCCAACGCAGGGCCGGCGTCGGGGCTCCGCGGGCCGAGCAGTGGGCGTAGACCGGCATCCCCGCGGAAAGGGCGACGGTCTCTTCCTTAAGCTGCTGGATCACAGGGGGCAATGAAGACACGTGGATTCGGACGGAGGAACTGGCGGCTCCGGCGGAGTTGGAAGCCACGCAGCGGTACACCCCCCGGTCAGTGGGGAGCGCTGCGGCCAGGCGGAGGGTGCCGTTCGGGGCCATGGTGACGCGGGGTTGGTGGGTGGGGAGGAAGGGGTGAGGACGGAGCGGTCGGGGAGGACCCAGGACAGCAGCGGGGCGGGTATCCCCTGGGCTTGGCAGGACACACTGAGGTTTCCGCCCTGGTGGGTGGTCAGCTCGCGGTAACCGGGCGACTGCATGTGGGGAGCGCGGGTCCAGACGTCCAGAGTGGTGAGCAGCCTATGGGGGGAGGACGGGAGATACATCAGAGAATGATAACAATGAATAACAATATATGAGAGGGCATATTTGTATTGCCATTAAAGGGTGTACGTCTAAGGCTGGGTACGGTTGAACGATACCAGTCTGGTATTGGAAAAAAGGTTCAGGTTCTACCGGTATTGAAAAAATGAATGTATCGAAAGCAGCTACGGAAAAATAATCGTATATCTTTAGATCCAAGATTTGATGCCATTGGTCCAGGGACAGCATTAAAGGAAGTTGTTTCAGCTCAAATATATATATATATATAGTTTCCCAATTTTTGCCCGTTTTTCTCCCATTTTTTTTTGCCCAAGGTTTGTCCCATTTTCTCCACTTTATTTTTCTTATTTTTGCCCAGAATTGTTCTCGTTTTCCCCAAATTTCTTTACACACTTTTTCCTTATCTTTTGCCGCCATTTCTCTCATTTCCCCCCCAAATTATTCCCCATTTTCCACAGATTTCTTGACATTGGAGATGAACCCAATATTGTAAATTTGCACACAATCTTCCACATATTATTGCTCTGTTTTCTGGCTCAAGACGACAAATATTTTAGTATAGGTATTTTATTTATTTATTGGTTTATTTGGTAGGGACAGTGCAAGTTAATGAACAAGCCACACCGGATTGTAGCCTTGGGCTAATTTTCATCCGTCGTCCCCCATGCGCACTCTCTAACACACTCTCATACATCCTGGCCTATTGTACATGTTTTTAGTGGTAGGGGAAACCGGAGTACCCGGAAGAAACCTACGCAGACACGGGGAGAACATGCAAACTCCACACAGAAAGGGTCCGTCCAGGTGGGAATCGAACCCGGACCTTCTAGCTGTGAAGCACGAGCGCTAACCGCTGTGCTACCGTCTGTATTGGAAAAGGTTTCAGGAATCGGTATCGAAAACCAAGTATTGTTTAAGCACTGGTATCGTAAAACATGTAACGGTACACAGCCCTATGTATGTCACATGTTATACCAATGCCATTTAGGAATTGTGCTCTAATTCTATATTTTTAACTTAATACAGGGTTTATACAGGCAGGAGCAAGTCAAAAGTAAAGTTTTTAATGACAGTTTAAAATGACTATACAGAGTTTAAAATGTTAAAATTAAGTATTTTCCTCCCCCTACATGTTCCAGCCATGTCTTAATGTGTAGAATGAGCCCAGACCTGTTCACCACAACTGCCTCTAAAATCCTGCACTGTCACTAAAAAAGCTGTTACCTCAGGTCCGAAGTGCTGTCATGCACAAGCTTAATATAGAGACTGCAGTTACACGTAAGACCTGAGGTGGCAGTAGTGAGTGTTGCATCTAGTCCCTTTAATGACCAAATATTATATTTGAATGCCTTAAAAAAAATCTAGATTTGCAAACATTTCGTTAAACAGAGGAAAGAGAATTGGACATTTGTTATGAACTTTTAAACTGTGATACTTTTTCAAGTGCTTTTTAATGACATTTAAGGCCTTGATTTTGATACAATTGATTGAATGACTTTTAATGCTTTTTAATAAAATAGTACTTTATTGATCTCACAATGCCCCACAGAAACCCTGTAATAGAATGTGGCATTTTTGCATTCTTTTTTCACAAAGAGAATGCAAAAAAGCAGGGTCAACTTTTTAACTAGTAGCACTATCATTATTATTATTTTTTTGAGTGCGCTATTACACTGGTCATTCCGGTAACAGTAGGTATTGTGCTGGACAGGCTTTCCATCCACAGTCTGAAACACAAATAACTAAAGCAGCAGATAACCTTGATGACTTCTCACACAATTCTACCAGTGAACGCAGCATAACAGTTTAATTTTCTTTGAGAATCCTTGCAATAATGAATTTAGTCTCTGGACGAGTAATGCCAGCAGTTTGAGGGAGCGAGCAGGAGCGTGTGCACCACCTCTGTCCTCTCCCTCTCTGCAGCCTCATGGCTGTTGAGGCGTAGTCTGTGCATAGTAATGTGACACACTTTTGGATTACACAGGAGCACACACTATAGCACCGACACAAAGTCTCCAAAGTCTGCACAGAGCTCAAACTAGCGCTAATTACTAAAAATAATACAAGCAAATGTAATAAAATGAATGAAAGATTGTCAGGAGCACACAGTCCCTATGCTGGGTTAAACACCAGTGAATAAAAGTGTGCTTTTAAACCAGACTGAAAAGCGTCTACAGAGGGCGCTGTTCTAATGTGAGGAGGAAGAGCGTTCCAAAGTTTGGGGCCAACAACTGAAAATCACCCTGACGTTTAAGCCTGGTTTTGGGGACAATGAGCTGGAGCTGGTCCTCAGACCTCAGTGGGAGTGTGGGGAACAATGAGGTCCGAGATGTACGCAGGGGTCAGTCCATACAAAGCCATAAAAACAATACAGATACAAAAATTAACTCTAAAATTGATTTTAGAGTGCAGGGAGGATAAAATAGGTGTAATGTGTTCTCTACGTCTTGTGCCAGTTAAAAGACGTAATTAGGGAGAATTGGGCTGGGTGGGTGCCCAAAGGTTTGGGTGGGTGCTGGAGCCCTGCAGCTCATAAATACTCTCACTGAGGAGGCTCTGCTCCTGCTAAAAACATCATTTTGCAAAGAAGGATTTACCTTAGCAGTGCTTCTAAGTAACGTCCTTTTGTGTACGCATAATAAGTGTATTAAAGTAATACAGGAAGGTCTTTAGACGCCAATAGGACTTAAATAACATGTGTCTGTCACAGTGAGGGTCATAATACTGCATCTGCTGCTGTGGTGTTTAAACAGGATTAAAATACTTGTGTTTCAGTTATGTCATGTTTATGGCCTCTCTGCTGCGCAGGTGCAACTGGACTGGACTCAGCATTGACCTAGAACGTGTCTCGGAAGTGAGGAATTACTAGTAGTCAGTCAGTGTGAATAAAAATGAATGAAATGGAAGTTCACTAGTTGAATCATTTATATATAAAGTCATAAAACTGCCCATTTCTTCAAGTTTGATTTCACCTTCATGAAGTATTCTGTATAATATATAAAAAAAACTATTGACACCATGTCTTAATTCTCCTATGGTCAAACCCCGATCTGTGTCTGAATTCTTTGCATGATTATGTAAACACATTTGTTTGGTATAATAATGCTTAACCTCTTAACGCCCGACTTAACCAAGCACATTTTCTCCAGTTCAACATTACCCAGTACAGTCAGGTCCATAAATATTGGGACATCGACTCATTTCTTGTGTTTTTGGCTCTATAAACCACCACAATGGATGTGAAATAAAATATGTAGTTAAACTGCAGACTTTCAGCTTTAATTTGAGGCTATTTACATCCAAATCAGATGAACGATGTAGGAATTTCAAGCGTTTGTATGTGAGCCTCTCACTTTTTAAGGGACCATAAGTAATGGGACAAAGCAATAATTATGAATCAAACTTTTTTACTTTTTAATATTTGGTTACAAATCCTTTGCAGTCAATTACAGCCTGAAGTCTGAAGGCACAGACGTCACCAGACGCTGGGTTTCATCCCTGGTGATGCTCTGCCAGGCCTCTACTGTAAATGTCTTCAGTTCCTGCTTGTTCTTGTCACATTTTCCCATCAGTTTGGTCTTCAGCAAGTGAAATGCAGCTCAGTTGGATTCATGTCAGGTGATTGACTTGGCTATTGAATAACATTTCACTTCTTTGCCTTAAAAAGCTCTTTGGTGGCTTTGGCAGTAGCTTTGGGTCATTGTCCATCTGCACTGTGAAGCATTTGGCTGAATATGAGCTCATAATATTGCCCCAAACACTTCAGAATTGATCTTTGTCTCATCTGCTCTAGGATGTTGTTTCAGAACTGTAAAGGCTTTTTAGGTGTTTTTTTTTTACTCCTGTTTTTGAGGCTCACCAGTGGTTTACACCTTGTGGTTAATCGTCTGTATTCTCTCTGGTGAAGTCTTCTCTTGATTGTTGACTTTGACACACATACACTCACCTCCTGGAGAGTGTGTTTGATCTAATCTGATCTGATCTGATTTTCTTCACCAGAGAAAGAATTATTCGGTCCAATACATTTGTCGTCCGTGGTCTTCCAGGTCTTTTGGTGTTATTCAGCTCACTGGTGTGTTCTTTCTTTTTAATAATGTTCCAAACCATTGATTTAGCCACGCCTAATGTGTTTGTTATCTCTCTAATGGGTTTGTTTAGATTTTTCAGCCTAATAATGGCTTGCTTCACTGATAGTGATAGCTCTTTGGATCTCATATTCAAAATAATAGCAACATTATCCACAATGCAAATATCACACTTGAAATGAACTCTGGACGTCTCATCTGTTCCTTATACATGGGATAATGAGGGAATGAAACATTTAGATCAGTTTTGTAGATCTTAGCTTTCAAATGAGGCGTTACACTACCCTATATTCCAGGGGTGTCCAAACTATTTTCATCGAGGTGTATATGGTGTGGAGGTCCACAGATCAGTGGTCAATGCGGTGAAAACTTCAACTGAGAGTGTTCCAGTCGTGTCCCACACCTTCAGCTCTTTACCACAATAAAAGAGGTATAATTGTTCAGAACTGTGCCAATTCAACAAAAAGCCTGAGGATCACCGAGAATGGGTCTGAGGACACCCCTGCTAAAAGCTGTAAACAAAATTTGACCAAAAATGCACAAAAATGGCTTCAGATGAGGCGTTACACTGGCCTGTAGGCTGTAAGCTCCAGTCGAGAAGCGTTTGGGTGAAACTGAACTGGAGAAAGTTTGCTCGGTTAAGGCGGGGGTTAAGAGGTTAAACTAGCCGGTGCTCTGACCTGTCCCGGCCCATGAAGCTGGTGGCGCTGCAGATGTAGGAGCCTCTGTCCTGCAGCTGGACCCTCTGGATGACCAGGGTCCCGTTGGGCAGCACCTCCAAGCGCTGGGCAGGCGAGTGCAGGGACACGGCCGCTCCTGAAGGGGGCACACACACACACACACACACACACACACACACACACACACACACACACACACACACACACAAAGGATGAGAGCTGTTAGAAGGGGTTTGATTAATGCTTTTCTTGCACTTTATTTATCCACATGGCTGGACTTAAAGCTCCTCCCTCTCCCTCCTGACAGGCAGCTCCACAGGAAAGCTCGTCTCATTGGTCAAAGATATAGCACCGGGGATTCTGATTGGTGTCTGAGACCGGCAAATGGAGGGGCTTTAGAAAAACAATATTAATATAACATTTTTTTTTACTGCTAATTTAATGGATTTATTGAGCTTTGCACCACCGGTAAACAAAATCCACTCTGAAAAAACCTTAAACTTAAATCTTAAAACTAATATATCAACAAAATAAAACTATGAATTTGAACTAATCCAGCTGACCAAAGGGCAGTACACATCGTGAAAAAAACAAGCAACAGCGGCCAAATGGTAGAATAAAGATAGCAACAATAAAATCAGTACAATAAATGAAAATGCAACAGAAGAGAATGAATCAAAGCAGGTTAAAAGCTGAAGAAAAAAAAAGTATGTTTTCAGCCGGGACTTAAAAGTGGCGAGTTACTGTTCCATGAATTGGGGCCGTGCACACTCGGTTTGCCAAAAGCTCCCGAGACTCCCTGGAACTGTTACTTATTTCAGCAGCCTCGATGTTATTGTTATATTTCCCTGCTTATTTACTGATGTTAAAACTATTATATTTGAGATTATTTCAGAAAGAGAAATGCATGCTCCAGGCCAGGGGGGGGGGGGGTCAAACTCATTTTGGGTCATGGGCTGAAGCTCGTGGGCCACATATAACGTAAACAGGAAAAAAAATGTAAGAAATAAATAATAATGATGAGCAGTGATTTCAAAATAAAAGCCAGACAAGGCTGTAGCCTGATCAGTAATAATAACGGCTTACACTTGCATTGCACTTTACAAGCCTGCGTCACAAGTGCTACACTGTAGTCAGTATTCATTCACTCCACACTTGGTAAGCGACTCTTGTAGCCACAGCTGCCCTGAGGCCGACTGACCTCAGGGCATCAATGTGCTGTTTATATCCTGATCTCTTATTATGTCAGTGCCCTCTGCTGGACACGTTGGAATTCTCATAATTTGCTGATCCTAGTGGCTGGAGGGAGCATTTATGTTATTTCTTAAAAAAAAAAAAAAAAAAATCATAACTCCGCACAGGAATGGGCCAGAGCAGGTGTGCTGCAGCGCACGTCCAGGAGTGCCGTGGGAAAATGTATGATGACAAATCCAAATAAAAGTCACTCCATTTAATTGTTGAAATGTATCTAATCCAAGTTAAAACAGTGCAAATGGTGCTTCCTCACCAGTCTGAGCTAAAATAAGGATCCAAAAACAATAGAATTTGGCCCTTGACAAGAATGAACCTTGAATCGATATTAAATAAGACATTTGTTTTAATTGTGGCAACATAATCTGCATCATTCTATCAATGACCCTGAATTAGTATAAAACAGCAGTGAGACACATGATCACATAAGCCATGAGAGTTATAGTGCAGATGTAGTGGTGCCGCGGACTCAGGAAAGCATGTGTAGGGGTGCTACAGACATACTAAGAAAAAAATATGAAAAATCATCTTGCAGGAAAAGAGAGCACTTCACATTTTGAACGAGCTGTTGTCAAGTAATCAATGTGTGGCCGATCCTGATACAATTACAATATAGTCAATCTGATTAGTTTGAAAAGCATTCATTCAAATCTCGAAGTCAATATTGGGAGAAGACAGGTTTGTGTCACTGACAGCTGAGGACTCTCAGGGGCCGCACACAGTGACTTCATTTAAACCTGGCTCCAACAATCATTTAGATTTCATCGCTGAAAATAAAAGTTATTATGGCCATTTTTATGCATAGAACGTCTTATTTCTTAATATGAAAACATAACATTTCAGGAAAAACCCCAATACATTTTCCGACATACTGTATTCATATCAGTCATCAGCAGCAAAAGCTTTATATTGATATCTCTGAATGCAGGGTTTATACAGGCAGAAGTTAAATGTTATGCTTTTTAATTTCTATAAACGCAGAAAAAAAGGACGCATATTTCCTTTTTCAGGATTTGCAAACAGGCAACTTCTTAAAAAAGTGTGGTTAGTTTCAGCCAAAACTGCAGCTGAATATGTATTAATCCATCATTTTGGTATTTTCCATGACCTTATGCAGTAAAACTTGTTAAGCGATGTAAAGATTTTCCACTAAATTTAGATTTAATGCCAGTTTGAATCCGATTTAACGCTTTTTAATGGCATGACATGGACAGAGGCGCAGCCTGGGACCGGAGGGTGTCCGGTTTGGGAACCTCAGGATCTCATCTCTGCTGTTTGCAGACGATGTTGTTCTGTTGGCTTCATCAAATCAGGACCTTCAGCTGCTCTGGGGCGGTTTGCAGCCGAGTGTGAAGCGGCCGGGATGAGGATCAGCACCTCCAAATCTGAGGCCATGGTTCTCCACCGGAAAAAGGTGGCTTCCCTTCTTCAGGTCGATGGGGAGTCCTTACCTCAAGTGGAGGAGTTCAAGTATCTCGGGGTCGTGTTCACGAGTGAGGGACGGATGGAGCGTGAGATCGATAGACGGATCGGTGCAGCGTCAGCAGTGATGCGGTCGCTGTATCGGACTGTTGTGGTGAAGAGGGAGCTGAGTCAGGGGGCAAAGCTCTCGATTTACCGATCAATCTACGTTCCCACCCTCACCTATGGTCATGAGATCTGGGTAATGACCGAAAGGACAAGATCGCGAATACAAGCGGCCGAAATGAGTTTCCTTCGCAGGGTGGCTGGGGGTGAGGAGCTCAGTTACCCGGGAGGAGCTTGGTGTAGAGTCGCTGCTCCTTCACGTCGAAAGGAGCCAGCTGAGGTGGCTAGGGCATCTGTTTCGGATGCCTCCTGGTCGCCTCCCTCGGGTGCTCCAGGCATGTCCTATTGGGAGGAGGCCTCGTGGAAGGCCCAGGACACGCTGGTGGGACTATGTCTCCGAGCTGGCCTGGTGTCGCCTCGGGGTCCCCCATAACAGGGAAGTCTGGGCATCTCTGCTTAGACTGCTGCCTCCGCGACCCGGCCCCGGATAAAGCGGAAGAAAATGGATGGATGGATAAATGACATTTAAGGCCTTGAGTTTGGCACAATTCATTGAATGACTGTTTCTTAATGCTCTGCGGAAACCCTGACATGGTTTTGTTTTTTAGATGATACAACAACCCCTATAGTCTTTTCTTCTTATTTCTTATTGACCTGATGTAATATGCAAAGAAAAGTTTGATTTTGATGTAAAATAATAATAATCCTGAAGGGACTGACTTTAGGTTACAAACATAAAAGGCCTCTCCCAAACACTTTTTTTTCTCCAAATGGCAGCTCATGAAACGAAGTCCGCAGCGTTCCGTTCCGGTCCGTCCCAAACGTCAGCGTCGTTACCAGGAGGACAGAGAAGGGCCCATTGTGTGGGTTTCGCGGCGTTAATGGGTTTGTTCATCATCGCGGGCATTCTCTCTCACAGATACGGGCCTGACGGGGCTGAGGCTGAGGAAACTTCTGGAAGCAGAACAGTCCGTAGCAGTGACCCATACTCTCCTGAGCGCACAGATGGATTTAGGTGTGTCATGAGAACAAGGCCAGTCTTTCACGGTGAGCGGGATGACTCAATAAAAGCCCAACTTTCACGTTTGCAAGAGGGAATCGAATCAAGGACTCCTTCGTTACACTGTAATATCGTGAAGCCAAAGTGTCCAACTCCGTCCAAAACAGCTGCATCAGTAATGAGAGGGGTTTGAGTTTCTACGCAAATTATCCAGGAGAAGGTGAATAGGGAGGAAAATTACATTTAGAGATAGCAATTTGAAACTTAAGCTGTAGGCTGACCCCAATGAGGAAAACATGTAATGCAATATTTCTGTCAGTTTAAACAGAATAATGGATTGACCTAGGTTTAAATGGTCTTATTTAGTTGATATATTAGTTACACATTTTTTACAGAGGGGATTTTGGCTCTTGTTTCGTTTATGAATAACTATGAGTGAAAAAATCTGCGAAAATTCAAATTTCTCCTTGTTTTTCTGAGGTTCCATGCTCTGTAAAACAGGCAAGAATTAGATATGGAAAAATCCTTCAAAATCTTGTTAAGTCAAAGCCTGTAAAGTCTGTAGGAGCGACTAAAGTGGAGATGCTGTTGCGAAAGTGGAACGAAGACCTAATTTTTGGGAGAAAACGGGCCTAAACTTTAGTCACTTTGTCTGCACATGTGTATATTTCTCCTGTCTGTCTCCCACATAGGAAATGACCATATTTGGATCACAGATCACAGTGCCTTTCATGCAACACATGGATATCAAACATGTCAGTACTTGTGAATGAATAAGCGTGGGAAGCCGGTCGTTGCGGCGTCATGTTGTAGAAAAAGACACATCTCTGTCCACCAAAATCAAAATCAACACAAGATAATTATTAAAATAAGTGGGCCTACTAGAATGACCAATATTTACGCTCACGTCCACGTCCACTCACACAAGACAGAAGATTTCGACAGCGAAGTGTCACGTCACAATCACGAGTACAAGGAGCAGATAACCCTAACCCTAATTATTGTCAGAATGGGGGTATCGAAAAGTGTCGGATTGGGGGGACGTCACAATGGAGGGTTGTCGGAATGACAGGGTTTTGCTTAGGGGTCTGCCCACTAGTCCGACAACCCATTAGTCCGATGCCTCATTATTCCGAAAATGTATATGTAAAACTGAAATTGTCCTTCCGAAAATTAGGTTCAGGCAAGAGTCCACTGACCTTGAAGGAACAGGCCACCGTTTTTCCATACTGAGATATGTTCTTACCTGAGTTTAGACGAGTTGATACGTACCTGTCTGGTCTTTGTGCGTGCCCGTGGAAGAGCTTGGTCGCTTCCAACTTCACCCCGTTTGGAGCCATAGGGATATGCTGGGAGAGGCCAAATGCTAACAACATCTTTGGTCGTTTTGCGTGACTGAGCACACGCACAAAAGACCAGACAGGTACGCATCAACTCGTCTAAGCTCAGGTAAGAACATATCTCAGTATGGAAAATTGGTGGCCTGTTCCTTTAAGGTTAGGGCCAATGGTTGAATATGTCTCTCTAATCCACAACACAACTGGGTTAAACATTTCGGACTAATGGCACCTCTGCTCAATGGTGATTTTCGGAATAATGAGGCTTCGGACTAATGGGCTGTCGGACCAATGGCATGGTACCTTCGGTTTGGAGGGCTGTCTAAATCTAGGGTTGTTGGAATAAGGGGTAGACGCCCAAAATCCCTTATTCATACAGATCAGAAAAAGTGGTGTTGACTGGCTCTACTCTCAGAGCCTGCGCTGGTCTTTCTGGGGCCCAAAGCAAAATTTTGCTTAGAAACAGTTAGATGCAGTAAGTGGAGCAGGGCAGGAGTGGAACATCATGACCTCATGATCTCTGAGAGCCACCTTCTCAGTCTGCTCCCGTTTACAAGGACAATTTACACCTCATTATTTCTTCTTATTCTGTAGCTACAGCCTCAGTGGCCAAAGCTAAATGTCCAGCCTCATCTAACACACTACAGTGTTCCACAAAGAATGAAGCCCAGACTCCAAAGTGTTCCAAAGCGTTATCCGTTACCTGTAGAGACTTTGGTCCAGGTGATGGTGGGCCGGGGCTCCCCCTGGGCCTCACAGTGCAGCCAGGCGGTGCTCTCCGCGGGGAGCGAGACTTTCCGGATGTGGGGGTCCGAGATGGTGGGCCTTGAGCGAGGAACAGGAATCTGACAACACAATTCAGCAAAGAAAAGACATGTAAGATATTCCATATTCCATGTGTCTCCAACAAGTTCAAATCAAATGTTGTTTTTACTTTATTCACAATTACAAAATAACCCTCCATTAAACAATGAATTTGGAAAATAGTCTGTAATCTTACATGCAGTGTGTTTGGTTATGTTTAGAAGGTATTTTACAATAGCCTATCAGCTATCGGCCGATCTAATGGCGATAAAAGACCGACATCTCAAGAACCGAAAGTGACAGAAACCTCCTGCTTTTAAGCATTGGTTTTAAGCATCGTAAAGAGCTCAGTCAGACCTTTATAAAATCATGATTATTTTATGTTGCAGACTTTTGTTTATAATGTCTGAACCATGTTTTCACACAGTCTCTAGTTAGGTCGACCTAAAGGGGCTCTCGACCCAAGAGCAGGGGGAGGAGTGACCACCGAGTAACATCATGGGAGTGTGTCGGTGCATTGACACGTTGATGCCCGTTGTCATGGGAATAAGTTTGTTGAACAGCTGATTGTTGTAACGTGGCTGATGGCGCGTGTGAACACCGACTGAACTAACTTTGGAGTAAATACACTTAAAGCAGTACTAAGTAACTCTAAGCACAACAGCAGGTGTCTTAGCAAGTTACTATTTTTTAACTTATTAAATGTCTTGGAGAGTAAATACTACACTGAGAGAAAAAGTGAAGGCAGAGAGAGGTGTTGTACATCCAGTTATACAATGGGAATATTTTTTTCACTCAAACTTGGCTGTAAATACTGTTTAAAGTGGCGCTAGCCCGCAGTTAGCTTTGCCCGTTAGCCTGTTAGCTTCTTCTCCGTGATTCTATTAGTGTGTATTGGTTGCTCCGCCCCGGTGGCAGTCAAGTTGCAAGCATGGTTTTCTGATCAGAGACACCAGTGGGAGATGAAAGACCCTCCAATCATCCCATTAACACTTGTATTACCCCACAGGGACTACGGAAAGGATTTATTAAGGTAAACACGTTACTTAGTACTGCTTTAAAACTAGGGCGGTCTCGGGTCGATCCACAAGACGCTCCAACATGTGGGAAAACGACCTAACTGTTATTTATTTCGGAATTGATTTCTGTCTTTCAAACAAGCTCCATTTGAAGTACCGACTACACATGAATATCCTGATTAATCAGCCCTATGCCTCTAATAAAGCGCCCCCTGCTGTCACAGTTCAACACTGACACATTTTACAGTTTAGCGGCATCATACACAGGATTATAGACAAGACATTTGGAAAAGTCGGCACACTTAGCGGCAAATATGGACGGCTGAACTAATATAAGACTCGCACAGGCTTCGGGGCATGTTTGCAGAGAAAATAAATGTTTGTATGTTATATTCATCGATGTTATTCTGTATGTTATTCTATTCTGTATGTTATTCTATTCTGCTTAGGCTGGTGGAACTTGGACAGTGAAATATTCCATGAGGTGGCACTTGGAGTGAAAAGTCTTAGACCCACTGGACTTTAAACTACAGAGTTAGCAGCTTCTATACAGAGGGTCCCCATGGAGATAGTTTATTGTGTTGTCTGCAGAGGTCACTGTATTCCTTCAACCTTTGCTACGTGCCAAGTACTTTGTTTCCCTGTAATAAACATGTTTAGCCCCTGGGGTTCCCTTGGATGTTTTGGGTTGCAACTGTGAATAATCAGCAGTAAGTGTTATTAAGTTACGAAACCAAAAACCAAAGGAAACGCGGTCTTTGAAAGAGACGTTTTTAGTGGAGCTGATATAATTAGGCGCCGGCGTAGTTCCCTGAGCATCAGCGCAGACTAACACTTGTTAATGATTCATTTGTTAGGAGCACAGCGGTGCGCTCCACAGAGCTCTGGCAGCGCTGCACCGAGAATTAATTAAGAATTGATCATTTCACATCCCTCTGGAGTGGGCTCTCTCCGAAGACACGGCGCTGATGAAACATATGCTTTACATCTCAGGCCAAGGACGCAGAGACGCATAACGGGTTTAGAGGCATCTCTTTGGTTTGGCCGCGGGTAACCAAGAGTGAGGCTGCAACATTAAACGCTACCGAGTCAAAGCTGCAACCAGAACAGTCGTGGTTAGCATTAGTACAGCTACAATAAGCACAGTGTGACTAAAGAGTACAGTTTTTTTAGATGGAGTTAAACGACCTTTTTGAAACCTGTTCTGGGTTACGGAAGTACAATTCCTAAAATGTTCTACCATACGTTTTCTGTGTGCAAAAAGTATGTGAATCACGTAAAAGTAGAGAATCAATGGACACTTGAAAAAGAAGACTAGACGAATTCCTAGTTTGTGAACCTGTTCTCAAACAATGGCAATAAAAACTATTCTAATTCTGATTCTGATTCTGATTCGTTTCGCTCCTGGATGATATTTGCTATCAGCTATCGGCCGATATCATGTCACTAAAAGGCGAATGGATATCTCCGGAGCTGAACGTGATTTAAAATTTTTTTTTTTTACAGTGAGTAGGGCTGAACGATTTTACAAAAAAATCAATATAGCGATTTAGATTTTTTTTAGATTTTATTTCCCCCATTTACCATTATTACATTTTTGTTGCATATAACTAAAATATAGCCTAAACTGAGACTATGTTATCGCTCATGAAATATTTACAACTGACTTATTAAATTAGTTATTACTTACTTTTGTCCTTAGTAATAATTTTAAATATAATTTAAATAGCCCACATGTATATAATTGTCATTGATTCAGTGCTTATGAGATAAGTTCTATCTTTATCCAAAACATTCCCAAAAATAAGCCTCCTTTTAGGTTCTAAAAAGTCCCAAGTGAGCTGCAAATGATTCTTTAAAAGCAGCACAGGCTTATCTTCATCTCTGTGGAGCAGAGACATGTGAATCCAGACGGAGGTGAGGGAGATTCTGTGATCAGTGCATCAGAGCGTGTAGCAGCGAGGGACTAGCGCCGTAGCTAACGCAATGCTAACAGAGAAAACAGCAGTAGTCCTTTGCGGTGGGCGCATTATAAACGCTGATATTTTCACTGTACATCCACGATCTACAGTCTTAACTAGACTGAGAAGTAAACAAAAGCACAGTGCAGCAAACGTATCACCTGCATGGGCTGAAATCATGTGCCTCTGCGATTTGGAAATCATGTTGTGCCATATTTTGCGATAAAATTGCAAATGCGATTAATTGTTCAGCCCTAACAGTGTGAACCGTGCCTATAAATGCAACACATATTTTTCGGAAAGTTATGACTGAATTAGGACACAAGCACAACGAACATTTTAGTTTAGTGTCTTCCTCTTTCATTTTTGTAATGCAATGAAATCAGGTATAGGGCCTCTAAGTCATCCAGGTAGATTTATAAAACAGGCAACAACACAATTCTTGATGAAGCAACTTGCCCCCTTTGAAAAAATTGCAAATCTATTCGCAATTGCAAATCGGTCAGACATATAAATAATTCAATGCTATTAAACATTTTCCCATCCTCATTATCCTCACCAAAGACACTGTTGGGCACTGGCAGATATACAGAACAGAGGGATTTTACATAATGCTTCTCTTCGGGTTAGCGGCAGGTCATGAAAACACTGATCAACGTGCATTCAGAGATATTGTGCTTTCTGTTTAGCTTTAGCTCAGGGCCTTTTCAGTGTGAGGAGAAGAAACTTCAGCTTCCACATAAAAATGCTAATCGACATAAGTGTGGATATAAATAATTGATTTTATGAATAATGGAAGAGCGAGAGATTTTTGTGCAAAAGTACAAGTAAAAACCATCCCCAGAGTGTTATCCTTAATGTGAGTGCACTACTGTAAAAATCATTCCATATTTTGGAGTTAACTGTACAGCAGTGTCTCCCAACAGGAGAAGCAGGAAGTATGTTTGTGTAAGCTCTCAGTTGTCCAGGAATTTTCCATTATAATAGCTAGGTTTTCAAATATGGTTGACTGAACAGGGTGCTACTTCAAGTTACATTAAAAAAGGTGGTGAAACTGAATACTATTTGAATATTAATCTAATGGCTGGTGTACACACTGTGCGATTTTTAGTCTTCTAAGATTTTTAGATGTGGGGATATGGATGGTAAAATCATGAGCTGCTCTCGTCTCCACTCTGCCAATGTTCAAAGAGACAATCGTAGCTACGATCAAAGTTCTGTCGTAGCAGTTTCAGGCTTCAGAAGGCGTGTGTTTAGCTGAGACAAGTGTGCATAATAGCGGGGGGTTATTTTCACGGAAAAGTGCAGAGAAAGTCCTGTAACATGCAGAGTCAGACCCACTCATTCCTGGTCTCTGTTGCTGTGACTCTGGTGGCGTGCGGTATGTGCTGACAGAGATCCTCTCTGCAGTGAGAGGAGGCTCACTCTACGACTAGTGTCTTTGGGGTGGGCGCTTATAAGCCTTTGGCTTCAGCCCACTCCCTTTGAGCAGGTTAACTGCTCAAACAAATAAATAAACTAAACTAAACTAAACTAAAACTAGTGTTCCAAAGTATCAGACCTGATGTCGGTCGTGGCTCGTCTTTGGTCGTACGGTGGTTCTATTTGAAATCTTTGTCCCTGTCTCACTATAGGACCTAAGACCTGCGATTTTCAGCTACGACCTAAGATTTTTCTCACGACTAGTGAGGCGCACAGTGTACACCCGCCATTACTTTTAAAGCTGCTGTACCTATTTTGTCTACTCGTAATAGAGGGTCTTTTCTTAAAAACCTTATTTAACCAGGAATGTCGTTCAGACATTTCCGAATCCCATTGTTAGGGGAGTCCTGGCCCCAGAGGGACACCTATTGTACATGTTTTAGTTGTAGGGAAAAAACGGAGCACCTGGAGCAACCTTAAACAGATGCAGGGAGAACATGCAAACTCCACACAGAAAAGCCTGGCCCAGGAATCGAACCCAGAACCTTCATGCCGTGGTCACAACCTCCAGATAGGACCAAACAGGATCTGGACAAGGCTCTTCAGACGTTTGCCCTTTGCTTTGATGTTGAAATGTTGGTCCTGGTTTTGTTTCATTCATACATGTTTGCAGAGGCAGGTGGTACTCGGTTACATTTACCCAAGTGTGTACTTGAGTAACTTTTTAAACACATTGTACTTCTTAGAGTAGTTTATCAAACTGCATGTTTTACTTCTACTTGAGTAAAATAATTGTTACTTTTTCCACTGTGAGTAAATATTTAAGTGACAAACTCTTCATTTTGATCTGTAAAATAGATGTAGTTCGTTCTCGTGCTCCTTGTACTTTAGAATTATTTTGTTTTTCTGTATTTTCTTGGAATTTTCTTTGTAAATATCACGAGTTGATTTTATGTTTTGTTTCACACAATTTATGACGTCATTGAAAATAAATCAAACTTTTTCGCTCAGTTACTCACAGTACTCGAGTAACATTTTCTCCAAGTACTTTTTTACTTGTACTTGAGTAATTATTTTAGTCACTACTTTTTACTTGAGTACAGTTATTACAAAGTAACATTACTCTTACTTGAGTAATTATTTTGGCTACTCTACCCAGCTCTGCATGTTTGTGTGATCCGGCATAGTTTCTCGAGAAATCACATCGTCAGTTCACAAACTAGGAATTTGCTTTTGGTACAATTGTGCTACATGACATGTAAAGTATTGATAAAAACAATACAAAATAAAGCTATAAAGGCATGCACTGAAATAAAGATAAAACAAATAAACAAGATATGGCAGGTAAACATAGCTAAATGAATATACAAATATACATGTAATGACAAAACAACAATTTTGTACAACCAATACATGAAGGGTGAATTTACAGATGTACAATAAGTAGTGGAATAACTGGAATAACCACGTAGTGCAAATACAACAATATGAGGTGGTGCTCCTCTTCACTGTATTCAAACTGATCTTTTCACTTAGCATCTCTTGCTATTTTTGATCTTTATTTTGCCAGAAATTGGAAAGTCAAACTGATATTTCAGAGTTTTTTGTTGTTGTTTTTTCATGGTATTCCCAGAAGGGACCCTTTTGTACATGTTTTTAGGTTTACCCAGAGGAAACCTACACCGACATGTCCTTCATGGGCTTTTATAAGAAACTATAATTACTTTTACCCATTTTCCAGGTATGTAACAGAACATTTTAAAGCTAATTTGACCAAAAATACTTAAAAGGCTAAAAATTCTACTATAAACAACAATTAGCATTAGCAAGGACACCTATTTCAAACAGCGAACTGCACTCACCCTGGGGGAGGATGGGAGCGGCGCGGGGGAGCCAAGTGCGTCCTGCTGCCCTCAGAATCGGGAATCGCGTTTGCCGATCCTGGTTTCCTCCAGTCGGTGCGGGGTCGGCTCTGCCCAGGTGTCCCGGGAACGGCTCTCTGCCCAGGCTCTCTGCCTGGGTCGACACTCGGAATCCTGGGCCATCCCCTGGTACTTGAAGTCATCGTAGTAGCGGGTACGGTCGCCGGGTTTGCCTTGGAAGTTTTTGTCGAAATAACTTTAGCAGTTGTAGTACTAGTAGTGGTTGTAGTAGCTCGCGTTTTGTCAACAAATACTTTACTGGTTAAGGGAGTAGTCACTGAGGGTGGACTGGAAGTAGAAGTTGTTGTCGTCGAGGGAGTAGTCGTTGAGGGTGGACTGGAAGTAGAAGTTGTAGTAGGCGCTGGAGTAGTCGTAGAAGTTGTTGTACTAGTAGCAAGTGGCATAGTAGCTGTAGTAGTAGTTGTAGTACTGGTAGCTAGTTCAGTAGTGGATGTAGTAGCTCTACTTGTAGCACGTGTAGAAGTCGAAGTTGTAGTAGTCGCTGTAGTAGTCGTAGAAGTCGCAGTGCTGGTAGCGAGTTCAGGAGGGGAAGCAGTAGTTGTACTAGTAGCAAGTGTTGAAGGAGGTAGAGTTGTAGCAGTAGTTGTGGTACTGGGAGGAAGCGAAGTAGTAGTAGTAGTTGTTGTTGTTGTTGTAGTTCTAGTTGCACGTGGGATTGCAGTAGTGGTTGTAGTACTAATAGCAAGTGGAGAAGCCGCAGTACCAGAAGCAAGTGAAGGAATATATTCAACAGTACTCGGTGTGACCACTATTTCACTCAAAGCAGTTGATGGAGCTCCATGAGTAGTACTTGGAAAAGTACTTTCAGCAGAGCCAGACGGGATAAATATTTCAGCCTCAGCCACCGCGGCTTTTGTTGTCACAGGACTAATTAATGCGACATTCAGAAGTGCGTCTACACTAACCGCCTTGCTAGCACTTGTACCGCTCCCAGCTAAACTCTCCACGCGCGCCCCCGCGGGAGTGCCGGCAGTTATTTTTGCACTCGGATTATCTGCTGCAGAGGAGACGGCGATGCTGCGAGGAGGAGGAGGAGAAGGCGGAATAGGCAAGCCAAACAAATTCCTTTCGGTGTCCTCGCCGTGCTTGCCAGAGGCTCTGTTATCGGCGTATTTCCCCCCGGGCACGGTTGGTGTCCTTGTATCCAGAGTATGCCGAGCAGTTGACATTGACGAAGTAGGAACTAGGCTAGAAACTTTACTTGAAGCAAAAGCAGAAGTTCTGTCGCGGTGGGTGGGAGCGGTAGTGGTAGGCGACGCTACTTTATTAGAATGCGTGGTTGTGGAGGTCGTCAAAATCTGTCCCCTTGTCCGGTTAAAGAAGCGCCGGCGTTGGCCAATACGTCTCCGAGTGTTCCAAGGGCGAGAGCTAGGTTTTTTGATATTTTCTGCTGCTTTCTGTGCAATCTGTTTGGGGGTCGATAGTGTTCTGGATGTTGTCGTTACATATTTAATTCTCATAGGAGTAGTCGTTGTCTTTGAAGTACGGATTCTTTCAGTGGTGGTTGATTTATGCGCCAATGTGGTGAGTTTTTCCTGTGCTTTGTAACCTGTAATTGGGTAGGAGCTAGTAGTGGTCTCACTAACGGTGGAACTTTGGCTATTTTGGTCAGTTTCGTCGCTTGTTTGAGATTTAGTCAGCGTATTGTCGGGGTAAACAGGCAGGGGACTTTCTTCTAACAAATTAGTGCCATCTCCAGACGATGCTTCCACATCCTGGCTAACTTTGCCTGCACTTTTCTCTGTTGGTTCAGCTGGTTGGCTACCGTTTCCTGCAATAGCCTTTTCGCGTATTTTCGCCAATAGATCGGCCCACTTTTTGGGGTCAATCCGTTGCCGGCTGGTGACCCTGTGCCTGCTCCCCACTCCAGTCCCCCTTTCAGTGAGTAGATTATGTTTCCCTGGCCCTCTCCTCCTTTGATTGTTTTGTCTGTTCAAAATTGGCCGTCTAGGTCTGAGCGCATTCCCTTCCTCCTCTGCTCCATCTCCTGATCCCTCGTCGAGACTTAACAATGGCGCTCGTATCTTGGTTGACCTGCCTGCCGCGAACTGCGGCCTCCTGGGAAATGCGGTCTTGAGTGGCGGTGTTTGCCGCAGCTTTAGCTCTAGCTGGGTTGATAGTGAGTCACCACCGTATTGGTTTACCACAATGCATTGGTAATGACCAGCGTCCCTTAGGGAGGGTCTGGAAAGGGTCAGACTCCCATTAGCTTCGATTGCAATGCCACCAGAAATCACTGCATCTTGGCGGACTAGCTTTCCATTTGGTAAAAGCCAACTTGTAGAGGGCAGAGGTGATCCGGAAGCGTTGCAGGATAGGCTGACTGATTGCCCAATAATTCCTTTCATTTCTACTTGCTCCCTTGTTGTCGATGCAGAAGATTCTATCACAACTAAATGCAAGGGCAAGATGTCAGTGTCTTTTCCACTCGAGGCTTTGCAATAGTACAAACCAGCATCAGAGAGCTCAAGCTTTTCTAAAGCCAGCCCAGAAGACAATACTTTCCACCTTCTATTTAAGCTTCCAGAAGATGAAATTGTTTTAAATCCATCTGGGAATATCCACTCAACTTTGTGCTTGCCAGAACTAACAATCGGACAGGGCAGCTCTATTGAACTCCCGACTAGACCCGACAGACCTGTAACGGTGTGATTCGTCAAAATGAGCACCCATGGGCGACTGCCTGAGGGCTGTGTAGCTTGATCAGAGTGCGCGGACGCTCTTGTCGACAACACCAGGCGGATTGCCTTTCTGTTGGACTTGGCACGGTTGAGCTGAATGCTAATTGCGGGCTGTAGCAGCCACTCCGGCGAGGCCCTGACGGAGGCTTTGACCCCCGTGTGATAGTAGCCCTCTGTTTCGTCGGCTTGCCTGTAGCGGTACGCGAGGTTTGGGGCTTTGCTCAGCATGAGTCCCCTTTCAAGTCGAGCTGCTGTTTCGCTGTAGTACGCCATGATCCTCCACAGTTTCTCATATTCTTGTCTTTCAGCGTAGCACTCCAGGGAGAGGGAGAGCACGAGAGACAGAGTAGAGGATGAAGGGAAAGTCTCAAGCTCTGATGCTATGTCCGGGGAGCTTTCGGAGTCTGTGATGTTGCAATTGACGTCCACACTAAAGCCTTGCTGGTCGGACAGAGAAAGAGAGACGGACCCAAAGGGTTCGGTGAAGGAGATGCCAGGGCGATCAGGGAGTTCCAAAGGTGAGTTTCGACCAGGAGCAGAGATCAGAGGAGGAGAGCAGGGGAGGCTGGGCTGGTCCAGAAGCCCCTGGCCTTTGAGGGAGAGAGGGGAGGCGCACACGGGGCACTGGGGACCTCCTGGGCACTTCATTATACCTGTGAACACAAGCACAGATACAGTAGTTGGTTTGGTGAATTTAGATGTTATCCTCCTAAATATGTTCAAAGGCATTAAACCTGTCATATGCACTTTAAATGTTTAAAATGAAACGCTGAATAGGGGAAAATATGTTTAATTTAGAGATATAAATTTGACATTTTTGCTGTAGATTAATGATATTGATATCAGAAAAAAATGTATTGCAACTTTTCTGCTTACCACCACCGAGGATGGAGTGAATGTAAAATTGTCTCATGTAAAGCGCTTTGTGACCATGTCTGTGAAAGGCACTGTATAACTACAGTTATTCTTCCTCTAAAAATAGCTAAAATTGCCTATATATTCAGCAATAAAATCAAAATAATGGATAGGGCCAGGTTTACCTGTTTATTTTGTTGATATATTTTTCTAAGAGGGGGTTTTGTTTAAGCTATTTACAAGTAATGAAGTAATGAATGTAAAGTTTGGAGTCTTTAGGAGCTACTAAAGTTTTTGAGAAAAAGGTCCTAAGGTTTTACAACGTCTGCTCATGTGCTTGTATATTTCTCCTCTTCTTTCTTTAGCTGCTGCTGTCTCCCAAAAAGGAAATGACCATATTTGGATTACAGCGTCATCTCAGTCGGCATTCGTACTACACGTGGACACCAAATCAGTCAATGTTTGTGAATGAATACGTGTGGAAAGCTGGCGGAATGTTGTAATAACTTCCTGGATATCTAGCGACAAAAAGTCATGAAATAAGCATTGTTATTTCCAGACATAAAAACTAAAATGTTAAGGGAGAAAACTAGCTAAACGCACAGATATTTTTCTCTCTTCAGAGGACATACAGTAAGTGTGTCCATTGAAAGTGCAGTCCCACAGCTCACTTCCCCCCAAACTCTTATCTCCGTCACACTTGTGGGTTCTGTTTGCCGCTCCATTTGAACGATATGTGCGGCGCATTGCAGCGGCTCACAAACACATTAGTGTAGGTTTCATCGGCCGGCCCGGATTACTGCTGGCGTATATTAGTCACGGGCCGCTCTTCCAAAGCCGACATTAGCCTCTCTATCGCATGGTAATTAGGTTACTCCATCTCCTCATCAATCACACATGTGCATAAGTTCATTATTAGCCTATATTTCAGGCCTGTGCAAACACTGGGGCTGTCATGGCGGATTAGTCGTGGTCGGTTAAGCCTGGCTGCCACATTAAGAGTGAGCCGGGGTTTATAGCCCGGGCGGTCGCGCGCGTGGGCCAACGCGTGCAGAGCCAACGCGGGGGAGGGACGTGCAGTCGAGGTCATCACACCGGGACCGCGCGCGACGTGGTTCCAAAGCTTCGTCATGATTGACCCATCTGTCCTGAAGATGGACAAGTGCATGAGCTATATCGAGAAAAGCAAGCTGTTCAATGGAAATGAAGGCCAGACGCTGCAGGTGAATAGAAATAATAATTGAGTGATATCAATTTGAAACTTCCGCTGTTGGTTACTGATTTAAATATGGGGGAAAATGTATTGCAAGTTTTCTGTTGTTTGATGTTTTCATGTAAAAACAAGATGCACACAAATTGCCAATATTTTCTGTGACGAAATCTAAATAATGGATAGAGCCAGGTTTAAATGTATGGTTTTATTTTGTTTACAATAACAAAACATTGTTCGGAGCGGATTTTGGAGATCTTGTTTTCTAGTTTTTGAACAAGCTGTTTATAAGCGGGTCCAACTTTTTTTCCCCGGGATGGGAAAGGCCACATTTGCATATCGACTCCCTGATTGATCAGCGCTGGCCTGCTGGGGTTAAGTTAAGGTTAGGGTTAGATTGAATTAGTTTAAGCTATCGTAGTCTTGTGGAGGTGACGTCATTTCTAGGGCTGGAACAAAATATATCGTATTGCATCGTACTGTATCACATCGCAATACCAAGTATCGATACTTTATCAAATATCGCAATACTTTCAATACCTGTGTTTGGAGGCATCCTTATCCTGCACTCCTTTGTTTTTCTAGTAACAGCTTTTAATGTATACACTTTGGACACATTACTGTTTTCTTTTTACACATTTTAAGGTAAACATTTTACTTATTATAATTACTTACTGTATCGCAATACGTATCAGATCGGCCCCTGAATATCGTGATACGTATGGGATCGTGACAAAAGTATCTTCCCAGCCCTAGTCACTTCCTGTGGAGGTGTGGAGCTCCACTTATTATTGGCTGCTAATGTCGATGACTGGCCAATCAGGGAGTCGATATAAAAATGTGGCCTTTCCCATCCTGGGAAAAAATAATAATAATCACGGTCCTGTCGGGGCCTTTCTGTGTGGAGTTTGCATGTTCTCCCCATGTCTGCGTAGGTTTCCTCTACCTCTAAAAACATGTAGAATAGGATAGAATGAATGAAGTGTGTGAGTGAGTGGTTGGTGGTGGTCAGATGTGTGCAGACCATAGACAGTTAAATAGCGATTGTTAGAGGGTGCCCCATAGTGTTCATTGTTTATGGAGCCAGCTCCACTATAAAGAAAAGGCCGGGAAAAAAGTTAAAATAACAAAAGGACAATTATAGGACACTGTTGCGCACGTTCAGACAAACACGTGGAGGTCAGAATGACAAGCCTGTGTTCAATAATGACTTAAAGAGAGGCTAAAATGTTTCAATGTAAAGTCCATAGGAGCCAGGAACTTCCGGAGCCAGCCGCCATTTCCTTGTGGTTACAGGAAAAAGTCGGCATTAATAAATCCATTCTTAATTTTACAGTCTATGGTGCAGACACGCTTCTGTCAGTCTGCCTCACTTGTAGCTGACCACCACCGAGTGTGAAGTGAATGAACAACAAATATACAAATAAGCCGTTCCATCTCCAGCCTGTAGGAGCTACAGTCTTCAGCTCTGTTAAGCCGCATTTTGTAAAGCCCACGCCTTATGTAATAACTGTTCAAAATGTAATCAAATGTTAACTTCATTGTGTAATAAAACCACATTTTGTAATAAACTCTCTCGAATCATTTTGTAATAAAATGGATCAGTTAGTAACACATTGTTGAGTACTTCATTCATCCTTTATAAGACATTTACACAGTTTGCCAACCATTGCTGACATGTACATCTAAACAGAGTACAGTGACAATGTGCTCCATCCATGAGTCTGGTTAAAGCAGTACTAAGTAACTCTTGCCCTTAGAGGCCATAAGCGCAACTGCAGGTGTCGTAGCATGTTGTGTTTTTTTAACTTATTAATTGTCCGTGAGAGTAAATACTACGCTGACAGAAAAGACAACGGGACAGAGGGATATTGTTCATCCAATTACACAATGGAGATCATTTTTTTCATTCAAACATGGCTGTAAATACTGTTTAAGTGGTGCTAGCCCGCAGTTAGCTTTGCCCGTTAGCCTGCTAGCTTCTTCTTTGTGATTCCATTAGTGTGTATTGGTGACTCCGACCCGGAGGCAGGCAAGTTGCGAGTGTGGTTTTCTGGCCAGAGACACCAGGGGGAGATGAAAGACCCCCCAATCAATACTTGTATTACCCCCAGAGGGACTACGGAAAGGATTTATTAAGGTAAACAAGTTACTTAGTACTGCTTTAAGGTCAGGGACAGGTCAGAAATGGTTATGTTTAGGAAAACAGTTTGGGCATGTTGTATAATTGAGTCTAAATGTATTCATTGCCTGAACAATAAAGGTAATCACTATTTAGCTTCTTATCAATGAGTAACAAATGATGAGGAAAGCTTTGTAGATGTTTTAGAAATGATCAAACAAGTGTAAACAAATGCTTTGATAATGTGCAGTCATCGTAAAGTATTATTGCACATTTTATCACATTATATAATAAGTTAGAGCAAAATTTGAAAGTCAATGCGGCTCTACATCCCTTATCCCTGTGACACCAATTATATTTTTCAAGTCAAAGTGATAGATGTATTTTTCTATTATGCATCAAATGACTTATGAAATATGGACCGGACACATTGAACTGTGATCTGCAGAGAATTAGCAATGCATAAATCTAGGAAAATTCCAATAAAACTGATTAGTAATTATTGTGTCCAAGCTAACTGAGAGACAAAATGTCAATATCGTCTCACGGCTGGTCTACGTTACCGTGTTTTCTAACCAACAAACGGTAAGGTGGTCTCGATGTGTCAAAGGAGCCGTTAAACTCTGGAGTAAGAGCATAATAGGTCCGCTTTAATGAAGACTTTTAATAGCAGAGCTTAAACTGTCAAATTAATGCGCAGCTAATGGATGCTACGTCATTAAAAATATTATGAGCGATAATCCTTAAGCGTGTGAAATGTCCCCGCTGAGGACATTCTTTCTCAGCAGCTTACAGATCCACATTCATGAACCGTTTCCGCGTGTTCGGCTCGCTCCACCTGCTGCTGCTCTAACGTGGAGCTGCTCTTCCATGCGTGACCCTGAGCCAGCTGCTTTACCCCCCCTCCGCCTCACCTGGATGAGCCACGGTCCACGACAGCAGCCAGCCCACGCCGCACTCGCAGATCCACGGGTTGGCGTGCAGTGCCAGCGTCTCCAGCAGGGGCGCCGTCTCCAGGAGCTCCCTGGGGAGGCGGGACAGGCTGTTGTTGGACAGGTCCAAGTGTCTGCGGGAGGGAAATGAAAAGTGAAGGCGGGGTGGATAGATCTGAGCTCACAGTAGGGATTTCACGATTATTGTGAGAGAAAATTTTGCGATTTTACGAATATTCGCGATGATCGACCAGATGAAGGGAAACAACTGACATTTTGAGTTTTTGTCTTTAACCTCTTAAGCGAGTGCATTTTCTCCAGTTTGGCTTTACCCAAATCTAAAAGCTCACAGCCTATAGGCCAGTGTAACGCCTCATTTGAAAGCTAAGACAAGGCGCATTGAGTTGCCTTGTGTACGACATGCGCGGTATAAATAAAGTTGCCTTGCCTAAGACCTACAAAACTCATCTAACTTTTTCCTCGCGTTATGGTAACTTTTTTTGGTCACTTTTCTGTTACTCTTTTGTTGCATTTTCGTCGACGTTTTGTGCCTTTTTTGTTGCCATTTTGACAAAGTTTTTTCATGAAGCTTTTAGTTTGGGCAAATGGAGATAAAGTAGTTATCTGAGGTTCGAGAGCAGGACCACAGCTCACCCACGCCCCTTCTGGCTGCCGGCCTATTTAAGCCCCCCGTTTACTGACCTCGTCCTCTCGTTCGGGGTTTCCGGCCCCACCCTCCCTCCCTTTATTAATTCTCTTCTGCTTCTCCTACAGTATGGGACGCGAGCCCGGGAGCTTACCTCATCGAATCCCCAGAACGGCTTATCTACTTTTGTAACAATCGTTAATAAACGTATCATTCGTGAACACATCTGAGGTTGTGGTCCTTGTGAGCGAATGCCAAACTGGAGAAAATGTGCTTACCGTGGAAGTTAAAGTGCATATGACTGGTTATCAAGTTTTTATAATTCTTCTTGATTTGGTGGGATAATAACTGTGTTAAGGAAAATATCACAGTTTTACACCCATAAAATATCAGATTAAGCACAGTTTTGACTTTTTAATCATATTTTCTCCACAAGCTAACAGGGAAATGTCCTTAGCAACTCCTTAGCAACAGTAGAACACTCTTCAGTGCTGACGTAGAAGAAGGTAGGTGCAATAAAAATACAGCAGATGGCGCTCTTATTTGTAGTTATTTGTTGTCTTTTTTCTTATATTCTTGATCAGATTTTATGATTAGCTATATTTATATTAAACTGAATTGGTAATTTACTTCAATAAATGTAAGTTATTGTGTGTGTGGAGTCAGTCATTTGTTAAATGCACTTCTGGTGCAGTTTTCTTCAGCTCAGGTGTAGCTCGTTTTATTTTATAATCAGCCGGCGGGCTAGTTAGCTTTAGCCTGCTAGCTTCTTTGCGTTATCAGCACTGATCTCCATTCATTGCATCAAGACCTTTTTAAATATCAGAACTCAACATTTGTTCTTATCGTTGGTCCTTAGCCTGTCACATTTTGTCCCAGGTTTATGGTGATATAGTTGTGGTTCGCTAAATGTTTGTGGGAGAGAGACAGTTTGCAGTTTATTTGGACAAATTATTCCATTGACTTCAATGGCTTTCAGTTAACAATTTTCAGTTTCACTCTACGTCACTTCCGGGGCTCCATGGCTAATGCGGAAGTGTTTTTCTTTTCCAAAATAAAAAGGTCTTTTTTTTTGGCCAGATTTAGGGAAATTTTAACATGAATCTTGAATGTAATTGTGTTAACTACGTATTTGTGAAAATGTAGTCTAATGTGTCATATGGACTTTAAGAGGTTAAAGGTGCTTTATGCAACTTTTTATGCGGAAAAAAACCCAGAGGCTGTATGAGTGGTCAGCTGGTGGTCTCTCTAAGACGCTCCAGGATCAATTGCTTGGAAAGTTGCCACTGCTGACGGAGCCTCTCACCAGAAAACCTACAAAACAACTGATCCTGGAGACCACTGTGATGGAAACTAAAAGGCGCCGTACTGACCACTCATACAGACGCTGGGTCACTACATAAAAAGTTGCATAATGCAGCTTTAAAAGGGACTAGATGCAAGTTGGTCATGTTTATACTCACTACTGCCACCTCAGGTCTTACGTGTAACTGCAGTCTCTAACACCTTTTTGAGTGACAGTGCAGGATTTTAGAGGCAGTTGTGCTGAACAGGTCTGGGCTCATTCTGCACATTAGGACATGGGTATTTGTTGTTGTGTTTTTGTCGTTTTTTTGTTGCTTTTTCATAACTTGTTGTCGTTGCGTTGTTCTCTCTCTTTTGTCACTTTTTCATCCATTTTTTGTCGTGTGTTTTTGTCTCTTGTTTATTGCGTTATTGCTGCTGTTCCGGCGCGTTTTTTGTTGCATTTTCATCCTTGTTATCGTCGCCATTTCTACAATTTTTTTCAAGAAGCTTTCAGATTTGGATAAAGCCAAACTTGACAAAATATGCTCAGTTTGGGTGGGGGTTAAGAGGTTAAAAGAAGTTACTTTTCATGACGTTTTTAAGTAAAAGGTTTGATTCTAAAGACTGTGTCCTTTTATAATCGTGCTAATCGTAAAACTGGTTAACCTTGACGTCCCTATAGCGCACATATTTCAGTACAAGCCTTACAAGACGGATTTGAATGAGACCGAAAGTTCAGATCTCGCAACAATCCATCTCCCAGAAACGATGCAGAGAAGAAGATGGAAAAAGTCTATGTGGAAGTGTGTCGGGCCTTTGATACGGTGAGATATTGCACAGTGAAATTTGTTGCATCACCAGCAAAGGTCAGCCGAATAAAAGCCGAGAGAGCTGAGTGACAGCCCAAAACAAGGATGTCATCAATCTTCGTCTAGTAAATGCCCAGACTTTCCTTCCGTTCTCATTTCACTGAGAAGCATAAGGGAAATTTAAACGCACACACAGTCGGACACAAGCCTATCGCCAAATTAGGGTCCAGTTAGCAGATAGTTGACGGGTTCTTGCGGGGTTCTATGCTTTTTGGGTTCAGAGCTCAATTAACCAGGCAGGAATTAGATCTTTAAAAATCCCTTTGGAAGAAAAGTCCATGCCTATAAAGTCTGTAGGAGCTGCTGAAGTGGAGATGTTGTTGCAAGAGTGGAACGCAAACCTCATTCGGAGAAAACGGGTAAAGTTTTGGAACATCTGCACATGCGCCCTGTGTTCTCCCGTCTTGACCCGCTGCTGTGACCCACAAAGGAAATGACCATATTTGGATCACAGCGTCATCTCGGGTGCCTTTCGTGCTACACGTGGATACCAAACATGTCAATATTTGTGAATGAAGACGCGTGGGAAAGACGAGTCAGCGCCACCATGATATCTCCGCCTCGCTAGTGACAAAAAATCATAAAATAAGCGTCGCAAAGGGTGAATTGGGTCGATTTTTTTAACTCTGATATTAAAACTAAGATGTTGCTGTAGGTGAAAGTATTGATTTTTCACGCAATGGTCGGAGTGGAGATGTTTTGCTAGTTTCCTCCTTAAAGGGATATTTCAGGATTTTTGACATAGGGCCTCATTTCCTAGTTATCCAGAGTGTTGTTGATGTCTGGAGATATTTTTTGTGTTAATAGAATAGTTTTTGAAATATAACTGACCTTTTTTTCTTTTCTTTTTCTTTAGTATGTATATATATATTTCTGTTTTTCTTTTCTTCTTCTTTAGCTCGAAATAAAATATTCAAACCTTGTATCACATGAATTACCGCATTTTGAGGGACTATTTTCTCGCAGATCGCTGCGTTAGCTTACAGCCACGAAGCTGATGCTGCTCAAATATAAGTTATTTTAAATGCAAAATGGTTTCAATTATTCTATTAACACAGACATTTATATGGTTAGTCTGGTGTTATAAGTGATTTACCTCAGGTGCACTGTGGAGTGGGTCAGACTGTTTTTAATGCAGGCTAACTGATACCATAGAAATGTTTTAGCCTTGCCCTAGCTAGCGCCACTAGACTCTACAAATATAAGAACTGCATGAATTTAAGAAAAAAATATCTCCAGACATCAACAACACTCTGACATGAAAACTAAGATGTTAAAGGGATATTTCGGGATTTTTGACATAGGACCTCATTTCCTAGTTATCCAGAGTATAAAAAAAGACACAACGTACGATGCTTATTTCATGACATTTTGTCACTAGCGAGACGGAGATTTCCTAGAAGTAACTACAACATCGCATTCACATGTTTTATACCCACGTGTCCTGAAGGGTCCCTGACTTAACTCTGTAATCCAAATATGGTATTTTTCTTTCTGCGAGACGCCCAGTACGGAAGAGCGGAGAAATGTGCACGCGTTACAAAACTTAAAGGAACAGGCCACCGTTTTTCCATACTGATACAGTGCATCCGGAAAGTATTCACAGCGCTTCACTTTTTTCACATTTTGTTATGTTTACAACCCTAAATGTAAATATTTTATTTTGAATTTTTAGTGAAAGCAAAATGATACATGATTGTTATTTTTCAAAAAATAGAAAACTGAAAAGTGGAGGCCACATGGTGGCTTCTAGCAAACAGAAAACGGGACTTCTTATGGTTTTCTTTCAAAAATGCCACTCTGCCATAAGGCCAGATTTGTGCAGTGTACGACTAATAGTTGTTCTGTGTACAGTTTCCCCCACCTGAGCTGTAGCTCTCTGCAGTTCATCCAGGGTCATCATAGGCTTCTTGGTAACAGCTCTGGTCAGTGCGGTCCTTGTTCGGTCAGTAAGTTTAGGAGAACAGCCAGGTCTTGGTAGGTTTGCAGTGATGCCACACTCTTTCTATTCCTGGATGATGTATTTAACTGTACTTTGAGAGATGTTCAAAGCTTTGGAAATGTTTTTATAACCTAACCCAGCTTTATACTTCTCAATAACTTTATCTCGGGCCCGTCTGGGGTGTTATTGGACTTCATGATGTTGTTTAGTGACCAATACACCCATAGCTCTGAGGCCCTCACAGAACAGCTTAATTATACTGAGAGTAGATTACACACAGGTGGCCTCTATTTAATGGTTAGGGCAAGGTGTGAACATTCTGCAGTCATTAGGAATGTTATAAAGGCAATTTAATGCACTCTGAAAATGCGTTATGAATACTTATGCACGCCCCACTTTTCACTTTTCTATTTTTTGAAAAATAACAGAATCATGTATCATTTTGCTTTCACTTCACAGTTGTCTGTTACTTGTGTGTGAACTTTCAGTAAAAAATTCAAAATAAAATCTTTACGTTTAGGGTTGTAAATATAACAAAATGTGAAAAAAGTGAAGCGCTGTGAATACTTTCCGGATGCACTGTATATGTTCTCACCTGAGCTTAGACGAGTTGATACGTACCTGTCTGGTCTTTGTGCGTGCCCATGGAAGAGTGTGGTCACTTCCAACTTCACCCCGTTTGGAGCCATGGGAATATGCTGGGAGAGGCCAAATGCTAACAACATCTTTGGTCTTTTGCGTGACTGAGCACACGCACAAAGACCAGACAAGTACGCATCAACTCGTCTAAGCTCAGGTAAGAACATATCTCAGTATGGAAAGACGGTGGCCTGTTCCTTTAAGGGCTGGTTTTCTCAAAATTAGGTTTTTGTTCCCCTCTTGCACCAACATCTTCACTTCAGTAGCTCCTACGGGCTCAAACATTACAGTCTTGGGCTTAGCAAGATTTTGAAGATCTTGAAGATTTTTTTTAAATTTCTAGTTTCAAAAGACTGCAAGTCACTGTATGTTCCAAAGTTATGCCTGAGTATCAGTGATGTTGTAGATGGCGGGAGCATGGACCTCATGGTGTTCAAACATTACAGTGCAATTGGGCCAGCAGATTGCGCCTGGGTCGCCTATGCCCGGGGCCGGTCCTCTGTAGGAGCTACTTTGGTTGCAGATGCAGTTGCCTCAATGTGATAGAAAACAGCCCTTGACATAACAAGCTCCCATACAAACCTATGGAGAGACTTTGATTCAATGCAATAGTTGAACACTTTATTGTAAAGATTGGGCCGGTTTGATAACTAAATTAGTCATTGATTGTGATAATTGTCAGCTTAATCCGTTGAGTTGTCGCAGCCCTACGCTCTCGCAGACTCTTCCCGTCTCGCACTGACCTGACGGTGGAGTAGTAGTAGGTGTGGAGCAGAGACACGGTGCACAGGGCCTGCGGGTGCAGCTGCAGCAGCCGGTTCCCCTGCAGCCTGAGCAGGCGCAGGCGGGGCATCTGGAGCAGAGCCCTGGGGTGGATCCAGCGCAGCAGGTTGTGGTCCAGGTACAGGCGCAGCACCGCGGTCAGCCCTGAGAAGGTGTGAGGAGACCCCAGCTCCTCCAGCTTGTTATAGCTCAGCTTCAGGATCTGCAGCAGAGGAGGCACAAGGAATCCATCAGTCCACAGCAATCAGCACTGTTTACCGAGGCCCAGTCTGCAGTGCACATTTTAGACAGGTCCAGTAGCATCAACATTTGAGAAAGATCAGTTTGCTCTCTTAAAGGGACTATACATAAGTTTAACCACAAATAAATGTATACAAATTTAAAATGTCTTCCTCATACATGCTCCAGCAATGCCCTGGTGAGTAGAATGAGCCCTGGCCTTTTCACCGCGATTGCCTCTATATGCCTGTAAAGTCACTTAAAAAGTCTATGCTCGGGTCGAACAAGCAAACAGCGTAATAACGTCATGAGCGTTCACGCTCAGCTGTAGCGTTAGCTGTAGCGTTAGCAGTAGCGTTAGCTGTAGTGTTAGCTGTATCTCCTCTATACTGACGCTGCCGAGCGAGTGGTAACTTCAGAAGGATGGATTTAGCGAAGAATAAGAGGAGACCGGCTTCAAGCACCATCGAAACTCCAGCCCAGACCCCAAATAACAAAAAGAAACAAAGAGTTTATTCGAGTGTGACAAAAAAGGCAAAAGTGGAGTCTGATCGTCGTAGGCAAAGAACCAGAATAAACATCGGAAAATGTTGAGAGAATCTGTCAAAAGACCCGCAGCTTATTTTTGCTTGAAATGTAAGAAATGACTAAATACGTGGAGGAAAAGTGTTGTTGATGCTTCAAAACAATGGTGTCCGACTGTCCGTGCATGTTGTATAAACTTCACTGAAACAAGCCATAAAATAATCATATTTGGAAGTTACCAAAATAGTTGATCTAATAGTTTTATACCTACAGAGAAGTTGTGTAGTATTAGTAGCAGACTAGTAGTGTCAGTAATAACAGTAATTGTGCTGTACCTACAAAACATTTGAGTAGTAACAGTGATAATGGTGCTGTATTTACAATGGCAAAAATAATGTTGCTAATGTTAGCTTTTCTTGGCCGCAAAATAAGCCTGACTGTTCACGGATTTATAAGCAGTGAAACGACTACAAAAAGTGAACATGTGCCGTTTACAATATAGTTTACGAGTTAGCTACGCTAACTTTGGACCCAGGGAATTGAAGAGACGATTTAGGCTTTTCCTAGTAACATTTCTACCAGTGGAAATATTTTAATTTTTCAATTAGGTCTGCGTTTATGCATACAAAGTATACGAGTATTTTTTTTTTCTCCTTCAAACGTCATTCATTCGTTTATCTGTATTATTTGGCTTCTTCACTCGATTCACTTTGCTGCATTTGCTCAAGTATCGCATCTTGGAAAATATTCACTCAAACTGATTTGGTCTAAATATCTTACAAAACAGTAACGTTTCTTACCTCAGTTGAAGTCATGCCTGCAAATCTGTAAATTGACCAGGACGGGACTGTTATTTCTGGTGCTCATAAAGCCTGAGCGCCTCATGCACGAGCTTATCATCGAGGCTGCAGTTACGCGTTTGGCCTGAGGGGGCAATTGCGAGTACAAAACTGTCAAACTCCACAGAGCCCCTTTAAAGTGCATAATAAATAAGACATATTTTTTGCTAACACAATTGCATTTAAGATTTTGCTAAAAGTTGTACCCAGCTTTCTTTAGTTTGACCATTTTTGTAATGTTTATAGCTTCACTTCCTTTATTGGACACTGACAGGAAGTGACATAGATGAAGGCAAACAATGTTAAACAGTGGCCATATTGACCATGTTATGTCAATGGGAAATGAGTGAGTCTAACTGCTATGGAACTTTACCTCTATCGATGTCACTTCCCGTCAGTAGCTTAAAAATTCAAATAATAAACTGTTCTTCCCAACATTTCTTCAGCTCTGCTTCACTAAAATACAATTAAATCATGACTTACAACAGACGTTATCCATCTAAATAAGTCATATTTCAAAAGCATTCAAACCTGTCATATGACTTTGAGACGCTGCAGGTGAACAGGAAAAAAAAGAAAAGAAATGTAGAGTTATCAATTTGAAACTTTTGCTGAGCATTACTGATATAAATATGAGAAAAAATGCATTGCAAGTTTTCTGTAATTTTATGTTTTCATAAAAATAAGGCATTTGGTGCATAAAAGGTTGCCGATATTTTAATAATGGACAGATGCAGGTTTAAATTCATTGTATTATTGTATAATTTCTTGGATGTTTTCAGAGGGGATTTTGGATCGTCTTTAGTTTTATGTGTGCCTTCTTTTTGTGGATTAAAAGCTCAATAAATGCTTGGAATTAGACAATTTAAAAAAAACTTCAAAATATTGAATAATAAAAATATTGTCTTAAAAGCCCAAGACTGGAAGGTTTGGAGTCTGTGGGAGCTCCTAAAGTGGTGAGGAGCAAACGTGTGCACATGTATGAGGACATTTCTCTGGTCTTTCGTGCGGGTGACTCCCAGAAAGAAAAATACCATATTTGGATGATAGCGTCATCTCGGAGACCCTTCAGGACACGTGGATGTAAAATATGTCAATATTTATGAATGAATGCGTGAGGGAAAGTCAGCTTTGCAAAGCAATGTAGTAGCTACTTAGATTTATTTTTGCCCCCTCCGAGTATGTTGTAAACACAGCAAAAACAGATCTTGTTGCATTGTCCTCACCTAAATATGAATTGAGTGATGGAAGATAGGAATAGAATCTAAATGAGTGCAGTTGTGCAATTCACTGCTCAAAGCTGTACACGGCCATGAAACGTGCTTATAATTCAGTAGTATCGTTAGCGCTCGAAATGGGTTGGGCCAAAACAAAACATTTCACAGTTTGAACAGGAAACATCAGGTACCCCCGCTTTAACATACTCTTAATGCTGCCTTGAAACTCAACCATGTGGGAGGACATTTTTTATCTTTTCACACTGGAGTTGCCACACACATAGGGTGACCATATGTTCTGAAATCAAGGCCAGAGGTCTCCACGATGGCGGCCATAACAAAACTTGTGACTAAAAGGCAGATGTGCCATCGAGCACTGGCTGTTGAAATGAATGAACGGCCTTTTCTGGCTATATAATATAATATTATATATATATACATTCTGTAGCCTCTGATAAAGGCTACAGACAGACTGTTATAGATTAAAGCTGTGCCAAGTAAACTATGATATAAACTATCTATGCTGAACCTCACTTATTATTATTATTATTTTTGTAATAAACTTATTGATTGGTGCAAATTATGTTCCTCTAAATCCATGTGGGCCCCGTATTAAATTACTAGTCTTTTTATGTTTACTTCATAGATACTGAGACACAATTAGCTTGAATATCACCCAAAGAACTTATGCTATTCCCTCACAAAGCAGCTAATTTGCCGATGATGCATTGCTGCTCCTTCATTTTCTGTCGGCAATGCACTTTAAGAAAAGAACAACAACATAAAAACAAATTAAACTAGTTTCCCCTGCTTCTTTAGTTTCCAGGCCAAATAACAGGAGACAAATGTTTAATTAATGCGAATTGTCTGGAAATAAAAGATACTCAGGCTTTCATTATTTAGCACGCGTTTGCCCCGGAGATTTAACCTAGTTGTTAAATGTAACCAACTGGCCTAACTACACTGTGTGAGGTGCAACTGAGGCCAACAAAAACTGATTAGGAATAGAACTGCAAGAGGAGTTTTAAAGGTTGGAATTAGAAAAGGCGGCTGTTATTACGTTTGTGCAGGTGGAGAGCGCAAACTGACTGGTGCATCGACATTTTCAAAACAAGATTAGATAAGATAATCCTTTATTGATCTCACAATGGTGAAATCCACTTGTTACAAGAACCAATGGTAAAACTAAACTAAAAGGTTAAGGACAGTGGTTCTCAACAGGTCCACATAAAAATCTTTATGCCAACCCATAAAACAGCACAAATCCGTTACATACAACAAAATGTCTACGATGCCGTCAGAGGGTTCTCATGTGTTTGGTAAGAATATACTGGCGGGTTAAGCTTAGGGCCAGGAGGTGGGGAAATGGTATAATATAATTATATTACTTGATAATTATATTGTCTTGAGTGGTTTTATAATTACTTGACAGCATGAAACAACATGTTGATCTGTTCAAAGAAGAAAAAGTGCTGTGAGCCTGTGGTTACTGGACACTCTTATGCATAATTATCGATCGATCGGTAAATCGAGAGCTTTGCCCCCCGACTCAGCTCCCTCTTCACCACAACAGTCCGATACAGCGACCGCATCACTGCTGACGCCGCACCGATCCATCTATCGATCTCACGCTCCATCCATCCCTCACTCGTGAACAAGACCCCGAGATACTTGAACTCCTCCACTTGAGGTAAGGACTCCCCACCAACCTGGAGAAGTTTGTAGCCTACTGAAAATGGTTCCGCGACCCACTCTTGGGGTCCGACACGTCAGTTGAGAACCACTAGTGTATGCGACAAACAGTAAAAAACCTACAGTCATGTTCTCAAATGCCTGGGATTCTTGAATTAGTCCAGGAGTCCATGTTTCTGTTGTCTCTCAGATGTTAATTCTTTCAGATGTGTTAAAATGTGCACCTTGAGCTTTCACAGATCAATTGCAAATTTAGCCACAATCACAATGTCGGTTGAAAAAGAATGCAGTTCTGCCAACCAACAGACTTGAGCAGTTGTAGTTGTATTCTTGTCAACAAAAAGAGTAAGGATTGTAGCATGTATCCAAGTGTCAAGCACACAGAACATTCAATTGCAGTGGAAGAAATGATGGCACAAATGCTTGAGATGCAGAGAGCTACTGGTGACCACATGGCCATAAATCACATTTCTCATAAACGTTATGACTGGAATTTGTACAGAAATGACCCGGGTGACAAACTCTCTCCAAAAGCGAAGACGACAGCAGCCAAAGTGCTAAGGAAATACTTCTGTGATCCGCCCCGGGCCTCGACACAACCAGAAAAGTCAAGTTAATCATGACAGAGTAATGTGGCTTACGATATGGATCTTGTTTGTCTTGAGTGGTTTTCATGAGTTGAGACTTGAATAACATTTGGGCCCGGATTGTTCGACCTGCTTTAAAATATTTGCGAAAACTGCAATTACTCCAACCCCTCTGATGAGATACTTTACTATTGTCTCATAATAAGGGGTTGTGGTCGCTAATCGCTTTCGCAAAATGTCAAAATAAGGCAATGTACAGCAACTTATTGCAATCCTTTGACGTTTCTGTTTTCAGAGAATAGTTTCTGTTTTTATTATTAAAATATATATTGTATCTATGAGTAAAATTTCTGTTCATCCCAGAGGTGAAAACAGAAATATACTCTTTGATTACTTTCAAAGTGAAGAGTGCAAGTAAAATGCTTTCAGTGTCATAGTCACAGCAAAAAGAACTGTATTAAGCCTGAACTAGAACATTGTTAGAGTTCAGGCCCGTCTCACGTCTTCTGGACTGTTTCAGATTTGAGATGTTTAAAACTGTAACACAGCCTCACCGTGTTTAGTCCTGACTCTGGGACCAGAGGAGACCTCTCCCTGAGGTTCAGAGCTGAGTTGGTTCATACGGCTCTAACATGTCAGAGATGTACTTTGGTGCTAGACCATGAAGAGACTTCAGAGCTGTTTTAAAGTCTATTCTCTGAGCAACAGGAAGCCGCAGAGACCTGAGCACTGGACTAATATGGCCGTATTTCCCAGTTGAAATACATCTACAACACCAATTAAGCAGCATAGGCGTTGTCATCAAACATCGATGTAATATTTTATATGATCACCATTGATTCAACTGTTAATACACCCAACGTCTGAAGCCTACAACAATATAAACCTGTTTTGGGGCAGAGATGAACCTCTGCACCTCTGCAGGGGTATAGGCAACATGAGGCCCTGGGCCTAATCCAGCCCCGGAGAGACGCGGAGGCACAGCGTTTAGCATTCGTGCTTCAGAGTAAGAAGGTTCCAGGTTCGATCCCTTTACGGGCAGGGCCTTTCTGTGTAGAGTTAGCCTATTCTCCCCATGTCTGCTTAGGTTTCCTCCAGGTTCTCCGGTTTCCTCTACCACTAAAAACATGTACAACAGGTGCATCCTCCAGCCAGTTGATTCTGCTCCTGACAGTACCAGCGATAGAGTCTGGTTAGAGTCGGGTTAGAGAAACTACTTTTCCAGAGTGGAACATAGGCAGCAAACAAGGAGAGGAGTAAACCAGTGAAGGACAATCAGCGGCGTCATTAGCGGTTCTGCGTTAATATTTGAACAGGATTATGACTCACAAAACTCACCTACTGTTGTTGTGTATTTGGTCATTTACCGCTGATTCGGAAAAAAAAAACTCTAACAGACAACGCTTGACGGCAAAGAAACGATTCTGATTGCACGCATCCGTATCAGTTTGGCTGCAGCGGCAAAAGCGAGAACCCTGCCCAGACTGATATCCCTGTGTATAAAATATACAGAGGGGTATCATTCTGTTCTGGATGCCAGGCTAAATAAAGTACACCTTACCTTACCTTAAAACCCTCCAAGATGATTATGTGAAATATACTGCGGACATCAGAGATCAAACGCCTGTTAAAATACTCCAAATGTTGAGAGAAAACCAGCTGTTAGGACCAGATACGTAGATCACAAAGAGGAAGACTTATAACTGGCGCGACCTACACTCTGCTCTAACCTTCCAAATGTTTAGGTTGAGTTTGACGTCTATGTTGCGGCGATGATATTTATGCGGCGCTATGATAAACGGCTCTACCCGGGGGAATTAGGCGGCCGGGGAGCGCGGTGGGAGAACGGCCCCGGCTGCTGATATGTAGCATGTGAAGTTGTCAGCGGCTGGAAATATGAACGCTATTATCAGACTAAAGCAGATACATCAGCCCGCGCCGCCGGGTGAAGGCTACAATTGCTCAGTGAGTAATAGCCCATCCCCGCGGAGCTCCCTCTCAGCCCGCGGCGAGGTCCACAACCGTGTTTGTCTCCACTTGTGAAGAGACCGATGGCACATAAATAAATGATCGCTTGAGTGTCATTTACCAACAATCGGATGGAAATTGGATCATGCAGAAGGGTGCCGTGCCAACAATAAACAGATATGAAAACTGGGTTGGCTCGAGTGGGATGAAAAGCAACGTCTCGAGTATAGCCTCCATTAGGTTGGATTGATTTGGGGGAAATACCCAACATTGGCCATTTTTCTTACAAGTACTGCAATCTCATTCGTGATTTATGTTTGAAGTCAAGATGAAGCTCACAGTGCACTCTTTATATCACTCCGAGCAGCGTTAATACTGGAGACAAGACGGAAATATGGAACTCAGAGGAACTGCCATTTTCAAAAAAGTAAAAGCTAAAAAGAATAAAAAAAAGTCTATGTATTTCTGTAAGAGGTGTTAATCTGTGGAACGATTTGGAAGATCAGTTAAAACAGTCTGAAACAGTCAAAGCTTTCAAAAAGTTGTATAAATCTACTATCATTCAAAAATATATAAGCTTAGGATGAATAAAGTAAGAAACTAATGAAAAGACTTCAATAGATCCATAATGGATTAATTTAAATGATGACATGATTTAATTTTAAAGCAATACTAAGTAACGTGTTTACCTAAATAAATCATTTCCGTAGTCCCTCTGGGGGTAATACAAGTGTTAATGGGATGATTGGAGGGTCTTTCATCTCCCCCTGGTGTCTCTGGCCAGAAAACCATGCTTGCAACTTGACTGCCACCGGGGCGGAGCAACCAATACACACTAATGGAATCACGAAGAAGAAGCTAACAGGCTAACGGGCAAAGCTAACTGCGGGCTAGCGCCACTTAAACAGTATTTACAGCCAAGTTTGAGTGAAAAAAAATATTCCCATTGTATAATTGGATGTACAACACCACTCTCTCCCTTCACCTTTTCTGTCAGCATAGTATTTACTCTCCAAGACATTTAATAAGTTTTAAAAAATCGTACTTACTAAGACACCTGCAGTTGCGCTTATGGCCTCTAGGGGCAAGAGTTACTTAGTACTGCTTTAAATAAATTAACATAAAACAAATGTATATATACATATATGTTGGAATATTTGAAATGTATGTTGAAATCAATTCTAAATAAATGCTTATTTCTCTTCTGGTTGACACTATAAATGTTTGTGTTTGTTTTCTCGTGGAAGTATGTAAACTGGGTTAGGCATAATTCACTTCAGCCTAAACCCTTTCAGTCGTGTTGTACACAAATAACAGAAATGTTTGTTTATTGTTTAAAGGAATGAAATGACTAAATAAACTACTACTACTACTACTACTACTAAAAAAATTCAACACCAGTACAAGACTCCCATGCATTTCAGAACATGTTTGTCGAGGTCTAGCATAAGATGAGATCCTTTTGAATACATATTTTTGTTTTGAGGGGCATAACTAAATAATTGCAGTGGTTTTGCAAAGACTATTTACAAAAGCCATAAACCTGGCCCCGATCTGGAAGTGCCGCCATGTGGGAGATAGGCCCAATTAATCCATTATGGACAAAAAGGTTTTGTGATAAAGCCTCGACATTGGACTCTAAAAGTTGTACGGAGAAAGACTGGACGCCAAAGAAAAAGAATGTTACATGAACAAACTCGAGTTAAATGGTGATGAAAATCCATATGAAATGGATCCCAGTTTATTCAGTGACGATCTTGCAGTCTTGTTAATCCATGTTCTTATCGATATTTGGTGCCATGGTCATACAAAATGGACATTAGCTGTTATATTTCAAGTCATAAAGTAATATCTGAATGTTTCATTTGGTCAAATAAATTAAACTGATAGTCTGGAAGTTTAAATGAATTACACATTTCTACGGATCTCAGCGACTAATGAGACGAGCTTTTCCTGTGAACCAGCCTGTTAGATCCAATCAGGAGGGAGGGGGAGGAGCTTGATCCATAACTTTTGAAAACTCTGTTCCTGCTCTCCTCATTTTGCAAACTAATGGTGCGTTCCAGGCGACTGGTAACTGGTATCTTTCCCACTTGAAAATTACAATTCCGCTGTCCTCTGCCTCTGCTGTCCACTACGCTGCCGTGTGCTGGGCCCCGGGCAGAGCAGACTGAACAAGCTGGTCAGGAGGGCCAGCTCTGTCCTGGGCTGCCCCCTGGACTCTGTGGAGGAGGTGAGGGACAGGAGGGTATTAGCCAAGCTCATCTCCATCATGGACAACACCTCCCACCCACTGCACGGGACTGTAGAGGAGCTGAGCAGCTCTTTCAGTGGCAGACTGGGACACCCTCAGTTCAAGAAGGAGCGCTACCGCAAGGCCTTCATCCCCACTGCTGTCAGACTGTACGAGACTGTAAAGTAACTCATGTGCAATAACTACTATGAAAAACTACATTCAATAACCTCTGTGTTAGCGTCACTTTATCAAGCACCTGCACTAGGACTATAAACTTTGCACTGCTGACATTTCATAGTCTGCTGTAATTGTATTTTTTTAAATTGTTTATACTTTTTGCCCCTTAAAGCATCTCCATTATGTAATTGGGTTGTGGCAAAATGTACAATATCCCTTCCTCCCTCTGTCTTTTCTGTCAGTGTAGTATTTATGCTTACGGGCAATTCATGAGGAAAAAAAAACACAACATGCTACGACCCCTGCAGTGGCGCTTATGGCCTCTAGGGGCATGACTTACTTAGTTCTGCTTTAAAAGATACCTCTATTTACTATTTAATTGTTTGCACATTTCCTGTCTATCCTGCACACCCTGAGTGTTTCTGAGAGCTGAATTTAAGTGAATTTCTCCATTGTGAGATTAATTAAGGCTCATCTTATCTTGATATCAGAGCATTCCAGGTCATTATACTCATATGTAAACAAAAAGTCTAATGCTACAACAGTTAGCTCACATGATGCTAACGTTATATGAACGTTTCTCCAAACCATAAATATTATTTAATTAAAAACACGCGACATAACGTTATGTTGAAAGCTGTGACCAAAAGTAACGTTCACGTCACTGATGCAGTGGTTTTGTTACAGTTTTATCATTAGCTGCTCCTCCACTGGGGGCGCCATTACTGTCTTCATCTCGTCTCCGAGTTTACAAGTTGTAATTGACACTTTCAGCGGTGGAAAACGTACCAGTTGCCTGGAACATAGGATAGGGCTTTCTGGTTAAAGAGGGGAGGAATTTCACTCTATTGCACTTCACTTTTTAAACTTACTATCACTAGACTAGACTATCACTTTAACACACTCACTTCACTGTCGGACACTGCCAAGAATTAATTTTACATACTAAATGAAAAGTCACACTCAGCGGTCACACACAAGCATGAACGAGGAAAGAAAGGCGTGCATTTTTACCAATACGCGTTACTACAAATAATTGCCAGCGATTGATTAAATGCAAATTCACTTATACAAATATCAAATAACTACATACTGGCAACAAAATATCCATATTATTCCTTCCAAAGTCAGTTTGAGGCTTGCAATCCATAATTGTCTCCTTTCTTTCAATAATTCTGTCTGCTCTCCCTGATTTTACACAGTTTTAAATGTGATTGTGGTGAAATAGGTAAGCTGTCCTGTGCACTTCAAGACCAATGATCAGGAATTGTACAATGCATCCCGTCAGCAGGAGAGTCATAGGCTTTGGGTTTGAGTTTAACAGACTGTACTTCCGCAGCAGCTCAAATAAACCAGGCAAACGCTAAAACTGAGCTGGAGTTTACAGGTCGGGGCCTGAGGGCACTCATTTAGCCCTTAAACCAAGTCCAACCACAGCTACCGCAAACAGGACACTCGGGGGTTAACTGTCGCAGACAAGTGAAAACTGCGGCTAATCCAGTCTGACCACGACAAGGGAACCCATGTGTGCTGAGAAAAATCAATCTTCAATCTCATCTTTTTAAAGGGGCTCTGTGGAGTTTAGGAGTTTTGTACTCGCAATTGCCCCCTCAGGCCAAACGCGTAACTGCAGCCTCGATGATAAGCTCGTGCATGAGGCGCTCAGGCTTTACGAGCACCAGAAATAACAGTCCCGTCCTGGTCCATTTACAGAGTTGCAGGCGTGACTTCAACTGAGGTAAGAAACGTTACTGTTTTGTAAGATATTTAGACCAAATCAGTTTGAGTGAATGTTTTCCAAGATGTGATACTTGAGCAAATGCAGCAAAGTGAATCGAGTGAAGAAGCCAAGTTATCATACAGATAAACGAATAATTGACGTTTGAAGGAGAAAAAAATACTCGTATACTTTGTATGCATAAACATAGGCCTAATTGAAATAATAAAATAATTCCACTGGTAGAAATGCTACTAGGAAAAGCCAAAATCGTCTCTTCAATTTCCTGGGCCCAAAGTTAGCGTAGCTAACTCGTAAACTATATTGTAAACGGCACATGTTCCACTTTTTGTAGTCGTTTCACTGCTTATAAATCCGTGAACAGTCATGCTTATTTTGCGGCCAAGAAAAGCTAACATTAGCAACATTATTTTTGCCATTGTAAATACAGCACCATTACCACTGTTACTACTCAAATGTTTTGTAGGTACAGCACAATTTGTTACGGTTTAGGGGTGAGGTGCGGGAGATAGACCCAAACGCAGATCAGCTTTCCGTCAAAACTTCCAAATTTAATGGTGCACAGGCAAGACATGGACCGGAACATAGACAATGCTGAGACAAAGACAAAGGAGAATGCAGGGGGATATATACCAACACAAGGGAAATGGGGAACAGGTGTGACACATTAGGACAGGGCAGGTAATCAGACAAGAGGAAGGGAAAGCAAGAGTCACACAGACAGAACTAGAACGCCAAAATAAAACACACAAGGACAGGAACACACACAGAGACAGGGGAAAACCAAAACAAAACCCCAACTAAACCCGAATCCTAACACAATTACTGTTATTACTGATACTACTAGTCTGCTACTAATACTACACAACTTCTCTGTAGGTATAAAACTATTAGATCAACTATTTTGGTAACTTCCAAATATGATTATTTTATGGCTTGTTTCAGTGAAGTTTGTACAACATGCACGGACAGTCGGACACCGTTGTTTTGAAGCATCAACAACACTTTCCCCCACGTATTTAGTAATAATTTCTTACCTTTCAAGCAAAAATAAGCTGCGGGTCTTTTGACAGATTCTCTCAACATTTTCCAATGTTTACTCTGGTTCTTTGTCTACGACGATCAGACTCGACTTTCACCTTTTTTGTCACACTCGAATAAACTCTTTGTTTCTTTTTGTTATTTGGGGTCTGGGCTGGAGTTTCGATGGTGCTTGAAGCCGGTCTCCTCTTATTCTAAATCCATCCTTCTGAAGTTACCACTCGCGCTGCAGCGTCAGTATAGAGGAGATACAGCTAACGCTACAGCTAACGCTACAGCTGAGCGTGAACGTGCATGACGTCATTACGCTGTTTGCTTGTGCGACCCGAACATAAACTATTTAAGTGACTTTACAGGCATATAGAGGCAATCGCGGTGAAAAGGCCAGGGCTCATTCTACTCACCAGGGCATTGCTGGAGCATGTATGAGGAAGACATTTTAAATTTGTATACATTTATTTGTGGTTAAACTTATGTATAGTCCCTTTAACATAACTGAGAGGTGAATAAACTCATCGACAATCGCAACTCAGAGAAAAACACCAAGGATTCAGCCTGTGTGTTTTTGGACATGTCCGTTCACTAACAAGCGTCACGGCTACAGTCCTGTGAGGTCTGAAGTGAAGGCGAGACGCGGCCGGGGCAAACATCCATTTTCAGGTCATGTTGAGATTTTTAGCCAAACCAAAAATCGAGTCGTCCTTCAGAGACCTCCAGGAAATCGCTCCAACATCGCAGCGTTTCCTCGTCTTTCCCGCGTGTATCCACTCACAAATATGGACATGTTAGGTTTCCATGTGCACTGCAAAAGGTGACCGCGATGACGCTATAGACGGGAGAAATATATAACGTCTCTTGCAACAACCACTTTAGTAGCTCCTAAAGACTCCAAATTTCCAGTCTTGTACTAAACAATATTTTTTGGATATATTTTTTAACCTTGTAATCCTCCACCTGAACTGAGCAAATTTTTTCTAAGAGCTCGTTGAAAAAAGCGTCACAATAGCAATAAAAAACGAGGATGAAAAAGCAACTAAAATGTGTCGGAAAAGCAGCAATAACACAATAAAGAATCAACAAAAACACGCCTACAAAGCAACAAAAGATATACAAAAACACGACAAAAACGCTTCAAAATGTGACAAAAAACCTGGGGACAACGTGTAGGTGTGTAAGTCTTAGCTTTCAAATGAGGCGTTACACTTGCATACAGGCTGTAAGCTCCAGTTGAGAAGCTTTTAGATTTGGGTGAAGCTGAACTGGAGAGAATGTGCTCGGTTAAGGCGGGGCTTAAGAGGTCAATATCGAATTCCTGCCAAATATAAGCTTTGAACCACAAAATCTTTCTAACTAATACATCAACAAAATAAAACCATACATTTAAAACCAGTCAAATGACTCTCGGTCAAATGAAGACACATGACCAACCACTCCACTGGAGGGCGCCATTTTGGCTGCGTGTCATATGTGTTGACTGGTTGTGTTGATTGGTTTGCATCATAGGGAGATGCATCATAGAGAGAAGGAAATCATTGCACCCCACGGCTGAGATCCTCTGCTAATTTGCTCAACCTGCCCTCCATGGTACCTAAGAAACCTAAAGAAACTTAGGTCTTGGTGTATTTTTTGGTCCGAATTGCTATAAGAATCTGTCATGCAACAACTGTTGACCATTTTCTTACTGCAAACTCCTCTGTTTGGCGGTAGCTAACGTAAATAATCACTCAGCGTCCCACCAAGAAGAACATGGGTAATGACGTCTACCCTTCACAATGGCGCGCTCCAGGGCCAAATGCGACGTCACGATTTTTTGACCGATTCACCTACAGTGTCTCCATCACACATTTACTGCGCTGGAACCATGAGCATCTTTGAAATAAGCGTTTAGTTTCTGCCCAGTTCACTTCCCAACACAATCTCGTTCTGCGCTAGGACTGAGACCAGTATCTAATAACCACACGTGAACGATCGGGGATGTGCGGGAGGGTCTGTGAAAGAGAGAAAGACATTTGTTTGAGCAGCAGCTATAAGATTTGACTCTCCTACCGCAAACTTTCATGTTTAATTGTGACCAGACCAGATAGATAGTCCTAGAAAAGCCAACTCCATATATAGAGCTTAGCACCTCCAAGTTTCAGTTGATAACTAATGTTTCACTTTAGCGCTTTGAGGAGCATGTAAATCTTTTAAAATCCCAAACCAATGTATCCATATTTAGTGTGTGAAATTGGCTGATAAGATCTCTCAATGACACTAACTTCAGAACAAACGCGACTCTGTTAAGCCCCTGCGATCTTTAAGGGACACAAATTGCTAAATAAACTCTGCTTATTTAAACGAACCATTTGCCTGTGCTTGTTTTCCCCGGCGCGATCAGTGAGCTGGACTGATGGCTCACACAGACTCGCTCCTGTCCGTATCTCTTCCTAATTGAAAGTAAATGACGCCCCATTAGAGGTCAAATTAAAACGAGTGAAAACTAAGCTACGCGGCGTTTTGAAGACCGCGTTCTCCTGGTTTAAATTAAGCTGCGCTTTAAGGGGCTCGTATGATGCTAAATCAACTTTGATGAGCTTTTAACCATGTCAAGAGTCGTATTTCAATTCATTAATCCATGATTGAGTAGTAGACTCTGTGCACAAAATGTTTTATGCTAACTGTTATGACTACTTCCTGTCCATATTTTTAACATACATTTGAAAAATAAACAACATAATAACTACACCTTAATTAGCCTTAATAAATGATGAGTTAACACTCGGGCGGCACGGTAGCGTAGCGGTTAGCGCTCGTGCTTCACAGCTAGACGGTCCAGGGTTCGATTCCCACCTGGACGGGGCCTTTCTGTGTGGAGTTTGCATGTTCTCCCCGTGTCTGCGTAGGTTTCCTCCGGATACTCCGGTGTCCCCTACCACTAAAAACATGTACAATAGGCCATGTTGAATGAGAGTGTGTTTGAGAGTGCGCATGGGGGACGACGGATGGAAATTAGCCCAAGGCTACAATCTGGTGTGACTTGTTCATTAACATGCACTGTGCCTACCAAATAAACCAATAAACTCAACTTAATTCATCATGAACAATGCATTAGTTAAGTAGTTATTAAGTGTTAGTCTAATTTAACAAAAGAATAAGTCAAGTATGTGAAAAACTATTCATTATGAGTTAAATGTAGTAAAGTAGTTATTAAGTGTTAAGTAATGCATTGTTCATGATGAATTAAGTGTTAACTCATCATTTATTAAAGCAGTACTAAGTAACTCTTGCCCCTAGAGGCCATAAGCGCAACTGCAGGTGTCTTAGCAAGTTACGATTTTTTTACTTATTAAATGTCTTGGAGAGTAAATACTACGCTGACAGAAAAGGTGAAGGGAGAGTTTAGTTTAGTTTAGTTTATTAATTTATTTCAACAGGGACAATGTGCAAATACATTAATTAAAGATGCTTTGCACCAGATTTAGCTTGAGCTAGTTTCCATCTGCGAGAGGGGTGTTGCACATCCAGTTATACAAAGGGATTTTTTTTCACTCAAACTTGGCTGTAAATACTGTTTAAAGTGGCGCTAGCCCGCAGTTAGCTTTGCCCGTTAGCCTGTTAGCTTCTTCTCCATGATTCTATTAATGTGTATTGGTTGCTCTGTCCCGGTGGCAGTCAAGTTGCAAGCATGGTTTTCTGGCCAGAGACACCAGGGGGAGATGAAAGACCCTCCAATCAATACTTGTATTACCCCCAGAGGGACTACGGAAAGGATTTATTAAGGTAAACACGTTACTTAGTACTGCTTTAAGGCTGAATACGGTTATTATAAAGTGTTACCGTTAATACATGTAAAGCTATAGCCTGGCTAACGCCAGACTGCTGTGTGCGCTCGAATCTTTTCGAACTTCACAACAGCCTGGGGACCATGGCCGACATTTTTCCATGGATTTGGGACCAATCACAGAACGAGGAGGGACGGTAAGACGATGACGCGCTATTTGACATACGGAAGCTTGTAGTTTGTTTAGAGATAAAAAAAATTAAAAAATATTTACGGATCCAACATGACAGCAGCAGACGCGATGCCATCTTTCGATCAAGCTTTAGAACGTGTTCTAAATAGTTTAGTAAAGTTTACAGCGGGTACGTCATACGTCATCTGATACCATGATACGATTGGCTATGGCTACGTGCAGACGCATGAGAGACATTCGTAGCGCCCAATAAAAGGCTATGGACAATCGTAAACCACACCTCTCCTACGAGAAAATGAATTGGTGGTCCCCAGACTAAATATCACTTGTGATTTTAGTCTGGCGTTAGCCAGGCTAGTAAAGCTACATGTTTTACCTCAAATATTGGTGCTATTTTAACATTTGTTTAATTAGGTAGCCTTTAGCTTTAGCTACTCAAGATGTATAGGTGTGTTCCACCCACGTTGACCCACTAGGACAATGGGACGTTCCTCACAAGCCCCAAGTTAGGGAAAATAAAATGGCAACGCTAGTGCTGGGCGATATGGAAAAAACTTATATCACGATATGGATTATTTTATATCACGATAACGATACATATCACGATATACCACAATAAAGTCAGTTTTCAGTTATTCTTTGAAAAGTTTGACAAAAATATCATTGCTTACTTTTTTTCAACTTTATTTTGAAGCAGTGGTTTTGCTATGGATAATTTATATAGCATATATTGTCAATGTCAGGAAAAATGTGAGACTGCAGGATAAATGGGCTAAACATGATCTGACCAGAGTCAACACGAATTTAACAACAGAAATGTGTAAACTCGTGCGTAGAGAACGACTTACTCAGAGCATCATCTGCTCCTCAATATCAACGCTCATATTACACTAAAACAAATGTAAATTGGAGCTTATTATCGCCATTTTCTCAACTTTAATGTAATGTTTAAGAAACAGTGGGCGAGCAGTTTGTATTGTACGTCTTTAGCTGCTCTACGCGCTGCCCGATCCGTCTCTTACCTCCTGCACCACGCCTCTCCTCTCTTCTCTCTCGTGTGTTTAATCCAGATCCACGCGCTAAAAAGATCCATCACTAAAAAGCTGTTTAGTTGCCGTGCGTAAAGCAGAGTGAAACCACGCGGTGTTTAACAGGGAGAGAGAGCCCCGCGTGTACGTCCATTAGATGTCGCCGTTGCTACAGCAGGTGTGGCGGCGGACAGAGATATCGTAAAGCAGCGGGGTGTCGCAAAACCACAAGGCAGAGTTTCTTTGCGAAAAAGTTCTTTTTTATTCTTGTTTATAATCACTTAATATAAACTTAGACGATGTATAGTGACAAGACAACACCAATACATTCTTGTGGCCTATTTAATGAAATATTTGCTTTAATAATTGATTAAATTAGGTTAGAAACGATAGAAACGATAGAAGAGAAATGGCACGATAGGCACTTTTCTATCGTCCCCACGATATGTATCGTCATATCGCCCAGCACTAGGCAACGCACTGCTAGCAGTAAATAAAAACACTCAACTACAACTATTACTATTACTATGTAATTTTTACATTACTTGTGTTCTTAAAGCAAAGCAAAAGCAAAGCGACTTTATTTATACCGCGCATTTCATACACAAGGCAACTCAATGCGCCTTAAACCTTTAGTTGTCTTCTACTGCTTACTGCTGTCGTTCTCAGCTCCGGTGCAGGAGCTTCTCCGGTTATAAAAGGTTTTGCTTTGTGATGCTAATGTTGCTAACGTCCATTCCGGGCTAATGACAACAAAAGCTAACCACGCTCTAAAAAAAAAATTGTAACATTTAAGTATGAGCTTGTAAATACGACCACACTGTTTGGGTTTATAAGTTAAATAGGGCCATATTTTGCCTGATTTTTACCGGCTTCACGCCTTGACAACTGAAACACAGAAACTCGAGAAAAGAATACATTTGGAATGCTATTTCACCGGAAGAGATATCTGTACTTACATATATAGGTGTTTTAGTGTTGAAGCTAAATGCTAATGCTAATTTACTGCAGAGGGCGGTCCAATCCTGACCAACACAATCCTCCCTCTGCTATGTACATGTGTATATATTTTAATGAAATATAAAAATAATAACTTTTACTTTAATAATTTCAGGTTATAAAGCATTAATTAACAACATGGAGGGACCTAAAGAAAGTTCATAACCCGTAATGATTCACAATATGTCCACTTTTAAGCAGCGGTTGTTGAATATACATATAAAAAAAAGTGTTTATGTCCGACTAAATGGGCCTATTACTCAGGAGTTTAACCATTGGGAGGTCACAGCACTTCCACTGTTTATGGCCATTAGCAGGCACCGTAGAAGGAGTGTCAAAGTAAACTAAGTGGGGGCCACCAGAGGCTCACTGTTTATCTTGGCACTTTAGAAAGGATGCAGTCACGGGGGAAGTCGCTGCTCGGGAAAGACCAACACAAGGCATTTTCAAAGGAGGAGATTGTTGTTAGAAGATAGGTCTGAAACTGACCTACTGCCCTACATTTGTGAGTATTACTCATTAAAAAATAGCTGTTGAGAAGCTGCAGATTAGTTGGTTGAGTTGACATCACTGAATTATCATTGTCGCAATATCCATAATGGTCATGTGTGTGCCTCACCTGTAGGGACCGCATGTCCCTGAAGGCGCCCACGGGGATCAGCTGCAGGTTGTTGCTGTGGAGCATGAGCAGTTCCACACTCTTTAACCCGGAAAACGAGCTGTTCAGCAGTCTGTTAATGTTGTTGAACCTATGAGACAAAGGCAACAGCAGACTGTAGTGACAGGTGCAAACTTTTCACTGAAGTTACTAAGCCCCCAAGCATAACTGCCTTGGCTATTTTTCTTTCCTTTTTTTTTTTTGCCAACTTGAGATTTTGTTTTCATTGTTCCTTCCAAAAACTGCAGACTAGAGGTCCACCAATATGGGTTTGCCAGCAGGCTGAATTGAATGTGAGTTTACAAACGCATGAGAATCCATCTTGAACCGCTCCCACCTTCACCATTCAGGACAGAACCAAAATTCCAAAAAGACTAATTAACAATGCGGCGATCACAAAAAAACACAAGGTGCTGCAACACATAACACAAACACATAGAACTGTTCTCAAAACTAAATACTGAACGAGTTTGCAATGTTCTTTATCCAATCAGTAGCAAATGCTGTTCCAAACTAACAACCTCTTTCTGAACGATTCAAGCCAGCGCAGTCCCAGACTGACGTCAGTGCAAATGTTATTGCCACTGTAATATCAATCTGGCTCTTGCCAGGTATGGGTTTTCTAATGCCAGTGTCGCAATGCACCACCAATATTTTATGTCTTGTCTATAATCCTGTGTATGATGCTTCTAAACTGTCAAATGTCATGATCCTGTGCAGATAAATGGCAGGGCGATCGAACAGGTGGAGACTTATAAATATTAGGGGGTCGTTGACAATCTTATGAAATGGAACGCTTGTGGAACGACCGGTGCTCCAAGCTCTCTCAGAGACTACACTTCCTAAGATAGCTCAGACTGTTAAGAGTGAGGCCAGGCAAGGCAAGGCAAGGCAAGTTTATTTGTAGAGCACAATTCATACACGAGGCAATTCAAAGTGCTTCACAGTTGCAGAAAAAATTACAAGAAAACAGTTAAAATCAATCAATAAAACAACAACACAAAGTTAATCAGCAGTTAATCAGTTAATCAGCAGTTAATCAGCAGTGAGCACTAAAATCATGTTCTGTTTTTACAATGCTGTGCTGTAGGGTGGCATGAGGTATGGGATGGCTGTCTGGTTTGGGTCTCTCACTGTTCAGAGCAGAGGTCAAATTGAAAGACTTGTGAGAAATGCAATGAAAGTGATTGGGAAGGCAGAATACCCATCTTTAAAAAATATGTACAACAGATTAGCTCTTGACAAAGCAAGGAAAATCATCACCAATCCTGGCCACTTATTGCATAGATGCATAGACTGTCTGTGCTGTAGTCTACTGTATGTTTCTATGTTGTGAGCCCAAGACAAATTTCCCACAGGGGACAATATAGTTTAATCTCATCTAATCTAAAATGTGTCAGTGTGACAGCAGGGGGCGCTTTATTAGAGGCATTGGTATGATTTATTCAGGGCACTCATGTTACGTAGGTACTTCACAGGGAGCTCGTAAATCTGCAGATTGAAAAACAAAAAAGGGTAAGTCTCCATCTCTTATGGTTCTGAAATCATACGCAAAAGTCTGCAACATATAAAATAGGATCTGAGCCTCAGACTCACAAACTTGTGAGCGATTTTCACCCCAATATTTCTCAGCTCCTTGAGGCCTAGGAAGTTGTGGAAGGGCTCATTTTAAGGCTGTAACTGAGCTCTTTCAAATGCAAAGCGCGGTAAGTCTCTGTCACTTTCAGCTATGTCCCCAGACAGTCACAAGGGTAGTTACGGCACAAAACAAATAATGTCAAAGTCATCTCTATGAGGATCCGGATTGTGTTGTCTATTTTCACACACGCACAAAAAATATGACAGTGCTTTGAGACTGACTATGTGCATCATTGTGTGTGTAACCCAGGCTTGGATATGGCAACATGTTTTGCCACCTCTCAGGAAAGTGAACATAACTGTCATCTGCCACGTTTCATTCGGACATTCAGGTGTTAGGGGAAAGTGAGAACAGACAGTGGGGACTAATGTTGTCTGTCTGTATTTCTAAAACATGTGAATAAAGCCACTCAACTCGTGCAGTGACGACACGCTGTTAGCACACACTCATTCTCCCTCGCCATTTCCCAATACGAGCTTGTTTTTTAATGTGGTCTGCTAAAGCTGGGGACACATTATGGAATGTTTTTTTGTTTTGTAAAGACGGCCTGCACACATTACATGAGTCTGTCAGACTTCGAAGCTATGCAAATTCCCTCATGTTGCATCTAATGTCCGCTGTGCTTTGGTGGCTGCACCCTTTGAGATAGGGTGAGGAACTCACTCACCCACTGGGAGGAGGCCCTGGAGAAGACCGAGGATACACCGGAGGGACTATGGCTATGACTACGGCTAAAAAGCGTAGGAAGCTCCTTCTTCTCGTTGACCCGGACATGCGTCAGTGAGGAAAGGAGTTGTAAGGTTTCCTATAATACCTCCTACAGCAGAGGAACCTCGGGATGTTCCTCATCAGCCCATAAGGAGCTAAGAACAATCCCACAAGCCAATGCGCTGCCTCCTGAAGGCTTGAAATGGACAGTTTTGCTCAGTGACATTTTATTCAATAAAAGTATGAGCCATATCCTAAATGTATGGAAGTATAAAGCAGGTCATGCCAGTGTTTGAGCCACAGCAGCATCTCAAGGTTTTAATAAATTATAGGAAATCTCTCAACGTATGGCAGCATTTGTTTAGACTTTACGAGAACAACATTTGCATTTTTCTCTGCTGCGAAAGAACGGACCATGCTGTGCCACTAATGCAATGAAACAGTTTATTCATCATCATTCTGTGTAGTTTCATATGGTGTCAGCCAAGGTTGTCCAAACTTTTTTCATAGAGGGCTGCATTTTGAAGTTTGTACAGCATTGAGAGCCACAAACCGGTGGTCCACACGGTGAAACATTCAACTGGATGCATTTAAGAGCGGTTTTAACGGTGTCTCACAGCTTTATTTAGACTTTGAGGGTTAATGCACCTCTGTCTCTCAAAAAAACAAAAAAGTTATTACGGCTATAATTGTGAAGAATCATTCGATTTGCAGTAAAAACTACTATCTCTGGTGATATGTGCAACTTCAACAAGAAGCATGAGGGCTACAAAAATTGGTCTGAGGGCTGCATTTGGCCCCCGGGCCGCACTTTCGGCACCACTGGTTGGCAGTGGTGCATGTTTGAAGCTTTCAAAGTCAGTGATTAAACAGTGGTGTTTATGAAGAGTTGTTTAGTGTTTTTTCATTCTGACATTTGTGCAGTTGCTCAGATTCTATTTGTCCGCAGGAGCAGGGCCGACCCAGCAGACTACACAGCTGCTTAGGGCCCCCTAGGGCCGGCCCTGTGCAGGAGGATACAGAGTGTATATTGTAGTCCATTGCAGTTTTTTATGAATCAACTGGTAGCTGTAACTTCCTGGTTGTTCCCTCCGCTGGGTGAGGAAGGTTCAGATTGTCCTGACGGGCAGATGGAGCTGCTGAAGCTCCTGTTCCTCACTGCAAAAGTGACCTTATGACCTTATGACCGAGACCTTTTAGATGCAGCTTATGTCTCTGAGCTGGCCCGGGACCGCCTCAAATCCCTCCCTGAAAAGTGAGAAAAAGTGTGCGTGGGTTGTATTGTTGTCTTGGTATCTGGGCTCAGACTGCTGCATCCGCAATCCAAAGAAAGCAAAGGAAAGGGATAGATAGATAGATAGATAGATAGATAGATAGATAGATAGATAGATAGATAGATTGAATTAATATGAATATTGTCGTGAAACGCTATGAACAAGTTCGGCGACCGACAGTCGGAAAATCGTAGCAAAATCAAGCAAAGTGTGTCACTTTGCTTGATTTTGCTACGATTTTCCGTTATTGTTTTCTAGCCAGTGGCATAGACTGTGGACGACGCAGTCAATCTGGCCCTCCACTTCATCCTGGAGCATCTGGACTCCTCAGGAACCTACGCCAGGATCCTGTTCGTGGACTTCAGCTCTGCCTTCAACACCAGCCTCCCTGGACTGATACAAGACAAGCTTTACTTGATCAAGTTTGCGGACGACACCACCCTCATTGGGCTCATCTCGGATGGGGATGAGTCCGTCTACAGGAGAGAGGTGAACCGGATGGTGTCCTGGTGCAGCCACAACAACCTGGAGCTGAACGCCCAGAAGACAGTGGAGATGATCGTGGACTTCAGGAAAGACACAGCCCCACCATCCCCTTCGCCCTGACAGACTCTCCCACCCCCATCCCCATCGTGGACTCCTTCCGTTTCCTGGGCACCACCATCACCCAGGACCTCAGATGGGAGCCGACCATCTGCTCCCTCATCAAGAAGGAATGTTCTTCCTGCAGCAGCTGAGGAAACTTAAGCTGCCTACTAAGATGCTGGTGCAGTTCTACACGGCCATCATCGAGTTCATCCTCACCTCCTCCATCACCGTGTGGTACCCCGGCGCTACAGAACGGGACAGGCACCGACTGCAGCGTATTGTGCGTGCTGCTGAGAAGGTGATTGGCTGTGAGCTCCCATCTCTCCAGGACCTGTTCTGGAGAGATGGGTGTGGGTTGGATCACAGCTGATGGCAATAAAAACGATTCTGATTCTGATTAACAACAACACAGACCTAAAAACTGCTAAAAGCGATATCAAATAAGGGCACCATAGAGGTAGCACTTCTCATTAAATCAATGGAAAGCATTCAACTTCTTCTCCAACTGTGCCAACTTTTATTTTGCCTTCAGGAATAGGCCAACCGCACGATTCGACCGACCCTCACAAGCGCCATGACTTCTGTTTGAGTAGCCCGTTCCAAGTTCCCCTCAGTAAAAGTATCTGGAAGCATTTGCTCGCGTACCCCAGGTTGATGCGGCGGGTGTGCGGGGGCAGCCCAGGCGGCACCCCCGGCAGGGACCTGAAGGTGCAGTGGACCTCTGACGACTGGTAACAGTTACAGGAGCGCGGACAGGAGTGGACCAGAGACCGACTGAGGAGGCAGAGGAGCAGGACGGGCAGCGCCCCCGCCACGGCCCGGGACGTCATCCTGGACACACTGAGGAGACAGGCAGACAGAGGGGTAAGACAGGGCTACGGACTGGACTGGAGAAAGGAGCAAGAAAAAATAAAGTAAACCCAGGATAAAGGGCAGATCCTAAAGGCTACGTGTGCGTGATTTGGACCATTTTCAAATTAGTGAATTAGATAAGTTTAAACTGTTAAATGCGGTCCGAAGTCGTTCTTGAGTTTCAAATAATGAATGCAAAAAATGTAGAAAGTGTGGATAAAATCGGGGGGAGGTATGACCCTATGAGACTTTCTCGAAAGCATTAGTTTGTGGTGGCGCTCCTCGTGTGTGAGGTGTCAGTGGGATTGTGTTTAAGGATCCAGGTTTTAGAGAGGGATCAGAGAGGGAAGGCCTTGCCTTCCCTCTCTGATCTGATATTTTGACACTTCATGCTGGCCGATCCAATACAGTCTTTTTATATTATTATATTTTAATATAGGCCTACTATATATTATATAATTATATCCTTTGTAATAGTAATACATTTTAGACCTATTGCATATTAGAGTAGTTACATCAACTTGTCTAATACTGACCTAGGCCTTCTAATAAACATGTCATGTCATTATGGCTTAAACAGCATTTTACTATAAAACAAAAAGGTTTTATAATTACAACATTTCTAAGCCACTTCACACAAAAAAGCAAATTCAGGTCAATGGCATTATGTTTAGAACCCTAAAAGTCATAAGCCCTACATTATAGGAGCACATGGCTTTTATGCACAAACACATGAACCTAATAGAGCACTCTCATCACCCTGCTGGAGGGATTCTGCCAGAGCTTCAGGCTCCTCAGTAAAAAATAAAAATCACCTCTGTAAAGGTAACCAGTATCTTTTCTCTGTCGTTATTATGTTTTAGCAGCTGCTGAGTGTCCTCAGTGAGTGTTCAAGGGGGTTAGCAGCTATAGCTTAGTGATAGCAGGGCGAGTCTCCCAGCTAAGCCACACATGCCTTTTATTGTTCTGGCTAATGGATGTTCACTGGAGAATAAAACAGATTAACTGCTAAGCTCTTCCCAGAAGATGGTGAAAGACTGTTGTGGAGCGGAGGGAGCTGCGCAGGAGGAAGAGGAACCAGTGCAGGACACCACGCTCTGAAACGGACAAACCCAGGAGGTGGTGCACCGTTTCAGAGGATCAGAGAAGACTGAAGGCAGCCAGGTTTCCTCCGAGTGCTACGGTTTCCCCAACCTCCAAAAACATGCTGATCAGGTTGACCCACAGTAGTGGCGCGGCTCAGTCGCAGTGGCTCAGGACTAACACCTGAACACTATGTCGTTGTACACTTGTACAATGACAAATAAAGCACTTACTGACTTACTTATATTGTGGCTTCTAGCGATACGGATATCACATCACCTGATATTATTGATTATTATTCACTCTTCTTTGTACCAGCAAAGTCCAGACATTAAGTTCAGAATAGAGAACTGAACTCTATTTACCTCTTCTTCTTGTACGTTTAAAGGCACTCTGTGTAAGATTTTGGACTCTCCTTTTGCCAAATTACAAAACACAGTAAAGCCTATTTCTGCAGTTGGTTAATCAAAGAATGGATTAGGATGAGGACCTAAACTATTTAAACCTCAAATTTGGCTTCCTTCAGTCGACATCTCCATGGAGACGAGCTGGAGACGTCCTGCTCCCAATAAAGTTACTGTCAGGTCTGAGGAAAAAAAATAAACGTTTGTATTTATCCTAGTGATTGGTTGAAATGTGACGCATTGTGGCTTTAAAGTTACAAATCAGGAAAGTGTGATAATCTGAAAGAGTAGCACTATAGCGTCTGCCCCACAAAGTATAATATCAGTAACTGCACAGACTGCGGGTCCATCTGCGCTGCACTCATTATCCCTCCCAGGAGGAATAACCCACACATGTTCTTCACACGCTTAAGCAGAACCCGTTATTTCAGAGCTATTTTTAAACCCAAACTTCACACTACAGATACTACGGCACACCTGACTCTTGGACCTGCTCACCTACTGCTCTCCAAAAGCCCTGAGGTCATGTACATAAACTACAGGGGGAATCCCGCCTTGTACGCGCACTTGGGCACATGTACTTTCATGACACAGCGCCTCTTACTTCTACTTCAGTGGCGGTATTATGAATCAATGGACGACTGTTGGTATTTCTTTTGCCTTCTCTCGGACATGGTAGGCACAAGAGTCACTTTTTGAAGTTCATGTCGTAGTTTTATCACCCAGCATGTTTTACTTCAACTTGAGTGATATTAGTTTGAAGTAACAGTACCTTAAATAGCGGTAACAAAGATTGGGTTACTCTTTCCACCCAGTATGCAACAAAAGCCTGTGTACCCAGGAAGAGCTAGTTTATGTCAAACCTGGTGCAGTCCTGATATATAAGCTGCTCCAGAGCCTACAGCGGTGAGTAGAACTACAGTGAAATGGTTCCATTTGGGTAATGTCACGAGAGGCTTGAAGCTCCAGTAACTCTATCTCATAATATAAATACCCTAAACCTGACTTTTACATGTCTCAGAAACTACACCATCAATACTAAACTCTCCTCATGGCGGCATTTGGTCAGAAACAGGGCAGTGCTTTATTCACCATCATTTCTTCCTGTTTCACTTTCATGGCGTCTGGTATTTTGTTGGTTTGGGTTTGGGAGAGACATTTTCGCCTTGACGTTGTGTTTTGGTGAGTGACGTTTGCTTAGGGGCCGGGCTGGACCAGAAACCAATGACTCTATTGTTAAGCTGTTTCAGGTCAATATCGCCTCTTGTAAGGTTTAAAGGGTTAAATAATGTAGAACAGACTGTCACATAATGCCTCCTTTAAGACATTTAAACTTAACTTTATATTCTTGTATTTTAGCCAATGGCCGCTGGCTGCTCTGCTTTGTGACGACGACACTGGAGGCCGCCATTGCTGTAGTACCGCCATATAGCCGCAAGGCCCCCATTGGAATCCATTGCACTTTAGACACGTTAAAAACGACTTTAATGCCCGGTGCCTCATATTTTGGAACTGTCTACAGCTCGATATTCCTCCTGTGATTACGCTGGGTTAGACACAATCAGAAGCACCGGGCTGGTTATCGTAGGATACATTTTAGAAATCTCCTACATAATGAGGGTCGGACTGTTAGCATTGGAGCTGCGCGAGCTACACGTCACGCAAGGGCCGAGTCTACAGTGAAGATCCCGCCCTTATGCCCTTATTAGGAACATGCTTCGTCAGAGCTGGGGAGGAGGAGTCTGTAAATCCGCCATGATTTCCCCCTCGAACGTGGTCATTGTGGTAAACGGGGAGGAGTGAGGAGTGACAGTCTATTAATAATATGTCTATGGTTTTAGCTCACGAGTTATTGATTTGATCTAATGTTTCAGAGTGTTTTGTTAGGTAATTCTTCATAATGATTTCTTTTCTCTGATGGTATTTCCATTAAAAATATGACCATTTCCACATTCTAACATGTTTTGTTTCTCATCATTTATGTCACGACTGGATCATAAATCAGACTTTTACTCAAACAGTTACTCAGTTACTGAGTACTCAAGTACTTTTTTTACTTGGGCAGAGGTGGATAGAGGATCCAAAATATTTACTCAAGTAAGAGTAGCATTACTTTAAAATAATTTTACTCAAGTACAAGTAAATACAAGTACAAGTGGAGTAAATGTTACTTTAGTACTGTGAGTAACTGAGTTACTGTTGGAGTGAAAAAGTCTGATTCATTTTCATTGACGCCATAAATTGTGTGAAACAAAACATAAAATCACAAAGAAAATATCTGAAAATACAGAAAAACTAAATGATTGTGGAGTACGAGGAAATGAAAATATGTCACTTAAATATTTACTCACAGATAGAAATGGACCAGAATCTGACTCAAGTAGAAGTAAAAAGTACTGTATCTCTAAGAAGTACAATGTGTTCAAAAAATGACTCAAGTACAGTGAGTAAATGTAATTGAGTACTACCCGCCTCTGTATTTGGGCCACTAGGCCTACTTTATTCTACTTTCTTTCTACTCCTACTAGAGTAAAATGATTATTAAGTAACTTTACTCTTACTGGAGTAAATATTTTGGCTTCTCTACCCATGACTGTATAGTAACAATAGCGACAACCAACCCATCCATCGTCATGACAACCTGCCCCTGGAGAAGGGTGGAAGCTTTCATTTACTGTCAGTGTGACTGCTGTGGGACGGCCTGTTAATGAGCAAGCAGTCACTTTACCAAAACAAAACAGACTCCTCCTTCTGCTTTTACTATACAGTACTTTTTACTTCTACTCGAGTAACATTCAAATAAAGTATCTGTTTCTTCCTTGAGTAATAGACGAGATCATCTTTAAGAGACACATCTTTATTTTAACGCATGCAATCGATGTGTTAACCTCTTAACCCCCGCCTGAACTGACCACATTTTCTCCAGTTCGGCTTTACCCAAATCGTAAAGCTTCTCGACTGGAGAAGCAACAGTGTAACGCCTCATTTGAAAGCTAAGACCTACAAAAGTGAACTTTTTTTTGGTCACGTTGTTCTTGTCACATTTTTTAAGCGTCTTTGTCATGTTTTCGCCACATTTTTGTCACATTTTTGTTTTTCATTTTCATCCTTGTTTATGTCACTATTTTTTTTATGCTTTTTTTTTTTTTCACTTGAGTCACTATTTTTTACTCCCACTTCAGTAACTGTTTATCAAGTAGCACTTTTCTTCTGTGTTAGTAAAAATCATAAAGTATCGTCTTTATTGCAAACGAAGAGAGCGTTGCAACATGAAAGCAAATGCATCATCTGATTAAATGATAATATTTGCCCAGGGGCTGATTCAAACTGGCTTTACCTTTAAAAAAAAAAAAAGAAATATAAAAAAGCAGGCTGTGGATGGTCCTCTTTTATCTCACGGAGTCAAACATTTCCACTTTATGAGCGCAAATCATCCGGAGGGAAATTCAGCGTCAAAAGTTAAACTCCATGCCGCTCCACGTGGTTTGAATGAAAAAAGAAACAACAACAAAAAAGTAAAAGTCTCCAGAAAACGTGGCCCCAAAGCAAATTAGTTTAGGGGGAAAAGTCCGGAGAAAAAAAAGTGGCGTGGAAGTAAAGTTTCCCAACAGGTCGCGGAGTCTCGGCACGAGTGAAGAGGAGAGAGAGGAGCTGGTGCGTAAAAGGAGGCGTGCGCTTTTGGAGAGAGGAGGCGTGTGCGCGTGTGTCTTTGGAGAGACGGGCCACTTCGCCTCGGGCTCCAACTCAGTGGCACCACGAGTTCTGAAAGTTTGCACCGCGCGAGCACAAACTGTTGATCCGTTTAAATCCAAAAGGCCTAGTTCGTTATTTTTGGCTAGTTTCCCCCCCCCAGAGGTTGAGGGGGTTGAGAGGGAGAGAGGCAAGGGGGAGAGAGAGAGAGAGAGAGAGAGAAAGGTGGGAAGAGAGAGAGAGGGGAGAAAGAGAAAGGTGGGCAGAGAGAAGAGGTGGGGAGAGAGAGGGAAAGAGAGAGAAGTGGGGAGAGAGAGGGACAGAGAGAGAAAAGTGGGGAGAGAGACAGGGCGAGAGGGAGGGAGAGAGAGGTGGAAAGAGAGAATGGTGGAGAGCGAGAGGATAAGAGAGAGGGAGAGAGAGGGGAAGAGAGAAGAGAGAGAGGGAGAGAGAGGGGGAAGAGAGAATGGTGGGGAGAGAGAGGGAGGGAGAGAGAGAGAAGGGGAGAGAGAGGGAGAGGGCGATGAGGAGAGAGAAAGGGAGAGAGAGGGGAGAGAGAGGTGGGGAGGAGAGAGAAGTGGTGGGGAGAGAGAAAGAGGGAGGGAGAGAAGGTGAGAGAAGAGGGAGAGAGAGTGAGAGAAGAGGGAGAGAGAGAGAGAGAGGTGGGGAGGGAGTGAGAGAGAGAGAGAGAAGTGTTGAGAGAGAGAGGTGGGGAGGGAGAGAGAGAGAAAGAGAGAAGTGGGGAGAGAGAGAGAGAGAAAGGGGAGAGAAAGGTGGGGAGAGAGAAAGGGGAGAGAGAGAGAGAGGTGGGGAGAGAGAAAGGGGGAGAGAGGGAGAGAGAGAGAAAGGGGAGAGAGAGAGGTGGGGAGGAGAGAGAGAGAGAGAGAGAGAAGTGGGGAGAGAGAGAGAGAGAGAAAGGGGGAGAGAGAGGGGGAGAGAGAAAGGGGAGAGAGAGGGAGAGAGAGAGAGAGGGAGAGAGAGAGAAAGGGGGAGAGAGAGGGAGAGAGAGAGAAGGGGGAGAGAGGGAGAGAGAGGGGAGAGAAGGGGGAGAGAGAGGGGGAGAGAGAAGGGAGAGAGAGAGAGAGAGAGAGAGAGAGAAGGGGGAGAGAGAGGGAGAGAGAGAGAAGGGGAGAGAGAGAGAGAGAGAAGGGGAGAGAGAGGGAGAGAGAGAGAGGGAGAGAGAGAGAAAGGGGGAGAGAGAGGGAGAGAGAGAGAGAGGAGAGAGAGAGAAGGGGGAGAGAGGGAGAGAGAGAGAGGGGAGAGAGAAAGGGGAGAGAGAGGGAGAGAGAGAGAGAAGGGGAGAGAGAGGGAGTGTGAAGCGTGTTTAGGAGGAGCTGTGGCGCGTGGGGAGGGAGGTGCGCGCGCGAACACGAGAGGAAAAGTTGCAGAAGAGGGGGTTTCACGCCGCTGTCCTTCAAACATGTTCCATTGTTTGGTGAAGATACTGGTGCAGGGTTTCCACGGGGCATTACAAATCATTATTAGGGAGACACTACAGGCCAAACTCTCTTTTTTATGTTTAGGTTTTGGGCCTATTTGGTCTAAACTATTATTAGCCTGGAAACAAAACACACAAACATAATCTTCACAATAACATGTTTAATTATTCACTGATTTGATGTTTCTCCATAGATTTTTTGGGGAAGTTGTCATTTCAAGGACCATTTTTCTCCAAAAGCATTTTTTCCCATTGGTGCGACACTGTCTTATTTCTAAATGAAAATATAAAACGACAGAAAACTTGAAATACATTTTTCCCTCATATTTATGTCATATTTATTATCCACAGTATACGTTTCAAATTGATATCTGGAAATTCAAAAGGTTTCCCTATTCACCTGCAGCGTCTCGCATTAAAAGCCATTAAAAAGCAATAAATCGAATTCAAACTGGCTTTTTTTTTTTGCATTTGCATTCAAACTACTATAGTATTCAACTGGCCATTAAAGAGCATTGAATTTGACTTGCTGCCCCCTGTAGGAAAGCTGCAGTAATAACGGTGTTGAAGCATTTAGTTTAGTTTAGTTTAGTTTATTTATTTGTTTGAGCAGTTAACCTGCCCAAAGGGAGTGGGCTGAAGCCAAAGGCTTATAAGCGCCCACCCCAAAATAAAAATAGTAACATTACATTTAATATTTACAAGGTAGCAAATCATAAACAAAGGAACATAGGGCAAAGTAACAATAAATGATGAAGAAGAATAAAACAAAACAACAGCAAAATAAAGAACAAAAGAATGTGCTACTTTTATGTTATAAAGGTTCATTAATACATATTATACTCTGAGATCTTGCTACTTCCCAGTTGTCATTACCATCCTCAATATAATTTAATTTGGGTTATCATTAATTATCATTATTAAAGGTGCATTAATACATATTATACTCTGAGATCTTGCTACTTCCCAGTTGTTATTACCATTCTTAATATAATTTAATTTGGGTTTAATTATCATTATTATTATATTTGTTTAATTGAGTTATATGTGAAGTATGATGTAAGCCCTGCATAGTGAGGTGCATTAAAAAGCCAGGGTGTAGAGCGGGTCCATTGAAGAGGGCAGTAACTCCCCCTCAACAAACCCCCACCCAGCTGCCCTAACAGCTGATTTGTAGATGATGTTCCTATGCTGAGTGGTGCATTAAAAGACAAGGTTTTGAGCCCGTTGGGAGGGTCCCTCTCAACAGATTCATAACTTGCTTACCCTAATTCTCAATTTGTAAATTTGAGCAATAGAATGACATTTCCATGTGATGATACCAGCATTAGCCTGAAGAATCTTTACATCACTTCACAGATGACCTTATGAAGCTCATAGAGAATAGAATTTTCTCCAGTTTGGCTTTACCCAAATCTAAAAGCTTCTTGAACAAAGCATCAAAACAGACTCAAAGATGAAGATGAAAATGCAACAAGAACGTTACCAGAAGAGCGACAAAAACATAATCCCACGTGTTCATTCATATTTTAACGTCTTCAGTGAGAATCACACAATGGAAATAGTGATGAAAATAAAGACAAGCCCATACATATAAAAAGTGTTTCCAAACAGTTAACCAGTACTGTAACTGGCAACCAATTGACCGTTGCTTCGGTGCTGATAACACAAAAATACACAATGTGAATATTTGCCATTTTTCAGCTGGTCTTAAACTTTTGATCGGGACTGTATAATCCCTCACGTAATCAGTGTCCAGCAGCCTTATGCGGCTAAACGGCTTCAACATATATTACGTTTGATTGAGGATTCAGAACATTAGCCTGCTTTACTGCCTTACTTTAATCTAGCGCTCGTCCACACAGTGACGCCCAGTTCGACCTGTTCAGATTAGCTCATGCAGATTTGATCAAGACTGTCAGTCAATACTTAGCCGCTAACTGGATAGATCAGAAAGGAAACAAACAAAACAAACCTCGTGCTATAAAGGCACAGGTAAAAATACTCTGCAGCTGCTGTCTTCTGAGGATGTTTCAATACAGGGATGAATATGAGCTTTTAACTATGGTATGATATTCAGAAGACAATATATTATACATTATACAATACAATACAAAAAGTGCATTAAATACAAATGAACAAAATTTGATAAAAGGCCAAGTGTGTTTTAAGAGCAGATTCAAAAACAGGCGCAGAAGAAGCCTGTCTAACGTGCAAAGGCAGGTCATTCCATCATTTTGGTGCAGCCACGGCAAAAGCCCGGTCCCCTCTGTGCTTTCAGTTGGTCTTTGGGACGCTGAGGAGGAGCTGGTCAGCCGACCTGAGAGACCGAGACGGAGTATGGGTGTAGGAGCTCAGAGAGCCATTTAAAAACAAACATAAGCCATTTAAAATGGATCCTAAAGTGCACAGGCAGGGAAGTGAAGATAAAATGGGGGTGATGTGCTCAAACGTTCACATGCCAGTTAAAAGACGTGCCACTGCATTTTGTCCGAGCTGCAGTCGGGAGACACAGGCCGGACTTACCCCAAAATAAAGAGAGTTACAGTAATCCAGCCGAGTGGTCACCGAGGCGTGGATTACTGTCTCAAAGTGCTGCCGTGTCAAAAGGTGCTTAACTTTAGCGAGCTGCCTCAAATGAAAGAAACTGGACCTCACAACTGAGTGGATCTGACTCTCCAGTTTAAAACTCAGATCCATTTAAAAACTCAGGTTGACCATTTCCTCTTTACAATAGACATTCAGGTTTTCCAAGTCCACGGGATTATAACTGGAATTGGGTCCAAACACCATGACTTCCGTTCATTAAAGAGACTAGATGCAAGTTGGTCATTTTATGCTCACTACTGCCACCTCAGGTCTTATGCGTAACTGCAGTCTATATTAAGCTCGTGCATGACGGAGCTTCGGACCCGAAGTAACAGTTTTTGAGTGACAGTGCAGGATTTTAGAGGCAGTTGTGGTGAACAGGTCTGGGCTCATTCTACACATTAGGACATGGCTGGAACATGTAGGGGGATGAAAATACATAGTTTTAACATTTTTAAACTCTGTATAGTCTCCTTAAAGTGCAAAAGTTCAGGGTGATTCTTTGCCATCATTTAGACACATTAGCAGTAAACTTAAACAGAAGCCATATTTTTTCTGAAGCGGTACATACATTTGGCAGTCATCTGTGTAGCAATGAAAGGACATAGCATGTTTCCGGAGGATTGAGCCCAGGGGCAGCAGTTACAAGGAGAAGAGAATAGGGCCTAAGATGAACCCTTGGGGCCGTCCATAATACAGAGGAGCATGTGTGGACTCGGTGTCTGTTAGACGGACACTGAACGTTCTGTCCAGGTTATATTTGTTGTTTACTCGTCCATATCAAAAACTCAGTTTAATTCCTGTTGGATAAACTATTAGTTACCCATTAATTATCTTTTCTAACCATAAAACGTGCATTTGAGTGATGTCACACCCCAGACCCATAGAAGTGTGAGGACTATATCGTCAGGTCAAGCACAACACATGAACCTCAACTTTCCTAAAACAAAACTCTGCTTCATTCTCTTTCTAACAAGTGGTGGGAGAAACAGCAGTTTTACTCTATGATTTAGTTTGATCACACTTTGATTGGTTAAGTTAATTTGTCTCCAACTCAGATCATCACATTGACCAATAGTGTACGAGGAGTGGGCGGGGCCTATGTGTGACAGAGAGCGGTATTAAACAAGGCAGACCTAAATTGTAGAGCAATCGCTGACACTATGGTGAATATACACATGATGGATACAAACATGGAATGAGTCTTTTCCATTTCCAAAAGCCATAACCTAAAACACTGTCCTGTTCAAACCCTTGTGCTCAGACACGGCAAAGATACTTTTCTTGTCCCGGGGGCATGTTTCCACATTTCGGTCACCTCTTAATTCCAACAGAAGTCCAACAAGGAACATGAAACAGAATGTGAGAAGTAGACAGCAAGGGCAACAAAACCGAAAGGCTGAACAAGAACAACTCAAATCTGCCATATCAGGCCATTGCAAAAGAGAGAACATTATGGACCGGGACGGAGGATAACAAACACCGGCGATTGAGATTTGTAAACGTGCCCCCGGGATGAGAGGGGCCTTTTTTCTTTCACACACCTGGGATGCTCTACTGAAGACATGTGACCAACTCTGAGGAAGACTGCAGAAAATGAGCCGTCGAAAGTGTCAGGTATGAAAAAAACACAATGGTCTGATTTAAAAGGATTGTCAATGTCATTATCCATCTGTCAATTTAGAGGAAAAAGTCTGTAAATTACTTGACATTGCTGATCCTGTGCAAATGACAATAGAAAAATGAGCAACATCCTGAGGTAATTCCGATTTCCCGAGGTCCCCAGGTCACATGCGGATAGTGTTTGTGACGCTCCAGCACCAATTGTTTTGTAGGGTTTCTGATCCAAACCCAGAAATAAATTTGATTTGAACGAGTGTACCTCCAATCCGGGAACATGCTCATGGATTATTGACCAAAACTCTTCCATACCTGACTTCGAAAGGTGTCCAAGTCATAATAGAAAGGGAAATGAAAGTCTCTTGGTCTCATTGGCGCAGGTGGGATCTCAAACCGGAGCAGCAGATGTCAGGAGCTGGCCCTCAGAGGAAAACCCCGCTTCAATAAAAGATGGGAGCATGAATACGAGATGATGTTTTTCCCCGCGCAGATGACACTCAATAAATTATGGTAATGAAAAACGTTGGAAGGTAATGGCTGATTTACATTAGCCACACGACTTTGATCACTTTGGAAGCTGGGCCTTGATGAGGCGCCAAAGTCGGAGCGCGTGTGGACATGAAAACCTGGGAAAGAGATCTTTTGTAGCTTATATGGTGTTTTCAAAGACGGCTGTAGCTACAAAAAGTCTGGGCGAGTCCAGTTCAAGACAAATGTCAAGATTGTAAGGCAAGTCACAGCCAGGAAAAGAAACTATTTACAGGTATTTATTTATGTATTTATTTGTTCATGTCATGTCACGCCATTACACTTTTTTTTTTTCATCCATACATATGAACAAAAAGGAACAGAATGAAGATTCATCTTGTAATATCTGTTCCCATTAGCAAATATACAAAATAAAATCAGAAATCCCCATCATTCTACCCCGACTCCTCACCAGGTCACAAAGCATAACAAAACAGCATCATTTCTCTTACAGTTCACTTCAGGTGTTTTCTATTTTTTCGTAATCACTCAGAATTTTGTCTTTGTACATTTTTTTGAATTTGTAAACCCTTGTACAACATTTAAATTCCACACTTAAAGAATTCCACACTCAAAGAATTCCACACTTTAAAGCAGTACTAAGTAACTCTTGCCCCTAGAGGCCATAAGCGCAACTGCAGGTGTCTTAACAAGTTACAATTTTTTAACTTATTAAATGTCTTGGAGAGTAAATACTACGCTGACAGAAAAGGTGAAGGGAGAGAGGGGTGTTGTACATCCAGTTATACAAAGGGATTTTTTTCCCACTCAAACTTGGCTGTAAATACTGTTTAAGTGGCGCTATCCCACAGTTAGCTTTGCCCGTTAGCCTGTTAGCTTCTTCTCCGTGATTCCATTAGTGTGTATTGGTTGCTCCGTCCCGGTGGCAGTCAAGTTGCAAGCATGGTTTTCTGGCCAGAGACACCAGGGGGAGATGAAAGACCCCCCAATCATCCCATTAACACTTGTATTACCCCCAGAGGGTCTACGGAAAGGATTTATTAAGGTAAACAAGTTACTTAGTACTGCTTTAACTCCATGTTTGCAGGAACGATGTTCGATGTTCCTGCAAACATATTCCGAAAATTATATTTTCTTCTATGGGAAACGTCTTGTGCAACAAAATTACTTTGAACATCATTTGGCAATTTTTTTTGTTTAGCTTTCCACATAATAATCAAAATTTTTAAGTCGACGAGATCCTTAAATTTAAGAAGTTTATTTTCAATAAATAAAGGATTAGTGTGCTCTCTATAACCTTTCTTACTGATGATTCTAATAGCTCTTTTTTGCAGCAGGAACAAGGGCTTGGTGGTACAAGTATATGTGTTACCCCAGACCTCTGAACAATAACTGAAATATGGGAGAATCATTGAGGAATAAAGCATACTCAACAAGCTACAATCAAACAAATCTCTAACTTTGTATAAAATGCCAATACTTTTGTTGACCTTTCTTTTTACATAGTCAATATGAGCTTTTCAATTTAATTTTTCGTCTAAAACAACACCTAGAAACTTAACTTCCTTGACTCTTTTTATACTGACTCCATCAATTGTAATTTTCACATTATCAATTTTGCTATGATTACTGAAAATCATATAGTTTGTTTTGTCCCAATTTAAAGATAACTTATTTTCGTTAAACCAATCAATGGTATCAACTTTTGCTGAAGATTATTGACCCAAATATGAGGAAAAAAGAATTTCCTGACAAAATCCAAAAGCACAAGTCCTCGAAACATCATGAAATAAGCGTTGTGTGTAAAAGGGTGGGTTTGTAGGACGAGTCAAGGACTGAACCAGGACGAAAACGTTTGGTCAGAAGCTGAAGAAATAAGCAGATGCATCCTACTTAACGCTATCACTCCGAAGGAATTACGAGCAAAACCGAGTGCGTATCAGTGTTTATGATTATTTCAGTGTTGCTTTATTATCTCTGGCTGGCCATATGAGGACAGCAGAATGCCTGGCCTGGATTACCGCGCACATTTCCAGGAGAAGACATAAACGGATTTGCTTTTGGCAGTTCAAAATCTTTGGCAATCGTGTATCTTCCCAAATTGATTAACATTTCCAGTTGGCCCAACATTATTTTTAGAGCTATGAGACTAGTACGCTCTACAGGGTTGCCAGACGTACGATAACTATCGTATTTGTACGATAATTTTAACCCTGATCAATAATTCAAAAAAGCCCTAAATGTACAGTACAATAATTTCAGAGCGTCAGATAAAGTCTGGTTAAATGCACCGACCCCTCTCAACAGCGCTTTGCTTTCGCTCTGATCTGGAGTCAGACTTAGCCTCTGTATTCACGTAGGTGTAATATCTGCTGCCAGAAGGAGAGACTGTCCCTGGATCAATTTTACAGTTCCACTATGACATTATCCTCCTGCCTTGGCTGCAGCCGTGGCAAGACGTAACCCCGTCTCACCTCTCGCGAGTTGGTAATTTGCCCGCTTCTTTATTACGGCTTAGCTAATTATTTTTCCTCATTCTAACGCCTCATGTGAGTGTGTGTGTTCTCCAATCTGATCAAACTAAATCCAGCAATCGACTGATTACTGCAACCCTTAAAGAGCTTATCCAGGCATCAGTGTCTGAAGAATGGAGGGGGATGTCCGGATTTCAAACCTACAAAGCTATGTTGCTGTGCTCAATAACTTTTAGCAAACTTGTACAAGAACGTCTGCATCAGAAGTGAATGACTCCGACGAGGAGGTGGAGTTCATCTCTTAGGTGAGTGCCTGTGTTGTCATGTCATGCGTGTGCGTAATGTAATAAATGGGACAGTGCGTGAGCCTGTGTTGTAGTTTGTGGTGGTGATGATATGAGCCACATTTTGCGCAGGTGCTACAGCGCTGTTGACATATTTATAGTGTACGATAGTTTGTGCTGAAATACCATAGTTTTGGAAGCTTGGTACGATATATTGGTTTTGAGAATCTGGCAACCCTGACGCTCTAGCTCTTTGCTATATAAGCTACTTGACCAAAGGGATATATAGAGGAGGCCAGTGATGTAAACAGGTGGGGCTATTGCATATAAGTATTTAATAAAATACAGTCCTGTTTACGACCAGTTGGAAAAAGGCAAAAATTCACATTTTGCCTTTTTTCAATCACATAGCACCAGTCTATAGCATACTACAATGATGACGTAACCTTCTGTTGGTCTGTATATGCAGTACATTAAAATAACTGCCTTGAATAAAATTGCTCTCTCAAAATGGCTGTACTGAACGTCTTGAAATAGGCCTCTGTCTCTTTAAGAAGCTTTCCGACACGCCCCCTTCAGCACACTGCTGTGGCATCTAAACAACACTACTGTGCGGGGAGGGGGCTCTGCTGAGCTGAGGAGCAGTGGTTGGTGGCTTGGCTGGTGATGAAAGGTCCAGAGGCGTCTCCAGGAGGTGGGGGCGTTCCTAGGAGGACTGAGGCATAGCTACACCTAAAATGGCTGCCGTCTAAGTTTTTACTGATTACTCAAAATATGTGAATGAGCCAAGGCAACACTCCAGGCATGTGTTTAATGAGGGAATGACATAATAACATGATATAAAGCTTGAAAAAGTCCATTTTACATAATACCCCCCTTTATCAAGGTTCCCAGTAGAACTTAAATATGCAACAAGAGGAAAGGGGAGTGATGTTTTGATTGAAACCTTTTATTGAAAATAACAAATAAACTGAAATAGTCTGTTTTTGCAGCTGGACCACATGCCTTTAAAGGAACAGGCCACCGTTTTTCCATACATAGCTGAGCTTAGACGAGTTGATACGTACCTGTCTGGTCTTTGGTCTTTTTGCGTGACTGAGGGCACGCACAGAGATGTTGTTAGCATTTGGCCTCTCCCAGTATATTCCTATGGCTCCAAACGGGGTGAAGTTAGAAGCGACCACGCTCTTCCACGGGCACAAAGACCAGACGTATCAACTCGTCTAAGCTCAGGTAACAACATATCACAGTATGGCAAAACGGTGGCCTGTTCCTTTAAAAGGCCAAATCTTTGCAAAAATGTGGATTCAATGCCATTTTCTGTCCGGTATTCACACTGTCATGACGTCCTGATGGCAAAGGCAAAAAACATTCTTGTTTTATTAAACGTGACTGGAGGATCCTCGACCCACATTAAGGCTGTCACTGGAGCTGACTGCAGCCCAATAACCATCAGCATCATCAACTGAAGGGCTTCAAAAAGAAAAAAAACCTGTCCCAAGGCCTCTGCTGGAATGCCACAGAAGCGTCCGTTTGGACTTTGGAGAGACCAAACATGGGACATTGAAAGGTGGTGGATAAAAATGGTGGTTTCCAACATTACTGGCTTCACAAGCAGATCCACCTGAAATGTTTTTGGGTCGAGGATCCTCCAGCCAGTTTCTTCCACTTGACTTTTTTGTTCTATAACATTCATATCTGGATCTTTTCAGAAATTCTAAATGACTGTTTCACTGTGTCCCACCTCAGCGGCGATGGCGCTGTGAAAGGCTCTGCTTATGCAGCTCAACAACACAAACATGCTCTAAACGAGGACATGTTTTTACCTTTGCATCAGGACGTCATAACAGTATGAAAACCTGACAGAAAAAGATAATGAATCCACATTTTTGCACTGATTTGGCCTTTTAAAGGCATGTGGGCCTAAACTTTTGATAAGTTGCAAAAAAAGATTTCAGTTTAATGGTTGTTTTCAATAAAGGTTCACTAATTTTTGTGTCTGCTTTGAACCTTATTAAGCTACAACCATGCAAAATGGGATTATGTTTCCATTTTTCCACTGGTCTAAAACTTTTGATCTGGACTGTATCAGCAAATACCCACCGAACTAACGTTACAGACTCAGAGCAGCATCAGACATGTGACGACACAAGGCAAACATTTTATTATACACCTTGGGCAAACAGCTAGATAACGGCAGACTAATGCCTAACAATGCATAGATCTGATGACGTGCAACAATTATTTATTTATTTGATAGGCACATGTTTTTATTGGTTTATTTGGTCGGGACAGTGCATGTTAATGAACATACATGGTTCTCATGCATGTAAACAAGCCACATCGGCCTTGGGCTAATTTCCATCCGTTGTCCCCCATGTGCACTCTCAACACACTCTTGTTCATCCCGGCCTATTGTACATGTTTTTAGTGGTAGGGGAAACCGGAGTACCCGGAGGAAACCTACGCAGACACAGGGAGAACATGCAAACCCATGTGTGAACAATAAACATGTACCACACTACAACATTTACTTTTCAAGTGCACACAGAAACACAGAAAATACATTTACAGTAACATGAAATAATTGTGACATTACACAAAGGAAGTGCATTTGACTGCAAACTAAAAATGATTGCACACTTGATCTGTTTTTAAAATACGCTTTGGTTCATTTTTAAAAGCCTCTAGACCTAAGTCCTGTTTCAGCTCAGAAGACGAGGAGTTCCAGAGTTTAGCTAAACTGTCCAAAGGTCTTTTTTCTAAGGGGCACTTTCACATTTCCATTAGCAGCTCCTCATGTGATGGAGCCCACTGATCAAAGTGTGACTATGAGCCGTCTGAGAACATCAGGGGCTTAGTTGTGCAAACATCGCAGTTGTGAGACATCCGCTCACAACAGTGATGGACGATAAAGACGCTTCACTTGAAAACCCGGGAAATAATTTTTGCTTTACAAAACGTTCTGATGAGACGATAGACAAGACTACTGTTGTGTTCAGCAAATGTTAAACTCTTAAAGTCAACATTTTATGCCGTTTCGCTTTACATCTTTGCCGTGTTTTTGACAGATTTTTTTTTTACTGCAGAGAGTCCTGAAGGAAGCAGCGTTTTAAAAGTGAACAAACAGCATGAGCTAAAGACATTTGAGACCTACACATTATTTGTTCAGAAACACTGAAGAGGCACCAAGAGCCCCACACCTGCAGCACAGAGAGGCATCACAAGAGGAGCTACAGGAAACAAGGAAGAGACAAACAAGGAGAAGATGCTGAAAGACTGTTGTGGAGCGGAGGGAGCTGCACAGAGGGAAGAGGAAGGAGGAGGTGAGCTGACCAGTGCAGGACACCACGCTCTGAAACAGGGACAAATCCAGTTTCCCTGACCTCCAAAAACATGCGGGTCAGGTTGGCCCACAGTGGCTCAGTCGTAGCGGCTCAGGACTAACACCTGAACACAATTTCGTTGTACCGTTGTAGAATGACAAATAAAGCACTTACTTACTTTACTATAAACAATGGGCTAAATTAGCATGTCCAAATCGTGTGCACTGTTTGTGACAGATCCATTCCAGAGTGAGAAGTGAAAGTATAGCGAGGTTAGAAAGCCCACAGCTGAAGCAGGCTGCTCCGCACGCCCTGTGACCTCCGCACGCCCTGTGACCTCAGCTCTATAAGTGTCGCCTTGTAAAGACACCAAATGTGCTCATTAAAGAGCGCTAACAGCTAGCGGCTCTGCTAGCAGTCACACACACTACAAGCACACTCACTCACTCACTCACTCACTCACTCACTCACTCACTCACTCACTCACTCACTCGCTCACTCAGTCTTGTCTCTTGGCTTCCCCCTGTCATACTGTACATGCTGTCGGGACTCGGCTCTTGTATCACTTTTTTCCAAGGACCAAACACATCATTAGTCTTAAAGCTGGGGTACCTGACTTTTTGTTGTTGTAAAGTAAATTTGTATCTACCACCACAAAGTCTGTTGTAAACACTGCAAAAAGTAGACCTGTTGCATGGTCTTCATCTATTTTTTTATTGAGTGGCAGAAGATAGAAGTACAATATAAATCAGTGTGATTTATTATTATTATGTAGGGGGTGGTCCCCCTTTATCACTTTACCACCGCTTTAAGCTGCACACGGGCTTGAAACGTGCATATAAACAATTTGTTTGAACAATTCGGACATGCTGGAGGGATTGTGAGAGCTAGAAACAAGTTTAAGCCAAATAAAAAATGTCATAGTTTGAGCAGGAAAAATCAAGTACCCCAGATTTAATACATCCATGGCTTATACACACGACACGTACAGTAGACATTATCATCATCATTTCATTTTCAGGTTTTGGCCAATTTGTTCTCTTAAAGGGGGGTATTATGTAAAATCGACTTTTTCAAGCTTTATATCATGTTATTATGTCATTCCCTCATTAAACACATGCCTGGAGTGTTGCCTTGGCTCATTCACATATTTTTGAGTAATCAGTAAAAACTTAGACGGCAGCCATTTTAGGTGTAGCTATGCCTCAGTCCTCCTAGGAACGCCCTCACCTCCTGGAGACGCCTCTGGACCTTTCGTCACCAGCCAAGCCACCAACCACTGCTCCTCAGCTCAGCAGAGCCCCCTCCCCGCACAGTAGTGTTGTTTAGATGCCACAGCAGTGTGCTGAAGGGGGCGTGTCGGAAAGCTTCTTAAAGAGACAGAGGCCTATTTCAAGACGTTCAGTACAGCCATTTTGAGAGAGCAATTTTATTCAAGGCAGTTATTTTAATTTACTGCATATACAGACCAACAGAAGGTTACGTCATCATTGTAGTATGCTATAGACTGGTGCTATGTGATTGAAAAAAGCATAATACCCCCTGTTTAACATTAACTTTTACCTGGAAACAAACTACAGTAAATACATAATCTTTACAATAAGATGTTTACTTATTGCACTGGCTCAATGTTTCTCCATAGGTTTATATGAAAATTGTAATTTCAAGAGCCATTTTCTCAAAATGCATTTGCATTGTACAAAAAAATTGGCAAAAAAATGGTGTGTGTGTGTGGATAAGGAAAATGTGTTTTTAAAACAGGAAAAATTGGGTAAACATTCAGAGAAAAATGGGGAAAATTTGAGAAAAAATGGTCAGCATGAAAACATTTCAGTACCTGCTTTTGATACTTTCATTTTTTCAATACCAGTAGTACTTAGACCCCATCGACTTGTGAGCGAGCCTCTGGACCTGTGGGGGGAGGACTGCATTAGCCGGTGGTGACAGCAGCCGTCCTGACTCCCGTCTCGGAACTGACACCTGAACCCCGGGGACGCAGAGGTCATTCCAGGGTCACACGGGTGGCCAGAGGTCAGCGGGCCCACAGGACCCTGAGCGTTATTAATACGGCCGCGGTCAGTCAGGGTCAAGTGCTGTCTGCTGCTCAGAGGAGGCAGGCACAGAAATGGAATTCAGACATTTGTCATCGACCTGCCATGGTCTTACTTTTAGTGGAGCACATACAGGTCAAATCGCTAACTTTGTGGCATAAATGTTCAGGACATTCCGTCTCACTAAAAGACATATAAAACGGGTTTCCAAAAACACCTCAACTTTACATGAGTCAGACTCCGAAGAATGATCTTTTTGATTTGTTATGCTCAACCAATTACACGTTTTTAAGGCCGTTTACCTGATTTTTACTGGAAATAAACATGTATATTTGTAGAAAAAGGATCTGCAGTGCTCCTACTTGTTTACTGATGGAGAACTAGCCAGTAGTTGTTGTTGTTTACATGGCCGTGACGGTATTGCTCCATGAAAGGTGTGAAACAAGCTTAGAAACATATCCCTGTGAACAACTGGAATGATAAAAAAATGCTTTAGGAAAGTTAGGAATGAGATGGGACCCCAGGTAAAAAAAAAAAAAAGCATCTATGAAGAACCATATGCTGATGAAACACACACATACTTTAAGGAAGAACGAGGACTTTGTTTCCTATTCTATACAAAGATGTGTTTCTGGGATCGGGGCGATGTCAATTTTACATAATACCCCCCTTTAAGTACATTTAAGGAAATATTTTACTAGCGGTTAATTCGGTCCCTCTCGTAACAATGTGATTGGATCGATATAAAACTTTTCAAGATTTGATAGGCTGTTAGCAAAGTTCCAGGTGCTCTTAAGTTTGGTGCTCTTAAGTGGTGTCAGGCCGTTCATAAAGATCACATTCTAAGTTTCCAGTTTTCTTTCGGTATCAGCTCTGCTCATCTGAACAAGGTGCGCTCATTTTGGATGGAGCACCTTGACTTCAGTCAGTGGAGATGCATAGTTGGATATGATATACAGTACACTAGCCAGAGGTCTTCAAGATGGTGGCCATAACCACAAAAGTCACGTGACTGTAATATAAGGCATGTATAAACATGCAGTAAATTTGACTGAGTTGGTCATATTTACCCAGACAACTTTCATACACATTTTGAAGCTGCTCCACTAATGTTTGATCAAGTGGTAAAAGCTTTTTACCTCGTTATGATGCAGTTCCCTCATGAAAAACAGAGCTGGAGCTGCATTTTGTTTCCTTTATTGACATGTCCATACATACGTACATAAGGGCAGTCTCTGGTTATGATTATCCACATAGCTATTATTGTTTGAAGGTCAATTTGAGCAACAAACAACAAGCCACATATAAAGCCAGGGTGCTTCTCTTATCTTCCTTGTTCTCTTTCCTCAAACATGGCCTGGTTATTAGTTATGGCATCAATTAGGCCCGCTCTCCAGTGCACTCATGTTTACTGTCTGTGGTGTAACCCTCGCCCAACCACAACAGTCATCTGGGAGAGTGAGGCAACAAGGAACAGAAACAATTACAGTTTGGCTTTTGAAATAGTACTTCCATGTCACATTTAAAGCAGGGCTATCATGCTTTCTTTTGTTGGTATCCGGTGATCATTTCATTTTTCATTTGTTTGAGAGTAACAGTCTGATGAATCATACCTCTACGGCAGTCTAGAGGTCGATCCATATGGGTTTTTCTAAGGTCGATATTTTTGGCAGATTTTTCCAAATGGCTTCTAACCTGTAAAATGTGTCAGTGTTGAACTGTGACAGCAGGGGGCGCTTTATTTGGGGCACAGGGCTGATTTACTAAAAGCATTCCTTTTAGGTTCTTCAGATGGAGCTCATTTTAAAGACGAAATCAGCTGAAACAAACAAATAGGGTAAGTCTTTATCTCTTATGGGTCTGAAAATATAAGCAAAACTCTGCAACATAAAATATATGAACTTAACAAACTTGTAAACCGATTTTCACTGCGATGTTTCTCAGCTCCACTGAGGCCGAAGAAGTTGCTCATTTTAAAGCTCTGACTGAGCTCTTTCCAATGCAAAAACTTTTACCTCCGGAGATATTGGCTTTTATTGGCATTAGATCGGCTGATAGCCGATACTGAATACCCAAATATCAGCCTCTAAAACCTCTATTTTAGCAAATGATGAGAAACAAAATATGAAATTATGAGCCCTAGTATTTCCAAAGGAAATGCCATAAAAATTTACAGAAATATTTCATAGACAAAATATATTTTTCCAGGACACGTGGGAATACTGTATTTCTCCATCTGATTTACTTTTACCATACAAGCCCTTTCTAACCCTCAGGTCGTCCGTCTTTTAACTGCTCCACAAGTTTGAACTGAGACTCACAGTGAGGCCTCATTTAGTTTTTACAGCCCCGTCTAGGGCACCAAAATGGCATGGGCTGATCCTGTTCTCTGGCAGTGGCAACAGTGATGCTTTGTGTGCACAGAAAATAGGCCTGCCTCATGCTTTCCAGACAAATGCATTATAAACATTCAAAAACAACCACCAAAGAGGGTGCAATGTGTGGCGTTAAAGTCATAATCTCAGGTGGAGCACAGTACACTGATGCTGCTCAAATATAAGTTATTTTAAATGCAAAATGCTTATCTATCTATCTATCTATCTATCTATCTATCTATCTATCTATCTATCGCTTTAGTGACACCTCAAAGTCACTGTTCTGCTTGATGTGTTTCTCGTTTTTTTCTTGTTGCTCGTTTTCTCAGCTTTTAGGTCAGAAACTGAAGTTTTCAGTGAAACTTACCTATATTCAACTAGCGATTACGGAAGAACAAAACAAGCTAGAAACAAACTTTTTATTGTATTGATGAAAGTAGAAAGTATATTCTTTCAGAATCAGTTTCAGATTTTACATAGTCATAGTACACAATATTCCTCTCCTGGAACCGCCACCTTAACGTGGTGGAGGGGTTTGAGCGCCGGAATGATCCTGGAGCTCTGTTGTCGGGGGCTTCGTGCCCCTGGTAGGGTCTCCCATGGCAAACAGGTCCTAGGTGACGGGTCAGACAAAGAGCGGTTCAGAAGCCCCTTATGAGAGACCAACAGGCCCGGTTAGAACCATGAGGCCGTCCTTCTGTGGACCCACCACCTGCAGGAGGAGCCATGGATGGATGGATATATGGATGGATGGATGCTTTCGATACTATTATTTTTAGATAGTACCTACACTTTTTCATTCTATAACATACTGGTATCGTCAGCCCTAGACATGAGTAATCAACAGCAAAAGGTTTCAACCTCACGCCCTCACGACCCGGTAACGGACAAGTGGAAGAAAATGGATGGATGGACAAGTCCTCGAAACATCATGAAATAAGTGTTGTGTGTAAAAGGGTGAGTTTGTGGGACAAGTCAAGGCCTGAAACTTTCTTTTGTTGGTATTCAGTGATCATTTCATTTTTCATTTGTTTGAGAGTAACAGTCTGATGAAACATTCAGTCTAGAGGGGGGCTGGTGCAATGTGATTTGGGCAGCTCCAACAGCTGCCCCCACGACCCGGCAACGGACAAGTGGAAGGGTTCTTTGTGAAAGGTCCAGGTGACTGTGTGGTTCTTATGGTGAGGGGAATCCTGTTCCAGACCCTGGTGAGCTCACAGAAAAAGATGAATGTTGCCCGTAGGTGTTCCTGTAGGTAGGTGTGGGTAAGATTTGGTTTGTGGTGGCTCTGGTATGATGGGCTGCCGTCTGTATCTATCTGAGAGCTCAAAGTCTAAAGCTGTGACAAAGCCTCCTCTCACTGCGTGCTGCTACAATCTCTCAAGACTGTGACAAATAGAGAAAAACACTCTGGCGAACGGCGCATTCCCCCTTTTCCTCCTCTGATTGAACCACTTCGAAACAGACGTAAACACTGCTAGCGAGTGGTGATAGCTTCCACTCGCCTGCCCCGACTCCGGCGTAAACATCGCTGCGGAGAGAGGGTCCGATCTCTGCTCTGGACAACAACAAAAAACAGTTATACACCAGAAGCAAAGAGGAGACATGAAAGACGGCTGTGAGCAGAGCCGAGTGAACTTGTCTCTTTGTTGTGTCGCGTTCCTTTGCTCCCACTGACAGCGCTGACGGATGATTAGCACATAACTCATCTTTGGGAAGGCCCGCAGACAGCCCGATGTGACAAATATAATAAGGGGATGTCGCCCGCAGCTTTAATGAGGCCGGATTATCAAGGGGCACATGAGGGACAGGCTTTGAAGTCCTTACTGTAATACTTTCAAATGAGTCGTGTTTGGTTTTTGTTTTTGAATTGACACGAGAACGTAGGCCGGGGGTGGGCAAGTATCGCAATACTTTCCAATACTTGTGTTTGGAGGCATTTTTATCCTGCACTCCCGCACTTTATCATGATTACTTACTGTATGGGATAGATACGGTATGGGATACATATGAGTATCGCAGTATGTATTGGATCGGCATCAGAGTATTGCAATACGTATCGGATTGTGACTAAAGCGTATCGTACCAGCCCAAGTAACCTGAATGTTAAAAGGCCGCACAAACTTTGACTTAATTCTGTTCAACTTTCTCCCATTGAATTATAACTGGAAGTCGCTCAATAGTAATTGTTCTGTGTAGCAGACATAAGATCGCTCTTCTCTCTGCTCCTTTTCATTCAAACTGCATATGCTTAGCAGTTTTGTTGTATATACTGTATGTTAATGTCACTTTTGAAAGAAATAAACAAATTCAATGAAAAATATAGAGCTATCTGAGCTCACTCTGGCAGAGGATGGTAATGGTGCCTCTGATGACACCGCTGTCCACGTCTTGACATCAAACCAGAAAAAGATCTGCAAATTTAACAATGTCGGGTTCATCGCCAATGTCACGAAATATCTGAAAAATGGGGAATAGTTTTGGGGGAAATTGGGAGAAATTGTGGCTAAAATAAGGATACATTGTGTTAATAAAATGAATGGGGCAAAAATTCTGGAAAAAAAAATCGGGGATGAGGATTGGGGGGAAAATCAGGAGAAAATTCAACCTGAAAAGACTCACAGAAACCGAGTGGCGCTAGGAAAGTTTTATTGGACATGAATCGTAATTGGGGCAGAAGATTAAATTAACGATATGAAATACACGGCCCCAGTCTTACCCCAGGGGGCGGACACTGGTGGCGGTAGAGAATGAGACCCAGGGCGGCCAGTCGACAACGGTGAGCCGAGCAGAGCCGAGGAGAGGCCAGGTGGAGGAGGGGCGGAGGAGGGTCGCAGCACATTTGGGGAAACAGCCGAGTGATGGACGAGGAAGCTTAAAAAAGGGGATCCTGGGCGATGAATGGCGATGATGAATGAAGCGGGGATGAGCGGCAGCGGTGATTGGCTGACGCGAAGGTGCGGCTTGAGATGGGACTGTGATTGGATGATTGGTGAAGGGCTGCTGTTGATGAGGCAGATGAAGGAATGCTACAGGTACGTCTTCCAGGTTGATTTTGCGCTGTAACTTCATTAGAGAAAATAAGTAATATAAAAATGACAAAAAATTAGGGGGGGGAAAATTGGTAAGAAAAAATGGGCCAAAATTGGGGGGGGGGGGGGGGGGGGGGACATTTATTTGAGCAGAAATAACCAAGTCACTTCCTTTACTGCTTTACATGGACCAACAGCATCAAAATGTTTTTTCTTTTTTTTCAGTACCTGCTTTCAATACCCTCTCCTGGAACCGCCACCTTAACATGGTGGAGGGGTTTGAGCGCCCGAATGATCCTGGGAGCTCTGTTGTCGGGGGCTTGGTGCCCCTGGTAGGGTCTCCCATGGCAAACAGGTCCTAGGTGACGGGTCAGACAAAGAGCGGTTCAGAAGCCCCTTATGAGAGACCAACAGGCCCGGTTAGAACCATGAGGCCGTCCTTCTGTGGACCCACCACCTGCAGGAGGAGCCATGGATGGATGGATGCTTTCGATACTATTATTTTTTAGATAGTACCTACACTTTTTTATTCTATAACATACTGGTATCGTCAGCCCTGAGTAATCAACAGCAAAAAGTTTCAACCTGATATCATTAAATTATAATTTCATTTCTATTCCCCTGCAGCGTCTCGCCTTGAAATCAGTCACCGTTTGACCGTTTGTGGGTGTTCCCAAAGACCCCGACAGTATCTCCTGGCCCATTACCCTCCGCGGCCGTTTGTTTATCTGCTTTGGAAACATTTTTCACGCCACTCTTACACGCTGCATAACTCCGATGGTGCCACTTAGTGATGGACCATATAACAGCTATTTTCAGGGCTGTGTATGGCGCTACGGCGGTGGTAACAAGCTAGCACGGGGGCCTCCAGCTGCCGGCTCCCAAGGGCCCCATTCTGTCCTGCACACACACACAGACAGACGCACACCACCCAGGGCTCATTTACGTGAAAATTCAGCAAGTCCGTGTTGGAAAAAAGCCGAGTGTCAGAGAGCGAGCAGGAAGGAGGAGCAGTAATTGGGGCACACTCAGAGAAATATGGAGGACAGACATGAGAGTCGTGTCTGTGGAATTTTAATGAAAACAAAAACCCAAACGCGGGAAGTTTGTTTACAGGAAGAGGCTCCATCCAGAAGTGCGCATTATTCCGATTCGAATATCAAATGTCCCTTAAAGTGACAGTGAAAGTAATTGGCCCGAAATGAGGGAGAGACATGACAAGATGGAGCGAACGAAGGAAACTGTTCCCTTTTCAAACATTATTCCTGATCAGGGATGTCAAGGTAAACCGTTTTTTTTTTACGATTGCCACGATAATAATAAAAGGCCACAGTTAGAACTTTAAGAAGCCACGGTTTCCCGCTGAAATCTCTCGCGCGAGGTACGGGTCGCGGCACGCCTACCGAGTGTCTCTAAAGGGCCTGGCACAATTGGCGCACGGGCACTATGCGATCGTGTGCAGCCTCAAAATATGAAGGTCGTGCGAACACTCTCTTTTGGCGCACAGGCATCTGCACGAGCGACCGCTATTGACCGCATGAAAAGGTGTGAATCACAGTTGGATCATCAGTCGCAGCTGAATGTCATGCATGCACAGAATTCAGTGGAGGTCGATTGCGACTGAATATCGCCGCAGCCGCTACAGTCGTGAGAATGGTGAAAGATAAAGTCGCACAGATGGTGAGAGACTGGTGAGCGCCGGGATCAGTCTTGTGTGATTCCAGCTGTAGGTATATAGAGGCTAGACGCTGTTCCCTCTCCTCTGTTTGGTCTAGAACAGGGGTTCCCAAACCTTTTTGGCTGGGACCCCAAAATTGACACATAAACAATTCGGGACCCCCATTGTATAAAGTTATTGCCTCTTACGCTACTTTACGGAAGAAAACACATTTTAAAATCAAGTTAACATGTATTTAAACTGTTTATTTTAACTATATGAATGGATTTCACAAATGATATGCTGTTTTACACTCAAAAATATATCAAAAACAGTTGCCTTTTTCTTTTTTATTTCATCCTAAAATCATCTGGGGACCCCCACCCAATGCCTCGCGACCCCCCGAGGGGTCCCGACTCTCACTTTGGGAACCAGTGGTCTAGAACACGGATCAGGCCATTTTTTTCTGTCCAAGCCCGGGCCCTTGGAGGGGAGGGGGTGCTCATAAACCCGCTGTTACCTCGTAGCGCAGGTGAATTCAGTACTTGTATAAACTTCTCTCAGTCCGTGCGCTTAAAGTGAACGCACACCGAGATGCTTTGAAACAGTTTCACCACATTTCCTGTGATGAGCGCGCTTCACAGAACCCATTAACCTGCTAAAAAGATCCACGTTTGCCCTCTCTCCTACAACACAGACTTATGTGTTGACTTACGTGTCACGTTCAGTTCATGTCTGAGAGTTCAGCGAGCTCCACAGAGCGCTCCCTCCCTTAAGTCAGACAGAAGCTGCTAACTTCTCAGGGCCTGAGCTCAGGGTCTTGCTGAGCTTGGTGCGTAAAAGCAGTGGTGCACTAATGCCTCCAGCCACGTGTGGGGCGGCCAACATCGTGCACCGCGGGCCCAGTTTATTATTTATTTCCCCCCCACAAAAACTAACGCTAAGTCGCGTCAACTAAACAGGCCCATGTTAATTCTACACCAGTGTCATTTGTTTTAACGCGCTGATGTCTCCGAGCCCGAAAATAAGTTCTAAATATTTGTTCCGATCCCGACTGAACCCGTCAGGGTCTGACAGGTCCCGTCGGACTTCGGTCGGGTTTCAACACTCTAGTCCTCCGCACCACTGTCCGCAATCAATGTCTGTGGCCCGTAAAACACTCGCTCACCAGCCTCTCCCAGCCACTCACCATTCGCTTTCTTCCTTGCACCACTTGCATTTGGACAGCCCGTACTCTGTTGTGACTGTGACTGCGATTTCTTAAAGTCTACTTTGCGATCTTTGCAGCTGATGGCAATTTCAATTTTGGCGCAGAACAAATGGGGGACAAAGTCGCTGCGGTCAATGCGCTGATTGTGACAGGCCCTTAAATGGGAAGCGGCGCATGAACTCACCAGTAAATTGAGGATGGCAAAAGGACGGGCTCCTCCAGAGTTGAAGCCCCCCCCCCAAAAAAAAAACCCAAAACGATTGAAGTCAGCAGAATAGGACCACTTTGGAGAACCAAAAGATGACTGAGGTGTTGTTGTCGCTGATGGACATAGTACATGAAAGCCCTGTCGTTGGAAAGTTGCAGCAAAAGGAGCCAATACATCGAATATGATTGGTGATGTGACGTTTATGACCGAGTGGCTCTTTGAGGTGAGCGGTTCGAACTGGATCTCAATTGTGACGAGAGACGGGCCTTCTTTTCCGGCCAATTTCACCCAGATCTCCCCCGAGCGAACACAAAAACCAGCCCAATAATGGAGCAGGCGACACAAGTGAAAGCTTTCTGCACTAAAGTCAAAGCTAAATGCACTAAAAATCATCTTTTTATTTGTTGTGGCACAAGATTTTATTCACAAACACGTTTCTCAACACGTAAATATCGTCCTATTGTAATTTTAGATGATTTCAATAAAAAAGTGTCTTTTATCGAGCGCGTCTTAGATATTATGAGTTATCTGGCTGGCATTATTCAAATGTTATATCAAAAAAGGGGCCGTTTTTTGAACGGCTCTTTGAAATGAACGGATCCCAAAGATCCTTAAATCTCATCACAAAATATGATACATCGTCAAGATAATCCTGCGCTTCTTTCAGAATTAACCGCCACACCTGGCTTAGGATGCAAACAAAAAGCAAGCCCTCTCTGCTTTATCATGATAAACTGAGGTCTATTCAAAGTGAAAGGACGTGGACTCATGCTCTGATCCTGATCTTCTCCCTGGCGCAACAACAGCGTTGCTCAAGACGACGCTGGTATCTTGTGTTCAAACAACGTTATGCCAGTGCTTTCAACCAGTATACTTGAGGAAAGAAAGAAAAAGGGTCGACTGAGGCGTGGTGTGATGCGAGCAGCGCTGACAACTACAAACGCTTGCTGCTTCCACTTCGCTCTCCTCAATGTTAAATTAAAAGGAACAGATCACCGTTTTTCCATACTGAGATATGTTCTTACCTGAGCTTAGACGAGTTGATGCATACCTGTCTGGTCTTTGTGCGTGCGCTTAGTCACGCAAATAGACCAAAGACGTTGTTAGCATTTAGCCTCTCCCAGCATATGTGACCCATCACGGAAACCAGGGGCATTTTGAGATGGGCATACATTATGAGAGTGTAGTCTCCAAGCTTTCCAATGATGTGTAACACATGGAAATCTGATCATATTTGGAGGCGTAGCGGTGATTTGAAGTCAACAATTCCCAAAAGGCCAAAGGGCTGAAAAAGCTCTCCAAAGATTTGGGCCATTCTCACCTCTCTGCTGCTCGAGTGACAATAGGGCTCATTTACATCTCATTTAGATAAGCCAAATCCGCTCCCCTCGTAAAGCTGTAAAGCACAGGGGGGTGAAAAGGCAAAAGCAAGAAAAATGTGCCATCAAAGAAAAAAACAATGTTTGCATACAAGTAATATATAAATAAATAAATATTATCCGTAACAGTGCTGCCTGCCTGTGTCAGCTCCGCCTCCGTGACCTGCTGGAGCCTCACGCTGAGAGAAACTTACAGACTCCGGACATAACTGAAGTTATAACTTTAGAAAAGACTCCTGTACTACTTTAGTAATGCACACACACTCTCATACACGAGAGGAAAAGGCCGAAATGACGTCGCATCGCCGCGCGTGATCGTATTGTTTACGTTTCACTGCACAAACCCAGCGTAACTGTATCTGACCATAAAACCGAAAATATGAAGCGGATCTCTCTCAAATAAGAAGTGGCTGAAAGCTAGGGATCCGCTGACTACATTTGTGGAGTAGTTTAAGTTTGTAGAGATCTTGATTTTGTGTAAATAGCAGGTTAATTCCTCGTGAACTACATGACTGCCTCCCATGCTAACAATCAAAAAACCATTAACACAGCAGCCACCAGCGATAAAAAACAAACTTTCACTGACCCGTCTGAAGTGACCTTTGCCTGCCTTCTGCTCAGCAATCCCGTGGTAAATCCTCGCTCAGTTCTTTTCAATGTAGAGTTTGGCATACCTCTGCAGTAGTATTCCAGCGTTAGCAGTGGCGGCCTCTGAGAGCCACACACTGAGAAGCGTTACATAGTCATGAAGCCACACACGCACACGATCGACAATAGGCGTATGTATGAAACTGCCTTTTTTGCGTGGCATTTATTTGCTAAAGCATGTGTCAAAACACAAATCAAAGCAGCTGTGCCTCTCCTCCTCCGTGGTGTTTACTCAGTATGTAAATCACAGACAAAGTCACGCCCCTACAGCAAGCTCCGAAATCTCCCAAATCAAGGCTGTTTGAACCTAAAAGTTTACACTTTTAAATATACTAATACTGCTAGCTTAAACATGGAGAGGCTACTTCGTGACTTCAACTGAACGATTCTGCACAAAAGTGAAAATCACCAATTAAAAAAAACAACCTTCTCTTGCGTTTTCTCCAAAGTCGGGCTGCCGACATGTGTCCCTGGTTCCCACGGCGGGTCACATATTCCTATGGCTCCAAACTGGGGTGAAGTTAGAAGCTCTTTCACGTTTTTCCTATTTAAATATCGTTACGTGAAAAGTTACTCGATCTAAGTCTAGTCACACAAAATCAAACATGTCGATTTTCTAAGCCGATAAAAAGGGGCACTATATTGTGAGGCGTAATAATACCTTAAGAGCCCTTCGACGTCCGCGCAGTAAAGTCAAAAGCTTTTTGAGAGGAAGGTGGCAGGTTTTTTAGGAGGCAGGTAACTTCTCACCAGTTTATCTTTCAGAGTAGGATGGCGCTAAAAGGCAAAAATTGGCGGTTCTGAGAACAGCGGCCCCAAAGATTGATCACAGGACAGAATGTTCCAGTTTTTAATGATACTTTGTTTAATTTTGTAAGCAGTACTGCTGTATTAATGGACAGAATATTATGCTTTTAGGCTGAGTGGAGCGCTGTTGTTTTTTTGAAGGACATTCCGATCTTGGCTTTTTGCTTTAGTTATGGCTGAGTCAAGTGTATTTTTATTGTAGCCACTCTGTGTGAATCTACCGTACATGTCCTCAGCTTGGTGGTTAGGGTTAGATCCTTTTCAGAGCTGCAGATTCTCCTCAGTCTTTGGAATTGTCCAAATGCAAGGTTTGAGATGAGGTTTTTTGGATGAAAGCTTTCTGCTCTTAGTACTGTAAAGTATTTCTGTCTGTACTTTTTCGATAAATAGAGGTCTGTATCTGTCCACTGTCATCCAGAATGATTTTGAGATCTAGAAAATCAATTTCTTTTTGACTGAGGTTGATGTTAGAATTATCATTCATCATCCTTTCATTCATCCTGATCTCCTGGATATCATCTGTTTTAAGGTTTTCTCCATGCATCGAAAAGGAATAATAATTGTAATATAATTGTAAATATTCTTTGGTCATGTGACTGCCGATCACATGACCACTCTCATTTTAAAAGGGACACACCTGGTGCTAATTTTTATGCCCTGACGAAGACACGTGTCGAAGCGCGTAGGTTGTCCAATTTCCCATTAAAGGACTTTTATTTTTTCACATAACAGAGTGGCTCAGACTTCTTTTTTGACTTTTGATTACTCCACTTCCTGCACTTGCTCTATAAAGCTTTAATCAAGTCAAATCCTTCCTGATCATTGCGACGCTGGCCCAGTCTTGGAAGGGCACCTGTTTGTTACACGGACCCTCAGAAGCAGTCACGTTTCCTGTTCTGAACTGTTCATTCATACCAGTATGGTATTGAAAAAAGAGTTCAGGTACTACTGGTATTGACAAATAAAAGTATCAAAAGCAGGTACCGAAAAAAAATTACAGTTTTGATATTGTTGTTCCAAGGACAGTTCAAATACATGATTTTTCCTCAATATTCCTGAATGTTTGGCCCATTTCCCCCCGAAAATGTTGCCCCAATTGTTTCCTAATTTTTACTCCTTTTTGTAAATTATTTTTTGCCCAATTTTCCCTCTTTGTCCCCCAAATTATTTCCAATTTTTCACACATTTCTTGACATTGGAGATGAACCTAATATTGTAAATTTGAATATCCAAACATTATTGTTCTGTTTTCTGGTTCTAGATGACACATATTTCAGTATAGGTATGGGGAAAAAGATGGCTCAGGTATGGGAATAGTAAAACCAAGTATCGTTAAAAAAAACAGTACCCAGCCCTAATTATGTAGGAAACGAAAAAAGGGTGAAGTAACTCAAAATATGTTTAATATTTTAAATTACCACCCTTTATTTTTGGTCTGTGAAGTGAAAACCATGATGACATCGTGAAGCCCATTGGGAAAATGTCAAAAGTTCAAAGCAGTAATCAAAGGCGGCTATTTTGAAGAATTCATGTCAACTTTTTTTTGTTTAAAACATAATTCCATATTAATTGTAAATGGTCTTGAAATATAAGAAAAAACACACTTCATTCAGCACTTAGGCTACGTCTTTTTCAAGCTCTCACTGGACAAACTACAAACTTGATTCAGTGTTGTAACTCATGGGACATGGCCAGTGAGTTTACAACACAGGCCATGTCCCGTGAGAAAGAGAACGGTCCTGCTCTAGCGCTGGTCTTGAAGAGCGCGGGGCAATCTCCACGCCGCAGAAACGTGATCATTGAAAACCCACTACAAATATTTGGGCGTTATTATCGATCAGCCTCTTTCCTTTAAACAACATGTTTATGATTTAGTCAAAAAATTAAAGCTTCTTTTTCAAGATTAAATCCTGCCTGTCATTTAAAGCCAAGAAACTGGTTAATACAACTTTTTTGTCTGTCCTTGACTATATTGTATATGAACTCCACCTCTCAGTGTCTTCACTTTGGATACAGTATTTCACAGGACCTGTTTTTAATGTCCGTGCCTAAAGTCCGCACTGAGCTGGGCAGAAAGGCTTTTAACTTTGCTGCACCATCTGCATGGAATCTGCTTCAGGAGGAACTGCAGCTTAAAGAATTGGTGTCTTGTGCTCAATTTACTTGTGCCTTAAAATACATTACGAAACAAAAAACATTTTGTCACTTTAAACTGAAATGACGATGCATTAATGTGTGTGTGTATATGTATATGTATATGTATATGTAATTGATTATTTCTGTGTTGCTGCCTTTTGGCCACTCACGTTTCCTGTTTTGAACTGTTCATTCATACCAGTATGGTACTACTGATATTGTAAAAGAGATTTTTGAAAAACACCACCACTCACAGTCCGTGGAAAATAAAGTCCGGTACGGTCGCTAGGAGGAAAAAGGCTTGGGGAGGGACCAGTGCTGTACATAACATCGCCATGGGTGTCTGTTGAGCCTACTTACTGTGTCAGATCTGAAGCTGAACATTTCACAGAGCGCCCTCTGTGAGTGCCGAAGTCTAGCCTACAGCCCGCGTTTAGAAACAGAAGATCAGGCCCTCTGTGACATGCGTTAGAAGGGGTTTCACGCTGCATGAAGGATTACTGTGAGCTGTTCGAGGGAGAAGCTGTGGCTCCTCTCACTCGGTGTCAAGAGCAGCATGAGTGACAGACTGAGTGACAGCGTGCAAATCCGAAACATGCTGGAACAAATCATTAAGAGGATGAGTGAAGACGAAAGGAGAGCAGAATACATTTGCAGATACTCGTCTGCTTGTGGGTAAATCCACAGTGCTGGCATTGCACTGTTGTTGTTGTTGTTGTTGATACGGTTTCTTCTGCAAGACACTTGGTCCATTTTCCTGTGTAATTGTGTAAGAGTGTGGTCTTACACTAAAGGTTGGGTAAAGCAGCTGAATTAAAGTGGTTATTGGCCTACAGTACTTATCTGAAGGATGTCAGGGATGTGTGAAGTGGAATTTACAGTTCTAATAAGACACTGAATGGCATTTATTGCACTCAATTGACTTTTTGCAAAGCCATGCCCCAAAGCGGTCATTGTCCAATCATACCCCATAGCAACCGTTGCTATCAGACATTCCCCACATTTGCTCCCATTGAAACTAATGGCGTGGGAAACGTTTAAAGGAGATAAACGGGCTAAATAAATACTGCACGCTAAATAGAGCCAAGCTAATACACGTTTACCAGACGTCTTGTCGTTTGCCAATAGTTCCATGAGCTGTCGTTTCTGGACATTGTCACAAAAAAGCTGCTTCTGATAGCACACGGGACATTGCGGCTTATATTATGACTTTGATGTTAGCCTACCTCCCAGCCGTGCGGGGGAGACAAGGCCACTGCAGCCTCTCTCCTCCACAGCAGGAACAGGTGCAGACCCCAGACTGGACATAGTTCCGGGGGGTTTTTCCCCCCGATTTCCTAAAGCACATTGTCGCTTTAGCTGCAATAATGAAGTGTCCTCTTTACTGGCTCTGGATATAGATCGCAACTTGGCAAAATACAAAACAAAAATGGATTTCAATGTGATCTGCCACGTGAATGTCTGGAGATGTTTTGAACAAATCAGTCATTCACAGCTCACTTGACGTATCCACGATTGTGAAAGTACCTTGCTCAAACAGCGTTTAGTGTTTCCCTATGCAGCCAACAGTTAGCCGGCTGTGCTAGGGCTGCAACTAACGATTATTTTGTAATCGATTATCAATTAATCGATTTTACGATTAATCTCTTGCCTGTGAATGGTGTAGGAACATTTTTATTTTTTCAATTTTTTATCACATAAAGTTAAAGTGGCACCGTCTGAAGACATGTTGGAGTAAACTTAGCGCTAATTCTGCTTTCTGATTGGATGAGACAAAGACAGATATTCATGAAATTTACAATGTACAAAACACTACAGACCCTAACTATAGAAACAAAGTAGATTTTCATCAAAAATACTGAATTTTCATGTAATGTTTTCTCTATTTGAGTCTGTGTGAACCAGAAAACGATTAATCAATTACTAAAATAGTTGTCGACTATTTCAATAATCGAATAGTCATCGATTAATCGATTAGTTGTTTCAGCCCTAGTGGCCTCCACTCGTTTCTAGCTCTGACAATGTGATTTTTTTATGCTATTTTTTTATGCTACTTTTTTTTGGTAACCATCCAATTTTAATATATCGATCGGTCGATCTCAATAATTCTGTGGTGTGTTTTAATCGACAGGATTATTGGCCAATCCTGGCGCAGAAAAAACACTCGGGGCAGCAGGAAGTGCCCACTTGTTTACAAGGAAAGCGTCTGTAATCGTTTCAACAAAATTGGGTAATACAACTCATTTATTTCTTCATCTTAAGAACCATCGTCCCTCTGAACACAAAGAACACAAAGAAACCTTCAACATCTGCGGAGAGATGGAAAAGAATCCGGACGCTGCCAAACCTCTCAGATCACACCCAGGGAATCACCACAGGAAAGGCCACATTTATTGTTTTTATTACCAAAACAAACTAAAAAATCAACTAAAAAATCCAGATCGATCAATCAATCAATCAATGGTTTTGTATAGCCCAATAGGTGGCGACGAGCGGCGCGGGTGTCCCCTGTCCTTAGACTCTCCAGCACGGCAAGGAAAAACTCAAAAAGGTTGGGGGGAGAACCACAGAAGGAGAGATCCACTCCCATGGACGGACAGGCTATAGAGACCCAGGGCCGATGAAGTCCCTTCAGCAGACGGGCCAAGATCGAGACCGTCCAGTCCTTGTTGTCAATCCAGTAGGCAGGGTTCCTCCATTCAGCCAGGTTACTCCGTTCAGCCGGGTTCCTCACACCATGTGAATAGTAATGAACAGACTGCAGATAATATAAATATTGTATCATAATGAGACAAAGTTTGCAGTAAGAAGAAGAAGAGGATAGCGCAATATGCAGAAAATAATCACCCATCCCTACGTCTGCATTGAACAGTGCGGAGAAACAGACCAGTGAAAAGGTATTGAGAAATTGCTTTGGAAAGTGCCACTGATCATGCGGCCGCGGTCAGCAGTGGTTCCCAGGCTACTGTGGACAGTGTGTAAAAAAGAGTAGAAATAACAGGTCTGTCACACCCAGAGGCGTCTGGAGGCCCGGCCAGCGCTCCCAGACTCACACCCACGAGGAGGGCTTCCTGTTCGGGCGGTGCACATCAGCTTTTCCCCCTCTCACACCCTCACACTCTGGGAACATTACGGACAGGGACGATCTGCAAACGTGGAGGAGATAAGACGGCTCAGCGAGGGGGGGAAGCGGTCACACGGAGAGGAGTAAAAATAAGCTCTTGAGCTGGAGAAGTTAGATTCAAATTTGTTTGTCTACTATGGGTTTTTTATGGCCCAGCAGGTCAATAGGGAAAAAATAAGTTTAGGGATATCAATTTGGAACTTTTGCTCTACAGTATATTACTGAGGGGAAAAAAGTTGTTTCGAGATGGATGGATTTCATGGAAGGATAAGGCCTCCCCATCTCCTTCCATTTGGGCACCACCATCACCCAGGACCTCAGATGGGAGCCGACCATCTGCTCCCTTATCAAGAAGGCCCAGCAGAGGATGTTCTTCCTGCGGCAGCTGAGGAAACTTAAGCTGCCAACCAAGATGCTGGTGCAGTTCTACAAGGCCATCATCGAGTCCATCCTCACCTCCTCCATCACCGTGTGGTACCCCGGAGGTACAGAACGGGACAAGCATCGACTGCAGCGCATTGTGCTGCTGCTGAGAAGGTGATTGACTGTGAGCTTCTATCTCTCCAGAACCTGTTCACCTCCAGGACCCGGAGGCGTGTGGGTCGGATCACAGCTGACCCTTCTCACCCTGGACACGGACTGTTCACCCCTCTCCCCTCAGGCAAAGAAAAACTCCCCTCCGCCATCAGACTCATGAACACTAGAAAAGTACCCAAAATAACTCTGTATCAGACACATGAACGTAATAACCTGTTCAAGCCATTTGCACTGCTCTATTGCACTATGTGGTCTGTCCACTCTCATATCTGCTGCTAACACTTAAAGGAACAGGCCACCGTTTTTACATACTGAGATATGTTCTTACCTGAGCTTTGACGAGTTCATTTGTACCTGTCTGGTCTTCATGTGTGCCTTCAGTAACGTAAACACAGCACAGACGGCGTTAGCATTTAGCCTCTCTCTTCTCCTCTATAGCTCCAAACGAGGTGAAGATAGAAGCTTTTTGTGTTATTATACTTTGTAGTGTAACACTTCACGTAACCATATTTAAATAGGGGAAACGTGGAAGAGTTTGGTAGCTTCTATCTTCACCTCGTTTAGAAGGTGAAGGAGAAGAGAGAGGCTAAATGCTAACGCCGTCTGTGCTGTGTTATTTGTTACAGAAGGCACACGTGGAGACCAGACAGGTACAAATGAACTCGTCTAAGGTCAGGTAAGAACATATCTCAGTATGTAAAAACGGTGGCCTATTCCTTTAATGCACCTGCACATCTGTAAATATACATTCACGCCTTTGTTCCGTGTTAAATTGTTGTTTTATAATTTTTTTATTTAATCCATATTTTTATAGTTTCAAAGTCTTTATAGTTTACTATTTATCTCTCTAAAAGGTTTTTTAAATTTTAAATGTTTTATGTTGCACGTTTGCACCAAAGAAAATTCCTAGTTTGTGGACCTGTTCATTGACAATGGCAATAACTCTATTCTCATTCTGAGTTTATGTGCAAAAAAATCCCAAATTGACTGTTTGCTCACAAAATCTAAATTGTGGAGAGAACCAGGTTTAAACTTATGATGTTGGTTTTTTTATGTTGTTGCACTATTAGTTACATTTTAGATATATATAAATAATAAAATAATGATAATACATTAATTAATTAAAATAAAGAAAAGAAAAGATGCCTAATTAAAGATGTCACTTAAAGATGTCACTTTAATGCTGTGCCTGATCCAGGCACAGCATTAAAGTGACTAACTTTAACTTTACTAACTGACTAACTTCACATGGAATAACTTACTATTGTTCCCTTTTATGGTTCTAGACGACAAATATTTTAGCATAGATATCAAAAAGATCATTCAGGTATCAGTATTGCAAACATATTGGTAACCTTAGGCTCATGTTGACTCCTGAGCAGTCTTGAGCCGCGAGAAATCAAAAGTATTTTGAATCAATGCAGATGGCTCACGTTAACCCGTTACAGAGGCTGCACAGCGCTACGGAAACAATTCTGTGCCGATGAGTCTCAATGTATGAGCTCAGTGCCTATGAGTCCCCGTGTTTGAGGGATGTGTGAACGACGTTTGACCTCCCCATGACTGGACTGCTCCCAGCAATGTTGCCAATTGCATCGAAGTGATTACGGACACTGCTCATGCACTGGGAGTCATCAGTTTAGGAGCGACCACTGTTTTGGTCACTTCCCTTGCTGATAATCAATGTAATGTCCAGGCAAATGCAATGTGGGCAGTCAGCAGCAGAGGAAACCAAGCCTCTCTCCTTAGACCCTCCTTCGCGGCAAGGAAAAACTCAAAAATTCCAGTGGGAGGAAATAGAAACTGCTGGGAGAACCACAAGAAGGAGAGATCCACTCCCACGGATGGACAGGCTTTAGATAGACCTAAGGCTGATGAGAACCCCTCTACAGATAGGGTTAAGACCCTGGAAGAACATCCAGTCCTTAATACCTTCACATCTTTGTTAAAAAAAAAATAGAACAGAACAAAATTGACTGCTGTGCTGGTTCTACAGTCTTTAGCTTTATCTGCAGAGGGACTCCCATCCAACAGGGACTGGAAAAACAAGAAATGAAGAAACAACAGGGACTGGAGGTTCTTCCACAGTCTTCAGTCCAGTCTGCAGAGGGACTCCCATCCATCCCATTTTGTCATTGAATCTCAAAGGGTTTTGAATTCAACATTTTTAAAAAATAAAGAAGGGGTAGGGCTCAAGCTATGACCAGTCCAAATAAAATCTGAGAATTGTGTTTGGACTTGGGTTTTGAATTTGCTTTTTTGAAAGCGCTCAGTTCATCCAGGGGTGATCTTTGAGCTTTTCGATGGATATGCGGGTCTCATCATTTTTGTCCATCATTCTTCTTAAGAAGTCCCTGCAATCTTCGCTAAGCTCAGCACTGATCGGAGGCTCATAAGACGAGCAGATGGTTTCCACTGAAGCAAAGGCTCGTCGAAGGTTCAGCATGCCGTAGAGGACTAATCCCAGCTGCCACACCGTAGTGGAGTCTGGCATGTATCTGTATTTCATGTAATACTCTGGAGGGAGGTAAATGTCTGTTCCTTGAGCCTCTGTTAAGATTTCATCTGGGTCACATCGTATTCCACAGCCAAAATCAATAAAGCGAGCCCGCGGTTTGGGGTGGCCTGTCTCTATCAGGATGTTCTCCGGTTTGATGTCTCTGTGGAAAACATTACAAGCTCTGATATGCAAAGCAGCGTCCACCAGCTGTCTGAAGATCAGCTTAGCCTCTTCCTCGGTCATGACTTCATCCATACTGTTGACGTAGTCAACCAGGTCCATGCAAGGGTCTGGTCTCTCAAGAACAATGATAATCTGATCGCTCACTTCGTACCAGTCCACGATTTCCGGAGTTACTAAATTGTCTGCAAAGAATGCTCCCACTTCGATCAACAGCCCAACCTCCGAGGGAACACTGGTCATGTTCCCATTTAGCCACACTGCTCTTCTCCTAGTGTTGTGTGATTTGACTTGTTTAATGGCAATAGGGAAATTATCATCTCTCCGAAAGCCACTGTAGATAGTGCCAAAGCCTCCTTCGCTCAGGGGACCTGTGACTTGGTACAATTCATGGAATAAATCGGCTTCATTTCTACTCTTTTCATCCAGTTCATCCCACTGTAGTGAATTAAAGAGACAACTTCTTTCTGAAGACTGCTCAGACAGCTCATTGGGACTAGTATTTTGTGGTTCGGGCTCTGTACAGCTAGACTCAGTGTTGTCATCAGTTTGTTTTGGCTTGAAAAGCCTCAAGACCTGAGATCCCGACCTGATTCCCGTGGAGGTACTTGGTCCTGCCTCTGAGCACTCATTGGGATCTGTACAGCTAGACTCAGTGTTGTCATCAGTTTGTTTTGGCTTGAAAAGCCTCAAGACCTGAGATCCCGACCTGATTCCCGTGGAGGTACTTGGTCCTGCCTCTGAGCACTCATTGGGATCAGTCCTTTGCCTCTTGATGACCCTGTCTTTAGGGTTATCCCAACTTTCCTTTCTCTTCATACTCGGGACACGTTCATTGCAACTGTCTGTTGCCTTCACACTAGCAACAGGTACGTTTGAGGGGCCTCCATTCGTCCCAGAACTGGTACTTGCACAAACACCCTCCTTTGGGTTTTCTACAGGCTCAGAGCTTCGGAGCTGGTTGATACCGACAACAGATTTGGGACTTGACCTGTGACCATTGTACACAATTCTTCTTGTGCGCAAAAGCCTCCTCCTCCTGATCCGGCGCTCTGGTCCTCTGCCAAAATCAGTTCTCATTTTTTTCGGCATGATAATGAGCGCAACAGTTGGGCCAATTAACAGACTAATAACACACAACACTACTAACTACAAAAACAAAATTGTTTAAAAGCCCCTAAAACTAGGGAAACTAACCTAACCCCGACAAACACTTAGCCTGGCTAACGTCAGACTGCTGTGTGCGCTTGAATCATTTCGAACTTCACAACAGCCTGGGGACCATGGCCGAAATCTTCGCATGGATTTGGGGACACATGATAGAAATTCATAGCGCCCAATCAATGGCTATGGACAATCGTAAACCACACCTCTCCTACGAGAAAATGAATTTGTGGTCCCCAGACTAAATATCACTTGTAATTTTAGTCTGGTGTTAGCCAGGCTAACTAACACTAGCTAAACTAAACATAGAAACAAGGAACTAACAGATATATTCAATTGCTTTGACAATGTGAATGAAATTAGGTTAGCAACCCTGAAATGCTAAAAATTCCTCAGTAGGGTTAATGAAAGTAGGTTAGTCATCTTTAAAGTAATGTAAACTGTCCTAAAGCACTAACTATACCTAAACTAAATAGAAGCAACAATATCTTATTAGGTCATCTAGTTAACTAAGAAAACAGATAAACTAGCCAAATGATCAGAGTGGGTTAGCTGTGTGGGTCTTCTCTGTGAACGGCCTTCGAATGCCAATCTGAGCAAACATTCTATAGTAACCATGTCGACAGATGGAATCTTCAAAAAAATGCACTCCATGAAAAAGCCACATTCTGACATCACATTCTAGAATAGTTATGGGTGTCCAAATGTCAACAGAGGAAAACGTAGTGCACTCAAAATTTCCCATGATGCATCTTGCAACGTAGTGAGCAGCCATGGCAACAAGACGCATAGAACCCATAGAAATGCCTTGAGCTGAGCTTGTTCCTTTGCCATCGAATCCCAGACCTGATTTAATTAGGACGTTCCATCCCCATACAAATTAATAAGGAAGCCCGGTGTCCATATTGGAGAGGTATGTTTCCTTTTCATGGCATCTGCAGTTTCTTTATCATCAACACATTATAAGCCAGGCCACTGGATTTGTATCCGACCTGACAAATAGAAACTTAAATGAATATGAGTTAGCATTTAGCTCAGAGGATACTTTTAGACGCTAATTTATATCTAAAGTACAATATGTATATTCATTAATGATTTCTAACTCGGCTCTGAAATTATCTGGATTGTTATATATTTTGCGAAAAGTAACTTGTACTGCACACATCTGACCACCACCATTCATTCACGCAAACGCACCATCGTACACACCTACTGTACATGTTTTTAGTGGTAGGCGAGATGGAGTACCTGGAGGAAACCTACGCAGACACGGGGAGGACATCAGGGTTTCTATTAAGGCAAACAATATTAAGGCCTTAAATGTCATTAAAAGCACTACATTTGATTCAAACTGGCAATGAATAAAAAACGTCTTGGAAAATATTGACATTGCTCAACTAATTTTGCTGCATAAGTTCATCAGAAATATAGAGATTATGGTCCAAAACACTTTTTTTTTGTTAAAATTATACACAATTATTTACTCAAATGTATTCTGCTGTTTCCATTTTGGTTTTGAAAACAAAATCTCCCCTCATGAATCCATTTGACGGAATATGTGCTAATGTTGAGAAAAATGTGTGGCATTGAAAATATAGTAGTTGGGGAATTAAAATGGCATTAAAAAGCATTAAACTTGACTTGATGTTGAGTAAGAGGGGTAATATACAGTAGTTTCCCGGCCACAATGGGACAATTAACAGCTATGCTAACCTCGCGACAACTGCCACCCAAGCAGTTGTCTGGGTGGCAAAACTGACAAAACTGAGATAATTGTTTTTGGCCCACAGACACAAAGAGAAAGTGTTAATCATCTTGAGTCTCTCTCTCTAAAACAAAAAAACAAAACAAAAATCAGGTTAGAAATCTAGGAGTAATCATGGACTCAGACCTGAACTTAAACAGCCACATCAAAGCAATAACATCATCAGCTTTTTACCATCTGAAAAAAACATTGCTAAGATCAGAGGAATAGTGTCAAAACCAGACTTAGAGAGACTCATCCATGCATTTTGTCTCCAGCTACTGTAACGGCCTGCTCACTGGCCTTTCTAATCGAGCTGTTAGAGCTGCAGAACATCCAGAACGCTGCTGCTCGAATCCTGACAAGAACCAGGAAACACCACCACATTAGTCCAGTGCTCCGGTCTCTGCACTGGCTTCCTGTCACTCAGAGAATAGAATTTAAAACAGCTCTGCTTGTGTACAAGTCTTTTCATGGTTTAGCACCAAAGTACATCTCTGACATGTTAGAGCCGTATGAACCATCTCGGGCCCTGAGAACTTCAGGGAGGGGTCTCCTGGTGGTTCCAGAGTCAGGACTTAACACGGTGAGGCTAAAAGCTCTGGAACAGTCTTCATGAGTCTTGTCTCACACAAGCCTCAACTCTGACAATGTTCAAATTCAGGCTGAAAACAGTTATGTTTACAACTGGAAGTATTTTATCTGCACTCTTGTTTTTTACTGTAATTGATGAATTTGTATGTTGATGTTTTATTGATTTGATCTGCTTTCTTATAATTTTATGCAACTATGAAGCACTTTGAATTGCCTCGTGTATGAATTGTGCTCTACAAATAAACTTGCCTTGCCTTGCCACTGCAGGAGGCATTTCTCATGAGTCTAATGGAAGAATTCAGTTTGGGGAAGCAGAGGAATCTTTTAATATAATTTCCTTATAATACGGGAAATTTACGGGAAAATACTAATACGGGATGACGGCGGGAAAGAGGGGTAAAATACGGTAGTTTCCCAGCCAAAACGGGACACTTGACAGCTATGCTAACCTCGCAAGAAATGCAGCCTGCAGTGGCCTGGGTGGCCGTTGTAGTGGTAGAATTCCGTTTAGAGAGGCAGAGGAATCTTTCATTATTAATATTTTGTTATAATATGGAAAAGTTACAGCATAATACTGATACGGGGGGAAGGCCAGAAAGAGGGTCAAACTATGGTTGTTTCCTGGCAAAAATGGGACACTTGACAGCTATGCTAACTGCCACCCAGGCCACTGCAGGCAGCATTTCTCACGAGTCTAGTGGAAGAATTCAGTGTGGAGAGGCACCTGAATCTTTAATATCATTTTGTTATAATATGGGATCATGCTAATACGGGATGACGATGACGGCGGGAAAGAGGGATGAAATACGGTACACACAGCTATGCGCTAACCACTGTGCCACCGCGCTCGCTCATAAATTTGCCCAGGTCAAAATCTGTAACCGTTTTGAGTTCGACTTCCTCACCGTGATGCCGTGTGAAAACCCAAATGGGGTTACAGCAGCTGTAAATGCGAAGCGCCAACCCTGCAATTAGCCGCCAATCACCCGCAGTCATTTCTCATCATTGCCATAGTAACCGTCGCTGCTTCCCCTCGCTTCAGTCTCGCGCCCAGACGCTGCAGACAGTATTAAAATGGGGCAGAACATCCCACTCCGGCATTGACCCCCCACCCCCCCGCCCTCGTTCCTTACGTAAGGCCCGAGACGTGGTGACAGCTCTCGTTAGGCTAATTTGGGGTTGTCAGAACGCGGCGCGGCAATTAGCCTCTTCAATAGGATCATTATGCACCGGCGCTGGGTAAGTGTGTGTGTGATGTGCCGGTCTGAGAACATGGACTAATTTAATGTAGCGTTTTAGGATCTCTACTTGACCTAGTATTTGTGCGTGAGAACGTGTTGCTTTTACTTCACAACATTTGAAAGGTTAATGTTAATACTTCCTAATCCACTACACGCGTTTCTATAAAGGCTCCAAAGCACAAAGAAAGAGTGTTTTGTTCATTTTAAAAGCCTAAGCCTATCAACGCACACTCCAGAACAGTAGGTGGCGCTGTGCAGGTGTACTGTCAATGTCTCTGCCAAACAACGAGAAAGATGTGGGCGGTGAATTCGGGCACCGTTTTGTGTGTGTTTTTGATGCCGCAAAGGTGTTTTTTTAAACGAACATGTGTCAACCCCCGCTTTAACCCATTTTCTCCAGTTCAGCTTTACCCAAATCTAAAAGCTTACAGCTTATTGGCCAGTGTAACGCCTCAGTTGAAAGCTAAGACCTACAAAACTCATCTAAACGGATATATTCATCACTTTTTTATTTTTTATTTCTTTTCATTGTTATTTTGTGGTGTTTTTGTCACTTTTTTGCCACTTTTCTGTTATTCTCTTTTGTTGTGGCTTTATGTTGCATATTTGCATATTGTCACTTTTTCATCCCTCCCTCAAGTTTTTGTCGATCTTTTGCTGCGTTTTCATCCTCGTGTTTGTTGCCATTTTGACACTTTCAAGGAGCTTTCAGATTTAGTTTAGTTTATTTATTTAAAAGGACAACGGACAGGTACATTAAAAAGATGGCTGCCCCAGATTTAGCACAATGCTAATTTCCATCTGTAGTCCTTATACAATCAAAAATACAATTAAAATACATAACAGAGTTCATTAAAATACAAAACGTAGACAATATACATTTGTGCAATATACAGTAAAAAGTGCAGATGAAAAGTGCAGATAAAAAGTGCCGATAAAAAGTGCCAGTTGCATTCATAAAGTGCAGAATAACAAAGTGCAACAGTTTTCATAATTATTTTGTAGCTATACATAATTAGCACATAGATACAATGGTTTTAACACTAATAGTGTGGTGGCCATCAGACGATACCCGCAAGGGTAACACCTGATGGCCAAGTACCCATCTGGTACTTTTAGTGCGAGCAGGACTGTTGATCTAAAAGCCAGTCTTTAACTGCCCGTGAAAAACTGTGGAAATCTGCATTGTTCTTTAGATTGTCTGGGAGCCCATTCCATTCTTTAGTGGCTTTGTAGGAAAAGGCTGATTGAGAGAAGGCAGACTTTCTCTTAGGAACATTGCAGTCTCCCCTGGACACAGATCTTAATGCTCTGTTGGTTAGCTGTGAGCGAAGCTGTACATATGTTTTTAGGGGGCTGGGGCATTATCATTAAGAATCTTATGAACCAAACGTACATCGGAATACCTGATCAGATTGTCAAAGCTTAGTATGCTGTATTTTACTCACCTAAAGGATTATTAGGAACACCATACCAATACTGTGTTTGACCCCCTTTCGCCTTCAGAACTGCCTTAATTCTACGTGGCATTGATTCAACAAGGTGCTGAAAGCATTCTTTAGAAATGTTGGCCCATATTGATAGGATAGCATCTTGCAGTTGATGGAGATTTGTGGGATGCACATCCAGGGCATGAAGCTCCCGTTCCACCACATCCCAAAGATGCTCTATTGGGTTGAGATCTGGTGACTGTGGGGGCCATTGTAGTACAGTGAACTCATTGTCATGTTCAAGAAACCAGTTTGAAATGATTGGAACTTTGTGACATGGTGCATTATCCTGCTGGAAGTAGCCATCAGAGGATGGGTACATGGTGGTCATAAAGGGATGGACATGGTCAGGTAGTCCGTGGCATTTAAACGATGCCCAATTGGCACTAAGGGGCCTAAAGTGTGCCAAGAAAACATCCCCCACACCATTACACCACCACCACCAGCCTGCACAGTGGTAACAAGGCATGATGGATCCATGTTCTCATTCTGTTTACGCCAAATTCTGACTCTACCATCTGAATGTCTCAACAGAAATCGAGACTCATCAGACCAGGCAACATTTTTCCAGTCTTCAACTGTCCAATTTTGGTGAGCTCGTGCAAATTGTAGCCTCTTTTTCCTATTTGTAGTGGAGATGAGTGGTACCCGGGGGGTCTTCTGCTGTTGTAGCCCATCCGCCTCAAGGTTGTGCGTGTTGTGGCTTCACAAATGCTTTGCTCCATACCTCGGTTGTAACGAGTGGTTATTTCAGTCAAAGTTACTCTTCTATCAGCTTGAATCAGTCGGCCCATTCTCCTCTGACCTCTAGCATCAACAAGGCATTTTCGCCCACAGGACTGCCGCATACTGGATGTTTTTCCCTTTTCACACCATTCTTTGTAAACCCTAGAAATGGTTGTGCGTGAAAATCCCAGTAACTGAGCAGATTGTGAAATACTCAGAATGGGGACGAAAGGTGATTTAAGCAATTTTGAGCGTGGCATGGTTGTTGGTGCCAGATGGGCCGGTCTGACATTCAGTTTGGACTTCAGGAGATCATCTTGACCAGGACCACACCCCTAAATGCATTGAAGCAACTGCCATGTGATTGGTTGTTTAGATAATTGCATGAATGTGAAATTGAAGAGGTGTTCCTAATAATTCTTTAGGTGAGTGTATATTGCAGTGATGGTACCGGCGGGGCTTTTTATCCAGGACTTTCAAAGCCTGGTTATACAACGATCTAAGGGGGTTTAAAACCGTTGTTTTAGCTTGAGACCATGAGGACACACAATACATGATATGAGATATAATCATTGCATTAAGATATGATTTAGCTGCTTCCAATGACAAAGAGCTCCTGATGTGCTGGAAGTTGGCGATGTTAAATTTCAAAACGCGGCAAACCTTTTTAACATGGTTTTTAAAATTAAGGGTAGGATTCAGTATTACGCCTAGGTACTTGATTTCTTGGACATTTTTGATCATCAAACCATCCACATTGATATTTGGAAGAACACTCTTTCTTTTGTTGGAAAAATACATAGTGACAGTTTTTTCTGAATTCAGCGTAAGGCTCGACTTGTTCAACCACTCTATTACTTTATTCATAGCTATAGATAATTTATCTGCGACAAGATTTGCATCAGAGCTGTGAGTAAATAGAACCGTGTCATCAGCGTACATCAAGACCTCCACATCATCACAGATGGAAGGTAGGTCATTGATGTACAAAGTAAAAAGCAATGGCCCCAAGATAGACCCCTGTGGTACACCAGTAGTGCAGGGGCTAAAAGGTGAGATCTTATCATTTATTTTTACGCACTGAAAACGATCTGCAAGGTAAGATTGAAACCAACTAATAGTGTTTGCTGAAAGATTAAAATTCAACAGTTTTGTTAGCAGCACTGAGTGGTTAACTGTGTCGAAAGCCTTACGCAGATCCAGAAAAATGGCCCCAACCACCCCTCCTTTGTCTAGATTGGACTTAATCACCTCAAGAAAATAACAACAGGCTGTATCGGTGAAATGTTTCGATCGAAAGCCAAATTGCATGGGGTGTAACATTTCTATTGTCAAGGTGTTCCACCAGCTGTTCTGCAACATCCAGTTTATTCAGTTTGGCTACAGCCAAACTGGATAAAATGTGGGTGGGGGTTAAGAGGTTAAAGGGGCATTATGTAACTTTTCATACGGAAAAAGTACGTTTATATAAGGGCATATACAGTATGACCTACAGTATACGTTCCATCCCGGTGGCTTCTATAACCATTGAAATACAAAGGAAAGAAGCAGCGTTTCATCTGTTGTCAACCCATCGACCACATTTAGGTCAAAGCTAGAAAGTACTTCAGATCCAAATTTAGCGTAAACATGTGGCTTCTAAGCTAAAGGCTAAAGCACAGTCAGTTCAGTTTTTGCTTTTTTGGGTCGGATACACATCAAGTGGCGGCACGTTAGTACAGCGGTTAGCCCTCTGCTTCACAGCTAGAAAGACCTGGGTTCGATTTTCACCTGGACGGGGCCTTTCTGTGTGGAGTTTGCATGTTCTCCCCGTGTCTGCGTAGGTTTACTCCGGGTACTCCGCTTTCCCCTACCACTAAAAACATGTACAATAGGCTAGGATGAATGAGAGTGTGTTTGAGAGTGTACATGGGGACGACGGATGGAAATTAGCCCAAGGCTACAATCCGGTGTTGCTTGTTCATTAACATGCACTATCTCTAAACCGATAAACTAAACTAAACTACACATCATCTTATAAGATGTTGATGAAGAATCCATAGAAATATATATAAATGCCATGAAAAGAACAAGATATACCTCGGCATACATTCATTTGTATGGGTATGTTCAATTCAAACTGGTCCAGGATTTGACGGCTCAAAGCTAAAGGCATTTCTGTTTTTTTTCTATATCTATTACGCTCCAGGATCAATAGTTAATAGTGTTCCCTGTTAGTTTTCTGAATGGAATGTACTGTATGGGTAACCGTGGAGATGGCTCCATCTGCAGAGAAGACCTACCAGAAATACTGAAAACAATTTCTCCTGGAGCATCATAGAGGCCACCGGGATGGAAAGTACAGGCGCCGTGCTGACCAGTATGCACGGATACGATGTCAAATTTGAGTAATTTTCATATAAAAAGTTCCTTAAAGTATTTTCTACACTTTTGACAGAGGTACTTTTACTTTTATTTGAATAATATTTCACCAGAAGTATCCGTGCAGTTACTCATGTAATGAAATTAAGTTCTTTGATCAAAACTGCTAATTATAAAAACACAAAGCAGCACCAACTGAATCAAGCCGTTAAAGTTGTAGGTCATCTGGTAAAATCTCTCAGCTATTGCCTAAACGTGTTTGTAGCTCTCAAAGAGCCACATCACTATTGTTCACTCGAGTTAATTAGAAGTACGTCTCAGCTGGAGTGCATAGCGAGACAGAGCTGAAAAGTGAAGCTGCTAATGCTAACACTATGCTCATTTAGACTCGGAAGACTTTGCTGGAAGAAAGTGCATTATATTTAGACACACAACAGCACATGAGGTCTGGTTTCCTTTCTCAAATGTCGCGTTTACAATGTAGAGCTATGGCGCCAAATAGGGGTGGGACAAAATATGGTTTTGCAATATATCGCAAGCTGACTTTTCAACCCAAAAGAGCTAAGAAGACTCTGTGACTAGAAACGAAACATCCTCAACTTGACTAAACACCCAGTCCAGTCGATGAGTTAGCTTCACTACGATGGGCCCGGGATAAGGTGAATAGGCAAGACACTTTTTAAAATGTCGATGATGAAAGATCAAAATCTCCAACAATCAGCATCGGCCTTAGAAAACCCCATATCGGTTACCCTCTAATGAAAAGGCTAATTTCTGTGTCGAATTCCGAATAAATCAGCCAGAAAATGATTGTCTTCGAACTAATTTGCTCAGAGGTACGCACTTTGATTAAATTGCGTAACCTTTTGAAATACGTGTCACGGCAATAAAACTGTGCGCCGCAATTAAGGAAAAGAGGTTACAACTGCCTTATCGAGTCATTTTCCTCCCAAAAACCTTTCACTTGTGGTTTTGGCCTCGCTCAGACGCACTTTTCTCATGTTTGACTCATTATTTGGATGACTACTTTCTGCTTCTACTTGAGTGAAAACCATTTTAAACAGAGTGACATTTCTCTTTTCCACTCTCCCGATCTCTGCTGGTCGAGGCCTTCCTTGCCCCATAGTCTCAGCAGACGCCGGCAGCCTCTCCTCACACGCTCCCACTGCTGTACTGCTAATGAGCTCATGTAGCACACTGGCCATCCATCATCATCACTGCGTTCTGGGCTCAGATCAACAACAGTGACGGTGACTCTTCCTCCTTGTCCTGCGCTCCTGTCACCTGACCAGTACGACTGTTCGAGGTGTAGACAAGTCAAAGCGCATCGGATTGACCCAAAGTAACGGCAGCTGAAAGGAACGCCAACACTTGTTAGCTGCTTCAAATGGACTACTGCAGTTGTTCAGCAAAACCGCGCGCTACAACTCCAACACAGGCGACGGGAGAGCTAACTTTTGTGGGTGGATCAGCACCGAGAATGTGTGTTGGGCCATTGAAATAAAACAAAGGAGTGGAGTTCGATCCTAACGTACGCGAACAGTTAGAAAATTGTTCATTAGCCTGCTCAATGTATTTTTTTCTATAGCCATTAGCATTAGTCATCAAACCTCACAAATGATGAACGATCCAGATGTTTTCAGCTGCTGACAACCTATCGACCAAATTTAGGTCAAAGCCTCGTTAGAAATCCTTAATGAATGTACAGACCTTTGGAGATTTTACTTTAGATACAAATTAGCGTCTAAAAGTTACCTCAGAGCTAAATGCTAACTCACATTCAGTTGCGCCTGGTGTCACCATTAATTTGTATGGGGATAGAATGTTCACTTTAAATTGAATCTGGGATTTGACAGCAAACAAAATGTGTGCATTCGTAAGACCGGGCTCAGATAAAGGCATTTATGTGATTTCTGTGGTTGTAGCTAGCGTTATGTAGCACGAAGCTAATGTTAGCGTCATTGTTGGCATTCTCCGTTTTTTTCAATATCTGTGGGTTTTTGAACCACTTTGCTCCTCTCCATGTCTCTCTGTATCTTTATTTAGTAGACACATATTCATAATTCAGCATTTGTTAAAAAAATGGTGGAAAAATTAAGAACGTTTTTTTTTTGTTTTCCTCCACTGACCATATACTATGGACAATTCCAAAGATGCCATCTGTATCTATCGGAGCCACAGCTAATGTTCGCTCTGATCGATCATATGAAAACAAGAAATAAGCACCAATATTAAATAAAGTCACTAAAAACATCAGCTACATATAAATCGGCCTTTAAAATTGTACTGTGCTTGTTTAATGTATAGTTTATTACACAATTCTCATCCACAGAGAGCCGTAGCACTTCATAGCATAGTAAAATGATGTTAGCCTTTGCCACGAATGCTAACCGATCTCTGCTTCAGAGTTTTAGGTGGACTTGAGCTTGCCTGGCTCTGCCAGACAATTCCCTGTCCATTCTACACAGGGAAGTTAGCCTGGTAATGCAGCAATTTGAATGGGTGGGCCTAATGGCCACAGATTGTCAATGAAATGAACCAATCAGCATTAAGCGGACATGACGACAGCTGTAGTCCAATTCAGAAAATGTGAACTGAAAATAAACTGAGACCACGGAAGCAAAATCCTCGACTTCTTCATCCATGATTAGTTTTGGCAAATAACTTCTGCACGTGTCACTGTTGATAGAACTACAACATACAGTAGTAGTGCAGCGAGTGAGGTAACCTTGTCAGTTCTCTGTGATGGTCATGATTGGTTTGGGCTCAGCCGCCAATCAGCCACTTGTTAAAACGTGTGTGTCCAGACCCGCCTTATCTAGATCGTGGATGAATGGCACAACAATGGGCGTTAGGGTCTCATCATGGTGTCTGCGTGTTCAAAAAGCCATCAATAAAAAGGACCGGTGTTCGATGTCCATACCAACATCCTGATCAACTCTATGAAGGAGATGTGTTGCACTGCAGGAGGCAAATGGTGGTCATCATACCAGATACTGACGGGTTTTTTTTAAAAGCCCTGGAGCACCCTCTCCAGGTAGTAGTGGGAATGACGTTATTAAACCAAATTATGTTGAGCATCTGTTCAAGGAATTTTGAGCTGGTCCCTCTTGTGCCCCATGCACTACTATCACCCCACCTGCTTCATTAGTGAAGTCATTATTGAAAAGATTTTCTTCTGCACAGATAGTGTCTCAAAGGTTGAAAAACATGCACATCATTAGCAATATCTTTTATGTCATCTCCTGAGTTACAATTTCTACATTCTTATAGCGATATGCAATCACCTTTGTTAGCCTTTCTCAATCATAAAAGCTTTGTTCCGGCCCATTTATAAAGAATCTAACACAGATTCATGTGCTCAAAAGGGAATCATTAACCTTTTCCGCTCAGAACAACCCAGATTGTAGTTTTTTTCCACACTCGGACCAAGGATAAGCTGACAGTAATGAGGCGGCCTAATACGTGTCCCACACATAAACAAAACAAGGAATGTTCGAGAAACGAGACAAGTCCTCCCTTTACAAACGGAGAACATGAGTCATCGAGACTCTGTCGGGGGGAAAGGTTGTCTTTAGATCGGCCTATAAACACGAGGGGCGCGAGCGTGTGGCAAAACCATAAAGCTAACGAAGAAATGACCTGATTTGTCGTAGTTACGGCGATCTAAACCCTCATGTCATCACTCTATGTCCTGAGGCGCATGAACTAACGAGAAAAAAGTGACAAAAGGTGTTACGTACGTGGCGTTTGGAGAGGTGCATCAGCTGACTCCGCCTCGGACTGTTGTTTTGGACAAACAGCTGACTGTAGCTCAGCATCGGAGCACTCCAGGAGAGAAATGTGGAGCGGCTTGTGTGTGAATCACAACCAGGCGCTGCTTAAACGAGCCGCCTGGGTGATAGTACACGGGCGACGGTGGCGCAGGTGGTAGAGCGGGTCGTCTCATGATCGGAAGGTCATGGGTTCGAATCCCAGCTCCCGCAAATGCACACTGTCGTTCTGTCCTTGGGCAAGACACTTCACCCTCCAGTGTCTGCGTACACTGGTGTATGAATGAGAGTGTGAATGGGTGAGTGGATCCTTGCTGTAAAGTGCTTTGAGTGCCTAATGTAGGTGGAGAAGCGCTATATAAGTTGAGACCATTTACTGTAGCAAAGGGATTAAACAGCTACATAATTATTAACCATTAACGGCTCCGACGATCGGTTAAAGAAAAGTGGAAAAAGTTCCATCTTATCTTAGAAAAATGGCTTGAAATAAGACATTGAATGCTGAGTAGGTTTGGACTCACCTTGAAATAAGATTGCCAATGGAACAAGCTTTAAAGCAGTACTAAGTAACGTGTTTACCTAAATAAATCATTTCCGTAGACCCTCTGGGGGTAATACAAGTGTTAATGGGATGATTGGAGGGTCTTTCATCTCCCCCTGGTGTCTCTGGCCAGAAAACCATGCTTGCAACTTGACTGCCACCGGGACGGAGCAACCAATACACACTAATAGAATCACGGAGAAGAAGCTAACAGGCTAACGGGCAAAGCTAACTGTGGGCTAGCGCCACTTAAACAGTATTTACAGCCAAGTTTGAGTGAAAAAAATTATTTCCATTCTATAACTGGATGTACAACACCCCTCTCTCCCTTCACCTTTTCTGTCAGCGTAGTATTTACTCTCTAAGACATTTAATAAGTTAAAAAATCATAACTTGCTATGACACCTGCAGTTGCGCTTATGGCCTCTAGGGGCAAGAGTTACTTAGTACTGCTTTAATTTGCTTTAAATTAACTTGAACGCTTAAAATAAGACAAAAAAAAACTTGAAAAGAGACAAAAAGTCAAAGACTAGTTCCATTGACAACACAATAGTCCAAACCTTCTCAAAATCAGAACAATTTCTGATAATTCAAGCACATTTAAGTGATTTTTGTCCAAGATAAGATTTTTTTTCCAGTGAAATACACGTTTCAATATCTAATAGTACTTACTGTTCATAAACACCATTAAGCAGTCATTTTCATGAACTACTGACCGTTAGCATTCACAGTTGTGCTGTCCAGTCGGACTAGGAAGTCTATTGTGTTACATACATCTCTTGCTACGTAACCGAGTACATGTGCATATGGAGATAAGTAGTTATCAGAGGTTCGAGAGCAGGACCATACCTCACGCACGCCCCTTCCGGCCGGCAGCCTATTTAAGCCCCCCACCTCGTCCTCTCATTCGGGGCTTCCGGCCCCACCCTCCCTCCCTTTATTAATTTTCTTCTGTTTTCTTACAGGTACGGTGACGCGAGCCCGGGAGCTTACCTTAACGAATCCCCAGAACGGCATTATTTATAAATCTTCAATAAACGTATTACTTGTGCATCTATCTGAGGTTGTGGTCCTTGTGAGTGAACACTGCATTTGGCAATTGCATTTAAATATGTATTTGAAATGCACAATCCAGCCGCTAATTCAAAGCCACTTAGACTCACGCTCTTTCATCCTCTGTTCTGTGCAGTGATGAAGAAAAGCAGTAAAACTCAAATGAATAATCATCTTTCTATAAAAAAAAAGGACAGGGTCAGTTTGAAGTGATTGTACCATGTATTGAGCAACAAAGTGAGCATAAAATAAAAGAAGAAGACGATCTTTATATAGCGCCTTTCACAGACATGGTCACAAAGCGCTTTACATGAGAGCATTTTACACTCCACACCTGGTGGTGGTAAACTACGCCTGTAGTTTCAGTTTCCCCTGGGGGAGACTGACAGAAGCGCTGTCACGACTGCACACATCTGCGCCAACTGTCCCTCTGATCACCTCTATGCATTCACCCCCACACATCATTCATCCTGGCCTATTGTACATGTTTTTAGTGGTGGGGAAAGCGAAGTACCTGGAGGAAACCTATGCAGACACGGGGAGAACATGTAAACTCCGCACAGAAAGGCTCTGCCCAGGTGGAAATCAAACCCAGGACCTTCTTGCTGTGAAGCGAGAGCGCTAACCACTGTGCAGCAAACAAGCAACAAACAAGCAACCTAACATATTTACAGTGTGCACAATTTAAGTTGTGCCATCCACTACTCCATCCATCTGACCATCCAGGGTTACACGGCACTCTGTCAGTGAACAAGACTGTATGAAAATGAGCCTTCATGTATTTCTGAGCCACTGCAGCCGTTTCTGCTCGTCAGCTTCAATGAACAGTTTAGGGGAGGCTGGATAGAAGGTTTATGCACAACTGCACACCTTAATGTTCGGGAGACTCCAGAGGCACCAGCAGCTTCAAATACCTGTTTGCTGCTTTGTAGCAGCTGTTCTATTAATCCGATGTATTTGTCTGGCAGAAAGCGTCCTTATTGTGCTCTGAATCAGCCACAAATCTCTAAACAGTATGATGATTACGCTTGATCTTTCTGTGAAATATTGTGAAATACCTCGACCACGGCATTCAACTATTTCACGCTTTTCATCAGCAGAAAGATCCTTTTTCTTTCCCATTGACGAAATTACTCAGATAAAAACCAACAGACTTTTGAATCTAAGGGAATTGACCCCAGTGGACTCCCTAATGTTAAGACCCTTAAATCTTGCCCTCACAAGACTGGAAGACTTCCCTTACTTGAAAAGTGCAAGAAAGAGGGATTACTCACCAACAGAGAAGATCTTCAGGCAGATGTTTTGAAATTAGGTAGTTTTTTCTACAATGAGCACTGGGCAACAGAAAATGTGTTTCAGGGGACTTTATTCGTGTTTGACTGTTTCCACAGCGAGTATACAACCAATCTTATAGGCCACAAATCTTATGCTAGATGAGGCATAAGGGTCAGCATGTGACAATCAGTCGTCTCAATAGCGCTAACATGTGCTCTCAGTTGTGTGCCAATAAGACCGGTTGTACTCCTGCAACTAGCCACCACAAGATTCCCTAAATGTACAAAGGAAAAAGGAGGGTAGAATACTTACAGGGTGCTTAGTAGCGTGCTCTGGTAGAGATTCTATCAAGATGCAAAGAGCAAACACAAGCTTATATGCCGTTCAAAGGAGGAACCGCCTGTAAAGCCCTCCCATTCTGAGGAATTCTTTGCATATTCATTAATTTCTGAAGAAGTGCTTACATATTTATTAATTGCTCAGCTGGTCTTAACCGGTTTTCAGACAGCATCAAAAAACCCCATCACCAGCGCTAGGCCACTAAACCACTTCCCCCTTTGAAGGCTTACAATACAACACCACACTTTCATAAGGTCGTAAGTTCAAACAATAGGAGTTTAAGGTCATGAACTTTTACTCATATTACAAAATTATAAGTATTTTATAAAATCATAGCATTGGCTTTGCATAATATAAATGTGCAAATACATTATTATTCATCACACACAACAATTGACTTGTCAACGTACTTATAAATGACTTTTCATATGTCTATAATGTACTTTAGCATCCACATATTATTTCTTATATTTAAAACACAAAGCATATGAAAATAACTGGGATAATAAAAATAAAAGCTATGAGTACTTATAAGTGGCTGCTACGTTTTCCCATAGGCCTATAATGTACTCAGTATCTAAACAAACAATATAACATTGATGTTACATGATATATGTAAGTCGTGCAAAACATATTTTATTTAAATCAAACATTTCTCATATTTTCATAACGCCATGACCAAAGCCCACTTAAGGCCGCGGCCGTCTCGACACCCATGTTGCTTGAAAATGGTGGTCTGCTTAACAGTGTGCAATGTCCTTTTTCAGTAGTTTTTCCCTTAACTGGATTTACAACTAATCATCCCAGGCATCTGAGATTGATGCCAGTGATTCAAAGAGCCCTGAGACACAATACCATCCATGAGTTTCATTGAAAAACGTTTTTATTTTATTTTTTACCTTTTTGACACTGAAATACAATTTGCATAATAATTTGGAACGTGGTGTATTTATATTCAATCCAGTTGGTGTTTACGTGTCTATGAGACGGATATGGCAAATACAAAATGAGAATATAAATACTGGAACCATGGCAAATCTGACAAGCGATTAGGTGAGAGAATAAGGTACAGCCAATGGAATATAGAGGTGGTGACTCAGCAGGTTCCTGGCTGTAGTTCACAAGCTCGCCTTCAAATAACCCATAAAGGGGCACCTGGTCTGTAGGATAAAACAAGACCAGTAAGTATTCATAATGAACTGATTGGATTGAAACTAATTTAGCTAATTCCAGTGTGCACAAGTCATTCATTAATCATTCAAATACTTGTAGGCTACAGTATTTGTAAACTCCATGTTAAGGTGGTTCAAAATATAATGGTATACGTCAGTGGGCGACTTGCACAATGGTAAATGGTCTCAACTTATACAGCGCTGAGGCACAGTGGAGGCGTCACATGAGCGCTACAGGGAACAAAAAAGGGACAAATGAGGAGATATCAGGGCAAGACTCACAGCTAAGCCACACAAATCTTGCATCCCTGCTATTGTTCTGACTAATGTTTGTTCACTGGAGAATAAAACCGATTATATTCGTCTGCTAAGCTGTTCCCAGAAGATGGTGAAAGACTGTTGTGGGGCGGAGGGAGCTGCGCAGGAGGAAGAGGAAGAAGGAGCTGGAGGAGCTCACCAGTGCAGGACACCACGCTCTGACTAATCCAACACCTGAATGCAAAATAAAGCACTCACTTACTTAGAATACCAATTGGAACAAAGTTAATTTTGTGAACCACCCTACTCCATGTCCTTCCAAGGCCAGTGCAAATGAGTCCATAATGACTTCAATAACCCCGGTCTAATTTAGCACTTGTCTCCTATACTGAGTAAACATGTAAGTAATCCCCGTTAGCCGCGCTGATCTTTTGTCCTTGGCTAAAGTTAGCTCAGTTGGTCTCACACCAGCCTGTTATCTGTTAAAGCCTTTATTTTAGGAACTCATTTCTTAGTTAAAAAAAACAAAAAAACTTACAAACAGCCGTAGCAGCCAGCCGTAGCAGCCATCACAAACAGCCTTCTTTAGGGAGTGAAAAAGGCTCAGACTCCAAAAAAAAAAAAACAGTGACGTGATATTCCTATAGGCCCGCGGGTCATTCTAGTTCGGCCCGGCCTTTATAGGGGTGCAGACAAAGTGCCTCCCCGCGTTCACTACTATCTCTGTACTGCTAATGAGCTCATGTACCGCTCCGGCCATCCATCATCAGCAGCAGGGAAGCATTCTGGGCTCAGATCGAGAAAAGAGTCGAGTCTGCTGTGCAAGTAAGACTGGAGGAAATAAATCTGAAGTGCTCTCTGAACCAGGGAGATCATATTTCCTCCATCTCGCCCCAATTTGTTCGTCACTGTCAGTCAATTACAGCCTGTTGATCACTCAAAACTGTGTAACGTTTATTAGATTGGATTAAAGCTCCAAAAAGTTGATTTTGTATCATATGTCTCCTTTTTAAATTCATTGTGCTGTACATAAGATGCCTCTATGTTAGCAGTGTAACGGTTAACTAAAATCACAGTCTGGTTCGGTTTAACTAGCTAACAATTTCTGTAGAAGTATTAAACCACGCTTTTTCTCCTTGATTCATACAGAACAAACCGTTATGCTTAGATTGGAGCGATGACAGACAGAAACGACAAAAGCACGGAAAGTTGTGTGTATCAGACGCGGCTAATTAGCCACTAAGTTAAAGTTTACCCGGAGGCTCCAGAGGACGACAGGTTTGTGCATCACTGGAAAACAGACGAGTGCTTTTTCACAGACGAGTAAACAGCGGCGCGACAAAGGGCCAGCGTTTTACTGAAACAAGTTTGCGAGTGGATGTCTGCGATGTCCTGGAGATCTCATAGCAGCTCCCGTCCCGCATAGCTTTGGTAAGCCCAAACCTCCACTTACACACGGGTCGGCCCATTAGTCCGACAACCCATTAGTACGACGTCTCTTTAGTCAGGAAAAAACAGACCCATTGGTCCAAAGTCCTGTTGGTCCGACCATAAACAGCGGAGAAGTGCTCAGAGTTTACACACGTGGTTTTGTCACGTGTTTGTCATCTTTTTGTCGCTCTTTAGTCACTTGTCCCGTTTCTGTGGCTTTTTTGGCACATTTTTGTTGCATTTTCATCCTCGTTTTCGTTGCTATATTGATACTTCTTTCAAGAAGCTTTTAGCTTTGGGTAATGTCAAACTGGAGAAAATGTGCTCCCTCCAGGTGGGGGTACTTTGGATAGTTCAAAAATAATAACTGCCACCACGCCAAAGGCAGCGCTGATAAACAATCCACCAACATAAGCTCAAGGAGTTGTCACTCAATGGCGTCCGTGTGAAACAAGTTCTGGCTTCTTAAAGTCCTAGCCTGGAAACTCAACAAACTTTACTTCAGTCACTCCTACAGTCATTAAGCTCACCACATGATATTTCTGTTGGAAAATGGAGGTGACAGTCACACAATGGCTCTCTCTATTGTACGAGCAGAGGAGTGGAAGAGTTGGAGTTCTAATGGCGCTAACCCGTCACTGTATAGATTTCTCTTCTTTCCTTCCTCAGTGCCTACTCAGCTGCACTCTTCAGTCCAGGACCTTGGCGGTGCGGTGGTGCCGTAGTGAGCACTCGTGCTTCACCACAAGAAGGTCCCGGGGTCTATCCCCGGGCCTTTATAGATATAGACATCATCTTTGGAATAGCCCATTTATGGTCATGTTCGAAGCAGCCAGAGGGGGAAAACAAAGAAGGGAAAAATATTAACTTTCTCCCATTTCTCCACCATGACTTTAAAGGGATGAGACAGAATTCAAACATGTTAAAATTAAGTATTTTCCTCCCCCTACATGCTCCAGGTTTCCTCCTGTTTCCCCTACCACTAAAAACATGCACAATAGGGCAGGATGAATGAGAGTGTGTTTGAGAGTGCACATGGGGGACGACAGATGAAAATTAGCCCAAGGCTACAATCCGGTGTGGTGTTTTTGGATGTATGAGACCCATGTGTGTTCATTAACATGAACTGTCGCGACCAAATAAACCAATAAATTAATAAATAAAGAAACTATCTCCATCGTCATGCATGAGCTTAACAGAGACTGCAGTTACGCGTAAGACCTGAGGTGGCAGTAGCGAGTAAAAAAAAGAGACAATTTCCATCTAGTCCCTTTAACAAATGCTGAATTATTATTTTTATACGAAATCAAGATACAGAGACTGAGAGGAGCAAACAGCCCATAAATCAGTGGTGGCAAAAGTGCAGTCCGGGGCCCTCAGACCAAGACAGGGGGACACACACGCTTAGTTACATTTAAAGATACCCCCTGATATCATTGTCCATCACGATGATTCACTGTAAACAGCAACTGCCACTTAAGGGGAGATCGCCCAACCCTAATAAACATCCATATGGACCCGATTTTGGCTTGACTTTATTGGTGTGTGATTAATGTGCTTATAGTCCACCAGAAAATGACTAAAAATAGGGGAACATAGTGTTTCCCATGAGAGATTTTCTTCACACTTGGCTAGGCCATGCCCCCTTGTATGCCGTCTGTCTATTGCTGGGTTTCAGGTGACATCACAGCGTTCTAAAGGCCTATAATATTATATGGAGGTAAAATTATTTTGTTTTTGAGGAAATTTTGGCTCTTGTACAGAAAGATCATGGACCCAGTGACTGATATTAATTATCATTTTTGTCATTCATATATTTTTCTTTTTAGATACAACTTGCGGAAGTGTAATGCTGTTAATAGGAAAGACTGGCTCCTGCCCCCGACTGGGTCCTGTGACATCATCACATTTTAGAACCTGCAACCCAGCAGTGGTTCTCAACAGGAATGCAGTCAGGGCCCACTATAATCCAGCATGGCAAGCCACGACCCAAATAAGAATTGAATTTCTTACACATCAGGTGCAATACTGTATCCCCCTCACAAATTAATGTTGAATAAACATGAATGTTTTGAATTATACCTAGTGCTTATAAACGTTCATATAACGTTAGCATCTTATTGCTAACTGTTGTAGCTGTAACATGGTAGGGCTGGGTCCTCTTGCACTGCCTCTTTAATTTTGGGTGTGGTTTTCCTTGCTTGTATTTTTTCCTTTGCTGTGGGCCAATGGCCATGTTTGATTTAATTAGTTGGCAGGTGTGAAGGGGTGGGGCTACATGTTTAAAACCAGCTGAACCATTTCCTCTCCCTCATTCACTCTTGTGTCCTCTGTCCAGGTCAGTTTGTCTTTTGAGAGTTATGTGAAGTAGCTTGTGCTTGCTGTATGCTAAAGTAAATGTAGTTTGTACCAGTAGATAAATGTAAATGTGTTACTTTAGCATGTGAAGTTTGTAATGTTGTTTTTTGTGAAAGCTTATGTGTTCACCTCATTCACTCTTGTGTCCTCTGTCCAGCCGGGGTCCAGGCCAGTCTGAAGACCAGTCGGCTGCTCTGCAGGGTGGGCATGGGGAACACTGGGGTCACAGTACCTGACCGGTGGCTAGGACCCGGAAGCCAGAGCATAGCGAGCCGACGCAGCCTGGACCCCTGGCAAGAACATACAGTAACCCTTGTGTACCAACAGTGGACTCTCCCCCCGTATGCATAACAAATGCCACAAAGCTTCTATCAGCTATACTGCCTTTTTGTAATAAAACAACTTAATTGTCATGGTCTCATTCATGGTCCTGGTGATCTCTTGGTACCTGCGGTGGAAGGGCGTTACATAGCATTAGCCGTTTTGTTTACACACGACCTTATTCAGCAGGAACGCTCTGGTACCATTTACCAGTTGCCTGGAACGTACCACTAGCCTAGAGCTCCATCTTTGTTGCCTTTTAACCTCTTAACCCCCATCTGAACCGAGCACATTTTCTCCCGTTTGGCTTTACCCAAATCTAAAAGCGTCTTGAAAAAAAAAAGCGACAAAAACGAGAAGAAAATGAGGATGAAAATGCAACAAAAAAATGTGGCAAAAGAGCAACAATACTGTGACAAAAACGTGACAACAGAAGCGATGAAAGTGCAACAAAAAAGCAGCAAAAAGGACACAGAAAAAGAAACGACAACACGGCAACAACGCGTGGGAAAAGATCCATTTAAGATCAGTTTTGTCTTTCAAATGAGCCGTTACTCTGGCCTGTCGTCTGTAAACTCCAGTCAAGGAGCTTCTAGATTTGGGTAAAGCCGAACTGGAGAAAATGCACTTTGGTCCAGGCGGGGGGTAAGAGGTTAATGGCTACGATGAGCCCGGGTCATTTTAACAAGCGCCAGTGGTCCTGTGGCAGGAATATGAATAAATCTACAGTCAGTCTAATTTTACTCACATTTACCGATTACTCAAAACAAAACTATCATTTCAATATATTGTTTTTTTACTGTGTTTAGATCATACGACTCAAGTCTGTTCTAGAAACTCTCTCTCCCTTTTAAATCCTAAACAGTCTTATATCCAGGGCAGAGGGAGCCGTTTTAATGAGGTCTCCACATCCGCCTCCAGCCCGGGCTCATTCATATTCTCTTTACTCTTAGACCCCCACACTTCCTGCTTTGTATATTGATGTTAGCGGCTTACAGCGAGCAGAGAGCAGTTAACATGGCCGCCGCCGCCGCTGCCGCAGATCTGGTCAGGTTCACCGCAGGACGCGACAGAGGTCAGTGATGAATTATGAAACGTTGTCTGGCGCGGTCACTTTGTGGATGACTTTCTTTATCTCAGACGCGCGGTTGTAGAATAAGAATGTGGACTGCAATGCTGTCGTCACGGTTCAAGTTTCTCAAGACTAGTTCCAATCAGGGCCTCAGCGGCGCAAGTTCAAATCCAAGTCTGACGAGGAGGACGACTTCCTCAGAACGATACGCTTGGTCTGTCTAAAGGAGCGGCCCAGCCAATGAGCAGACCGAGCAGCTGCTTAGGGCCCAGACGCCACCACGGGGACCCTTAGAGCACCCACGTTTTTTTGTGCAAATGTTTAACCGCGCAACCTCCACCTGAACCGAGCACTTTTTCTCCAGTTTGGCTTTACCCAAATCTAGAAGTGTCAAAATAGCGAGCAAAATTAGAAGACAAAGAGGATGAAAACGATGAAAGTGCAGCAAAAAAAGTGACAATAATTCAACAAAAAAAAATGTGATGAAAAATAACGACGTCGAAATAATGACGGCTACAACGCAAGGAAAAAGATCAGTTTAAGTCCGTTTTTTTTAGGTCTTTCAAATGTGCGTAACCAATGGCCGCTGGCTGCTCTGCTTTGCGACGACGACACTGGAGGCCGCCATTGCTGTAGTACCTCCATATAGCCGCTAGTCCCCCATTGGAATGCATTGCACTTTAGACGCGTTAAAAACAACTTTAATGCCCGGTGCCTAATTGTTTGGAACTGTCTACAGCTAGATATTCCTCCTGTGATTACGCTGGGTTAGACACAATCAGAGGCACCGGGCTGGTTATAGTAGGATACATTTTAGAAATCTCCTACTTAATGAGGGTCGGACTGTTAGCATTGGAGCTGCGCGAGCTACACATCACACAAGGGCCGAGTCTACAGTGAAGATCCCGCCCTTATGCCCTTATTAGGAACATGCTTCGTCAGAGCTGGGGAGGAGGAGTCTGTACATCCGCCATGATTTCCCCCTCGAACGTGGTCATTGTGGTAAACGGGGAGGAGTGAGTGTTAACGGTCTATTTTATAATATGTCTATGGGCGTAACAGGGTCTATAGGCTGTAATCTCCAGTCAAGAAGCTTTAAGATTTGGGTAAAGCTGAACTAGAGAAAATGTGCTTGGTTAAGGCGGGTGTAAGAGGTTAAAGATGCATTTAAGAGTATAGGAGTAGGATAAGTTGTGCATAGTAAATATCACAATAAAACAATGACACTTCTATTTATGTACAGTAGTTAATATTTGCTGCTTACATTTATCTTTGAATCAGGCATATGGGCGGGCAGCTCGGGGCTGCAGCGCAAAGGACCCTTCTCCTTGAAGTGCCGTAATCATAGAAATCACAGAAATGACTCTGTTCCTACAAATGCACATGTGCCCGTCAAATCCCTGATCCGATTTAAATTGATATACAGTATACAAATGAATAGAGTCGACAGGCACAGTACTAACGTATGGCGAGGTATGTTTTGTCCTTTTCATGGCATTTATATAATTTACACAGGCAGGTAATACTCAGTTACATTTACTCAAGTATATGTATGTAAACAATATGTTACTTTTTCCACTGTGAGCAAATATTTAAACTGCAAATGCTTCATTTTGATCTATAAAATACATGTAGTTCGTCTTGTGCTCCTTGTTCCTTAGAATTATTTAGTTTTTCTGTCATTTTCTTTGAATTTTGACTTTGACTTTATGTTTTGTTTCACACAGTTTATGGCGTTGAATGAAACTGTGATCAGACTGTTTCGCTCAAACAATCACTCACAGTAATTGGACATTTTTTCCAAGTACTGTTTTACTTTTTTCTTACTGTTTTTTTTTGTTTTTTTTTACTTCTACTTGAGTCAAAATATTTGAAAGTGATGTTTATCTGATTTGATTGAGTCAATATACTCATGATGATATGATCATTTCTGTTTATCATGAATAGGGATGGTCCGATATCTGTAATATAACCAGATGAACTCGAGTCCAAAGGATTTTCTAGGGAGACTTTCTATCAGGAGTTTCATACAAGCTAATTGGCGTGTGGACAGGCCAAAGAGACAGGAGAAAATGCTTCTTCTTTTTTTTCTTTTTTCCCCATTTCTCTGCGGCCCGGTAGCAAATGTGTCACGGTCCGGTACAGGTCCCCGGCCCGGTGGTTGGGGACCACTGCCTTAAAGCACATTCATTTTCCAGTTTACTGGATAACTTTATCCCAGACCTGTCTGGTGTGTTCTTGGACTTCATGATGCTGTCTGCTCCCCAATAGTCTCTTAACAGACCTCTGAGACCATCACAGAGCAGCTGTATTTGAACTGACATTAGATTACACACAGGTAGACTCTATTTAGTCATGGGGTCAACATGTGATCATTCAGAAATATTCATTCAACTTCTCATGGCAATTGGCTGCACTAAGAGGAAAGGGGTATGGACACTTTTCAGTTTATTAAGTTCAAAATCATGTATAAATTTCATTTCACTTGACGATTGTGTGTCACTTAGTGTGTGTCTTTCACATAAAATTTCAATTAAATATATTTATGTTTGTGGTTCATAGCATGGCAAAATATTGTATGTATGTGCTTGTGCGCCGCTCTCATTCATCAGCCCGCCTTCATTGAATGAGCCAATGTATTTACGCAACTGTAGTCTCTTTCAGTAAATGGGGAATATATATCATTCATAAACTCATTGGGACTGGGGGCTATCTCTCAAATGACGCTCGAACAGCTAGAATAATACATCTAAAATGCAACAGAATGCTGGAAGTGGCATGTGATGTTTAAATTCCCGTCTTCATTGTTATTTTATTGGTTGTGCTCCTAAATTTCAGAATTGGAATAAGCGCTACCAAGAAAAAAAGTTCATTCTGAGCCCTGTTATGGTCAAGATTACTTATCATAATTACTGTTCCAAACTGTACAGATGTTATACAAAGCAAGGTATAAACTGTTACCAAGCCAAATACAAAGAAGGTTCCAAGAACGTACTGATTGTTATGAATTACGTGACGAATTAAACTTTAGGATTCAGAAACATAACACAACTATGGAATAAACTGGAGATGGAGTTGAAACAATGTCCAAACATCAACCTGTTCAAATATAAATACAAACAAAAGACTTTTGAAATATGTAGAGAGGAAGAAATGTGTTGCCACTAGGAGGCGCAGTAGGATCAATTATGTGTGTTTCCTCTATAATCAAGGAAGAGTGTTGCTGCTTGGAACTGTTGTCATTCTATTGCTCAAATTTACAAATTGAGAATTAGGGTAGGCGAGCTATGGATCTGTTGAGAGGGACCCTCCCAACGGGCTCAAAACCTTGTCTTTTAATGCACCACTCAGCATAGGAACATCATCTACAAAATCAGCTGTTAGGACAGCTGGGTGGGGGCTTGTGGATGGGGAATTACTGCCCTCTTCAACTGGCCCGCTCTACACCCTGGCTTTTTAATGCACCTCACTATGCAGGGCTTACATCATACTTCACACATAACTCAATTAAATAAATAAATAATAATAATTAAACTCAAATTAAAATTATATTGAGGATGGTAATGACAGCTGAGAAGTAGCAAGATCTCGGAATATAATATTATAATATTAATATAAGTATTAATGCTTTTTAATGCATTACACTATGTAGGGCTTTCATAATACATTATACATGAAAAATAAATAAATAAATAAATAAATAAATTTAAAAAAGAGGAAATTGTACACAAATTGATATTATACTGAGGATGGGAATAACAACTGGGAAGTAGCAAGATCACGAAGTATAATATGTACTGCATAGTAACGTGCCTTTATAACATAAAAATAGTGACTTCCGGTAATGTTACCAAGGTTTGGCATTGGTAACATGCTGAAATATATTATATTAAGGGTTGCCTTTTGTTACTTGCTTTGTACTAAACATCGTACATGAAACGAGACCGTGGTTGTCGTTGTGCTTCGTTTCTGTTTTCTATATGAACATTTCAAACAATGCTTTGTAATTTGGTCTGTGTTAAAAAAGCCGCTTTGAAGTGTAACTGGTTCTCCTTTGACATTGATGAAAATCAAAATATGATGCTGCTAATTGTATGATTGATAATGTAATTGCAATAGGATGAAGTTATTATAGTTCTGTCATGTAATGTCTTTATGTTAATGGTATATTGTAAATGTTGTATTGATTTTGGGGGTGGGGCTTATAAGCTCTTGCTTCAGCCCACTCCTTTTGAGCAGAATGTTTACTGCTCAAATAAACTAATAAACTAAACTTACTGTATCATTATACTTATCGGATCGTCACAGTCCTATTAATTACCAGACATTTTAATTTACAACAAATCAGCACAGTAGAAAGGATTTATTGTGAAAAGACAAAATATTCTATGAACTTAAGATCCAAAGTGTAAAAGTCTCTTCTATAGGATTCTGTTCAAAGCTCCACAGTTCTGGTTTGGCCTTTATTCCCTCCATTTGTCAACGGCAGTCGTAGAGAGTCGTATCTCGTAGTGTGAACTGGCGTTCGAATTGTGTAATGTGGGCGGCAGGAAGATGCGACAAAACCTCAGTCACAAGAAAATCAAACATTTTTAAGCCTGTTTTGGACACACAGGAGAAGCGTGGGTGATTTTACCGTCCCAAAAGACTTCTTTTCAGCCACTTCTCTCCGCTATAGCTTCTCCGTCTTGAGTCTTATGTCCATCAACTTTTCTATCCATCAACAAGGTCCAAGGCCTATCCTGGCTTATCTGGGGTCAGTTTTTCTCCTCCAAAGAGAGAAATGAAGGCGGAGAAAGTACAGAGATGCACCGCTGTGGCTGTGACAGACTGGTGCAGTGAATCCACTCAAGATTCTCAGTCGTTATGAGAAAACCCCCAGTGGTTCTATAATCGTGCTAAATCCAGTTGTGTCGTGTGGACGCGCCATTCTTCACAAAACCTTTTAAGACTGAAAACAAATATAAGTTACATGTTACAACACCACTCAGCTAGGATAAAAAGTAACAAAAACTATGATGTGAAATGGATAAATAAAGTTGTAATTTAATAATAAATAAAAGGACTGTAAAGGATAACGTTAACAAAACAATCCAAACTAAGGGATTATGTACACTATACACAAATGTACAAGCTGTTAACTAAACCTAAGGAAACCAAAAGCAGCACAAAACAAAGTTACTTTAGCAAGCTAAACAAACAAGTGTCACATATAATTTATGCCTAACAGAAACGAGTGACACAAAAACACAAAGTGACACAAACGAGAGACAAGTCAAATAACAAAAAATGAGTGTCCCTGGACACACACAAAGTCATTACTGACACAAAGGGACACAGACACAACACAAAATGGCATACTGGCCACCAAGGCCAGCAGCCCCAAACAGCAGGTGAGCTAAGCTTTTAAAGGCATGGCTGCCACAGGTGTCCAAATGATTGGTACAGCGTCAGAACACCTGGCCAATCAGGCAGCAGCAGCCAACCAGCTGATCACAGCGGGAAACCAGTCCTCCAATCCCAGGCAAGGACTCACACAGAACACTGAGGTCAGCCACACTCACAAACAAACACAAAGGGAGAGAGTCTGGAGGCCTGGGGCTGTAACATTGTGCTCAACTTTAATTGATTGACTGTGGAATCTTTCTGCAATTTGTTCATGTTCAGCTTCCGCAACTTGTCAGTTTTCAGAAATAATCTGCCTTCTGCAGTTTTCCATTTTTTTTTTCTACAAGATCAAATATTCACAGTAACATAAACATCAGTCCTGGAGCTGGTGGTTGAGGTTTCCTTCAGACAGCGGGTTTGGGTCACTATCGCCTGTGAGAGAAGAGACGTGGCAGAATTAGGGCTTATATATTTTGAAAGCTCTCAATAATTGTCTCATGGCACAATGTGGCTATGCTAGTTCCTCTGACCTGAAGTTATGAGCATATGTACTTTCTGTCCTGATTCATTTCCTATTGGAATTATCTTAGACTCGTTGGAATAATGATGTTTAGGAAAGATTGGGTGGAAGACAGTGAGCCCTAAAGATGAGGCTTACTGCGTGCTAAATACTTTATGTAGAAGGTAAATACCTCAGCGGAGGAGACGTCTGTGTTTAGAAAGGTCGGAGAGTTTGTTTTTATACTGGAGGCTGACGTTCAATTGATGAACTATAACATTTCAAATAGTTCTGCAAATATGCAGATCAAAACTGCAGAAAAAGCAATTGCCCTGTCTAAGGTTTTCATTTCATTTGGTTATTTCATTTATTATATTACATATTGCTAGCCTATAGCTTCAAGTCAGACCCTAGTCAAGACCATACACTTTGAGTCGTGCACTTGCAGCACCGGATGCACTGAAACTCACAGCACCGTGTCCAGTCGGAAGCGAGGGTTCTGTCTGAGGTCGTACAGCGCCTTTAGATCCGAGTCATTCAGCAAGTTGTACCACAGATTGATTTCTCGCAGATGGGACGGGTTGGACCTGAGTGCAGCGGCCAGGGAACAGCAGCCGGATTTGGACACGCCACAGCTGTTCAGCCTGAATAAAGAACACGGTACGGAAGTATTCATTCAGATAGACATTTTAGGAATGAAAGAACTTCCGGGTGAGCAGCTTTGCTTGTTAACAACAATCAGATGACATTTCTTCAAATAAATTAAACAAATTAAACAAATTAACTAAATTGAAGTCACGTTTTGGCTGAGCAGTCAGCACCACCCCCTCCCTCTCTCCTGCACAGGGTTCCCTGGTTTATTCTGAACCCCAGACAGCGAGATGACGAAAGGAAGTGCTCGTGTCAGTCGGATGGTCTATGGCCGGAACTATTGGGATCCCCAGGAGCCAGTGTGGACACCACACACTCGCTGAACATCCCCGGAGCCAATGACAGTCCAAAGGGAATGAACTGATATTCACATGCTGTCAATCCATACACATCCAAGCTATTTCTTATTTTCTTATGTAATCATAATGATCACCTGACAAATACAATTGATGCACTACTACAACCATGTAATAGCTTCATGTATTAAGTCTGTTAAGAACTTACTGAGCTTATCTGTGGAAAAGCCAGCAACTACACTCGCCAACAATGTCTTTTGTGGCTCATCTGTTAACTGAAAAGGAGCATTGATTCTAATGGGACTTCAAACGTCCCAAGAACGGCGGAAAAGCCTGGCTCCAAAGAGTTTTTCTTTTTCTAAATATCGCTATGACCCATGTGACAATGCTGGGGTGAAATATTTTTAACCACGCTGGTTTTTGTTTAAAAGCCCGAACATTGGAAGCATTTTCAGTGCATTGACTGGCTCCAGAGCCTGTCAATCAAGCTCTGGAGCTTTGTGGAGGCTCCGCCCGCCCCGCGAGCGCTGGGCTTCCCACCTTTTTGCCCTTTTAAGGAACAGGCTGCATAGGAGGAGACAGAGCGGCCATTAAGGTGCACACAGGACTCGGGAACCTTTACAATGAATGGGGCTGAAGGGGACCCGCTCATCTTTATTATACTATATCTATGATGTTCACACATGACATTTTGTGACACAAAACAATGACTTATAAAGTGCAGTGACCTGATGGTCTCCAGTCGACAGTCCGGGCTCTGCAGGAAGACACACAGCTGCTCCACGGCTGGGTCCTTCAGCTGATCATTACCTCCCAGATCCAGGTAAGTCAGATGTGAGGGCCGGGCTGATGCTAGAGCTGAACAGCCAGGCTCAGACACACTGCACCAATTCAACCTGACAATTCAACAACAAGACATGAAGAAGATTGTGAGAAATATTCAAAGAAAGATACATGTATATTAATATACATGTATATTAAGGTGGTTGGAACCACCACCATAATGTGGTGGAGGGGTTTGAGCGCCCGAATGATCCTGGAGCTCTGTTGTCACTCAGGTGACGGGTCAGACAAAGAGCGGTTCAGAAGCCCCTTATGAGAGACCAACAGGCCTGGTTAGAACCATGAGGCCGTCCTTCTGTGGACCCACCACCTGCAGGAGGAGCCATAGGGGCTGCTGCAATGTGATTTGGGCAGCTCCAACTGCTGCCCCCACGACCCGGCAACGGACAAGTGGAAGAAAATGGATGGAAGGATGGATGGATGGATACATGTACGGAGGAGTCAAAGGAGACATACAGTATATTCTTCAGACTGAAAGGGGCAAATGATGTCAAATCGGTTTACTTTAGAGGCAGAGCTTTGTAATCCGTGTATCATTCCTTCAATCATTTTTCAAATTGAAATAAAAACGAAATGACCTAGAAATGTCTGCAAAGCACATTTTTCCATTTTGTATAATGAAACAACAATATCAGAGCGTGAGTATGTCATCAATCATCATTTATTCATCTGCGTATTATTGTCCGGCTGTGACAGTGACTGCATCGATGAAACTGGCCACTGTACGCATATTCCGCATACACTAAATCTTCTACAAGATGTCAATGCAGCGGGGCAGGGACGACCGTGATGGAGGCTGTAGAGGTAAACCGTGGGCGGCACGGTAGCACAGCGGTTAGCGCTTGTGCTTCACAGCTAGAAGTTCCTGGGTTCGATTCCCACCTGGACGGGGCCTTTCTGTGTGGAGTTTGCATGTTCTCCCCGTGTCTGCGTAGGTTTCCTCCGGGTACTCTGGTTTCCCCTACCACTAAAAACATGTACAATAGGCCAGGATGAATGAGAGTGTGTTAGAGAGTGCGCATGGGGGACGACGGATGGAAATTAGCCCAAGGCTACAATCCGGTGTGGCTTGTTTACATGCATGAGACCCATGTATGTTCATTAACATGCACTGTCTTGACCAAATAAACCAATAAAAATAAAAAATAAAATAAAAAAAGGAACATCCCTGGAAACAGGGATGTGCTATAAAAATCATATAAAAACAAACGCATGCACACAGACTAAACTCTAAGTGTAAACACCATCCAGTGCCCTGTTCATCACAGCTAATGTTGTGTCACGTGACCCGGTGCGCTGGCCCGGAGAAGCTCGCCGCTTTGAGAAATAAAAATGCTGCTTATCTGTCCATACATCTGATATTACAGCGTTTATAGAAATCTCCTCCTTGAATAGTGTCTGTGTGAAAGCCCAGATGAAGTCACTGTCGCAGCTGGACAGTAATATGGCCCGTACAGAAAACCTGTGTATCGAAAAATGCTCGTAGCAGACGTTTCTAGGTAGTTTCGTTTTTTATTTTAATTTGAAAAATGATACAACGGATTCTTTGTGAGGTCAGTCTCAGTTTTTTTATTTTTTATTTTATTTTGTTTGTTTAAATTTGGTAATGGTAAAAAAAGAGAGAAAAATCCTCCTTCACCCTATAAATCACCATTCACTCAACTGACATGAAGTCCATTTCCCACGGGTCAAATTTGGCTGGAACAATTCGCTTGGACCTACTTTTGTGTGACACCTTTACCTTACATCACAGTTCTCTCTAGGACACTCCAGGATCAACTGTTTGGTAGGTTTTCACTGCTGATGGACCCTCTCATCAGAAAGCCTACAAAACTATTGATCCTGGAGCATTGTAGAGACCACCATGATCGAAAGTAAAGGCCCCATGCTGACCACTCATACAGGTGCTTGGTCACTACAAGGCCAAATACGCACAAATATCAACTTTTTTTTGTCACATAAAAAGTTGCATAATGCACCTTTAACTTTTCCCATTATTCTCAATGGTACAGTGGGAAGAAAAAGTGAGTACACTGTTTGAAATTCCTCACATTTCTGCCTAAATTGATCACTAAATGTGGACTGATCTTTATTAAAATCATAAGAATGATTAAACAGTGTCTGCTTAAACTAATACCACCCAAACATTTACATTTGATCATATTTTTACTGGCCATAACATAGAAACATTCACAGGAGAGCGTAAGTAAGTACACCGCCTGAATCTCGCTGAACTGCAGCAGTTTTGTAAAGAGGAATGGTCTAAGATTCATCCTGATCGTTGTGAGCGTCTAATCTGCAACTACAGAAAAGCAGTTATTGCTGCAAAAGAAGGATCAGCCAGATATTTAATACAAGGGTTCACTTACTTATTCCATGCTGTTGTGAATGTCTCAGGTCTTTCTGCAAAATATCTTTGATTTTTTTTTTTCTATTGATGAGAGCAGGTTGTGGAGGCCCTGAGGCAACAATACAGCCCCACACCATGATTCTCCCTACATCATATTTTTCCTCCACACATGACGTGTGTTCTGCCCAAACTATTCAACTGTGGTTTGCGAAAGAGCTCTTGGAAATTCCACAGCACTACTGGAAAAATATTCAGTGGACTGATGGACCCAAAGTTGAATTTTGTACACTTTTTGGCCACCAGCGTCAATTTGGGGGCGCTGTTTCGCTCCTCCTGCAGTGTTAGGGAAACACTGTTGTTGCTCAGTGTTTATCAATCACACAGCGTCATAGTTTTCTAACTTTTAAGGTTGTTGACATCAACAAAGATACGTGTTACAAATTGACTTATAAAAGAATTTTGAATAAAATGCAAATGTTTTGTGGCCCTCGGAGACGAAAGGTTTGGGCACCCCGTCTATATAATGTGTGCATGCTTCTTGTAGTTTTTATTAAACAGGGCTGCGGCGCAAAAGTGGCATCGTTAATGAAGGAGACATACGATGGATTGCTCAAGATGCGGTTCTTGATTCCCATCCCTACTTGTTCAGCAGTAATCTGTCACCCCAAGAACTGACCTGAGAGTCTGCAGTCGACAACGTGGACTCCGCAGAAAAGTACACAGCTGTTCCACTCCTGCGTCCTTCAGGTCTGGGTTCCAGCCCACATCAAGAAATGTCAGGTGTGAGGGGTTAGAGTTCAGAGCTGACGCCAAAGACGAACAACTGGACTCCGTCAGTTTGCAGCTGCTCAATCTGGATTAGAAGGATTCCATAATAACTGATGATATTAGTACAAGATAGGTGGAGTTTGTAAGCAACATGCAACTGTGTAGAGTTTAGAGTTTAGATTTCAAGCCTGAGCCAGAGCCCGAATATCAAGCATGACCGTTGGGTGAATGGAGAGGTGTTTCAGTTTGTATGATTCTAAAATGTGTTACGTTTAAGCTTGTTTGTATCCTGAGGGAATCATATTGTAATGTAGACTCGGTAATTCCAGTGTAAATGTGGGTTCTTTAAGAGTGTCGCAGTGGAGTGACCTGAGAGTCTCCAGTCGACAGTCTGGCCTCTGGAAATAGCCACATAGACCTTTCACTCCTGAGTCCTTCAGGTCACAGTTACTCCTCACGTCCAGCTCTCTGAGGTGGGAGGGGTTGGACTTCAGAGCTGACGCCAGAGACACACAGCTGACTTCAGACAATCCACAGTTGTTCAATCTGAGAGAACAAACAGAGTAAAAACAATTACTGCTGTAATCCATGTAAGATTTGTCCAACGACGTGTTTCTATGAGATCATTGACGTGTCATTTAAAATGCTTAGTTTGAAAGGTTGTAGCTGAGAGTCTACTGTGGAGCATGCCTGGGAAGGAAAACAAATGCACTACTTTTTGAAAACGCTTGTTGCGTTATTACAAACCTTTATTACCCTAGGGTGTACTTTTCAAGAAGCCAACCTCTCGGGATCTACCAGTCCGATCAACATCACAAACCCACACATGACACAACTACAGTGGCGGTCTTCGATATGGGCGACAGGGGTGGTGCCCAGGGCGGCATTGTCCAACAATGCAACATTTTGCTCAGTAGTTTCTTCCAGCAGAATTGTTATGCGCCATGCGGCCTCTTTAAACCAATAAAGCTGAAGACCAGATCCACAACAGCAGATTCACGTCCCTCACATTACAAACTCGGTGACGGCCCGCAATGCACATCGTGGCGGAAAGTACATGGTTTTACCTATAGGGTACACGTGTGCCAATACATACAGCACCAAAGAACAAAACCAAAAGAGGCATTCGGGAACAGGAAAAGAACTCATACAGTATAGGCCGTGTTCTTAAATAATTCCTCACTTCCGAAATACGTGGTAGGTCAAAGGCGCAAACACAAGAGGAAGAAAACATGTATTTCCCAGCATTGTAAGCCCCTTTAAATGCCACAGCAGCAGTATTGTAACCCTCACAATGACAGACACATGCTATTTTAGTCCTATTGGCATCTACAGGCCTTCACAGTTCGATTGTATTACTTTAAAGTCGCACCCGGACACCCGGAGCACATGGCTACTTAATATGCGTCAACAAAAGGATGCTCCTAATTACAGCCGTTGGACTGATTCTACCAGAGTCCTGACTCTGCTCTAAAAGCAACATGGAAGCACTGCAGAGGTAAGTCTTTCCTTACAATAATCAGACCCTCCTCAGTGAGAGTATAAGCTGCTGTGGACCTTAGCACAAGCCACATTCGCATTAGCGAGTGTGTTGCGATTGATGTTTTACAGAACCAATGTTATGACTGTACAACATAGATGGTTCAGCCGTACAGCATGACTCAATATGATAGATTGTGATTTAAATCGCTAATTTCCCTGCAGGGATGATGAAGTATATTAACACGTTAACCTGGATAAGAATCCAGTAGTAAAGAAATGAGACTCAGTCAGATGGCAGAAGGAACACAGAGCAGGGTACTCGCTGTGAGGTCAGACCCAGGGTTGAGTGAGAGGCGAGCAAGGGTCACTTTACATTTTCCCACACCCCTCGACAGGTTGGGCGGTCTTTAGTATCTTCACAAATGTTCATCCAAGCAGCCGTACAAATTTGTAAGAGCGAATGTCACCTCCAGGAATGAGAAAGGCTTTTATGAATTCACCTCTGATGAAAGTAGCATGACATGTATTTGTTGAAAGGTGCCCCCGATAACAGTTACTAGTTACAGACCTGAGTGTCTCCAGTCGACAGTTTGGACTGGCCAATCCGCTACCCAACACGCTGATCAGAGAGTGGACTTGTTGGTTTTGGTCAGGTCTAGTTCTCTCAGGAGGGAGGGGCTGGCCTTCAGGGCTGATGCCACCACTTCACAGTGAGGCTTTGAGAGTCCAACTTGAGAAAGTCTGCAAACACACATTAATATGAATATGCATCGTCAGTGCAGTCCACCTTTCACACCGATCTAATTACAGTCAAAAGGTGCCTGTATTTCCCACATCAAACACCAGGACACAGTGGGAATCTGTGGCGGGAGCTAAACAGTGACCTTGCCCCACAGGTTGAACAGTAAGATTGTTTGTAAAAGTGTAATGTAAATTTAATGGACCAATCCCCATTGAGCTATTTAATTGGTTCATTCACTATGAAAACTTTGTGCTGAGTGCACACATGGCTAAAAGTTTGTATTACTTTGATTACTTGTATTGAATCACAGTGCTCCTAAATATTTGGTTTGGTGTAACTATACTTGGATTGTGTAACTACTCATGTAACCGCATTTAAAAAGGGAAAACGTGGAAGAGCTTGGTCGCTTCTAACTTCACCCCCATTTGGCCCCATAGAGGAGAAGAGGAGAGGCTAAATGCCAACAACCTCTTCTGTCTTTTTACATGACTTAGCGCACGCGTAAAGACCAGACAGGCACGCATCAACTCGTCTAAGCTCAGGTAAGAACATATTTCAGTATGCAAAAACGGTGGCCTGTTCCTTTAAGCGTTATGGGCTCTCACAGGTCAAACAAAAAACTTTATTAACCCCATCGTGAGCAAAACAATGTGTGTGTCTCGAGAGAAAGAGATGTAGCTACAGCTGGTCCCGCTGTGGCGCGGGTCGGCACTCGCTCGGCTATAATCGCAACCAAAACAAAAGTACATGTTCACCCCCCCTCTGGCCCACAACCCCTCCCCCTCGCCCCTTACTGGAGCAGAGTCTGGTTAATTCTAGGAGCTACAAGATTTCAAAGTGTGCTCGTACTCAGCGCAAAATGTTACGCTATAGTCTGCGTTTGGAAACACAAGATCGGGCCCAATGTGTTTCAATGTGTTTTCTTTGCACTTTTCTGCAAATGCTGCAACATACTGATAATTATTACACTGACTTCAAGCAGAATATGTTTAATGTTTTTTTGGAAGTAGATATATTTGCTATTCCAAGTCAAAACAGGGTAATTTAGGCATTGGTATAAGCTCTCTGAGCAGACTGGGAATTTATGGCTATTACAATGGATCCAAAATAGAGCAGCTCGTCTAGCTTTGCGATGCCCTGGTGTAACTGCCATGAATGACAGGCTGTCCTGGTTTACAGTAGAGGACAGAGTGACCTGCAGACTGATATTGTTTTTTAAAAATGTGTACACATTACAAAAGCCTCTTGGTCTGTTCTCCCAACTACAGCCAACCAGTGTCTGGTATGGTTTAAACACTCGACAAGCTTCACAGTGTCATTTTACTCCTCCGCTGCCCAGGACCAATGCTCTTAAGAGAACTGTGATGTACAGAGCTATGGTTTTGTAGAATAAGCTCCTTCCTCTTTAACTGTCTTGATGCGCAAAAGCTACTTTAAAAGGATGCTAAAAAGATATATCCTGAACGGTGGGACAGTGTTAGCCAATTAAGAACCCAGGAAGAATTGTGTTTACCAAGGTAAAGACTGATGGGGATCCAATAATAAACAATTCACAGAACAGTTTACATGGATTATTGAACAAGGACTTTTTTAAGGTTATTGTGGTCGACAAAACCTGCCTCATCCTATTAATGTTTCTGAATTAGTTTTCTAATTACTTTTGATGGGACACATTCGTAAGACATTAGGGTCAACGTGCAGATATAACTATAAATGTAGGGACTGGGAAAGGAACGAATGGGGGTGCCCCAGCGTTGAAAAGGTTGAGAACCTCTGATTTAAAGGGAACAATTGTAGAAATAAAAACAAAGAAAAAAAAACCCTAAAGGATTCTTATGTTTCACTGTTTTTACATATTGATGCAACAGAAACTTACACAGCCTTTTTGCAGTTCCTCACAGCTGGCAGCAGTCTGAGAAGCCCTTCAGCTGATGTTCTGTACTTCTGTAGGTTCAGCTCCTCCAGAACCTCCTCTGACATCTGCAGCATGTAGGCCAGAGCCGAGCACTGGATCTCAGACAGTTTCTCCTTAGACTTACCTCCTCTTGACTCCAGCAGGGCCAGGACCTGCTGCTGAACCGAATGGTCATTTAACTCTATCAGGCAGTGGAAGATGTTAATGCTTCTGTCAGGAGAGGCTTTGGCACTCATTTTCTTCAGGTTAATGATGACTCTTTGAGTCATGTTGGAGTATATCTGCGATGGACCCAGCAGAGCTCTCAAAAGTCTCTGGTTGGACTCCAGTGTGAGGCCGTGAAGGAAGCGCACAAACAGGTCCAGGTGGCCGTTTGGACTTTGGAAAGATTTTGTCAATTTTTTTCTGAGATAGACATCAAGGGTCGCGTTCCGTTTCAACCATTTAGCAAGCCCTTTTTTGTTCTTAAACCTATGAAACTTGTAAAGTGCAGCCAGAAACTCCTGGACGCTGAGGTGGATGAAGCAGTAGACTGGTTGGCCTGAAATGCCTGAGATGACCTTCTCCTGTTTGAAGATTTCGCTGCAGAGTCCTGAGTTCATCAGTGTATCTGCCTCTTCAAGACCAACTCTCTGCAGGTCCTCTTGGTAGAACATGATCTGTCCTTTCTCCAGATGCTCCAAGGCCAGTCTGCCCAGCTTCAGGAGGAATTGGGTGTCTGTGCTGGACAGCTCAGGGCCACTGCTCTCCTGCCTGTACTTGCACTTCCTCTGCATCTGCACTAAGAGGAAGCTGGCGTACAGGTTTGTGAGTGTTTGGGGCAGGGCTCCGCTCTCATCGCTTTGGAACATGTGGTGCAGGACTGTGTCTGTGATCTTGCAGAAGACTGGGATCTGGCACATGTTGCGGAGGCTGCGGGAGGTTCGGATGTGGGAGAGCGCTCTGTCGCACTGCTCTGAGTCTGTGAACCTCTTCCTGAAGTAGTTCTCCATCTGTTCATCGGTGAAGCCTCGCACCTCTGTGAGCCTGTGCACACATGACGCTGGGATCCGACTGGCTGCTGCAGGGCGGGAGGTGATCCATATAAGGGCATTAGGAAGCAGAGTGCCTTTGATGAGGTTGACCAGGAGCTTGCTGACCTCCGACGTTTGTGTGACCTCAGAGATGAGCTCACAGTGAAAGTCCAGAGGCAGGCGGCTCTCATCAAGGCCGTCACAGATGAACAGGACTTTACCGTGGGTTAAAATGTCCGCCGTGAGCTCCTCTAGTGCTGAATGCAACTCATGTATGAGCGTCAGCAGATTGTAGCGCTTTCTGCTGACCAGGTTGAGCTCTCTGAAAGGCAGTGGCACCACCAACTGCAGCACCTGGTTGTTTACGCCTTGGGCCCAGTCCAGACAGAACTTCAGGACAGAGAAGGTCTTCCCCACGCCAGCTACGCCCACAGTCAGCACCGCTCTGATGGGGCTCTGATCAGATGGCAGAGGTTTAAAGACCTCGTGGTACTTGATGGACATGTCATGGACTATTCTCCTGGACAGAGTCTCCAGCTGCCTCTCCTCATGCTGGTTATTGACGAATTCACTGCGGCACTCCACCATGTACAGATCAGCAAAGATGCTCTTCAGAGGAGTGCTACTTTCTGTCTCAGCTCCTTCAGACACATACCCACACTTCTTCTCCAGACTCCTCTTATAATAACCTGAGAGGAGGAAGAGAAACTTACTGAAAACAATGATTAAAATAGTATAAGCTGAGGAGTTGAGTTTCAGCTGCAAGAACAACATCAAGAGATGCCCCTAAACAGATGTGGTGTCACATGAGAGGTCGGCTGACCAATTTATAGTTTTGATAGTTTTTTGACAGATCTTTAGGTTAACATTAAAGAGGTTTCAGACTGTTGGTTTTCACCCCAAAGCCTGAGAAATTAATGTTTTCATGTTTCATTGTTTTTTTTAAATTTGATTTAGTAAATATCTTTCGATAGATTAGTACTTATTATTACAGAATTAGGCAATTGGAATTGTTATTAACATTAAAAAATCCAGTCGATCCAGTTTAGAGGAATAGCCCCTATGCACTCGACATTCATCTCATTTCCCAAAATGTGTGTCTATGATTGATAACTTACTTAGTAAACTGGAGCTTGTGGAAACAGGATCTGCCGGGACTGTCCCACAGAAGGACGGGTGTGGACCAGGACTCTCTCTGAAGTCAGGTTCAAGCTGATGACTGAAGGCTGGAGGCTGAGGCATGGACCAGTCACTCTTCAGAGACACACAGGACTGTGTCCGTCTGTCAGCTCTGTGGACAAAAGCATTTTGATTCCTTTTTTCTGTAGTAAACACACTACATGAAGTGGATGAAGTGTCCACAACGACCGTATGCATTTGTCAAAATTGAATTTGAACCGCTGACCTTTCAAATCCATGCTCTAATGTTCTAAATACGAGTGAATGCACACTCGGTCAAACACAACAGGCCTTAAAGCAGAAAAAGCATATTCTGCTTTTAGTATTTCGTAATAATATAAACCACACCTATCATGAACTTCCACTTTGTTGGTTTGAAAACAGCAGAAAGAAAATATCCTTTATCACTTCCTACTTTTCACTAAGCCCCTCCCAACCCTTTCCTCTTGCTCCCCTTCACTACACAGTTATTTCAATAATAATAATTGCTGTGGTTAAGCTGAATGAATGAATGAAGAACATGTCTATACAATACAATACAAGCTATGGTGAGAGTTTTTACTCTGAGATGAAAAGATTAAGATTAGAAGAGATGGAGAGGTGAAGCAAGCATTTCCTCGATACGTAGGACCTCGGGAAGATATTTTTCTAAACTTGTTTGGGAAAACAAAGTCAGCGTTTTGCAACAGCTTTGCTTCTACTGTACAGTTTAAATACAGTTTAAATTTAGGAGAAGTTTTTATTCATGGTTTGTTAACTGAGCCTTTTGACTACTCCCTGCACAAAACAACTATAATCAAGAAAGAAATCAAAAAGAACAGAATAATGTTTCTTTTTCCATTGCTATAATGAAGTGATATTGGCTTATAGTGGTGTTGTTTTGTCTACAGGAATCAAAGTTGACTTTTCCAGGTGGTGGAGCCATTGTTTATTATAGCAACACACACACTTTTAAGGCTGGTACACATATGTACTCCTTTTTTATTTACAGTCAAAATCCTTAGTGTTTCTCCCATAGCTTCTCCCCAGTCCCTCTGCTGCCTGTGTCAGCTCTGCCCCTGGTCCTGCTCAGTCTGTAGCTCCTGGAGTCTCTCGCTGAGAGAGGAATACAGACTCCAGACATCACTGAAGTCCAAACCTTAGCCTGGACTCCTGTTGTCCTTCTGCTTTAGTTGCTTTTGCAATGGGCTCATACACATGTGGAAAAGGCCGACATTGCGACGTATCGCTGCACATTGTTTATTTTCACTCCACAAACCCAGCGTAACTTTATCTAACCATAAAACCAAAAATATGAGGCGGATCTTTCTCAAATAAGAAGTGGCTAAAAGCTAGAGATGTACTGACTACATTTATGGATTAGTTTAAGTTTGTAGAGATCTAGATTTTGTGTAAACAGCAGGTTCGTTCCTCGTGGACGGGCTGCAGCTGCAGATGTTTTACCTATCCTTTCTCCCTCTCTCCCTGAACCCATTCTCTTACTCTCTTTCAGTCTTTGCCCTTCTCTATTCGTCTCTAATGTAGCCGAGAGCGGTGTATGTAGAGCTTGATAACCATGCAACCTAAAAAAAAGAACAAGGAAAAAAAACACGGCTCACTTGTGAGACTCTGCTCTCATCGTTCACTTAAAAGAGCCGGCTCATTGTACCGACTCATTCGCGACCGACCCATCACTAGGGACAATGTCATATGGTCAGATCAAACCAAAATGGAACTTTTTGGTAAAACTCAACTCGTCGTGTTTGGAGGAGAAAGAATGATGAGTTTCATCCAAAGAACCCCATACCTACTGTGAAGCATGGGGGTGGAAACATCAGGCTTTGGGGCTGTTTTTCTGCAAAGGGACCAGGACGACTGATCCGTGTAAAGGAAAGAATGAATGGAGCCATGTATCGTGAGATTTTGAGTGAAAACCTCCTTCCATCAGCAAGGGCATTGAAAATGAAACGTGGCTGGGTCTTTCAGCATGACAATGATCCCAAACACACCGCCCGGGCAACGAAGGAGTGGCTTCGTAAGAAGCATTTCAAGGTCCTGGAGTGGCCTAGCCAGTCTCCAGATCTCAACCCCATAGAAAATCTTTGAAGGGAGTTGAAAGTCCGTGTTGCCCAGCGCCTGCCCCAAAACATCACTGCTCTAGAGGAGATCAGCATGGAGGAATGGGCCAAAATACCAGCAACAGTGTGTGAAAACCTTGTGAAGACTTACAGGAAACGTTTGACCTCTGTCATTGCCAACAAAGAGTATATAACAAAGTATTGAGATGAACTTTTGTTATTGACCAAATACTTATTTTCCACCATAATTTGCAAATAAATTCATTAAAAAATCAGACAATGTGATTTTCTGGATTTTTTTCTCATTTTGTCTCTCATAGTTGAGGTTTACCTATGATGAATATTACAGGCCTCTCTCATCTTTTTAAGTGGGAGAACTTGCACAATTGTTGGCTGACTAAATACTTTTTCCCCTCTGTAATTGTGTTTCACTCACACAGATCTCACACATATTTTTAGAAACTAGAAGGTCTTGGCTTTCAAATGAGGTATCACACTGGCATATAGGCTGTTCTCCAGTCAACACGCTTTGAGATTTTGATATAAATAATTGTTAACCCTAATCCTAACCCTGACTCCATCTCGAGTTAATCTATAGTCAAAAGTTGAATATCAGCACCATGTACAATGTTGCTAAAGGGCACTATATTTGAAATATGAAGTTTGTAGACCATATAAACAGAAAATAATCACATTTAAGATTGACTCGAGATGGAGTATAACCCAAATGTTCGCAAATCTGCCCCAGGACTATATGTGGTATAAGAACAATACTGGTGAACTGTTTAGAAAGCCCACAGCGGAGATGTATGTGCATAGTTTTCCAGCTGCCATACCATGCAGAGATAATACCTGAGCACTATTGAATGCTGGGTCTGACAACATTGCAAACAAGAAGCAGTTTTGTGCTGTCATCCTGGGATGTGTATACCCATACCCATACTCCTGAAAAGGTCCTGCCTTAAAATGTGCGCCGATCGGCTTTACTGTTTCGCGGAACGGTTCCAACAATCTGCATTTGCCTTGTAACCAAATTGACCGTTTCTGATCAATGAAATGCTTTTTCGTAAAGAAAAAGAGAAAGAAAGGCTATTGAGCATGTTTTAGAGGTAGATGAAACTGTAACACATACACAGACACAACGTGATATTAATAATGATTGTGTGAGACTCACGACAGACTGTGCACAGGTCCAGGCTGAGGACTGAAGGCTGGAGGCTGAGGCATGGACCAGTCACTCTTCAGAGACACACAGGACTGTGTCCGTCTGTCAGCTCTGTGGACAAAAGCATTTTCATTACTTTTTCTGTAGTAAACACACTACATGAAGTGGATGAAGTGTCCACAACGACCGTATGCATTTGTCAAAATTGAATTTGAACCGCTGACCTTTCAAATCCATGCTCTAATGTTCTAAATACGAGTGAATGCACACTCGGTCAAACACAACAGGCCTTAAAGCAGAAAAAGCATATTCTGCTTTTAGTATTTCGTAATAATATAAACCACACCTATCATGAACTTACACTTTGTTGGTTTGAAAATGCAATATTCTTCGAAAACAGCAGAAAGAAAATATCCTTTATCACTTCCTACTTTTCACTAAGCCCCTCCCAACTCTTTCCTCTTGATGATTGTGTGAGACTCACGACAGGCTGTGCACAGGTCCAGGCTGAGGACTGAAGGCTGGAGGCTGAGGCATGGACCAGTCACTCTTCAGAGACACACAGGACTGTGTCCGTCTGTCAGCTCTGTGGACAACATGTCATTGCATTTACAAAATGTGTACTCACCACAACTACGCTGCAAACGGAACATTACAAAGCTTTTCATTCATCAGCAATGCGCCATATAAAAAGGTGCCCCCCCCCCAAAAAAAAAGGCATGCATTTGTCTCTTTTTCTTTTATCTGAGTCAGAGGCAGCTGTGATAAGGTCATGGAGAAAGGAAGTGCTCCTTCTTAGATGACAGACTTCCTCAAATGATATAGTGTAAATGGTGGACACTCCCTAGAGTAGTGGTTCTTAACTGTTGGGTCGGGGAACTGTTTTCAGTGGATCGCGAGCCTTTCCAAGAAAACATCTCCTTTAAAGGGATATTTCAGGATTTTTGACATAGGGCCTCATTTCCTAGTTATCCAGGGTGTTGTTGATTTCTGGAGATTTCAGATTTCAGATTACAAGACCTGACTCTTGTAATCTGAAGCCAACTACATATGGAACTGTTCTTAGCATGTGTGCTCCTTGTGAGTAAATAAGGGCTGTTTCAGCGCCTGTGTCACTGATAAAGAGATAAAGGCTGAGAGGGAGAGACAGGATAGGACACAAATGCACTGCCTGATCAGTGCACTGTAGTAACATGCACTTTGTAACTACCTTTGTAATAAAGGACAGTACTTGAATTTGCCAAGTTTGTTTTGACAATATCATGTGGTGGCAACTTCATGAGCACATTAGCTGAACAAATAAACTAAAGCTACTGTGACAGTCTCCTGTGGCTTGGAGTGTTTTCCATGCAGGTGCTGTTTTTCACTCTGTCATGTTTACAAAGCAAAGGGCCATGTAGGTTTGAGCCTGCAGAGCGAACGGAGAAGTCTACTTCAAACACATTTAATACTCCATTCATAACAGAATTTAGAAATGATCTCACAAGCCAATGGCATATGCATGTAGAGGTTTAAGCTAAAGGGTTAACAGCATTCATACAGAATCAGTCCCATGGAGACTGTTTGGTTGCCACAGTGAGCGGTGGCAACCAAACAGTCTATTACCTGACTATTACCAGGTTAATGCTGGTAATAGTTAGTACTCACTGAGTATGAGTGAGCCCTGGCTCCTTCAGGACATCACAGTCCTCCTCTTCATCCACATCTACCTCCTCCATGTTGTTTGGATCTGAAAGGGAGAGAAGCGAGACACACACGCACAGCTGACTTGCTCAATCAGGAAGTCAGTGTGCTCTCCGTAACTGGCCACGCCCACAAAACTCAAAACAAAAGTGCTGTTTCTGTCATTTCAGTGTTTCAGTGTGGGCATGCACATTCACCAGGGTCCATGATCAGATTTATCTTATGCATATATAATGACTTCTTATTTTAATCAATATTAGATGTATTATTTTATTTCTTTATTTGGCAGGGACATTGCAATTCAACATAGTACAAAACAAGCTGATGCAAAAAGAGTGTATTTTCAACTCCAGTCCCTGGTTGGGCCTATTATTAAAATGACATTAGTAGTACTATTATTAAAATGACAGTAGTACTATTATTAAAATGGCATTAGTAGTACTATTATTAAAATGACAGTAGTACTATTATTAAAATGACATTAGTAGTACTGTTATTAAAATGACATTAGTAGTACTGTTATTAAAATGGCATTAGTAGTACTGTTATTAAAATGGCATTAGTAGTACTATTATTAAAATGACAGTAGTACTATTATTAAAATGACATTAGTAGTACATTTTCCATTTCTTTCTAAAAACCTACCTACAGACTTAACTGGAGAAGTGAACATTTTAAACTCAGATATGGTTTTAAGTTCAGTGGGCAGTAAGTTCCACAACTTAACACTTATATACGAAAATGTAGACTGACCAAGACAACCAAACAATTACCAAATCAAATTGAATTTATCTTAAAGATACATTATGCAACTTTTTATGTGGAAAAAAAAACGGTTCATATTTAGAACGCTCCAGGGTTAGTTGTCTTTGTAGGTTTTCTCTGCTGACGGAGTCTCACCAGAAAACCTACAAAACAATTGATCTTGGAGCGTTGTAGAGACCACTGTGATGGAAACTAAAGGCGCCATGCTGACCACTCATACAGCCGCTGGGTCACTACAAGGTCAAATATGCACAAATATCAACTTTTATTTTCACATAAAAAGTTGCATGATGCACCTTTAAGTGCAAAAAGACTTGTTCCACTGCCTGGTTTTATTGTACTTACTGTACCTAGGGCAAATATTCTTATTTCTGGATGACGTTATGCGGGTCCTGATGCCACCCCAGTGACAAATGAGTGGACACACTTCAGATAGTCATCATGTTTGTACATGATGAGTAAAAGCTATAGTAAATTCAAGGGAACGCCTATTTTATTTCAATAACAGTCAGTTAGATTTAACAGTTCACAGGAAGGAAGTCACACATTAGTCTGCAGCTCTGTGTGGTTCAGGGCCTGTCATTCAGAGGAAATGTGATGAAGGTGATGTGTGTGTTTGAACACATCACTCTGATCATCATTCACAGCGTGCCCAAATACTTTAAGGTTTATTTAACGCTTTTGGGTCTTAGAATATTTTTGAACAATTTGTCACCTTACCTGCTTTATTTTTGTTTTGTTGCTTATTAAATATCCCCTCATAAAGTACTATACATCTTTGTTTTCAGGACAGTTGATATTGTCGTCATATTTATGCTGTAGTGAGCTCTTAGGACTGTAATAACTGTGATAGAACCAGGAAAAGACAAAAATAACGCGGAAAAAAAGTGGTCCTACGAGATGGAAAATAAAGGTTGTAACTATAGTAGAAATAGTAGAAATTATTTCAGACAAAAAGTAGCACCAAAAAAACAAAAAATCCAGGCATGTCACTTTACCTGCCTTTGACATTTGAAGGCCTATTCCATTTGTCATTGCACAGCTTCCATAAGGCCTAGGACATCAGGTTAGGCTCATTTGAAAGCTTGGAATGAGTAGATTCCAAAACAAAATCATGTTCTTGTTCGTATCACATTTGATACTCTGGGTTTTGGGGGGTAAAAACTGTACATGGGACCGTGATCTTCCCCGGAGGCCTATAGGTGGAGACACATTTGGTTTGGATTTCATGCCACGACGTCGATGGTGACACGGCTGACCACGCCCCCAGGTTCAGACTCAACCTTACCGACCCACAGTTTGTATCTGTTTGTAAATGTTTTAATGGTGCTGCTCCGGTGAGCTTTATGAACCTGGTCTTAGTTCAGTTAGTTCAGTGCTTTATTTGTTATTGTACAGTTGTACAACAAAATGATGTTCATGTGTTGGGTTAGTCGTGAGTGCCCAAATACCTTTAAGGTTCCTAAAGTGGAGAAACTACAGAGGGGGCGCCCAAAGCTTGTCTACAAACAAGTACATTGAAGAAAAAAAAAAAGATTTTAGAAGGAAAAATACATTTATTTGCTAAGGGTTTTTTGCTACAATCATTCCAAAGTGCTGCTTTAAATGTAATTTTAGCTTTTAAATAATGATAACATTTCAAAATTATTATCAATGGGGGGCCTCAAGCAAATTTCGGATTGACATGGGAACCCCAATGTCCCGGACTTTGAGAATGGCCTTATGGTATAAGAGAGTCTTAAAGGCAATGTTTGTAGGATGTGCTCAGAGAGATTTGAACTAAACTTGGTCTGTCTTAAAGATGACCAGCTCTTGAGCTGTGGCCCTGGGGGTCGGGTATAAAAAATATCTAGATATTTTTATTATTTTATGTGTTCTATTTTACCACAGTGTCATTATTTGTTCTTAATTTGATTTATTTTATTCAGCAAGTAGTTGTTTTTCCTTAAAAAAATAATATTGTATTGATTAATTGTATATGCCAATGTCCCGTTTCCCACGGTGTGACCCAACAGTGGGATTAAAAAAGATACATATGGGTGGGGGTCATGAACCCATTTAACAATAGAGTTAAATAATAGAGAACCAAAACAAGAATGTAAGCTTACACAACATTTCCATAACCACAAATGTTGTGAATGAATCAATATCCCAGTTGTTCCCAGGAGAACCTGCATGTTTTAACTTTCGGGCTCATTTAACAGGCTTCCATCTGTTAGAAATGTCTGAAAGGCGCTGCCCAGAAAGCAGTAACTCAGATAATTACTCAAGTAAAATATAAAAAAAAGCTTTGCCTTACTGTTGACAGAAATGTATAACTAACACTAAGTGACCTTTCTAAAGTAATCCTTACAGTTGGACGTTCTAATCCCATCTCCCACAGGTGCACGCTGACATCATGTTCTTGAGCAAGACACTCTGCTTGCCTCCAGCGTCTGACACTGGTGCATGGTGCATAGACAAACCAGCCCAGACCTGGTTTGTCTGGGCTGGATATAAATCTTCCGTACTTCCCTTTACTGTCGACACATTTTTACAAAGCTCCAGACGCTTGAGCTGAACGTGAGGAGCATTCGGCAAACCGGGTTCTCTCAAACTGAAAGCACCAGGCATGCGTTGGAATTCTGTGTAAATGAGGAGTGGTTGATAATCTTGTCTGGGCAACAGGTGCACCCTAGACGTCAGTGGACAGGAGAGAGGCGGATTCTTTTTTGTTTGTTTTGGAGGGATCAAATGGAAGTTAAGGCATATTTCCAACTAATAAAGCCTGTATGTCCTTGTTTCAACCACAGGAAACCTCTGCCTGTCCATCAAAGCAACTGTCCAAAGGAGGAAAAAGAAGAATTCTGTCTATATTTGTAAGGGCTACAAGAGTAATCGCAATCAAATTTCAAATTTGATTAGCCAGCCCTATAACAAGGGGTACCCATTACAGCCCACTACAGAGAGAGAGAGAGAGAGAGAGAGAGAGAGAGAGAGAGAGAGAGAGAGAGAGAGAGAGAGAGAGAGAGAGGAGAGAGTGGAGATGAAGAAGAGAACAGGTAGACACATATAATACATCCCTCTCCTGTTCATTCAGTTTCTGTCCTTCCAATACTTGTTCATAATAACTCATCAAGGTAAATAATGTTCCTCTTTGTTTTGATTATGCAGTATTCTACATTATAGTTACATTTTATTGAACAGGTCAATTCAAAAGGCTTTCATGCATCAACCCTGATAATAACTCCCTCTTGTGTCCAGTGTTGGGAAGATGACTTTAAAAAAGTAATTCATTATAGTTACATGTTACTTCTCTACTGTTGAGTTACAGTATGATAAAAAGCACTCATTTGTCATGTTGGAGTAAACATAAGCCACAAAATCACCAAAGCTTCAGAACCAGCATTTACTCTCTGTCTCTGACCCAGAGACCCAGACAACAGAAGAAGAACTTTATTTGTATAGCGCCTTTCACAGACATACTGTAGTCACAAAGCTCTTTACATGTGTCAATTACTAAATGCACAATGATAACAGGACATATCCAGGCTAATGTCAGCACCTGTCGCCGTTGGTAAGCTACGCTAGATGAAGCACAAAGTAAATAAGCATCTCGACACTGACTTACCCATCGCTGTGGACTTCTGTAAACTCCACAAACACCCAGCAGCTCTCGCACCCCAAGTCTCTTTAAAACCGTCCAAACGCGTCGTCAATCAGAATCAGACTTGTTTTATTGGCTATGGTTATGAACAGGTTCACAAACTAGGATTTTTTTTTTCCGGTTCAATCGTGCAACATGAAACATAACTTAGATAAATAATAAACTATAAAAACTTCAAACTATAAGACTATAAGGGCATGCATACGAAGATTTATACTGTAGATGTACAGGTCCATTGAGTGTTAGCAGCAAATATGAGTGTGGACATACCACAATAGAGCAGTGCAAATGGCTGGAACAGGTCATTACATTCAGGATATAGAGTTATTGGGTCTTGTTTTTGTTCATGAGTCTGATACAGAGTTACGGCGGAGGGAAAAAAAGTGTTCATGTTGCGAGAGGTATGAGTCTGTATGGACCGTAGCCTCCTGCCTGAGGGGAGAGGGGTGAATAGTCCGTGTCCGGGGTGAGAAGGGTCAGCTGTGATCCGACCCACACGCCTCCGGGTCCTGGAGTTGAACAGGTCCTGGAGAGATGGGAGCTCACAGCCAATCACCTTCTCAGCAGCACGCACAATGCGCTGCAGTCGATGCTTGTCCCGTTCTGTACCTCCGGGGAACCACATGGTGATGGAGGAGGTGAGGATGGACTCGATGATGGCCGTGTAGAACTGCACCAGCATCCTGGTCAGCAGCTTAAAGGGGCTCTGTGGATTTTAGGAGTTTTGTACTCGCAATTGCCCCCTCAGGCCAAACGCGTAACTGCAGCCTCCATGATAAGCTTGTGCATGAGGCGCTCAGGCTTTACGAGCACCAGAAATAACAGTCCCGTCCTGGTCAATTTACAGATTTGCAGGCATGACTTCAACTGAGGTAAGAAACGTTACTGTTTTGTAAGATATTTAGACCAAATCAGTTTGAGTGAATGTTTTCCAAGATAAAATACTTGAGCAAATGCAGCAAAGTGAATCGAGTGAAGAAGCCGTAATAAACGAATAATTGACGTTTGAAGGAGGAAAAATAAACCTCGTATACTTTGTAGCATAAACGCAGGCCTAATTGTAATAATGAAATATTTCCACTGGTAGAAATGCTTCTAGGAAAAGCCTAAGTCGTCTCTTCAATTCCCTGGGCCCAAAGTTAGCATAGCTAACTCGTAAACTATATTGTAAACGGCACATGTCCACTTTTTGTAGTCGTTTCACTGCTTATAAATCCGTGAACAGTCATGCTTATTTTGCGGCCAAGAAAAGCTAACATTAGCAACATTATTTTTACCATTTTAAATCCAGCACCATTACCACTGTTACTACTAATGTTTTGTAGGTACAGCACAATTACTGTTATTACTGACACTACTAGTCTGCTACTAATACTACACAACTTCTCTGTAGGTATAAAACTATTAGATCAACTATTTTGGTCACTTCCAAATATGATTATTTATGGCTTGTTTCAGTGAAGTTTGTACAACATGCACGGACAGTCGGACACCGTTGTTTTGAAGCATCAATAACACTTTTCCTCCACGTATTTAGTCATAATTTCTTACCTTTCAAGCAAAAATAAGCTGCGGGTCTTTTGACAGATTCTCTCAACATTTTTTTCCGATGTTTACTCTGGTTCTTTGCCTACGCCGATCAGACTCGACTTTCGCCTTTTTTGTCACACTCGAATAAACTCTTCGTTTCTTTTTGTTATTTGGGGTCTGGGCTGGAGTTTCGATGGTGCTTGAAGCCGGTCTCCTCTTATTCTCCGCTAAATCCATCCTTCTGAAGTTACCACTCGCACTGCAGCGTCAGTATAGAGGAGATACAGCTAACGCTACAGCTAACGCTACAGCTAACGCTATAGCTGAGCGTGAACGCGCATTACGCATTACGCTGTTTGCTTGTTCGACCCGAGCATAAACTATTTAAGTGACTTTACAGGCATGTAGAGGCAATCACGGTGAAAAGGCCAGGGCTCATTCTACTCACCAGGGCATTGCTGGAGCATGTATGAGGAAGACATTTTAAATTTGTATACATTTATTTGTGGTTAAACTTATGTATAGTCCCTTTAAGTTTCTTCAGCTGCCGCAGGAAGAAAATCCTCTCTGGGCCATCTTGATGAGGGAGCTGATGATTGGCCCCCATCTGAGGTCCTGGGTGATGGTGGTGCCCAGGAATCGGAAGGAGTCCACGATGGAGATGGGGGTGGGAGAGTCTGTCAGGGCGAAGGGGGACGTAAAAAACCTCATGTATCATGTTGTTGTCTTTGGTTGTGACCTTCCGGGAAATCTATAGGGATATTTTTAGCTTGAACCATGTTATAAAGTTAATTGTGATTAATTAATTAATTACAAAGGCCATAATAAGTCCCACCATTATAAATATATAGATATACTTATCAAATCGGCCTATATATTAGATTCAAAGATTCAATATTCAAATATTTTATTTGTCAATTCATTTCACAATGAATCGAAATAGTTCATTCTCTCGTCCTTGTTGGGGAGCGGGGGTGGGGAGTAAGGGGTGGAAGCACAGGGAGGGCAGAGATCAGCTTCCTTATAGCCTTGTGTACAAAACTGTTCTTAAGTCGACTGGACCTGGCTCGCAGATTCCGCAGTCTCCTCCCTGAAGGCATTACCTTGAAGAGACTGTGATGGGTGCGAAGGGTCTCTGTGACGGCTTTGTGGGTGAGACGGGTGGTGTATGTAAATGGTGGGGAGAGGGGCTCCACAGATCTTCTCTGCTGCTCTCACGATGCGCTGGAGGCTCCTTCGGCAGGAAGCAGTGCTGACGCCGTGCACACAGTGATGGAGCTGGTCAGGATGCTCTCTATAGTCCCTCTGTAGAAACCACACAGTGATGGAGCAGGTCAGGATGCTCTCTATAGTCCCTCTGTAGAGAGCACCAGTGATGGAGCTGGTCAGGATGCTCTCTATAGTCCTCTGTAGAAGAACCACACAGTGATGGAGCTGGTCAGATGCTCTCTATAGTCCCTCTGTAGAAGACACACGATGACTGGTCAGATGCTCTCTATGTCTCTGTAGAACCACACAGCAATGGAGCTGGTCAGGATGCTCTCTATAGTCCCTCTGTAGAAGAACCACACAGTGATGGAGCTGGTCAGGATGCTCTCTATAGTCCCTCTGTAGAAGAACCACACAGCAATGGAGCTGGTCAGGATGCTCTCTATAGTCCTCTGTAGAAGAACCACACAGTGATGGAGCTGGTCAGGATGCTCTCTATAGTCCCTCTGTAGAAGAACAAGAACCACACAGTGATGGAGCTGGTCGGGATGCTCTCTATAGTCCCTCTGTAGAAGAGCCACACAGTGATGGAGCTGGTCGGGATGCTCTCTATAGTCCCTCTGTAGAAGAACCACACAGTGATGGAGCTGGTCAGGATGCTCTCTATAGTCCCTCTGTAGAAGAACCACACAGTGATGGAGCTGGTCAGGATGCTCTCTATAGTCCCTCTGTAGAAGAACCACACAGTGATGGAGCTGGTCGGGATGCTCTCTATAGTCCCTCTGTAGAAGAACCACACAGTGATGGAGCTGGTCGGGATGCTCTCTATAGTCCCTCTGTAGAAGAACCACACAGTGATGGAGCTGGTCGGGATGCTCTCTATAGTCCCTCTGTAGAAGAACCACACAGCGATGGAGCTGGTCGGGATGCTCTCTATAGTCCCTCTGTAGAAGAACCACACAGCGATGGAGCTGGTCGGGATGCTCTCTATAGTCCTCTGTAGAAGAACCACACAGTGATGGAGCTGGTCGGGATGCTCTCTATAGTCCCTCTGTAGAAGAACCACACAGTGATGGAGCTGGTCAGGATGCTCTCTATAGTCCCTCTGTAGAAGAGCCACACAGTGATGGAGCTGGTCAGGATGCTCTCTATAGTCCCTCTGTAGAAGAACCACACAGTGATGGAGCTGGTCGGGATGCTCTCTATAGTCCCTCTGTAGAAGAACCACACAGTGATGGAGCTGGTCGGGATGCTCTCTATAGTCCCTCTGTAGAAGAACCACACAGTGATGGAGCTGGTCAGGATGCTCTCTATAGTCCCTCTGTAGAAGAACCACACAGTGATGGAGCTGGTCAGGATGCTCTCTATAGTCCCTCTGTAGAAGAGCCACACAGTGATGGAGCTGGTCAGGATGCTCTCTATAGTCCCTCTGTAGAAGAGCCACACAGTGATGGAGCTGGTCGGGATGCTCTCTATAGTCCCTCTGTAGAAGAGCCACACAGTGATGGAGCTGGTCGGGATGCTCTCTATAGTCCCTCTGTAGAAGAACCACACAGTGATGGAGCTGGTCGGGATGTCTCTATAGTCCCTCTGTAGAAGAACCACACAGTGATGGAGCTGGTCGGGATGCTCTCTATAGTCCCTCTGTAGAAGAACCACACAGTGATGGAGCTGGTCAGGATGCTCTCTATAGTCCCTCTGTAGAAGAGCCACACAGTGATGGAGCTGGTCAGGATGCTCTCTATAGTCCCTCTGTAGAAGAGCCACACAGTGATGGAGCTGGTCAGGATGCTCTCTATAGTCCTCTGTAGAAGACCACAGTGATGGAGCTGGTCAGGATGCTCTCTATAGTCCCTCTGTAGAAGTTGCACATAACGGAGGCTGGGACTCTGGCTCTTCTCAACTTGCGGAGAAAGTAGAGACGCTGATTACTTTTCTTGACTAGTGATGTAGTGTGCATTGTCCAGGAAAGGTTCTCTGTGATGTGCACACCCAGGAACTTAGTGCTGGTCACCCTCTCCACTGCAGCACCGTTGATTGTTAGAGGAGCATGCTGGACCCGCGCTCTTCAAAAGTCCACAACAATCTCTTTTGTCTTCTCCACATTTAGAGAGAGATTGTTCTGTGTGCACCACATGGCCAGACTGCTCACCTCACTCCTGTAGTTTGACTCGTCTCTGGTGCTGATGAGACCCACCACTGTTGTGTCATCTGCAAACTGATAGATATCGGCGTTTCCCTTTATATCCACATCGGTATCGGACCGCACAAATCCATATCGGTCGGGCCCTACATGAAATGTCCCCTTAAAACATACAGACGCTCGGAACCCCCTGGTCTGAGAGCAAAAGTCTATTCACTCGATAAACAAGCAAACAATCCAACGGTTTAAGTCTCCCCCGGTTGGAATGTTTGCCGGTGCTAAGAAAAATCGATCTTCCCCAACACATTGCTCGTTGCTTTGATGGGCACAGCCAGGCCTGAGAGGTGCATTCAAAGGGCCGGTGTGAAGTCGCCTTTCGAGTCGGATGTCGGGCCGGCGGGGCGTCCGGGGACAGCGCATGTTTGCGTGTTGCACAGAGGTGGGAATCCAGGGAGCACAGGAGCAAACAGCAGCAGAGAGACAAGGTGAGAGAGCACACAGAGGGATTCCACACAGGCTCCAAAGCACCGTCCAGGAGTCAATATAAAACTCCCACCTTGTGCTTTGTTGAATTTACAGATGTCCGCGGAGAATTGGTGGCTTCAACTTAATAAATCAGGCAAGGAATTAGACGCCGACAAATCCCAATGAAACAAATCTGGAAAATAATCAATACAAGACGGGAACATTGGGTGTGTGTGGAAATGTTATTGCAAGAGAGTAATGAAAAACACCTATTAAAGCGAGACACTGCAGGCGAATAGGGAAAATAGTATCACACTTTTGCTGTAGATTATGGACAAAGAGTATTGCAAGTTTTCTGTTATTTTGTGTTTCCATTTAGAAAACAAGGAAACATGAAAAAGACTAAATGAACAATATTTTGAATGATGATAATGGATAGAGCCACACAGATTTGCTCAGAGGAGATTTTGGATCTTGTTTAGTTTTTGAATAAGCTAGTAAAAAATATAATCTGTCCTGTCCTGTTTTTGGGAGGTTCAAAACTCAATAAATCTGGCAGGAATTAGATATTAAAAAATACCTTTGAAAAAGCGTTTAAAATATAAATATAGGAAACTGTAAAGTGTGGAGTCTGTAGGAGCTACTAAAGTAAAGATGTTGTTGCAAGAAAATGTGACCAAAGGTTTGGTGACGTCAATCACTCAAAGCTGGAGAACCTGATTTTTCATGTTCAAATTGTGACATTACTAGCCCTTGCAGGGGGCGCTAGTGTGCCCATTAGCCAGCGTCCAATGCACTCTACAGGGCACTAAAAGAGTAGAGTGTTAGAAAAAGGGTCTCCAGTTATGTTGATGTCATGGATTGAACAGGCTACACCTGAGATAGGTGTGGTGGTGCACACAAAGCAGGAGGTCAGGGAACAGGAAACTAATTGATGGGCCATTTACAAACAGGGTGCTGCGAGCCGGCAGGAGGGAACACAACAGGCGCCATGTCTGATTAAAAAGTAAGGACTTTAGGTTATTGTGGCCAACATTATCTGCATAGTATTAAAACAGCTATTTTTACACATTATGAAGAGATAAGGATTTAAGTGAGATATGACATAATATGTATGTGTGCCACATACTTTCAGAGGCACGTATAGGGGTGCCCCAGAGCTGAAAAGGTTGAGAACCACTGCTCTCTGAAACAGGGACAAACCCGGGAGGCGCGGCACCATTTCAGAGGATCAGAGGAGACAGAGGGCAGCCAGCCAGGTTTCTTCCGAGTGCTATACAGTTTCCCCGACCTCCAAGGTCATGCGGGTCAGGTTGACACACTGTGGCAGCGCAGCTCAGGACTAACACCTGAACACTATTTCGTTGTACAGTTGTACAATGACTATAAAGCACTTACTTACTTACTTACTCTTGGAGAAAACTAGTTAAAATCTCAACACTGACAGCTGCGATGGGCAGGGGCGGACTGGGACAATCACCCCCAGACAGCAGTCTGTGATGGGCCGATGGATGATCAATCCAGGGCACGGGCTGCGCATAAAATAAAAAATAAATAGGCTGGGCCGGCCCATTTTGGGGGAGTAATGGAAGGGGCAGAGGGGAGGGGGCTGATCATGCGTGCGGCACATGTACCACTGATGCGTCAGTTATGGGCCATTGGATGATTCCATTCCAGAAAGCACGGGCTGCACAGAAAATAAAGTTTAGTTTAGTTTATTAGTTTATTTGAGCAGTTAAAATTCTGCTCAAAAGGAGTGGGCTTAAGCAAAAGCTTATAAGCGGCCACCCCCGACATCAATGAAATAAAAACCCACCGGGTTTGCCCCACCGGCAAAAGAGAACCTACAACCCACCAGAGCAGCCGTTTCAACACGGACAACACCCACAGAGCACCTCTAGAAATGTTCGTATAAAAATAAATTAACAGAATTTAATGGAACGGAAAGGAAACACAACTGAAAGGAAACACAAATACAACAACTGTCTCATTTCATGTACGCGATGACTAATAGAAAGCAAGTGAAAAGGCGATCATTAAGTTATTTATTCACATATATGCACACATACACATATACATACATATATATATATATATACATATATACAGTATATATATATATATATATATATATATATATTATATATATATATATATATATATATATATTATATATTATATATTATATTATATATATAATATATATATATACATACATATACACATGCATATATATATATATATATATACATATACATAAACACACATCATTTTATTTATTTATTTTGGTTACAGATGGTTACCACTGCCAAACACAGTTTGGAAACAACTTCCAAAAGGCACTAGTTCTGTGTTCAAAAGGCACATTAATATATTTTCCATGATCTTGCAACTTCCCAGTTGTCATTTCCATCATTCAATTTTTATTTGTATTTATTTATTTATTTTGTTGTGTTCAATGGATTATGTAATATGTAAGCCCTACATACTGTAGTGCGTTAAAAAGCCAGGGTGTAGAGCGGGTCCATTGAAGAGGGCAGTAGCTCCTCATCAACAAACCCCCACCCAGCTGCCCTAACTGGCTGTATTTGTAGATGATGTTCCTATGCTTAGTGGTGCGTTAAAAGACGAGGTTTATGAGCCCGTTGGGAGGGTCCCTCTCAACAGATCCATAACTCGCTTATCCTAATTCTCAATTTGTAATTTAGAGCAATAGAATGACAACCGTTCAGAGCAACAACACTGTCTTAGTTAATAGAATGCAAATGCAAATTGATCCTACAACTCCCCCTTGTGGCAACGTGTTTCTTCTTCTCTGTGCTTTTCAAAGGTCTTTTGTTTGTATTTATATTTGAACAGGTTGAAGTTTGGACATCGTTTCAACTCCATCTCCATTTTGTTCCACAATTGTACACCATTAACTGTTGGACTAAAACTTTTCAAAATTAAATCTAACGCACCGGCCCATTTTGGAACCGGCCCACCGGTCAAATGCCCAGTAAAATATAAGCCCAGTCCGCGGCTGGCGATGGGTATCAAGCGTGACATGTTTTGGTGAATGAATTGGCAATATTTTCAAGACTTAGACTGGACATATCCCATCATCTAATGTCCACAGCGGGGCCCTAGACTTAGCTCCTGTGCGTATCCCTGAATCACACGCTTCAGTAGCAGTCACGCACAGGGAGAGGGGCGCCGGACATTATGACTGGATAAGGCTAATCCTCTCCCTGTTTGCTCAAGCTTGTGAAGATGTCCTCAAGTCTGCACACACGAAGACAGCCCTAATCTCCCCCGAACCTAGCACGTGAGAGCCACTCTCTGCTCCTCATATCTGCAGAAGAATCCTAGCGCCGGCATCCGGTTTGGCCAGCCGTGCACGCTGGAGGGGACTACTTCAGGCTATCTCCAGATCCCCCTTTCAAATGTGGTGATGAGAGAGGAGACAGTTCAGAGGAGACAGTTAATAATAATGCCTTACACTTGTATTGCGCTTTACAAGCCTGTATTACCAAGTTTTGTTAAAGCACAACACTGTCGTCATTATTCATTCACTCCATACTCAGTGATGGTAAGCTACTGTTGTAGCCACAGCTGCCCCTTGGGTAGACTGATGGAAGTGAGGCAACCAGTCTGTGCCATCAGCCCTCCGACCACCACTCACTCACTCACTGACTACATTCACCCCAGGATTCCTGGTGTTTCAAAACGGTCTCCCATCCAAGTACCGACCAGGCCCTTCCAAGATCTGATGGGATTGGGCATAGCAAAGCCGGTATGGTCTTTTTTTCAAGTTCAGAGGGGACAGTTCAGAGGAGACAGTTCAGAGGAGACAGTTCAGAGGAGACAGTTCAGAGGAGACAGTTCAGAGGAGACAGTTCAGAGGGACAGTTCAGAGGAGACAGTTCAGAGGAGACAGTTCAGAGGAGACAGTCCAGAGGAGACAGTTCACAGGAGACAGTTCAGAGGGGACAGTTCAGAGAAGACAGTTCAGAGGAGACAGTTCAGAGGGGACAGTTCAGAGGAGACAGTTCAGAGGAGACAGTTCAGAGGGGACTGTTCAGAGGAGACAGTTCAGAGGAGACAGTTCAGAGGAGACAGTTCAGAGGAGACAGTTCAGAGGAGACAGTTCAGAGGAGACAGTTCAGAGGAGACAGTTCAGAGGAGACAGTCAGAGGAGACAGTTCAGAGGAGACAGTTCAGAGGGACAGTTCAGAGGAGACAGTTCAGAGGAGACAGTCCAGAGGAGACAGTTCACAGGAGACAGTTCAGAGGGACAGTTCAGAGGGACGTTCAGAGGGACAGTTCAGAGGAGACAGTTCAGAGGAGACAGTTCAGAGGAGACAGTTCAGAGGAGACAGTTCAGAGGAGACAGTTCAGAGGAGACAGTTCAGAGGAGACAGTTCAGAGGGGACAGTTCAGAGGAGACAGTTCAGAGGAGACAGTTCAGAGGAGACAGTTCAGAGGAGACAGTTCACAGGAGACAGTTCAGAGGGGACAGTTCAGAGGACAGTTCAAGACAGTTCAGAGGAGACAGTTCAGAGGAGACAGTTCAGAGGAGACAGTTCAGAGGAGACAGTTCAGAGGAGACAGTTCAGAGGAGACAGTTCACAGGAGACAGTTCAGAGGGACGTCAGAGACAGTTCAGAGGAGACAGTTCAGAGGAGACAGTTCAGAGGAGACAGTTCAGAGGAGACAGTTCAGAGGAGACAGTTCAGAGGAGACAGTTCACAGGAGACAGTTCAGAGGGACAGTTCAGAGAAGACAGTTCAGAGGAGACAGTTCAGAGGAGACAGTTCAGAGGGGACAGTTCAGAGGAGACAGTTCAGAGGAGACAGTTCAGAGGAGACAGTTCAGAGGAGACAGTTCAGAGGAGACAGTTCAGAGAGACAGTTCAGAGGAGACAGTTCAGAGGAGACAGTTCAGAGGAGACAGTTCAGAGGAGACAGTTCACAGGAGACAGTTCAGAGGAGACAGTTCAGAGGAGACAGTTCAGAGGAGACAGTTCAGAGGAGACAGTTCAGAGGAGACAGTTCAGAGGAGACAGTTCAGAGGGAGACAGTTCAGAGGAGACAGTTCAGAGGAGACAGTCCAGAGAGACAGTCAGAGGAGACAGTTCACAGGAGACAGTTCAGAGGAGACAGTCCAGAGGAGACAGTTCACAGGAGACGTCAGAGGAGACAGTTCACAGGAGACAGTTCAGAGGAGACAGTTCAGAGGAGACAGTTCAGAGGGGACAGAAGTAGGTTTAGTTCTGTGATCCTTTGGTAAGTCTGAGAGAGCAGTGGTGATGGTTTCTGGCTGTTTGTTGAGAGACAAATCAATCGTCAGTGTTTCTGAAGGAGGCATGGCGACACGGTGGTGCAGTGGTTAGCACTCGTGCTTCACAGCATGAAGGTCCCGGGTTTGATTCCCACCTGAACGGGCCTTTCTGTGTGGAGTTTGCATGTTCTCCCTGTGTTTCCTCTTGGTACTTTGGTTTTTCCTACCACTAAAAACATGTACAAAATGATTGTTTCTGGTCCAAAGCTCGCTGAATGGGTTCACACCTGCCCTAAAGCTGTCGTCACATCAAGGCGAAAATGAAAATATATTCATTCATTCAAACCTTTATTTAACCAGGAAAAATTCAATTGAGATTAAAACTGTCTTTTGTTAAAGTGCCCTGAGCCAAGAGAAAGCCAATCAGGAATATACAACATACACATACGTATCTACACACATTATAGCATCGTCAGTTTCAGTTAAAATAGTGACAAACCCATTTTTGTTTTGCAGTGCCCTTTAAAATTACTTAAAATTGAGCACAAAACACCAGTTCTTTAAGCTGCATATGATGGTGAATAAAGCACTGCCCTGTTGCTGACCAAACTCTGACATGAGGAGAGTTTAGTATCGATGGTGTTCTGAGACATGTAACGTTAGTGTCACAGTCAGGTTTAGTGTATTTATAATATGAGAAGTAGTTAGTGGAGCTTCAAGCCTCTCAAAGCACATGACATTACCCAAATGGAACCATTTCGCTGTAGTTTTACTGCTGTATTCTCTGGAGCAGCAGCGTCTTATATCTCGGGACTGCACCAGGTTTGACAAACTGTGTATTTTTCCGCTGTCAAATAAGTCTTTGTTTACTAAGCGTTGTCGGTCAAATGCTGAGCACAATAAGAGCATTTTGGTCCAAAGGACGGTCGTTCACCACAGACACAAACTGACTTATCTCGCCTTGTGCAGTCGCTTGGAAACTTGAAATTTGAGCTTCTCCTTGACATCCAAAGAAACATTTTCCTCGTGGAGACATTTTAATAATCCAGAATGAAAAGGAGCTGCGAAACATTTGCACAACAGCAGCGAGAAAAGGAACTGTCGTGTATTAGAGCGTCTCTGAGCATGGTTTGTTTTCTTGAGTGAGCAGCGTGAGAGCCGGTCTGTGCTCTTCCTGGGTACGCAGGGTGGGAGCGGGGGCGTTATTGGTGCAAACGGACATTTCCAGAGCACAGAATACTCAAAGGCAAAGCAGGATTCCTCGGACATGCGTGAATAAAAAACACTCCAAGTCCTACAGAAAAACCACCATGACCAGCTTAAAAGCTCATAAAAAGCCATTTAGCAAAACATGTCTTCTTTCAGTCCCTGGTTAAAAACATCAAACATTAAACAGGAAGTGTCAATGGCTTTTTTTGCACCCTTTGAAATACATGTATCTAGCCCGTTCACTAATAGGATCTCTCCAAACCATTCATGCTTAAAAGCTGTTTAAAATGTCCTTTGGGATTTATCTCATCTTATCGCCCCATAATATCAGATCAGTCTTGAACGCCCCATCACTACCTTAACTCTCTGGGGCTATCTTCGGCTCTTAATCCGCAGCCAAACGCAAGAAGATGATGGATTTAGTTTGTGACCCGTACATGTCCACCTATCTGGGATTTATAGCTGTAAATACAAGGGGACATATCAGGCGTAATATTTGAAGTTCTGCTCATCTGTTCTCTGGAGGGAATGCTTGAATTGTTGGTAAAAGCAGTGTATGAGCTTTCACTGGCTTCCTGTTGAATTTAGAATGAAATTTAAGGAAGCGTGAATAGAACCGTCCGACGGCTGCAAACTTTCTTTGCTATTTTGCTGGGAGAGAGAAATGAACCTGCTGTTTACACAAAATCCAGGTCTCTACAAACTTAAACCAATCCATAAATGTAGTCAGCGCATCGCTAGCTACACCTCAGTTTTAATATTTTATGATTAGATAGAGTTACGCTGGGTTTGTGGAGGGAAAAGTCAAGTAGATAGTACATCACAATGTCGGCCTTTTCCACTGTATGAGCCAATTACAAAGAAGCAGAGGAGTCCTGGTTAAAGTTTGGACTTAAGCGATGTCTGGATGTCTGCCTTCATTCCTCTCTCTGTGCGAGGCTGGGGCAGCTCACAGACAGCAGAGGGACAGGAGATTTGAACTGCAAATTAAAATGTACATACATGAAACTAACACCAGCTACCCAAAAGTGTGGATGTTGCTGCTTTAGTGACTCCATCTTCCAGAGATCGTGGCTGACACATGCATCAAGGTGTCGCAGATTAAGATGCAAGAGCAAAACCTGTGCACAAAGTGCAAGGCATTCCTCTGTGTTTCCAAGAAGAGAAACTGCTTTTTGAAGTATCATTCCAACAAAGCAAAACCAAAGTGATGATGGACAGTTTTTTGGATGTTAAACCCATTCTAATGTTGACCTTTTGGCATTTTCTTTCTAACTTTGTCATCAAGGTTCAGTTTCACACGTATGTCCTTCCGATGTCCACTGTAGTGGACACATAATATCTTAAAAATAAAAACTTTAAGTTTTTTTCCAAAACTTTTTTTCAGTCTTCTTACAAAGATTGGGGGATTTTTTTTAAAGTGATTGGACAACATTTTTCCCCTGGTAGTCAAGAGGATATGACTAATATTTTCCCTATTTTCTCCCCGCTTGTCTCCCCTGACAGCAGGTCACTTTCGGGACATGATGTGAGATCAAAAGTCCGGTGATCACACCAAAAGAACAGAACATTTTTCAAGCACAGACTTTCAGAAGTCCCTGCCGTAAACACCAAAAACACATCAATATCAACAGTCAAATGTAAAAAAGAAAAGGAAAGAGCCTAAGGGAAAAGAACTTAAATCCTCAATGGAGCTTATATTGTAACACATCCCTCTGGAGACTGAGGCCTGCTAACGCTCGTCTGCCTGTGTCTAATCCGAACAGAACCATCATCTCTTTAAAACCAGAATACTAGCATCTCCGTACAGCGACAAAAGGCCTTGAACACACCATCGAGATAACACACAACCCTCTATGTCACCCTCACTCTCATCTCCTTTCCATTCCCGCTCAATCCTATCGCCCCGATCCAATAACATGCATTTATTCCAAAAATAATACTGCGAATGAAAAGGCGGGAGACGTGCTGCACATTTGTCATATGCCGGGCGCGTTAATACTCGTGTGGAAAAGGCAGGAATCAATCCGAGTGTGGCAGCGCTGAAAATGGATTAGCCGTCGCGCGGTGTGGAGGGTGGGGGGTGGGGGGGGAGTCATTTTGCCCGTTTTTTGATTTGTTTTGTTTGTCTGTTTCTGGGATTTCTCCGAGTTCAGTGCTGTCGGACGCAGCGGGGGGGACGGGGAGTGCGCGGACGACTGATGTGGTTAGCGCCGAGGAGATTTCTTACTTTAGGAGGAAAAGTCTTTAGCCGGTGGTTCATGAAAGGCGGCGCTCTCATATCGGAGTGTCCATTTTGAAAAGAAAGTCCTGCCAAATGGACTTCTTTTATTGCACATCTTAATCCTTATTCACACGGGATGAGAATTAGCTATGGTCTGGACCTAGATGAAACTGAAATAACTCCAGGACGTCAATGTTTATGGGTAGTCACGTCTTAGACTTAAGTTTATTCCCAAAATGTCGATGCTCTTAAAATAGACATCATCTTTCTTTTTTTAATCCGCCAAACACACCCAAACTTCCCAAAGAGCCTCACTGTGACTCGGTCTACTGTCTCCAATCATAGTTTCTTTTCAGTTTTGAACTTTTTAAATCGAGCAAAAATAGGTGATTGAATCGTAGCAATGCTTATGATAATGTGGCATTAATAACGTATCTTAAATATTGATCTAAATAGGCCATTAAAATGCATTGAATTTAAGTTATCTTAATTCCTCACTTCCGAAATACGTGCTAGGTCAGTGCTGAGGTGAACAAGAGAGCGGGAGACCAGAAGTTGAGACTAGGATTTTAAGCCCTGTTAAAGTGATAATCTGTAAAGCCGGGTGTACACTGTACGATCACACGTCATGAGGAAAGGTTTGAGGTTGCACAGTGAGACGGGGACAAAGATTTGAAATAGAACGGTTGCACGACCAAAGACGAGCTGCAGGCAGTGTCTGATATTTTGGAAAGCTAGTCTCAGAGTGGAAATGGGAATGACAATGATAATGGGTAGTGTTGATTATGTAATACTTAATAATAACTAAATCTATGGTCAATTAATAGAATGCTGACTGGTGGTTATAAGTAATGATTGGATATGGTTATTATGTGAATGGGAAAGAGGAAAAAGAAAAGTACAAATTGTAAATACAAATAAATGTTTAGATATATTGGTAAACTGCATACATTTCTATTTTCGTGTTATGTCTTCTTACTTTGGAAGTCTTGTAAACCTCATGTGATTTTCTTCTTGTAAAACATGAATGCTTTTCTTTAGCAAGGCTGCTGTTCGTAAGGTTAATGCGGACAATTGTAATTGTGTAATTCAGGAATTTGTAATGTAAAGTGTTTTCATACAATATTATTGTATGAAAACACGAGATGCTGCTTGTATCACTGTAACCGGAATGTACATTAATTGTGAATATGGGGGTAGGCACTTATAAGCTTTCTTGCTTCGGCCTACTCCTTTTGAGTTTTTGTTACTTTATTTATTTTATTTTCTGCACTGCAACACTGCTAATGTAAATAATGTACATAATCACTCAAATAAATCCAATCCAATCAAATCAGAGTGAGCCATCCATCGCTGCAACGATTATCTCTGTCGAGCGTCTCGTCAACAAAATACAACATCAGCGCACGCCGCCAGAGTCACAAGCAACTCAGGTCGGGCATGAACAGGCATGGACGGGTCTGAACACGCTTATCCATGGAAACAAACACCGCCAGCATCCGGCACTTACCTCAGCTAAACACATTCCTGAGAGTCGCTACGATGAACTTTAGTCGTAGCTAATTCTCTCGTTTAACAATCACACAGACGAGTGCATGTGACATCTAAAAATGGTATAAAAATGCATAAGATTGCAAAGTGAAAACAACTACTTTGAAGGCCAGAGTCGCACGCGGAGCACATGGCTACTTAAATATGCGTAAACAAAAGAACGTACTTTGACTCCTGATTACAGCTGTTGGACTGATTCTACCAGAGTTCTGACTCTATTCTAAAGGTGATACGGAATCGCTGCAAAGGTCTTTGTTTCCTTACAATACATTATGTTTTAGCGGTGCAGAGCCTCCACAGTGTGTGTATTTATAAGCTGCTGTGGGCGTTAGCGCTAGCCCCGTTAGCATTAGCGAGTTGCAATTAGCCAATTTATTTATTATAGAAACACAGATATGACTGCACTACAGAGATGGTATGGCTTTACTACAATATGATAAATATTGATTTAAATGAGTAACTGAGTGATACTGACAGTCAGTCACTGCAAAGCAACAAACAGGCCTTAGCTTTTACTTCTCTTTGTGGGAGTTTTCATCAGGCTCCAGCTCAACATTTCTCTTTTCCGCTGCTTCGACTAGGTTTTTCAATTTTACTGTATGAAGTGTATACCCTCTTTTACACTTCCCCCTTCTGGCTCAGGGGGAAGTGTAGAAATGAATATTTCTACACTTCTGGCTCATTTACACTGATGTTTATGTCCCAATTTCCAGTCTCTCTCCTGTGTTGCGCAGCTCGCCTCAACATTGACCTAGCATGTATTTTGGAAACAATTAAAGGGGAAAGAAAGCACTAAAGACGGTACACAAATGTTTTCCTTGACCTCCTTCACTTGTAGCCAAATAAAAACATTCAGTGAGGAGTACTCAACACTCAGTCAAAAAAAAAGGATGTGTGTGTGCATATATGTGTATAAATAACTTAATGATCGCCTTTTTCACTTGCTTTGTATTAGTCATCGCGTACATGAAATGAGACAGTTGTTGTAGTTGTGTTTCCTTTCAGTTGTGTTTCCTTTCCGTTCCGTTAAATTCTGTTAACTTATTTTTATACAGACATTTCTAGAGGTGCTTTGTGGGTGTGGTCCATGTTGAAACGACCGCTCTGGTGGGTTGTAGGTTCTCTTTTGCCGGTGGGGCAGTATGATGTTGCTTAATGTAGGATTGATATTGTAAATATAACAGGCAATGTTGGGTCACGGAGGGGTACGTTGTGTGTGTGCATGCTGTGTTCCTGCTCTTGTGTCTTGTACTTTGTAACATGCTCCCTGTGCTAGTGTGATTTGATCAATTGTTTTTATTTCAATGATGTCGGGGGTGGGGCTTATAAGCTTTTGCTTCAGCCCACTCCTTTTGAGCAGCATTTTAACTGCTCAAATAAACTAATAAACAATAAACAAAAAAAAAGTCTAGACCAGAAAAAAGTCTTTCAATCTGATTGAAATGCCCCCGTTCAAACTGTAATGTGGTAATGTAAGTGGAATGTCCTTCTGAATGGCGGCACGGTAGCGCAGCTGTTAGCGCTTGTGCTTCACAACAAGAAGGTCCCGGGTTCGATTCCCACCTGGACAGGGCCTTCAGACTGCATGTCTGAGTTAGAAGGCAATTCCGCTTACATAACCGTGTGTTGTTTATTCTGGACCTAAACGCTGTTCACTTAAGAACAGAACCTCAAGAGCTGGGCTTTGGACCCGCGTGTGTAAAACTCCATGGAGACCAAGAGCACAGCTGAGTCTGTGCATGAAAGTTTTACTATCTGTCAAACAAAGAGAAGAGCCAGGGCACGACCAACTGAGTAATTGGAGACTTCGATTCATAGCGCGAGTTTTCCGCTCATTCTGATCCGAGGAGCGAGGGGAAAGAGACATTTAACTTACAAATTGATGAACGAACACGAACAAAGCTTGTATAAATGATTTTCAGATTAACGAGAACTTAAACAGCCAGTATTCAGATCTGTTGCTACTAGCTGTTTGACAGTTATATGTTTAGAATCAGACCAGGACCACTGGGACAAAGCAAAGCCCTCTGCTTTACCCCTTCACACTAAAGATACGTGCACACCTAACCGGACGAATCGCGCTGCCACTTCTATTTTGTCGCTTGAAAGGCTTGCAATCAGTTGCTCGCATGAGTTCACTTCAGGGGGAGCCACTACTGCTGCACGATTCTAAAAATAAGTCTGTGCTGTTGCTGTTAAGCACCAAGTTGTAAATGAACATTGTCTCCTGATTCTTTCTCTGACACTTAACGCAAACCTCGCCTCTTTCCTCCCTCCTGTCTCTCCTGGATATTATCTCAATATGCTGCCTGCTGCTACCTGACAGAGAGCATTAGGGCCGGCATGGACAAGGGGGGCATGGTGGGTGCCGTGTTCTTGGACTTATGAAAGGCCTTCGACACGGTAAACCACTGTGTCCTCCTGTCCCGGCTTGCTCAGTGTAATCTATCCAGTGAAGGACTGGAGTGGTTCCAGTCATACCTTACTGACCGGGTGCAGTGTGTGAGAACAAATAATGCAACATCCTCCTTTAAACCTTGCACAACCGGGGTCCCACAAGGGTCAATCCTGGGGCCCTTGTTGTTCAACATTTATATAAATCACCTCCCTGATGTGTGCAAAGACCTGGATATAATTATGTATGCAGATGATGCCGTCATCTTCACACATGGAAGGGATATGCAGACAGTGGCCTCAAAGTTGTCTTCAGTATTGGACAAAATCCAAAATTGGCTCCAATCTTCATGCCTGACATTAAACACTAGTAAAACAGTTGGCTTGTATTTTCATAAAATAAATAATACTAAAGAGATGCCGAACATCTATGTGAATGGAGAGGCACTAAAAAATGTAATGGAAACAAAATACTTAGGGCTCTATTTAGACCAAACACTGACATTCAAAAAGCATATTAAAAAAGTAACCAACACAATTAAATATAACATTTCCTCTCTAAAGCATATGAGGAACAGCCTGACAGTCGAGGCGGCTTTCACTTTATTTCAACGCCATGATAATCCCTCACTTTACTTACTGTTTATCTAGCTGGTCCCAGGCAAAGGAGACCACGCTCAAACCACTAAGATCTGTGTATAATCAGGATTTAAAGGCACTTGACAAAAAAAACACTTCGTTATCATCATTGCAATATCCTGAGTAAGTTCAAACTGCTCAGTTTTGACAATATAATTCTATACAATAATCTAAGAACTATATTCAAAATCACTAATAATACAGCTCCACCACCAGTGCAAATAAAAACTGTGTAATCCCAAAAAGATCCTCGGCCTTTGCACAATGTGCTTTCTCATTTCGCTCCATTAAACAGTGGAATGAGCTTCCAGACTGTCTGAAACTGTCTGTAGATTCTAATAGTTTTACTCGAAATTTGAAAAAGTATATTTTAGATCATCAATCGTGTCAGCATTGATGAATGTATTGTAAATTGTAGGGATTGTTTATATGTTTTTCTAGAAGTGTACAGAAAACTAATGTATTTTATATAGTGATTTTATTGTAGATTAGATTTATAGATTGTAATGTTTTTTGTACTCACCTGTCCAGGGACTGCAGATGGAAAATAGCTACTTTGCTAAATCTGGTACAAATCATCTCTTCTTTTGTAAAGACTAATGGTTTTGTACACTGTCCCTGTTTCAATAAACAATAAACTAAACTAAACTAAACTAAACTATATGTGTGGTTTGAGTGTACCGGTCTGTCCAGCGATCATGTCATGATAAAATCCCGTTTAAAACATCTTTGTAATCCGGTGCGTTCTTCATTGCGTCCGTGTTTTCATAAGTTTATTGAAGCTCTGATCCAAATGCCTGGGCTCGGGAAAGGCTTTTCAAACCACAGCTGCTGCTTATCATGAAGCTTTTCCTCCTCTTTTCAGGCGGTGTTTCCGTTTCACTTGTGTCTTTATGATGTAGCAGAGGTGGTTGTGTTGCTCCAAATTCAGATGATCTATACATTTTTCCTGAATGTGTGATTTGGATTCCACTGCCTCCTCACGTCGCTCTGAACAGCTGACGTGCGTAGCCACTGATCACATCGCCCTTCTGCACCTGCCACCATGCGCAGTAGTTTATATCCTCATTAGGTGTGTATGCACCTTTGCAGCCAGGTTTTCAAAAGGATCATTTCAAACTGACATTTTCTTTTAATATAGACAATTACCCAGACGAGCCAAAGTTGTTTAAATGTTGCTTGAGTTCATTTTAATACTGGATATAGAACAGAACTGGACATAGATTACATATGTGCTATATTCACTGACAGTGTTCTCAATCGAAGTAGGGGGTACGCGACTGGTCAACCGAAGGGGTACAGAGCTCATTTCAGGCAAAGTCAACTGTTAATGATTAAACTGAAAACTGTTCTACGAAATATAAATATCTTTTTACTAAATGATGCCAATTGTGCAGCCTTCGGGTTGAAATCCACCCAGACATCGGTAGAACATTCAAACCAGAGACCTTCAAGTGAAACTGTAGAAACAGTCGTATGCTGTTTACCATTATCCAAGTACAGGCCGTGCGTGTTCCTCTGCCGCTCCTCATGCATGCCTATAGAACACATGTATCCCGTTAGCGCATATGTTTTACAGTAAGGAGTGTGGCAAATGAGAGACTGAGAAAAGCCAGGGACCTCCGTAAAAAAACACAAGTATATACAGGGACGCACTGGAAAAACACACAAAAGCCCGGGCTCCAGAGGATACACAACTGGGAGGTTGAAGACAGATCATAGCTCAGACACCCATGCTCTGTCTACTGTAGTGAGCGTTTCAAGTAGGCTGGTGGTTGGAGGGGCAGTTGGCGCAGATTGGCAGCCATGGTTCAGTCAGACTCAAGCTTTTCAAAGGGCTGTCCTTTCTTGGCCTGTCTTGTCTCCAAGCCCTCAATGTTGCAAGTTTTCATGTGCTAGATGAAAAAACTAGCCCTTATCTAACCTTATCTAAGTTTCAGAGATTGCAGCAAGCACCGTGATAGAACTCATTTCTCAAAAACAAATACTTGAAAAGAACGGTTGGTCCCCGAAGCAGTGTGACCGGAGGAAGAAAAGAGGACATTATCATGACTCGACTCAGGATGGGGGACACAGGCCTTTATAATGAGCAGAGAAAGAGACTGGGAGATATCCTGGGTAAGGAGAGGAAGGGCCTATCCGTTGATATTGAATTTGTTGCTGGATCCAGTGAGGACAAAATTACTTAAATATTTGAAAGACCAATGGAACAGCTTTAATTTTTTGTTGTTTTTTCTTTTCTCTCTATCCCCCTACCGCAGTGTTTCCCAAACAGGGGACTCCAGGGGGTATGCCAGGACTTAACGGGGGTACTTGGAAAATATATTAAATCTAAAACGAAGGGGAAACTGAACAGTAGTTCAAATAATAAAGGGACACTTCTTTTCAAAAGGTAATTTGCAGTAAAATGATTGAATTTCAGAGTGTTTTTGCTTTATTGTTAACACGATACATGCGATCCCCTGTCTGAACGGGATGTGGCTTGAATGTGTCGCACAGTACTGCTGTTTGAGGAGGTAAAGAGTAAACTGCACCGCAAATCTGTTCAAATTGTTCAAATTCTGGAAGTCAATTCATCCATAGCCGAATCATTTAAAGAAGGAAAAGAGACAGTTTTTTTTGGATTATGGACTTTTGTGGAGCAGAGGCAGTGGTGTCTTTAACGAGAAACGTGCCGCTGTGGATTTAAGCACCGGAGAGGGAGGTGAGCGGCGCCAATCGCTCTAACTTTATTAATAACAAGTGCACGTGTTGTTTTCCTGTCCGCTCCCGTCCACTTTAATGCAGGATGAATGGTATTTTGTAGAGCATCGATGACGTGTGTTGGATAAATGCGACCTGGCCGTTCAGACTGAAGTTGCATTGCAAGAGATCAGATACGTATCTGATTTGGGACATATCCAAGTGGCCTGGGTCGTATCTGAAAAGAACTGTCCTGAAAAGATTATGCAAAGGTCGCATAGGGGCAAAAAAATAAAAAAATCAGAATTGGGTCACTTCAGCCTGCAGTCTGAACGTAGCCTTAGAGTAAAGGGTTACTTTGAGTAGAAATGAAAGACTTTGTACACGAGACAACGGTAGGGAACCACTGCCCTAGCCTGTAAGAAGTGCAATCTATAGCTGCTAGAACAGGTATGGCCAAACATTTTGATGCAAGGGCCACATTGGAGTTTTGAACTTCCCATGAGGGCCAGTTGAGTTGCAAATTGGGTTAAACCATAACAATTCTCTCCTAAACACATTCAAAGGGACCACAGAATTACTGCAGTTATGCATTATCTTTCTGTATGTCTGTGAAAACATTAGTGATTTTCACTCATTTTAGGAAATGCATATTGAGATTCATCATGTTTTGTGGGCTGGACGGAAGTGCTAGGCGGGCCGCATCTGGCACCCGGGCCTTAGTTTGCCCACCTCTGTGGTAGAGGAAGAAGAATACGGTGCTGTGGATGTTAGCAGTTGCAGCTATAGCATTTACGAGTGTGTCACTAATATTTATTTACTTATTATGGAAAACTGGCAGTGGGCCAGACCAGACTGTTTGGCGAGCCGGGTCTGACCCAGTTGAATAGGCCGGGCGTATGGTATTGTATTGTACTGTATTTATATATGCTGCTGTTTTATGAATACATTTGATGGCCCATTGTCAATGAGAAAGATGTGCCAATGCGAACGACGATAAGGAGAGATATCTGTGCCGCTCGGGGAGGCGTCACGCACGGCCCGTTCATAACACCGACAAAACACTGTGAATTCATGAGCAAACATGAGTCCAGACGCCCTGATAAAACCTTCGCCTCATGCAGGGCTCTTTGGTGCCTGCGCTCACTTCTTAGCCCAGTGCTGTATCCACTGAGCTCTTGTGCGCAGGAGGAGTGATGCCACAGGGAGCCCTTTGACTCCAAATCCATATACACTGTGTTCCAAATGATTATGCAAATTGTATTTCAGTGCCATAAAGGTAAAAAAAATATATATATATATATGTTTTTCAATGAAACTCATGGATGGTATTGTGTCTCAGGCCTCTTTGAATGACTCAGATCAATCTCAGACACCTGGGATGATCAGTATGCCAGTTAAGCCCAGTTCATCTGAAATAGGACTTTCCATATTATTAAGCAGACCACCATTTTCAAGCAATAACGGAAAGAAAAAGGATCTCTCTACTGATGAAAAGCGTGAAATAGTTGAATGCCTTGGACTAGGTATGAAAACCTTCAATATTTAACGAAACAATAAGCGTAATCAAGAGATGTGTGGCTGATTCAGAGCACACACGGGTTTGTGCAGAAAATGCCACAATAAGGATGGTTTCTGCCAGACAAATACATCGGATTAGGAGAACAGCTGCTAAAGTGCCATTACAAAGCAGCAAACATGTATTTGAAGCTGCTGGTGCCTCTGGAGTCCCACCAACATCAAGGTGTAGGACCCTACAGAGGCTGCAGCTGTGCATAAACCTTCTATTCGGCCTCCTCTAAATAATGCTCACAAACAGAAACGGCTGCAGTGGCTCAGAAATACATGAAGACTCATTTTCAAACAGTCTTGTTCACTGATGAGTGCTGTGTAACCCTGGATGGTCAGATGGATGGAGTAGTGGATGGTTAGTGAATGGCCACCATGTCCCAACAAAGCTGTGACGTCAGCAAGGAGGGGGCGGAGTCATGTTTCAAAAAGAAGAGCCGTGCTTTCCCTAACAAAATCATCTTCATGCATGACAACGCACCATATCATGCTGTAAAGCAGGGGTAGGCAAGTTTGCTCGGTGGAGGACCGATTTTCTTCATCGTCAAAAGACCAAGGGCCGGAAAGTCCAATTGTCGGCCGAAGTAAAGCCTCACTTTCTTCAAATGCCAATGTTGCACATCATATATGGCCTAAATGGGTGTTCTGCTAAGACATTTTAAAGCAATTGACAGCATTCTTCACATTTCTAGAGCACTTTAACAGGCATTTGATCTCTGATTTGTGTAATTATGTTCCTCAAAATCATCTCAAGGGCCAGAGGTTCTATGATGGAGGGTCGGTTTTGGCTCCCGGGCCTGCCTACCCCTGCTGTAAAGAATACCTCTGCATCATTGGCTGCTATGGGCATAAAAGAAGAGTAACTCATGATGTGGACCCCCTCCTCCCCTGACATCTATCAATCAATCAATCAATCAATCAATCAATCAATCAATGGTTTTGTATAGCCCAATATCACAACAGGAGTTGCCTCATAGGGCTGCACCGAACATTAAGGCAATAAAATAGAGCAGTAAATAAGACAATGTAAAGTTCAGGTGAATCAAGTATCCAGGCAAACATAATGTCCAAATAAGCGTCAGCAGTAGGTGGTGACGAGCGGCGCGGGTGTCCCCTGTCCTTAGACTCTCCAGCACGGCAAGGAAAAACCCAGTGGGAGAAAAGAGAAACCTTGGGGAGAACCACAGAAGGAGAGATCCACTCCCATGGACGGACAGGCTATAGAGACCCAGGGCCGATGGGAGTCCCTTCAGCAGACGGGCCAGGATCGAGACCGTCCAGTCCTTGTTGTCAATCCAGTAGGCAGGGTTCCTCCATTCAGCCAGGTTCCTCCATTCGACCTCAACCCTATTGAGAACCTTTGGAGCCTCAAGCAAAACATCTAAGTTCAGTGGATGCAAGAGTTTTGGATCAAATAAGAGTCCTATGTTAAAATGTAACTTGACCTGTTAAGATGTTTTTGATTGAAATAGCTTTTGATTTCAGTAAATATAACCTCCCAATGCTGCAAATTCAATAAATGAAAATGATCAGTTCTTTACAACCTATAAAATGTATTGAAACGCTGTTGTGCATAATCATTTGGAACAGTGCATTTTGAGTTGTTTTATTAAATGTATGTTTGACAAAAAAACTTGGGAATTTTATTCATCATATTCAAATGATCCTCTAACAGTTACAGACTTGAAAATTATGCGGACTGTCATTTGAGTTGATAATTTAGAAAATCTTAGAAAAATATCATTTGCATAATCATTTGGAACGCAGTGTATGTCACTCCTTGACCTGTCACTGAAAGCCCAGGCTCATTAATACACACATTGATATGGTATTGCAGTGATGCCCGCCATGACGGTCGTTGCGATTCTCCCCCATCGGTGCTGCAGTTGGAGCCGATCGAAGTGAATATAAAAGCGTCAGGTCTCTTTAGGTTTTGTGTCGGTGTCCCTTTTTCACAGAGCACATAAGGGAAGAAGGCGAGCAGAGCGGTATATAGACAGCTGCGGGCGGATGCAGAGGGAAGCCACAAACAGGAAATGGTCCAGGATTTAGCCCGCTCCGCTGTCATGTGGCGCAGACTCGCATGTAAATACACAGCAGCAGGAATGTGGGCCCGGCTCCAGACCAAAGACGACCCCGTTACACTTTTACCACAGACATTAGGAGAGAGAGAGAGACTCTTAACATGTGAACAGTGTTGGTAATCTGTAATCAGGCATCAACTGACTTTTGGATACTTTGAAACGAAAAAGAACAATGTCAAATCTAAAAGCTTCTTGAACAATGCATCAAAATAGGAGGATGAAAATACAACAAAAAAGTGACAACAAAGAGCAACAAAAATGTGCCGGAAAAGCAACACAATTAATAAGTGATGAAACAAGCCCAAAAAAAAGCATTAAAAAACAGACAAAAAAAGAGACGAAAACAGGACAAAATGCGACAAAAACATGGGGATAATGCAACAAATCAGTTTTGTAAGTTTTAGCTTTCAAATGAGGCGTTACAATGGCCTATGGGCTGTAAGCTAGCTTTTAGATTTGGGTAACTATCCATCCATCCATTTTCTTCCACTTGTCTGTTGCCGGGTCGTGGGGGCAGCTGTTGGAGCTGTACCAGCCCCTATGGCTCCTCCTGCAGGTGGTGGGTCCACAGAAGGACAGCCTCAGAAAAGAAGAAAAAGAAAGAAAAGCCCCGAATCCCTTTTAACACATATCATTAAGACTATTCTTGTTATCATGAGCATCAATCAGTCTGCGATTACTGTACCTTTCATGAATAAAAGTGGAGTATTTTATGTATCATTCAAACACTTTGATACAGAGTAATGCTATATGGGTTGTAATGGTGATGATGAATAACGGTAATGCCAACATGGTAATGAATTCTGTATGGGAGACAGAAATAATACACTGGTTGTAGCGTGTGAGATACTGTGAATGTTGACCTGGTATAATGCAGTGTCGCATTTGTTAATATGTAACCAACTCGGTTGATAGTTGTCTTGTAAAATGGTAAGAAATATGCAGTGTTGTTGTTTATTGTTATTTAAGTTTATGAACAGGGGTGGGAGTCAATAAGCTTGTCTTCTTCCCACTCCTTTTCGAGCTGTAATGTAAATTATTTTGTTTTTCTTTTTCTTTCTTTTATTATGTATATATATATTTCTGTTTTTCCTTTCTTCTTTAGCTCGAAATAAAATATTCAAATCAAATCATGGTTCTAACCGGGCCTGTTGGTCTCTCATAAGGGGCTTCTGAACCACTCTTTGTCTGACCCGTCACCTAGGACCTGTTTGCCATGGGAGACCCTACCAGGGGCACGAAGCCCCCGACAACAGAGCTCCAGGATCATTCGGGCTCAAACCCCTCCACCACGTTAAGGTGGCGGCTCCAGGAGGGGATTTGGGTAACTGAACTGGAGAAAATGCGCTCAGTTAAGGCGGGGGTGAAGAGGTTTAGTAGCCTCTTAGTATTGGAAATGTGGATGAAGGTTGTACGACGCTTGTCACAAACCGAACTGTCATTGTGAACATGACTTCTCCCCAAAGCGGCCGCTCTCCTCATCCTCTGGTCATCGCTTCCAGATTTTCATCATTCATTCATAAGCTACGGTATTTAAAACTGTCCTGAGAAAAGATAAAGTCCCTGAGACATCACTGTCAGTCGCTCAGGCTACGTTCAGTCTGCAGGCTAAAGTGACCCCAATTCCGATTGTTTTTGCCCCTACCTGTATCAGATCTTTTCATGACAGTCTGAACAACACAGATCAGATCTTTTCAAATGCGACCCAGGCCACTTGGATATGTGGTCCTAAATCCAAAACGTATCTGATCTTTTGCAACGTGACGTCAGTTTGAAAGGCAGGTCCACAGCGGCACATTTCTCGTTAAAGACATCACTGCCTCTGCGTCCATAGTCCAAAAAACTGTCTCTCTTCCATCTTAAAATGATTCGGTTATGGATGTACTGACTCCGTTAGTTACTTCCTCGAACAGCAGTGAATGCTGTGCCGTCTACTTCGCACACGCAACACATTCAAGCCGCGTTCCGTTCAGACAGGAGATCACAGACAGGTAGCATTTGAGAGTAATATGAACGCCCTTGCAAAAAAAAAAAAAATCTGATTTTTACAAAAAATCGTCATTGAGCATTAAAGGGATATTTCAGGATTTTTGACATTGGGCCTCATTTCCTAGTTATCCAGAGTGTTGTTGATGTCTGGAGATATTTATTTCTTAAATTCATGCAGTTCTTATATTTGAAGAGTCTAGTGGCGCTAGGCTAGGGCAAGGCTAAAGCATTTCTACGGTATCTGCATTAAAAACAGTCTGACCCACTCCACAGTGCACCTGAGGTAAATCACTTATAACGCCAGACTAATCATATAAATGTCTGTGTTAATAGAATATTTTTTGAAATATAACTGACCTTGTATCACATGAATTACTACATTTTGAGGGACTATTTTCTCGCAGATCACTCCGCCGCTGCGTTAGCTTACAGCCACGAAGCTGATGCTGCTCAAATATAAGTTATTTTAAATGAAAAATGGTTACAATTATTCTATCGACACAGATATTTATATGGTTAGTCTGGTGTTATAAGTCATTTACCTCAGGTGCACTGTGGAGTGGGTCAGACTGTTTTTAATGCAGGCTTGCTGATACTGTAGAAATGAGTTAGCCTAGCATTAGCCTAGCGTCACTAGACTCTTCAAATATAAGAACTGCATGAATTTAAGAAAACAATATCTCCAGACATCAACGACACTCTGGATAACTAGGAAATGAGGCCCAATGTCAAAAAGTAGCCTCAGACCATGGAGCTACAGGCGCATGCAAAGTCATGTGATCTGTCGCGGCCGCTCGTTGTTACGTGTAGCCCAAGCTCTGGTTGCGAACAGTCTGACAAACTACTGGAACAGTCTTCATGAGGATGAGAACCTGGCCTCAACTCTGACAATGTTCAAATCCAGGCTGAAAACAGCTCATTTTACCCGTGCATATGACAACTGAAAGTATTTTATTTCCACTCTTTTTTACTGTAATTCATAATTTTTTATGTTGATGTTTTATGGATTGATTTGACCTGGTTTCTTGTAATTTGATGCAACTGTGAAGCACTTTGAATTGTCTTGTGTATGAATTATGCTCTACAAATAAACTTGCCTTGCCTTTCTCCCATTTTCTTCTCATCAACGCAAACTCATAAACGTCTCGTCATGTTTTAGTCTCCAACGAGCTATTTTACGTTACATTATCGTCATTAAAATGATAATGTTATAGTCTTAGTTGACGAAAATGTCCGTTGTTAGACATTTATTTTACGTATATTTTCAACGACAAAATCTAAATAATGGACAGACCCAGGTTTAAATTGATGGTTTTATTTAGTTGATATATTAGTTACAAAGAGAGGATTTTGGATCTTGTTTCTAGTTTGGATTACAGCATCATCTCGGTCGCCTTTCGTGCCACATGTGGATAGCAAACATGTCAATATTGGTGAATGAATATGCATGGGAAACCGGCTGCTTTGCCACGATGTTGTGGTTACATCCTGGAAATCTCCGCCTCACTAGCGACAATCTTTATCTTTTTCATACTCTTGACATTAAATCTAAGATGTTACGGGGGGAAAAACAGCAAAAATCTCAAGATTGACCACTGCGTAAAAAATATTTATCAATGAAACAATCTTAAACATTAAAATACTCAGGAAGTTGGACATTGCCTTCTCATTAACACTTCGAAACCCCTTTGGAGGAGCTGGAGGAAGAGTCTCGAATGAGAGAAACACGTCATTTGACTCAATTGAAAACTGGAAAGGTTTTGGCCACATCCCTCTTTGTTTACTGACTAACAGTTTCATTCATAGTGTCGCCGCCCGAGTGTGGATCTGCGCTCCTTCCGGCTGACAAATGATGTGAATCTCATCCCTTTAATCCTCTGTGACGACCGTGAGCAGGAGAGACGCTGTGCCTGAGTCATCTGTCAGCAGCTGCCACCTCCGGGTCTCCTCCGATCGTTCATGCCCTCGGCTTTCCTGCATCGCACACTCCCAGCCTCACCGGCGACACGTACCTTTCTTTAAAGTGCCACTGTGTTTATCTTCTAAACAAATCCAATCGACGGCCTGTGGGGCCAGATCCAGTAGCCTGGCATGTCCAAACTGATACCCCTCTGTATTTTTTTCATACAGGGACATCAGTTTGGTCTCCATGCACTCGTAGGCTGCTCGAGAAAACTCAAACGGATCCGTGCAATCAGATTCGTCATGGATAAGAGGCCTCTCTCTTCACTTCCTTTCACCTCATGCTGTCCTGTCCTTGAAAAAGTTTATCAAACACATGTCTACAGTATAGGGCTAGCCTGGTCTCACCATACCCTCGTACTCATTTCGTACAGAGGGTCTGGATCTTCACAATTGAGCTCCGTTTTCAGGTGGGAGGGGTGAACTCCTTTGAAACGATTGGATCTGATTTTCAGTAGCGTTTGGTCATGACGTATGTAATGTGCCAGAGTAAGTGAAGCAGCTATCAAATGCTTGGCGTCACCTACAAGACCCGTCTCCCCCGCTCACTGAATGGTAGGTTCAAATTCAACAGATGTAACATGGCCTCAACCGATGTAACTGTGATCAAACCCAGACGTAACATGTAGGGAAATAATAATTGACCGGAGTTTACGGATGGCTAAGGCCAGTCTATAAAAAAACATTTACCGGTATTTTGATACCTAAACTAAAATATTTGTCATCTAGAACCAGAAAACAGAACAATAATGTCTGTAAGATCTGCGAATTTACAATATCAGGTTCATCTCCACTGTCAAGAAATGTGTGAAAAATGGGGAATAATTTGGGGGAAAATTGGGAAAAATCAGGGGCATACTGGGACCTCATTTCAGCCTCAGAGTTGTAGCTCAACTATAATGCACTGGCTTCATAAACCAGAGATTGCAGGTTCAAATACCACTCTAACAATTTTCTAACACTTTCTCTTTTCTTGGCCTGATACATCTCCACAGTCGGCACCAAGTTCTACATTGAACGCTAATCCTTTCACCGGTAGACTGGCTAACACCAGACTAGACACCAGATATTTAGTCTGGGGACCACCAATTCATTTTCTCGTAGGAGAGGTGTGGTTTACGATTGTCCATAGCCGTTTATTGGGCGCTATGAATGTCTAGCATGCGTCTGCATGTAGCCATAGCCAATCTTATTAATTGTATGAGATGACGTATATGACGTACCCGCTGTAAACTTTTGAGCTAAACTATTTAGAACACGTTCTAAAGCTTGATCGAAAGATGGCGTTGCGTCTGCTGCTGTCATGGATCTGTAAATAAACTTTTATATTTTTATCCCTAAACAAACTACAAGCTTCCGTATGTTGAATAGTGCATCTTCGTCTTGCCGTCCCTCCTCGTTCTGTGATTGGTCCCCAAATCCATGCAAAGATTTCGGCCATGGTCCCCAGACTGCTGTGAAGTTCGAAATGATTCGAGCGCACACAGCAGTCTGGCGTCAGCCACCTGCTGAGCTGTCCCTGGATCAACTGGCACCAACCCTGTATTTTGTTTCTTGTTTGATACTTTAATTTTTGCGATACCAGTAGCACCTAGACTTTTTTTTATCACGGTACCCAGTCCTACATGTGTCCAATTAAAATAACTTTTATAGCACTGAAAGAATGCTTAATGTTACCTGCATTGCCATTTTAGGCAAATCCATTAACTGAGACCTGAACGCTCTTTCCGGCGCAGAGAGCATTTGTGAACATACCCCGCGGCGTATTTATTGTGTTTATTGTCGGCTCAACACCTGCACTACTGCTATAATGCTTCTTTTTGGTAAGTATCTGTTGGAATGTACAGTATTGCCGTGGATTTGATTGCTTTTTATTTTTATTTTCCTGCAAAGTTTGCACATTAACAGACCCTGAGCGGCTGAGGCAGGTGGGGCTGTAAAAGCCTGTGCCATCGGCCTGGCACATTTGGTTTATGTTTGGATGCAGACACTGAGAAGTTACACTTTCAGTAATTTATCGCCACGTCACGTTATGGGGACATCACACAACAGAATCTACGGGCATCTTTCTGTATGTGGGTTATTTGGGTTCGTACAGTTTTCTGGTGCCAAATTTAAGTCATATTGATATCTTTATATCTACTAAGAATTTGTGACACATCCAATAATTGATGTGTTTTTAAGATACAAACATGGTCCAGCGCTCCCAACAGTGTTTTTCCCCCCCTTCCTTCACTGTAGAACTCTCATGGGAGCTGGGTTTTGGCCGCGTTACAAAAATGCACCTTGCCTGCTGTGCTGTATATAATTTTATTGCAAAGGCAAGTCACTGTCAGAATGCACTTGTTTTGCCGTTCTCCTGAGGTGACTTTGAACGCGTGCCACCAAATACTTTTATCTCATACCCTCAGGGTTCCTTAGCTCTGAAGGCTCTGCACAAAGTTAAAGTTTGTTGTTTTGGTTTAGTTTAAAAGGCTGTCAGGATTTTCCGGGGAGCTATACTTGCAAGCATAATCGTGCTGATGCTTCCAATGTTTGCATCTACTGTCGGTCCATAACCAAAGAAATTGGTTACGATGACACATGCTGCCTCAGGATATGTTTGTACAAGTAAAACATCTGAATAATGGTACATTAACAGTGAGTATAAAACTTTGGGGGCCAAGATTGATAACTGTGGAACACCAACAGTATGTTTATTAATGAAAACACTCATGGGGTTCAGTGTTTTCATATGTGCACGCAAAATCAGATCATAACATTTAACACGTTTTGAAGTTTCCTGAAACAAAACATAAAAAAAATCAAAAATTGTGAGAAATAGAAAACAAAAATAAAATAAATCGTAAAATCATAAAGTTATTGCATTGATGCTTGGAATCACAATAATTCCAACAATATTTTTTTTATTCCAATTGGCTTTTACAATGTTAGGTATAACAACATAACATTGTAGACTGCCGGACCAAAAAAAAGTCCTTTATCTGGATGTAACTGTTCTGATCTGAGGTCACTGCAGTCAGTCAGGTCGAGGTTCAGCAACACTATGAGCCCAAAGAAAAAGATCAGAATGAATGACCAGGTTATTCCACTAATGGATTTATTCTTCCCTGATGACACGGACATATTCCAAGATGACAATGACAGGATTCATCGGGCTCACATTGTGAAAGAGTGGTTCAGGGAGCATGAGATGGATCGGCCGCCACAGAGTCCAGATCTTAACCCCATTGAGGATCTTTGGGATGTGCTGGAGAAGGCTTTATGCAGTGGTCACACTCTCCCATCATCAATATGAGATCTTGGTGAAAAATGAATGTAACACTGGATCTTTTGACATTATTTAAGCAAGGCCACGGCGAATGCTGCTGTAATGAAAGATTAGAGCGAGTGGCCTTGTGAATGGATCAATTGCATCATACAGTATAACACACTACTGTGATTGTGACAGATCACTTGCATTATAAAATGTAAACAATTAGGCTTTTCACATAGATTTATGAAAATGCAATATGTTTTAAATTTAAGTGTTTTAATGATGACTATGACAATTACAATAAAATGAATTGTATTATTATTATTATTGTATTATATGTATTATTCTCTTTGCACGTACTGTATTTAGTGATAATCTCAAAACACATTTGTATCACCAGCTTACACTTCGTTGGTCTCAAGCAGCGTTTCACTTCCTGATTTCCAATCTCCGGCTTGTGTAGCTGTCGTGAAACTATAATTACAGGAGGAGTATTTTGGACAGCACTGGGAACAGAACAGCCACTGGGGAACATTCAAAGATTACACAACTCCAGGTCTGCTTTTGATGAGAGAACAAGTACAGTATAGTCTCGATCACAAGTTTAAGACCAGTTGAAAAATGGCAAACAAAAAACAAACAAAACACATTTTGCATGGTTGGATCTTTACAAGGTTCCAAGTAGAACTTCAATATGCAACAAGAAGAAATGGGAGTGAGACAAAATATGTTTTGAGTAAATCTTTTATTGAAAGCAGCAATTAAACTGAAGCAGCCTTTTTTGCAGCTGATCAAAAGTTAAGGACCACATGCCTGGTCCTTAACTGTGGAAATATTCAGTGTCATTGTTCACACTGTCATGACGTCCTGATGCAAAGGCAAAAAAACAATCAACACATTTTTCTTCTTGTTGAATATTGAAGTTCTACTTGGAACATTAAAGGAGCTATATCATGCAAAATCGACTTTTTGTAGCTTTTAGCCATGTTGTTATGCTATTTCCTTATCAAAAACACCCCCAGAGCGGTTTTTGGCTTCATTCATGCAGTTCTAAGTAATCCTCCTGAATCCTGCTCTCTGAGCAGCTGCTCCACCCTCTCCTGGTAAACCACTGAGCTGTTCAGTTGTGTCGTCACAAAGGAACAGAAGTGCTCTACGTCTGTAATGTAATGCCTTACGGCCTGATTTTAATTTATAAAACAGCTTTTTCATTATTTTTGTTGTAAGAGAGAAATAAAGGGAGAGTAATCAAACACTCCTGCGGCCGGAGGGTGCATTGTTTGTGAAGACTGAGCTCTTTCTAACCTACTCTGGACACGCCTGTTCTTTTTTCTTACCGAACGATAATGTCACGGATGCGCGTCTGGCTACGAGAGGAACAGGACTATTCAACCTTCCTAAAGAAGAGTGCACTCGCCAGAAGTTGGAATTTCTTTCTGGGATTCAGCGACTTTATCAACCAACCTGATGGATGCTTGGTGAACCTTGGCCAGAATCAAAGTGGATTAACTTTTATAACCAACGCGATCCCATAACCCGATGGGGAGGCCATGCTGAGCGGTGAGTCAATCAAAACGCGCGTTAGCGTGTGTGTTAGCGTGTGTGTTAGCGTGCGTGTTAGCGTGTGTGTTAGCGTGTGTGTTAGCCATTTATGAAACTGTGTTGCACATGTCAACTCCTTATAACTGCATTATGTGAAGTAACTTCACTTTTTGCAGCGATATTTATATTTATAATACTGTAAATGTGGAATGAGCAGAGAGAGGGGCGGAGTGAACTGAATCTCGTCTTCCGGGTAGGGAAAATACCCCCCAAAAATACTTATATTTCTCCCAAAAATTAGTACTCATAGTGATAGAGGTACAATATATCATATAAATGCCTATACTTTACTTTGGAATGGCTAAAATAGCATGATACAGATCCTTTAAGCAGATAAGATCTAACCATGTAAAATGTGAATATTTACCATTTCTCAACTGGTCTTATGTAAACGTTTGATTGGGCCTGTATTTATGTAAACTATATCCTCTTAATACACTAAATATTCTGAAACGACCATCGACAAATCAAAATAACTCTAAACACACGGACCATTCCTCTAGCATTTGCAGTTTTCATAAGCCACGTCACTTCGGCCCGGTGTTTTTGATTCGAGCGTTATTAAAGCACCCATCACCTCTCGCCTCTCCCCTCTGAGTCACCGCATGTGTGTCTGTAATGGTTAAGAGCACGCTTCCTGACCTTTCCAGCTTTCTCGAACCTTCCCTTCGCGCCCCGCGGCGTGCGTCTGCCCCCTCCCCCAAACACAAACACACACACACACTCTCGCCCTGATAGAAGGTCTGCTCTGATGCACCGGTGGCACACTCACTCACTGCCCTGGGATTACTGTCAGAGGAGCAGAAGAGGCAGGATCAAAAGAGCACTCAGAAGCGGGGATTATAAGGGGAAGCGCTGGAAATGAATCAAGATGGAGATAAAAAGAAGAACATATTTACGTTAGGGTTAGACGCCGACGCCATCTCCAGATGTCTTTGACGAATGAAAATGCGCCCCCAAAAAGACATAATCATGTCCACATCAATCAAATGGAAAGACACAATCCCTTTGGAGGAAACAGTGAGCAGGTTGACATGCACTGGAGTTTTTAAGGCGAGACACGGCAGGTGAGAGTGCTGATTCTTCTCGATGTGGAGGTTTTTTTTGCTAGTTTTCTCCATTAACATCTTAGTTTTCGTATCAGAGTATGAAAATGACAAAACTTACCCCGTATGTTTATTTTATTACGTTTTGTCGTGAGGGAGCTGGAGATATCCTGGAAGTTACTCTAACATCGCCCAGCCAAAACCGGCTTTCTCTTGCACATTCATTCACAAATATCACACATATTTTATATTCATGTGTCCTGAAGGCTCCATCAGAATCAGAATCAGAATAGTGTTTATTGCTTATTGTTTGAGAACAGGTTCACAAACTTTTCTCGGTACAATTGTGCAACATAGAACATATAACACAGAATTTAGACAAAAGTAAGCTATACCGCTTACTTTTATATTGTGGCCATACCGCCTTTGCTCTGCCCAATCCCGTCAGACCTTGGAAGCTAAGTAGGGAAGGGCCTGGTCGGTACTGGGATGGGAGACCGTTTGTTAACACCAGAGAGTGAGTGAGTGGTTGGTGGTGGTCTGAGGGGCTGATGACACAGACTGGTTGCCTCGCTTTTGTCAGTCTACCCCAGGGCAGCTGTGGCTACAATAGTAGCTTACCACCACCAAGTCTGGAGTGAATGAATAGTGCAATGTAAAGCGTCTTTGAGTGTCCATAAAAAGCACTATATAAAACTGATGCATTATTATTATTAAAACTGTAAGCCTATAAGGGCATGCGTAAAGAATATTATAATAATAACAACTAAAAAGTAGAATATGATAAGACGACAACAATTTGACATAGAACAAGAGTGGGATTATTTACAGATGTGCAGAGGTGCATAAGGTGATAAAGTGATAGCAGCTGATCTAAGTGTGGACACACCACACAGTTCAAGTGCAGATTACATCCATGAGTCTGTAACTAAGCTATTGGGACTTGTTATTGTTCATGAGTCTGATGGCGGAGGGGAAAAACTGTTCAAGTGGCGGGAGGTATGAGTCTGGATGGACTGTAGCCTCCTGCCTGAGGGGAGAGGGGTGCATAGTCTATGTCCAGGGTGAGAAGGGTCAGCTGTGATCCGACCCACACGCCTCCGGGTCCTGGAGTTGAACAGGTCCTGGAGAGATGGGAGCTCACAGCCAATCACCTTCTAGCCAATATACCGCAAGTTAAACTGTTACGGAATTAGACAATTAAGCAGCAAACTTAAAATGGCATTAATGAAAAGAAAACCCCAAACCTTTGAACTAAACTAAAACTTGAGCCAAACAGAGTTGGAACGCGGAGCAAAACAAAATAGTCTCTTACATAAAAGGGAAAGAAAACAAAATATGGCACAGCAATTTAAAGTTTCACAGAGTCTGCGAAAGACTGCAGCGTGACGCAAGGAATGGTGAGAATGGGAGAATGTGTTGACTAAATATTCTGTGGAGAGAGAGACGAGCATTTTGAGAGCTCGATGGAACAATAATCACTCCATAAACAGGACTCATGGGGGTGTTTGGAGACGGGGCGAGATGGGGGACATAGATGCAGGCAGTTGAAACAGACATTACGAAGACACAGACGAAATACGCATTATGAAAAGAGCAGGTCAGATTGCTGGAGATGAGCACACATCAGGATCTGTGTGCAACATCAAGCACAGTGACTCACTGTGAGCGAGTTCATGGACTCATATGAATGACAGCGACGCAATCCCAGCTCTGACCGGTCTATACTAGCTTTGTGTATTGGGGTTGTAGCAAAACATTTCGCCCAATAAACAGAAAAAAACAACAACCTATAAAGTCCAAAAGTAGAGCCAAAACATCTGGGTACATACAAGTCCAATAAATTAAAGGCAAGGCAAGTTTATTTGTAGAGCACAATTCATACACAAGGCAATTCAAAGTGCTTCACAGTTGCATAAAATTACAAGAAAACAGATCAAATCAATCAATAAAACATCAACATAAAGTTAATCAATGACAGTAAAAGGCAAGAGTGCAGATAAAATACTTTCAGTTTTCATATGCACGGGTAAAAAGAGCTGTTTTCAGCCTGGATTTGAACATTGTCAGAGTTGAGGCCTGTCTCACATCCTCATGAAGACTGTTCCAGATTTTAGCTGCATGAAACTGAAACGCAGCCTCACCGTGTTTATTATTGACTCTGGGAACCACCAGGAGACCCCTCCCTGAAGTTCTCAGGGCCCGAGATGGTTCATACGGCTCTAACATGTCAGAGATGTACTTTGGTGCTAAACCATGAAAAGACTTGTACACAAGCAGAGCTGTTTTAAATTCTATTCTCTGAGTGACAGGAAGCCAGTGCAGAGACCGGAGCACTGGACTAATGTGGTCGTATTTCCTGGTTCTTGTCAGGACTCGAGCAGCAGCGTTCTGGATGTTCTGCAGCTGTCTAACAGTGAGCAGGCCGTTACAGTAGTCTAACCTGCTGGAGACAAATGCATGGATGAGTCTCTCTAAGTCTGGTTTTGACACTATTCCTCTGATCTTAGCAATGTTCTTCAGATGGTAAAAAGCTGATGATGTTATTGCTTTGATGTGGCTGTTTAAGTTCAGGTCTGAGTCCATGATTACTCCTAGATTTCTAACCTGATTTTTTGGTTTTAGAGAGAGAGACTCAAGGTGACTGATAACACTTTGTCTTTGTGTCTGTGGGCCGAAAACAATGATCTCAGTTTTGTCTGAGTTTAGTTGGAGAAAGTTGTTTTGCTTCCACAAACTGATCTGTTCGAACCGACTTGACCTAAAAGCTGACATTTTCGCCAAAACATGGAGCTACTTCAACTTCCTAGGCTGGATCCGTGACCGTGGCCATTTCCTAAAGCCGAGGTGCCTTGCCTTGGTCTGATGTGTCATCACTCACTGACCAAGTGCTGCCCCAGAGGCATGTGTCCTTTATTTGGTTAGCATGTAGCTTACTCTCTGAGGTTACATCTGTGAATCCTTTGCTGCGTTCAACCAGCCATAATCACCCATAATGCACCATGGTGGTTTAAAAAAAACAGAATGAAAACGTCTAGGCTTTTAAACCAAACTAAATCGAACCAGTGAATTAACCGATGGGTGAAGAAAGCCCTGGTTTATGGTCCTCACGGCGGGGAGTAAACAGCGTTCCTATGTCGTCTTTGCATCTCCCTTGAACTGCTTAAAAGCCTTTTCTAAAAAATGCTATGACGCACGTGACAATGCTGGGATAGGTATCACATTTTAACCACACTGGTTTTTGAGTAGAATGATCAAGTTTAAGCCTGAAGCTTTGATTAACAGGCTCTGGAGCTCTGTTTGTCCTCATCATGCATGTCCAGTATCATGGATTCTGTCACGAATGAAGTCATGAATGTAAATAGGGAGGAGTGAGCACAAGCCGTCTGTCAATATAATGTCCGTGATCATAACCCTACATCTGATCTATGCATTTCGTTGTTTAATTACAATTGTATAATGACAAATACAGCACACACTTATCATCACATTTATTTTATTTTTTTCAATCAAAAGAGTGCAAATTCAACTGGTTATTTAACAATGTAAATGTTCAATTAATCAATACATAAATGAATACTCCAGCTTTTATTTCAATATGCAAATTAGTATTCATACTTGTTACCCAGTATCGATACTCAAAAAGTAGCCATTCCGTCAACACCTGCTTAAGCTCTTAACCCACACCTGAACCGTTTCTTCAGTTTGGCTACCCAATAAAAGCTTCTTGAACAAAGCGTCAAAACAGAGACAAAAATGAGGATGAAACTGCAACTAAAGAGCGAGAAAAAAATATGATGAAAAAGCAAAAAAATGAGCCACAAAAAGGCAACAGCGAAAACCAGACAACCATACAAAAAAAGAGACAAAACCACAACAAAAATTTGACAAAAATGTGACATAACCACAGTAACAACGCAACCAAAAGGTCACGATCAGTTCTGTATGACTTAGCTTTCAAATGAGGCGTTACTCTGGCCTAGAGGCTATCAGCTCTGGTCAAGAAGCTTTTAGATTTGAATGAATTTGAACTGGAGAAAATGCACTCGCTTATAGGTTTTAGAGGTGAATAGTTGGCAAGGCTAATCTCGTCGATAAATGATCATTTTGACTTTAGAGAGGATCAGAATGAGCACCAATGTCAGCAGTGATATGCTCAGAAACCCTCAAACGCCGTCAAAATCAATCCGTGTGACCAGCATTACTGAACCTTCTGGTCAGACAGCTTTATACCTCCTCCTTTCCCCCGCGCCATGTCAAGTTTATGTTACGTTTATACCTTTTACTGTCAAAGATGTTCTCCATAACTTGTGTTATGCCTCCCTGACTGACGGCTCCTGCTCGTAAACCGCCCCCTCTCGCTCCCGTCCAGCCCAGAGCTGCGAAACCGTTCAGACTGTGTCCGTGAACGCGTAGCCGTGACAACCGCCGACACCGCGATGGACAAAACATACTGCTGCCTGTTCTGATATTATGTAACTGACATGGGCGCTGGAGGATACGCAGACGGAGGAACGTGTTGGCGAGGCGAAGAATGGCCCGACATCCAAACTGTCACGGGTTGGAATGAGAACCTCAGCAGTGGAGGTAAACCTGGGGGATGACTTGAAGCAATGAAAAAAGGCTGATTTTTTTATTTTTTTTTATTGTCAGCAACAAAATCTAAATAATGGATAGGCCCAGATTTAAATTGATGGTTTTATTGGGGTCAGCCCTATGTTCCCCGGTACCTATGTTCCCCCACTTCTATTGATTAAGATTAGGCACCAGCCCACTATCCTTAATGTTAGTGTCTAGGGCAGGGTTAGGGTTAAGCTGATTGATACATGTATGACATTTCACTCTCATGACTTGTGACTGGTTGAAGTACCAACTCACTTACGGAAAAAATAAATCACATCCGGGGAACATAGGACATAGAACATAGTTTTTGAATAAGCGTGGGAACCCGGCCTCAAGGCAGCTGAAAGGCATTTTGGTGCCTAGTTTAGTTTATTTGAGCAGTAAACATTCTGCTCAAAAGGAGTGGGCTGAAGAGAGCAAGAGCTTATGAGCGCCCACCCCCAAAATCAAGCAGACAAAAATATAAATAAACAGGGTGAGGTGGGGGTAGCTCAATAAAATTAAACACTCTTTTGGAACTACACCAAAAATATTAGAAGAATTAAAATAATTGAGTTTAAACATAACAGTTTAATAGTTGGTGCCCCCTCCCCCCAGAGATTGTGTTTCTCTGCTCCGCCCCTGCAGCCGGAGCAAACTTCAGCTCAGACGTGTCTTCCTTCTCTGCGCCGTCCCCTCTTTCCTTTCTCAGTCACCGCTGTGAGCTCAGCAGCTGAGAACAGTACATGACGTAAAGGTTTTGTCAGGATCTGAACTTAAGTTTGCAACAAATGTACTTTGCTTGTATGAACGGTCCGTGCGTGAAGTCTCCTCGCACGTCACAGAGATCGGTCACGTTGGCCACATTTCTACAGCTCTTTTTTTTCTCTACGTTCTCATTGAATACGGGCCGTTTCCTTGTCCATACTTTACAATGCCATTCGATCACAATGGCCTCAAGGTGGTGGCCCTCAGAGACTCAGTGTGTATGAGCGTATATTGAGCGGCGACGCTGCCTGGCTTTTGCGGCTTCAGCTCCCTCGCAGACACAACATCATAAAATAAGCATCGTAAGGGGTAAGTTAAGTTTTTTGGTAACGCTTTAGAATACAGCCCGCAAGTTCCAGGTGTAAGTACGTGTAACAAGAAAGTAATTACACATATAAGTACAGGTACTCTTACAGCGTGTAACAAGGGGGAACAATGTGTAACAAGGAAGTACAAAGTGTAACAAGGCGGAGCAATGTGTACCAAGGACGTACAAAGTGTAACAAGGCGGAACAATGTGTAACAAGGAAGTACAAAGTGTAACAAGGGGAACAATGTGTACCAAGGAAGTACAAAGTGTAACAAGGCGGAACAATGTGTACCAAGGAAGTACAAAGTGTAACAAGGCGGAACAATGTGTACCAAGGAAGTACAAAGTGTACAAGGCGGAACAATGTGTACCAAGGAAGTACAAAGTGTAACAAGGGGAACAATGTGTACCAAGGAAGTACAAAGTGTAACAAGGCGGAACAATGTCTAACAAAGACGTACAAAGTGTCACAAGGCGGAACAATGTGTAACAAGGAAGTACAAAGTGTAACAAGGGGGAACAATGTGTACCAAGGAAGTACAAAGTGTAACAAGGGGGAACAATGTGTACCAAGGAAGTACAAAGTGTAACAAGGCGGAACAATGTGTACCAAGGAAGTACAAAGTGTAACAAGGCGGAACAATGTGTACCAAGGAAGTACAAAGTGTAACAAGGCGGAACAATGTCTAACAAAGACGTACAAAGTGTCACAAGGCGGAACAATGTGTACCAAGGGGGAACAATGTGTAACAAGGAAGTACAAAGTGTAACAAGGGGGAACAATGTGTAACAAGGGGAAACAATGTGTAACAAGGTAGTACAAAGTGTAAACATGTAACTACGTGTCAAGGTGTAGTAAAGGTATTCAAAGAGCAATTAATGGTGCTGAGCTATCACATAGTTGTGGCAAAAGGGAATGTGGTATTATTAATAGTGCATTCATTTTAATGTTGCAGGACAACAGTATTACTGTTGTGAAAGTGAAGACATGACTCCAAGCATTTTTATTGATTGTTTATTTTTTATAGTGAGACACTGTTGCCTGTAACAAGCAGAAACAAGAGTGAACAGAGAAAAATAAAGTGAAACAAGGGAAATTACCACGTTATCACTGTGCAAGTATACTGTAAGCGATGTGTAGGTACAGGAGAGCACGGGCTGTAAATTAAAGCGAGACACTGTTGCCTGAAGAAATCAGAGAGGATTGATTTGGTGCTGGACGCTGCCAGGAGATTTTAAAATGTTGATGGTATCACTGGGGAAGAATTGGACAGCACTTTAAGGGAAGGGTATGCACAGGTTACTGGAATTGACACGGCGTAGAAGATGGGAATGACTGGTTTTGATTTTGGTCATATTTCACTGTACTTGCTAAAACAAACAGTATTCAGAGATCCAGTAGGTGGCAGTAATGCACTTTCAGTGCCATCTGCCATAAAACTATCAGAAGAAGAAGAATGCAGCGTCAGAGTATCAGTCCTGGGGGGACAACAACAGCCTCTAAACAATCATCTTTTTTAAAATACCTTGTACATTTTTGTCTAACTGTGTACAGTGCCTCTCGAAAGTACTAATACACCTTGAACTTTTGCACATTTTGTCATGTTTACAACACTAAACGTAAAGATTTTATTTTTAATATTTTACTGAAACTGTGAAGTGAAAGCAAAATGATACATGATTCTGTTATTTTACAAAAAATAGAAAAGTGAAAAGTGGGGCGTGCATAAGTATTCATACAGCATGACTTAAAACTTTGTGGAACCCCCTTTTGCTGCAATAACAGCAGCAAGCCTTTTGGGGTATGACTACAAGATTTGCACATGTAGAGACTGACATCTCTAGATGTCAGCAGTTTTCAGGTCTTTCCACTGATTTTCAATAGGATTTAGGTCAGGACTTTGACTGGGCCATTCTAACACATTAATGTTTGTTTTTAAACCATTCCATTGTAAATTTAGCTTTGTGTTTAGGGTCATTGTCCTGCTGGAAGGTGAATCTCCGCCCCAGCTTCAATTCTCTTGCTGACTCCAGCAGGTTTTCCTCCAAAATGTCCCTGTATTTGGCTCCATCCATCTTCCCAACTATTCTTACAATCTTCCCAGTCCCTGCTGAGGAAAAGCAGCCCCATAGCATGATGCTCCCCCCACCATATTTGACACTGGGGATGGTGCACTCAGGACGATGAGCAGTGTTGTTCCATACATAACGTTTTGCATTTGGGCCAAAATGTTCAATTTTTGTCTCATCTGACCAAAGCACCGGTCTGTTAGTTTAGGTGGACCCCCGTGTCTTGGTAAGTTTGCAGTGGTGCTACAGTATACTCTTTCCATTTCCGAATGATGGATTGAACAGTGCTCCGTGAGATGTTCAAATCTTGGGAAATCTTTGTATAACTTAACGCTGCTTTAAACTTCTCCACAGCTTTATCCCTGACCTCTCTGGTGTGCTTCTTGGCCTTCATGATGTTGCTTAGTGACCAATACACTCTGACCATAGCTCTGAGGCCCTCACAGAACAGCTGGAATTATACTGAGAGTAGATTACACACAGGTGGCCTCTATTTAATGGTTAGGGCAAGGTGTGAACATTCTGCAGTCATTAGGAATGTAATAAAGGCAATTTAATGCACTCCGAATAATGCTGTATGAATACTTACTGTATGCACGCCCCACTTTTCACTTTTCTACTTTTTGTAAAATAACAAAATCATGTATCATTTTGCTTTCACTTCACAGTTGTCTGTTACTTGTGTGTGAACTTTCAGTAAAAAATTCAAAACAAAATCTTCATGTTTAGGGTTGTAAACATGACAAAATGTGTAAAAGTTCAAGGTGTATTAGTACTTTCGCAAGGCACTGTATGTAAGTAGTAGCGGCAGAACACGAGATGGAAGTATATCCAGACAATGTTGTGATCAGCTATACAGACCCACATGCAACCCACACGTGGCATACACCAGATGATATTCCAGATAAGCCTTGCCTGGCAAGTGGAGATCTGCATGTTTTGGCAACAAAGATACAGAACTACTTCTTCTTTTCTCGGGGAGGTTAAAGTGACATCGGTAAGTCTATTGCAAGGATTCCTAGATCATAAGGTAGCATGGAGCTAAAATTGGCTAAAGCTATGACGCCATTTTCTAGGACAAAACGAACCACTGCCGAGGGCTGTGTGACAGCAACGTTGGAGAAAAGCAGTATAAAGCAAACTGTGTTGCCTTTAAGGCAGTTTATTCTTTAATAACTATCTCAGTAATTTAATAGTTTAAAAATGTTGGAATAAGTTAAATAATCATTGTGATCTTGTATAAATAAATAATTCATGTTTTTCTATAAGAAAAACATAAAAAATATTATCGCTAAAACTACTTCCGGTTTCGCTGCACTACTTCCGGTTTCGCGGTCTCGAGTGTAAACAGAAGCCATGCTACATGTCAGGAGCAGTCAGATGGCAGCTGATGGATGGCATCAGCTGCCATCCACCTTAAAAACATTAATAAGGCAATGCTGTAAGTTTGTACATTGTTTTATATCGTTGTTTAGCTTTATATTTTCGTATTATATCTGTAGTTTATAGGATGAGTGCATTTTATTTTTATAACTGCATCAGCCGTTAGCTGACATTGTGCTGTGCTGTGTTTGCAGTTTTCACCGTCCAGTAAAGAGAAAATCAAACTAGTACAGTCTCCGAGGTTTCTTTGCTGGTGGTTTAACTGCGTGTTTCGTCAGACACTACACAAACGTCAGTAGCTTTGAGAGGTATTTATCAAAACAATGATTAATTAGTGGTGTAATGCTATTGATGTTTTTGTTCTTTTTTAAATAGAGGAGCATTTTAAATGTTAACATTGCGTTTTGTTCTTTATTTACTTCTGCAGATCCAGAGTCGCACACCACCCTCAAGTACCTCGCTGCATTGGATCGGCAAAAGAGTCATACGGAATCAAAATGTGGATTTCAGAGGGAAATCTGATTATGACCATGTCATTAGTACTCCGTTTCCTACAAACTGACTAGATTTAAAAGACTCGATGCCTGTTTCCCCAAAGCCTTTTTTGTTTCTTTGTTTAGGTAGATAAGCCCTGTGTTAAGCAAGTAATTTAAAAGTTTAAGTTGCTGGTTGTCATGTGAACCTTTGGGAGCAATTTTGCGGAAATATGCCAATTGTGAATATAGGTTACCATTGTTGTTCCTTTGCATAAAGGGAAAATCTAGTCCACCTCAGATTTGAGTGGCGTTTATTTATTTGACATTTATTTATACAGGAAAGTCCTACTAAGATTTCAAAATCTCTTTTTCAAGGGAGTCCTGCCTCCGGAGTGGAACCTATTGTTTGTAGTTGTAAAGTAAACGAGAGGAAACCTATGTTGGCATGGGAAAAACATGCACATCCGCACAGAAAGGATCCGTCTGACTTAGGAATCCAACATGGGACCTTCTAGCTGTGAAGCAAAAGCACTAACCGCTGCGCCACCAATGTGACATGTACTTATGGTGTACATGCACTTTGATAGTGTGATCATTTTTGAAGATTTGTTCTACTTATTTTTATCTGTTCACTCTTGTTTCTGCTTGTTACAGGCAACAGTGTCTCGCTTTAATTTACAGCCCATGCTCTCCTGTACCTACACATTAGTTACAGTATACATGCACAGTGATAACGTGGTCATTTCCCTTGTTTCACTTTGTTTTTCTCTGTTCACTCTTGTTTCTGCTTGTTACAGGCAACAGTGTCTCGCTTTAATTTACAGCCCGTGCTCCTGTACCTACACATTAGTTACAGTATACATGCACAGTGATAACGTGGTAATTTCCCTTGTTTCACTTTATTTTTCTCTGTTCACTCTTGTTTCTGCTTGTTACAGGCAACAGTGTCTCGCTTTAATTTACAGCCCGTGCTCCTGTACTTACACATTAGTTACAGTATACTTGCACAGTGATAACGTGGTAATTTCCCTAGTTTCACTTTATTTTTCTCTGTTCACTCTTGTTTCTGCTTGTTACAGGCAACAGTGTCTCGCTTTAATTTACAGCCCGTGTTCCTGTACCTACACATTAGTTACAGTATACATGCACAGTGATAACGTGGTAATTTCCCTTGTTTCACTTTATTTTTCTCTGTTCACTCTTGTTTCTGCTTGTTACAGGCAACAGTGCCTCGCTTTAATTTACAGCCCGTGCTCCTGTACCTACACATTAGTTACAGTATACTTGCACAGTGATAACGTGGTAATTTCCCTAGTTTCACTTTATTTTTCTCTGTTCACTCTTGTTTCTGCTTGTTACAGGCAACAGTGTCTCGCTTTAATTTACAGCCCGTGCTCCTGTACCTACACATTAGTTATAGTATACATGCACAGTGATAACGTGGTCATTTCCCTTGTTTCACTTTATTTTTCTCTGTTCACTCTTGTTTCTGCTTGTTACAGGCAACAGTGTCTCGCTTTAATTTACAGCCCGTGCTCCTGTACCTACACATTAGTTACAGTATACTTGCACAGTGATAACGTGGTAATTTCCCTTGTTTCACTTTATTTTTCTCTGTTCACTCTTGTTTCTGCTTGTTACAGGCAACAGTGTCTCGCTTTAATTTACAGCCCGTGCTCCTGTACCTACACATTAGTTACAGTATACTTGCACAGTGATAACGTGGTAATTTCCCTAGTTTCACTTTATTTTTCTCTGTTCACTCTTGTTTCTGCTTGTTACAGGCAACAGTGTCTCGCTTTAATTTACAGCCGTGCTCCTGTACCTACACATTAGTTACAGTATACATGCACAGTGATAACGTGGTAATTTCCCTTGTTTCACTTATTTTTCTCTGTTCACTCTTGTTTCTGCTTGTTACAGGCAACAGTGTCTCGCTTTAATTTACAGCCCGTGCTCCTGTACTTACACATTAGTTACAGTATACTTGCACAGTGATAACGTGGTCATTTCCCTTGTTTCACTTTATTTTTCTCTGTTCACTCTTGTTTCTGCTTGTTACAGGCAACAGTGTCTCGCTTTAATTTACAGCCCGTGCTCCTGTACCTACACATTAGTTTCTTTCTGTGCAAGGAGTCTGGCTCTGGAATGGGTTGGAGGAAGATCTTAAGCAGTGCCCAACTCTTTACAAATTCAAGAAAAAGTATAAAGAAAAGGTTTTACTAGAATATAGTGCCGACGAAGGGATTTAAATTCTTAAGATAATTTGGAAATTATTCAATCACTGAGGTACTACAAGTAGCAGGTAGTGGTGCAAGTTGTTACGGTTGTCATTGCTAACCTCGTTGTCTACTGCAGTACACAGCTTAGGATGTAAACATCCACAAACTTCACCAGATAGGGCAGCCGGGTGGAGGCCTCTTGATTGGGGGCATGTACCACTCTCAATGGGCCACTTTTCACCCTGGCTTTTTAATGCACCTCACTAAATAGGGCAAACATTTATAACAAAAAAACCTATGTGTGTGTATGTATATGTGTATGTATATATGTATATGTATATATATATATATATGTATATATGTGTATGTGTGTGTATGTGTATATATGTATATATACAAACACCATACACGTACTGAAACATAAAATCTACGACAGCGGAGATGGCTGTGACAAAGGTGAAGTAGCAGGACCACAGATTAACTTGCATATTTGTGACTAGTGACTATCGGCAAAGAGTGGCATTGGTGATTGTCTTCCTGCAGCACATTGCAGAAACAAGACTGATAGAGTTGTGCTGTTTGTTCTTTGTTCAGTTTGTGATCAAGTCCCATATATAATCCGTAAATTTCTCCAGTTTGGACTCTGTAGAAATAAGTTTTGGTTGATGTCTATTTAATGATAAACTTAAAGAAGATTCATTGTAGTAAACCATAGGTAAATGTTGTTGCTTGATGCTGTTTTGAAACTTTTCTTTGGATAGAAAATTTAACTATTATTTTTATTCACGCAAGAGAACAGTAGAAATGTTAAGTACTGTATGGATAAAATTACATTACTTTTAAAAGTTACTTAAGGCCATGTACTTGAGTAAATGTAATTGAGTACTACCCGCCTCTGGAATTGAGCTTTTTTTGTTGTTGTTTTGTTTTCTCGTTTTCTGAATTATTATTTTGGATTTAGACTGATTGTGCAGTATCACCGGGAAATGTAAATGTTTTTTATATTGATTACGGGGTAGGCGTATTTATAAGCTTCTGGCTTCAGCCTACTCCTTTTTTTTGAGCTCCTGTAATAGATTAATGTGAATATGAATGTTGTTAAAATGTAAACTGCTCAAAATAAATAAATAAAAAAAAAAAAATAGTTACAGTATACATGCACAGTGATAACGTGGTAATTTCCCTTGTTTCACTTTATTTTTCTCTGTTCACTCTTGTTTCTGCTTGTTACAGGCAACAGTGCCTCGCTTTAATTTACAGCCCGTGCTCCTGTACCTACACATTAGTTACAGTATACTTGCACAGTGATAATGTGGTAATTTCCCTAGTTTCACTTTATTTTTCTCTGTTCACTCTTGTTTCTGCTTGTTACAGGCAACAGTGCCTCGCTTTAATTTACAGCCCGTGCTCCTGTACCTACACATTAGTTATAGTATACATGCACAGTGATAACGTGGTCATTTCCCTTGTTTCACTTTATTTTTCTCTGTTCACTCTTGTTTCTGCTTGTTACAGGCAACAGTGTCTCGCTTTAATTTACAGCCCGTGCTCCTGTACCTACACATTAGTTACAGTATACTTGCACAGTGATAACGTGGTAATTTCCCTTGTTTCACTTTATTTTTCTCTGTTCACTCTTGTTTCTGCTTGTTACAGGCAACAGTGTCTCGCTTTAATTTACAGCCCGTGCTCCTGTACCTACACATTAGTTACAGTATACTTGCACAGTGATAACGTGGTAATTTCCCTAGTTTCACTTTATTTTTCTCTGTTCACTCTTGTTTCTGCTTGTTACAGGCAACAGTGTCTCGCTTTAATTTACAGCCCGTGCTCCTGTACCTACACATTAGTTACAGTATACATGCACAGTGATAACGTGGTAATTTCCCTTGTTTCACTTTGTTTTTCTCTGTTCACTCTTGTTTCTGCTTGTTACAGGCAACAGTGTCTCGCTTTAATTTACAGCCCGTGCTCCTGTACCTACACATTAGTTACAGTATACATGCACAGTGATAACGTGGTAATTTCCCTTGTTTCACTTTATTTTTCTCTGTTCACTCTTGTTTCTGCTTGTTACAGGCAACAGTGTCTCGCTTTAATTTACAGCCCGTGCTCCTGTACTTACACATTAGTTACAGTATACTTGCACAGTGATAACGTGGTCATTTCCCTTGTTTCACTTTATTTTTCTCTGTTCACTCTTGTTTCTGCTTGTTACAGGCAACAGTGTCTCGCTTTAATTTACAGCCCGTGCTCCTGTACCTACACATTAGTTACAGTATACATGCACAGTGATAACGTGGTAATTCCCTTGTTTCACTTTATTTTTCTCTGTTCACTCTTGTTTCTGCTTGTTACATGCAATGGAGTCTCACTATAAAAATAAACAATCAATAAAAATGCTTGGAGTCATGTCTTCACTTTCACAACAGTAATACTGTTGTCCTGCAACATTAAAATGAATGCACTATTAATAATACCACATTTCCTTTTTCCACAACTATGTGATAGCTCAGCACCATTAATTGCTCTTTGAATACCTTTACTACACCTTGACATGTAGTTACACGTTGTACTACCTTGTTACACATTGTTCCCCTTTGTTACACTTTGTATTTCCTTGTTACACATTGTTCCCCTTGTTACACTTTTTACTTCCTTGTTACACATTGTTCCGCCTTGTTACACTTTGTGCTTCTTTGGTACACATTGTTCCGCCTTGTTACACTTTGTACTTCCTTGGTACACATTGTTTCCCCCTTGTTACACTTTGTACTTCCTTGTTACACATTGTTCCGCCTTGTTACACTTTGTACTTCCTTGGTACACATTGTTCCCCTTGTTACACTTTGTACTTCCTTGTTACACATTGTTCCGCCTTGTTACACTTTGTACTTCCTTGGTACACATTGTTCCCCCTTGTTACACATTGTTCCGCCTTGTTACACTTTGTGCTTCTTTGGTACACATTGTTCCGCCTTGTTACACTTTGTACTTCCTTGGTACACATTGTTCCCCCTTGTTACACTTTGTACTTCCTTGTTACACATTGTTCCGCCTTGTTACACTTTGTACTTCCTTGGTACACATTGCTCCGCCTTGTTACACTTTGTACTTCCTTGTTACACATTGTTCCCCTTGTTACACGCTGTAAGAGTACCTGTACTTACATGTGTAATTACTTTCTTGTTACCCGTACTTACACCTGGAACTTGCGGGCTGTATTCTAAAGCGTTACCAGTTTTTTTTTTGTACTGTGACATGACAAATGTTAAGGGAGAAAACTAGCTAAAAAAAGGTCCACATTGGCCACTGCGTGAAAGATCCGTGTTTTCAGCTCTCTCTCCCTCTCTCTAGAGAAAGTCCTACTTCTGAGCTCTTTGACACTTTTTACATTTTTAGAAACGATTGCGGAATGACTGAAATACGGCTCGCAAAAAAATAAAAAAACAGGACACCCTATTTAAATATGAACGCTCAATTGTAATGCACAAATAGCGCGGCTGTTTCCAAATCATCATTATTGCATCATTTTCAGATCACAGTAATAGATTTAATAAAGGCATAAATATTATCATATAACCATAATTAAGCCCGTATGTTCCGGACCTTTGCTTGACTTTTTTTTTTTCAATTCGGACCTTGGTAAAATTTAATTTGTGACCCCTGAACTAAACCATTGGATTATGGTTGAACAACCTCAGGGAATTCTTATTTAGTTGTGATTTCCTACATTCTGGAGCATCTTACATGATTAAAAAAGTAATTTCAACAGTCCCTTTGATGTCAGAAATTGGTACATTGGGCTTCATTTGTTTTTTAATGTAGCTATATACGATATTCTTTTGAGTCGGTAAATAAAACGCTTGCATAATGAGCCAAGGAAAAGCATATAAAAGTCAAGCTGATTTTGTTTCTTTCTTTCTTAATCGCTTGATCTTTCTTTAGTCCTTTTTTAATGCCCCTGCACAAAGAGCGCACATCTTTGAAATCTGGATCAATCCCTTCACAATGGCTTCCTTTGAATGAACTTTCCGTAAAAAAACTTCTTCTTTAGTGTACACAAAACATCAATGCCCCAAGTGCTTTTGCTTTGACTGGTCTTCATTTCCAATCAGCAGAACTCTCCGCGTACAGCGATCACCGCGACTAAAGCTCTGCCCATCTTCTTTTATTTAGCCGCGTTCGCCCTAATGCGTGACACATGTGGGCAGATGTGTCCCAGCTATAGCCCGGACCTGACCTGAATACGGAGCCCCGGCGTATGGACGAGCCGGTCCAGCCAATGGCAGCGCTCCAAGCTCGCGCGCCTGTAAACACGGCCGTTTGTAGGTTTCTAACGGTCAGTGTAAACACAGGAAGCAGGAAGTGAGGAGGCGAGAACAGGTCCCATCAACACCAGGTCATCAGGGGAAACATTACAGTCTCTGTGGTGGATATGTGGCGACTGGATACAGGCCCGTCCACCTTTTCCGCTCAAGGCAGTGCGATCTACTGCTGAGGTTATATGAGGAATAGGGTTGTCAAAAAAAATCGATACTAAACCATATTTAATTTGAGCAGGTATCAATATTTTCTGTTGTTTCCTTTGGTGCATGTTCAGCACAGAGCTGCCCCACCACAGCCGGTGTGCCCTGTGCATTGCAAAACGTTTACTCGCACTAAATAGCTCTCTGTCACGAAAACCCTGGATAAAGTTATAAAACGAAATGCATCCATTGTCGAAATGTAGGATCTGATTATTGCTGCCGGGGTGTGATGAAACCATAGACATATTATTAATAGACCGTCATTACTCACTCCTCCCCGTTTACCATAATGACCACGTTCGAGGGGGAAATCATGGTGGATTTACAGACTCCTCCTCCCCAGCTCTGACGAAGCATGTTCCTAATAAGGGCATAAGGGCGGGATCTTCACTGTAGACTCGGCCCTTGCGTGACGTGTAGCTCGCGCAGCTCCAATGCTAACAAGTAGGAGATTTCTGAAATGTATCCTACAATAACCAGCCTCTGCCTCTGCCTCTGATTGTGTCTAACCCAGTGTAATCACAGGAGGAATATCTAGCTGTAGACAGTTCCAAACAATTAGGCACCGGGCATTAAAGTTGTTTTTAACGCGTCTAAAGTGCAATGCATTCCAATGGGAGACTACAGCAATGGCTGAGCAATGGCGGCCTCCAGTGTCATCGTCACAGAGCAGCCAGCGGCCATTGGATGATACCAGTGTTGTTTTTGTCATTTCGTTGACGCACCTTTTTTGTAATGACAATAACGTAACAATGACGGGCTAAAATGCAATGACGAGACGAAAATGCGAGAAAGTGGTTCGTCAGACCGTTCGCAAACAGAGCTTGTGCGCGGAGCAGGAGAACACTGCGCTACACGTAGTCACATGACTCACCTGCTGCATGCTCCGCCCCCTTTCCCTCTCCCGGCGTGCTACAATCCGCGCTGATACTTCCTCCATGGAGGGTGCCATGCCATTAGTCCGACGCCTCATTAGTCCGCCGCCCCATTAGTCCGACGCCCCATTAGACCGACGTCTCATTAGTCCGACGCCCCATTAGACCGACGTCTCATTAGTCCGAAAATGTCCCATTGAGTAGAGGTGCCATTAGCCCAAAAGCTCTCTAACCCAGTCGTGTTGTGGATTAGAGAGTCATATACAACCACTGGCCCTAACCTTAAGGTCAGTGGACTCTTGCCTGAACCTAATTTTATTTTTCAACCCCTACTCAATGGGACAATTTCGGAATAATGAGACGTCGGACTTATGGGGCGTCGGACTGATGGGCCGACCCCCCATGGACCGCGTCTGACAGCGATGTCACGGGGACTTTATCTTTTCTCAGGTCAGTTTTAAATACCGTGGTGTCTGAACGCAAAGTATGTTTGTTAATGTACAGATGGACGGTGCTGTTGGTAAATAAAATCTGGAAGCGATGATCAGAGGACGAGGAGAGGGGGCGCTTTTGGGGAAAATCGTGTTCTTCTGAACACTTCTGAACACTTCTGCCAGTGCCTATTTGTTCAAATCTGTTTGACTAAAACCTTTTGAGTTTTCATCTGACTAAAATGTGACTAAAACTAAGAGGGCTGCCAAAACAACACTGATTGAAAGGGGCAGGTGTTTTGATCAAAAGTGGAGAATTGGTGAGTGTGGCGTTAGCTTAATGGCCCATTCATTCTTATGTGTAGCTTAGCCCCTCCCATTCATCTACATGTGTCAGTTAGCATTGGATATGAAGCCGTTTTACTATATTTACCATTTGTACTGGACTCAACTACTCTATATTTGGAGGCAATTGTTAGGTACATTCTAAACATTGTTTGGTGCTTTGAATGAATGAATCCCCTTCGCCCCCAACACAGACAAATCCCACGAGAATTTTGCTCTACAAAGAGAAGAGTCGCCTACAGCAAAGTTGACTCAGTGTCTGATCTTAATCCATTCACATGCTTTCATGGCAATAAATAAAACATGTTACTTCTTCATTCATTTCATTCTGTTGGCAAACAGAGACGCACTCAGTCAACAAGCACTGGCATGACAAAAACTCCATCAGAAGTATTTTTACTATCACTATGAAATCAGTCCATGATGAGGCCAAACATCTTTGATCCAGACTTGAAAATGTGCCCCAAGGCTAGTGTACATGTTGAGCTTTGTTGTAGTTTTCTGGCCTGCTCTGCAACCTTTCACCAAAGAGAAGCCTGTGTTTGGAAGGTAATTGGTTCAGAGGAGATGATCAAGTTACAGGGTTGTTTCCCTTGTGTTTTTCGAGCAATTTGTACATGTTTTCCATGGCCCTACATAACCAGGAAGTGCTTTTCAAACATCTCGATCCCTAGCAAAGCACATCACTCCCTCACAGAGCAATGACAGGCAAAAACTTAGAGACAGTGTATGCTTGTTGAACCAAGATGGATTGTTAAGAAGAATGTGAACATGAGATTGATATAACATTTTATCACAAAGTATAAAATAAACGGATTTCAATGTGGAGACACATGACTGATGTGCGCGCACACACTCGGCGCAGAAACCAAGTGCTTCCAATGTCATGTATCAGTTATTTACATTAGATATCATCGGTCAAATAATGGCAATAAATAGTTCAAAGTAGAACGCTTGTCACCTGAGGACGCGGCGCTTCTTTATGGAAACTCACTTTAAGTGCAGGTGAACGACTGCGGGACCCATGCATTCCCAAAAACGAGTGGTCGTCCAATGTGCACTCCTGGCCCGATTACGCAGGCCAGAGTTAGCCATGCAAATGTAACTTCTTAAATACTGGAATTAATGTTAGTTTGGAGGGGGTGCAGAGTCATGTAGGACCTGCACCTCTGAATCTAAGGCATTTTGTTTTTGGCATGTAACGTTGTGGCCCATATTATATGCAGCTCTCTGAATCGGGAGGTTTATGATAACGTTAAGTTAATATAAATTATTTTCTGTAATGTCAACCACCATTTTTACTCACTGGCGTTTAACCCAGCATAGGGATTATGTGGTCCTCCTGCCTGTCTTTCATGAATATTTATCTTTATTGTATTTTATTACTTAAAGGGACTAGATACAAGTTGGTCATTTTTATACTCACTACTGCCACCTCAGGTCTGACGCGTAACTGTAGTCTCTTTATTAAGCTTGTGCATGACGGCACTTCATGCACAAGCACACACCTTTTTGAGCGACAGTGCAGGATTTTAGAGGCAGTTGTGGTGAACAGGTCTGGGCTCATTCTACACATTAGGACATGGCTGGAACGTGTAGGGGGAGGAAAATACTTAATCTTAACATTTTTAAACTCTATAGTCCCTTTAATTAACTCTTTATTTTTATGTTTTTGCATTTGCAGGTGTTATCTTTTTTCTTTTTTTTAATCGGTGCTAATTTTTTACTCAGCTCCACAGCACCTTGGAGTCTTTCTTGGTCAAATGTGCTATACAAATAAAGGTGGATTGGATTTCTTTGGCTATAATATGTAAACATTCACAGGACAGTACACCCCTGGCTAAGGATCTTCCAAGAGCTATTAAGACAAATGTATGCAGACATTTAGAGTCAGGTGTGAGCCAACCTGAAGTCCAATCACTGAGGTGTGGCTTAAAGCTGCCCTGGGCACTGATAAACACTCACTAGTTAAGAATTGTCTCTTGTTGAGAAATATTGTCTGATGTGCACCATGCCTCGGTCAAAAGACCTCTCTGAGGACCTACAATCAAGAACTATTGATTTGTATAAAGCTGGAAAAGGTTTCAGAACCAGCTCTAAAAGTCATCCATCCATCCATTTACTTCCACTTGTCCGTTGCCGGGTCGTGGGGGCAGCTGTTGGAGCTGCACCAGCCCCTATGGCTCCTCCTGCAGGTGGTGGGTCCACAGAAGGACGGCCTCATGGTTCTAACCGGGCCTGTTGGTCTCTCATAAGGGGCTTCTGAACCGCTCTTTGTCTGACCCATCACCTAGGACCTGTTTGCCATGGGAGACCCTACCAGGAGCACGAAGCCCCCGACAACAGAGCTCCCAGGATCATTCAGGCGCTCAAACCCCTCCACCACTTTAAGGTGGCGGTTCCAGGAGGGGCTCTAAAAGTCTTGATGTTCATAAATCAGGGTTCGAAAAATTGTCTATAAATGGAGACAGTTTGGCTTCACTGTTGCTTCACTTCCAAGGAGAGGCCGTCCTGTAAAGATGACTCCAAGGGCTTAGCACAGAATACTTAATGAGGTAAAAAAGAATACTAGAGTGTCAGCCAAAGACTTACAGAAATCAATGGCACATGCCAGCATCTCTGTTGACACATCTACAATACGTAAAACATTGAACAAGAATGGGGTTCATGGGAGAATGCCACGGAGGAAGCCCTAACTGTCTAAAAAACATTTCTGCACGTTTGAAGTTTGTGAAAGAGCACTTGGATGCTCCATAGCACTACTGGCAAAATATTCTGTGGACTGATACTGTAAACCCAAAGTTGAATTGTTTGGGCTGAACACACAGAGTCATGTGTAAAGGAAAAATGGAACAGCACACCAACATCAAAACCTTATCCTCACTGTAAAGTATGGAGCAGGAGCATCATGGTGTGGGGCTGTTTTGTTGCCTCAGGGCCTGGACAACGTGATATCATCAATGAAAAAATTAATTCACAGTTTATCAAGATATTTTGCAGAAAAGCTTGAGGCCATCTGTCCAACAGCTGAGGCTAAACAGAGGATGGGTGCTGCAACAAGACAATGACCCAAAGCACAAAAGCAAATCCACTTCAGAATGGTTTCAGTAGAACAGAGGCGTAGTTTGCCATAAGGCAAGGCAGGCAGGTGCCTGGGGCCCCAAGCCAGCAGGGGCCCCCAGAGGGCCAACAGAACCAAGACCAAGAGAATACAGTCACTGCAGCAGCAGTGACAAGGTGCAACGACAAATGGCCGTCGCATACTCCCTGAAAGGGCCCCATGAGCGCCCCTTCTGAGAGAGCGAGAGAGAAAGAGACCCACGTGTTGGTGTAAACAGAGCAGCTACGCATCTCCTCCAACAAAATGAAGAGAAGTTAGGCAGCAAAACGAAAGAAAATAAGGAGAAAGACGAGGAAGGAGAGCAAGACAGGAGTGTAATAAGTTACTGTAGTTGTATGTCTCTGAAGTGCCTTCTTTTAGCAGCCTTCATTGCTTGGCATGCAAATATCATCGTCGCCCCCTCCCCGTCGCAGAACACAAAACGGCTGCCAGAGGGCCCCCTACTGACATTCTTCTTGCTACGCCACTGCAGAAGAATAAAATACGTGTTCCGGAATGGCCCTGTCAAAGTCCTGACTTAAACCCAATTGAGATGCTGTGGCATGACCTCAAGAAAGTTATTCACATCAGACATCTCAGGAATCTCACTGAACTGCAGCAGTTTAGTAAAGAGCAATGGTCCAAGATTCATCCTGATCGTTGTGCACGTCTAATCTGCAACTACAGGAAACGTCTGGATGAAGTTATCACTGCCTTAGAAGGGTAAACCAGCTATTCCACGCTGTCCTGTGATTGTTTACACGTTATGGCCAATAAAATTATGATCAAATGTAATTGTTTGGGTGGTAATAGTTTAAGCAGACACTGTTTATTCATTCTTCATCACATTTTATGACTAAATTATGCAGAAATGTAAGAAATTCCAAAGGGTTCACATACTTTTCCTCCCACTTTATAAAATGAGCACCACAAATGCGTGCATTCTTGATCTCAACTTCGGACCATTTGTCTTGTTTTATAGCACACACCAGAAGTCTGGTCTATTCTTCTGAAAAGCGACTTTTAAGTCCTGGGTTGTTGGTCCTATTTGTGCAAACAACAACGTAACACGATGGCATTATGTTGCGTGGCGATGCTATTTTTTCCGGTAGTTTTGCACCTACAGTAGTCTACACACACATACACCATATTTGGTATAATGTCACATGAAATGGGTCTTTGATGCACACATCCCTCCCTGTAGTTCTAAATTTGTTTTACTGTTCATTTTATTCTTTTCCCATAATATTTGTGCTCATGGACAGTGACCGAAATCTTAATATTATTTGCACACACAGAGCAAAAAGTGAGACAAAAACGTTGTCTCCTGCCAAAAGGGCTTGCCAGGAGCCAAACCCCTTTGAACATCAGGGATAGATTTGAAAAGGTTCTATTGTTTTCGAAGCTCAAGACATTGTTTCTCCAGCCGGTACCCAACAGGTGATAAAGTAGGACAAGTGGGAGGAAATAAAAACGTTCATGAACATCCTGGCTGCCTCCAAAGAGAGGCCAGATCTAATATGTCTGAAGTTGACCACATTATACTGGCGCCTTGGGTACGAAATGCGCGGTATAAATAAAGTTGCCTTGTGAAAAGTTATAATATTTTTATGTGAAGTTATGCCTTTTTAGCTATTGAGAAATGTTAATCAACAGTCTGTACAAATGTTTCAAAATGACAGGAAAACCGTCTCTAACACACGAACTCATAAAATGGCCGCCAAGGGCGGAGCCAAACGTCACATGACGGCTTGGGGACCAATGGAAACAACGAGACGTAGTCTAAGGCATGATGGGAAAATGTGACGTTTGCTCGGCTGCCCCGGGGAGGGAGTCAGTCTCTCTTCCATGGGGAAGGAGAACTGGTTAGGAAATGGGGAAGCAGAACTATGTGTTAGATGAATTGTTAGGGAATAAATCTTCGTGAGTTAATCTTCTGAATCCGTGGTCATCTTTATAACTGGTATGTGTTAATTAGCTGACCGCTCAGTGGTGACGATGCATCTGAACTCCTCTTCCAGTCATGGATACGCAGTGCTGTCCGGATACGGTAAAAACTTACAGGCAACAGGCATTAAGATGTATTTGTTATTAACATGTATCCGTGGACAGCATTGTTAGGAATAGTATATTCTTTCAGTGGTGACCCCGACATGCTGAAGGGGGCAGTTTGGAGCCGTCTTTTTGGAAACTTTGCGGAAAACTTTTGAGGCATACCAGAGATGGAAGTCCAGATGAAGGTAAGACGACTCTCAAAGGGCGTCTATGGGCATGTTTTTCCAGAATTTAGATTAATCTTTAACGAAGTTGACTGTTGAATGGTGGAAATCTGTGAATTGATGGTCTGTGTAGAATATTTCTTAGTACTTAAGTCTATTTCTGTTCAAATGTTGTGCAGGCTAGTCAGGCCTTGTGGTTAGCTGTTAGCCGCGTTAGCTCGGCGATCGCTAGCATCTCATAGTTGATAAAAAGCATTTAAAACCGGGTGTTAAGCATATGTGTTGGGCGTAGCTTCGTGTGTGATCATTGTGATGGCTGCTTTGTGGGGTTAAAGGCTTTATTGATGATTGTTCGAGGTGCTTATCTGGTCAAAACATGTTTGGTTAGGGTGCTAGGCTGCTAAGCTAGCTTGAGAACAATAGGCTAACATTAGCATTAGCTTTCGCTGTAAGCTCTTAGTGTTAATAGGTAGCTGGACATTAGAATTCATTCTCAGCGGAAATCTAGCCTGCGTACATTGTTTGTCATAGCTTTGGATACTGGGTGTGGAGAATTAAAGAAGAATCGTTTGTTTTGCTTTGTTGCTGCTGTGTGACACAGTAATACCGGAGGCCGCCATCTTTGTAGTCCAAAAACATCGCGGCCATTTTAGGAGTATGAGCGGCCACTAAACCAAATACATTCCGTAAATCCATTTCGGGGTTTTGAGTTACCACCATAGCGTGCCTGTTAAATCCAGTCCGAGTCCGTGTTTTTACGGATCCAGTCCGTTTTTTGATTGTGGCTTTTGTTGTACGCAGTGGCTTCAATAGGGATAATTTCTCTCCTTAATTTTGACGGGCAGGTTTAATGGATCCGTCATGGGTTGTTTTTGTCCTTAATGAATTAATCTCACATTGTAGGCAATTTTTGGGGACATGGGCTGTGTGTGAGCTGCATGTTGTGTGTGCTGCGGGGGGTTAGTGGAGCTTATTGGTTGCCCTCTCTTTTAACGTTAAGAATAATAAACCGCGGACGGTGTTTGCCGGTTCGCGCCGCGCACAGGGACACACGCGCGGGGGGAGAGAGGAGAGAGGTGGACGGGCTCGTCCTGAGAGTTACGGTTAAGAGTTAAAGAGCGGCTTAAGATGAGAAGGATATTTAACCGTGTTTGGATCGTGGTTTTCTTTCCCGTGTGGTTGTTAGTGACTAGGACGTTACTGTAGCTAGCTAGGCACTGATACAAGTGAATCAGTGAAGCTGCGTTTAGAGGGAGAGAGAGCCCCGCGCGCTCTGGGAAAAAGCAGCTCTGCGTTTTTAATTTAATCACGGCTTGATTTTCAATCTCTTGGAGGCCAGCAGGGAGGGTGAGAAGTGTCTTGTTTTTGTGTTGTTTTTGTCTTGTTTTTGCCTTGTTTTTGTCTTGTTTTTGTGTTGTTTTTGTCTTGTTTTTGCCTTGTTTTTGTCTTGTTTTTGTTTTGTCTTTTGTGTTTTATTGTGTCTTGTTTTTGTCTTGTGGTGTGCTGTTGTAGATGTGACAAAATAGAATATAACATACTGTGTCTTTTATTGTGTAAAAGGTTAATCGGAGCAGATGGCTTTGGAGATCGTACGACGGTCTGATGTCACATTGCTCAGCCCTAGATTGTTGGTGAATATAAAAAGATACCGAACGGGAAAATAAAGTAAAGTTAAATTCTAAAAGTTAGATAAGTGTTCTAGGTTTAAGGCCTTAGGATTGGGAATCCTTAAATAGTAGTTGTAGGTTTGAGGCCTGGTAAAGGTTTGGTTTGTGTTGTAGGTTTAAGGCCTGGTATAGAGCTACGCGGTGTGTTTTCACTTTAAAAGCCGTAAAAGGTCCGTAGTAGTATCTCCCAGAGACGCGGACGCGCGTCTTAAAATCAAGCGGTCGAAATAAGATCGTAAACAGAGTTGGGGGCTGTTTGAAATACTTCGGTTGGAGGCCAAAGGATAACTAAGATCCTTAAATTCTACTAATTGGTGAAATATAAGAGTGGTTGGAGTCCCTAAGATCTAAAATCTAAGATCTTTAAATTCTACTAATTGGTGAAATATAAGAGTGGTTGGAGTCCCTAAGATCTAAAATCTAAGATCTTTAAATTCTACTAATTTGGTGAAGTAATGTTCGGTTTTTTGAAATTATAAAGAATTATGTTATGATATCTGCGAATATTCTACTGGTCAAATGCAAATGAGCTCTTGTATGGTCAGGTTAGATATTTGGGATTATTGTAAAATTTTGGTGTCTTGTCTTGTTGTCGTTATGTGTTTATTGTGGAGTGACGAGTGTGTGACGAGTGTGGAGTTTGTGTGAACAAACGAGGAAATGAAAATTTGTATGTAACGGAAAAGCAGTTTGTGAGTGGCGTGGAGGCAAGAGAGAGAGATTTGGAAAGTATTGAAAAGTGTTTGGTGGATGCTGAAATGGCATTGAATGTGGTTGGCTATTTAATAAGGTGTGTGTAAGTGGAAAAATGAAGGTGGAAATGAAGGTGGTTGCAAGTGACGGAAAGTTATAAAATAAGGGAGTTCCTTGCTCAGAAGAAATCTGTGCATGTGAAAGTTTAGAGATGTTACACGGGTAAAATAAATAAAAAAAAAGAAGGGTTGTATTTGCTCTGTCTGCATCAGTGTGGATGGAGCAAAGAAGGAAAACTGAGAATGATTAAACGGGAAGTCTTGATACATTGAGGAGTGGCCAATCGTCTCTGTATCCGGGCACCCATGTGAAGGAGGTGTGGAGGAAATAGCTCCCCCTCCTAAAAAAGGGAAAACATCCTGAATGTATAATAACGAAGTTATTATTTTTTTTAGACATTTCTGCTGAAGGCAGTGCTATGTCAATAGCATAAAATTGCTATTTTGAAATATCAAAAATTAACTAATGTGTGATAGATGCTATTTTTTTGTGTGTCTGTGGTGAATAGAACATTTTAGGCCCCTGAAAGAGAGGTTACTGACAAATTAGAATCTCTCTCCACTGTGGTGACATGGAATGAGAACAAAAGTGTTTATAGGTTATAATTTTGGAGGCATTGATTTGGAGTACAGACCGATATCCATTTAAAGTTTTTTTGTTTAGGCACCGTCTTGGATGCATTACTAAAAGTTATGAAGAAGCAATATGCAAAATTTTGAATTGTTATTTTTAGGAGACCAAATAAACAGATTTAATAAATTAATGAATACATTTATGGTACATAATATGGTGTACGCCATTGACCAGAAGTGAGAGCAAGCTGAATTAAAAATAAAGAAAATTAAGTGCAACTTTTAAAGATGCAGCTTAAAGAAGTAAGCAACAAAATTTAATAAAGAAAAAATCTAAAAAGTTTACCTAAATGTGGAGCGATTTATGGTTGTGGTGGTTTTGATGATAATTGTGGTTAAGGTGTTTTCAGACGGCGATCCAGAACCAAAATTGGACCAGCAACGTTCGAGAACGAGGCGGTTGCAACAATGCTGGCTGTAGGTGTACAGCCATGGCAGAAACTGTTGCCAGTGAACAGACATCTCTCTTGGCATGTTGGTGCAGACAGGTGAAACACATCTGAACTATAAGAATGTTACCAGACACCATATTAGTGGGCTTCTTGGAAGAACCACAGGGTCTGTGAGCTGCCACCTAACCAGTGCCTATAATCTCGCAGGACGGACTCTAGCATACATATGCAATTAGAGCCTTAAAGATTACTGTTTCTGTCCTTGGAAATGAGGGACATGGATGTCTTGAGACATCCGTAAGAACCGTGGTTGCTGAAGCTTGAACTGGACCCACCACAAATCATCTCTGCATACCGCCTAATCACCCGTAAACTGCTACACAAAATTTTATTATGACAAATTAAGATTAGGTATATAGAGAAGCTTTTAAGGCTAACTTGAAGGGACGTAAATGTTACCTTAAACCAACAAAATTGCAAAAGGTAAACACGGTGTGACTGCAAATTGTTTACACCTGTATTGACAATAATAATGAAATGTCTTGTTTTGATTCTCCTTTGCTCTCTCTCCTGGGCAAACAGGCTAAAATTAGGCCCCATGGTCAAAGTGCTGAGTGAAACAAAAGTTTTGTAACATTTTTTGACTTTTCCAAAAGTCCTGTGCTCTTAATCTGTGTCTTCCTATTTTTTTTTAGATGTTAATGCTAGACTTGTATCAATTGTTTCAACATTCCAATTCATTCCACGACACAATGGTGGTGGAGAATCATTTACAATAGCTGAAAAATATCTTTAAAATGCACCAAATATATAGTGGTCCTTAAGACCTGATGATGCTGGCTTATTTACTAATAATTAATCAATTATCTTTAAAATTACAAGTAAATTCAAAGATTAGAATACCTAAATACAAAATTTAAATGTGAAGCCTTAGAGGGCATTGTTATGTTGGAGTAATAGAACTCTATAATTATAAACTGACTCAATGGTCTTAGACTGAAATGAAGGGGGATCCGGCTCCTTTTTACTCATGGGACTAAAGAGGACCCTGATTTGACAAGATTGTATGTTATATCGGAACTACGTGTACTGATTTAGTTTTTTAAGTTTATTCACCCAGAATCTGAATTCCCGGGAGCTGCGGAAAATGCTCCTTGCCAACCTTGCCTGTATCTGGGCCGGAATTGGACTGAACAGAGTGGGTCTGATCGTTTCTGGAGTTATGGACTGGACCTAATACGATGTTGCCATGGTCCCAAAGAAACCAGACGAGTGGTCCCAAACCTATCACTCGCCCTGTTGAACCACAGGGACTCAGTAAAGCCAAATAGAATCTCCATGGACTTGCCCTAACATTTATTAGTTTTTATTCATTTTTCTTTGTGGTGATATATGTATTGTGTTAGTTTTTGCAGATGCCGCAAGTATTAATCTCCAGTGAACTTTTGAGCTGGTTTGCTGTGTTTCCTGTTCAAGGATAAGAGGTGTCGTCTATGGAAGGTTGTTTTTACACGTTTACCATGACAATTTGTTGGACTGAGTTTTTCTCAGTCCAAAAAGGAGGTGTTAAATATGGGACGATTATAATTTGGCTTATTTTGGGCACGGGAAAGAACAGATGCAAATATATCTAAAATACAAACAAAAATTGATACATTTTATGGCAAACTACGATATAAGACATACGTTTCAGATATAGATACATTTTATAATGCTCTGTTTTCGGCATTTGTTGCAGTTCTGGGTCGACACTGAATTGTGCAAATGTGGAAAACCAGACGCTAAAAAGGAGTTTATTCTCTACAAATTTAAGATGAATGAAACCTGTGTGCTTATATCCCTGAATTTTTCAGATACAATTGACAACAACATTCCAACAGATAAATCAAGTTAAATAGTTAAATTTGAGTACAGCCATATTTTACAAAATTAGCTGGCATGGTCGTTCTCCGGCTCACGGTGAGCGATCTGGATGAGAATTTTTTTTTGTGTAACCTTTTTAATGTCTGTTCTTTATGTTTCTGTTACAGAACTCGGTTTTGGTTCCTTGCCTCTGTGGGTGCAAGTAAGTGGTTGTAATTATGAGAATAGTTGACCCAAATGATTAAAAATGATTAAAGGTGCAAAACAAAACACACCAAATAAAAAACACCCCAGTGATGAGTATAATTCTATAGCCCAGACGCTGAAGCTGCACGACAGAGGCAACAACAACCAATGACTAGCTCAAGAACATTTCATCTGTAACTGTAATTTCATGATAAATATTCAGTTTGATTGCGATATATTAAGAGACGTTGAAAGGATGATTGTTGGCTATTTTTATATATGTTTTTGTTATAGGCTTTAAGGGTAATATGACACTGTGTTGATTGTAATCTGCTGGATGGTTGTCCTTACTCCTGGTTCCACTGGGGGCATCTATGCAAGGAGTGGGGCGGACCAGGGGGACACTGAGTTCGGGACGAGTGAAACGCCAGAAGGGGGCGGTCCCAGCCTGTACTTGAAAGGAGTACAGCGAGCCTTGAACTATGCATGGAACGACCTGGACCGGGGGAAGGAAAAGTCGAAATGTATCATCGACATGGACTACAAACCACCCAAGTTCCGCCTGGAAAGACTAATAAGCGGAAGTTATACCTGGGAAGAGAAGATTTTGAAACCACCGAGCGGCTGGTTGAGCTTTACTTTTGTGAACTAAAAATATTATGGTTTAAATGATCTCTTAGAAGATCAGAAGGGGGTATGAAAAGTTATAATATTTTTATGTGAAGTTATGCCTTTTTAGCTATTGAGAAATGTTAATCAACAGTCTGTACAAATGTTTCAAAATGACAGGAAAACCGTCTCTAACACACGAACTCATAAAATGGCCGCCAAGGGCGGAGCCAAACGTCACATGACGGCTTGGGGACCAATGGAAACAACGAGACGTAGTCTAAGGCATGATGGGAAAATGTGACGTTTGCTCGGCTGCCCCGGGGAGGGAGTCAGTCTCTCTTCCATGGGGAAGGAGAACTGGTTAGGAAATGGGGAAGCAGAACTATGTGTTAGATGAATTGTTAGGGAATAAATCTTCGTGAGTTAATCTTCTGAATCCGTGGTCATCTTTATAACTGGTATGTGTTAATTAGCTGACCGCTCAGTGGTGACGATGCATCTGAACTCCTCTTCCAGTCATGGATACGCAGTGCTGTCCGGATACGGTAAAAACTTACAGGCAACAGGCATTAAGATGTATTTGTTATTAACATGTATCCGTGGACAGCATTGTTAGGAATAGTATATTCTTTCACTTGGATTTTGGATTTTGTTAATCATGTTCTCAACATGTACTCTGAAATTTAAATGTGTTTCTTTGTTAAACATTAACCTTTTCATATCAATACCAATATAATCACATACGATTTTTAGCATTTTTCCACTCCAATTTTGTGACTAAAAATAACAGTCACGATGTTCTTTTGAAAACAATATTTTCTACTAATATCTTCACATCACAAACAAACACCAACTGAAAAGACAAAAAGTTCCCAATTTTCTGATATAATCTCCAACTCTGTGCATCTTTTATATTTTATCACTTTTAAATTTGCTTTAAGGAATAGGCCACCGTTTTTACATACTGAGATATGTTCTTACCTTAGCTTAAACTAGTTCATTTGTACCTGACTGGTCTTCATGTGTGCCTTCTGTAATGTAAACACAGCACAGACGGCTTTAGCATTTAGCCTCTCTCTTCTCCTCTATAGCTCCAAACGAGGTGAAGATAGAAGCTACCAAACTCTTCCACATTATTACGCCTTACAATATAGTTCCCCTTTTTATCCGCTTAGAAAATCCACATTGTTTAATTTTGTGTAATTATACTTTATAGTGTAACACTTCACGTAACCATATTTAAATAGGGAAAACGTGGAAGAGTTTGGTAGCTTCTATCTTCACCTGGTTTGGAGCTATAGAGGAGAAGAGAGAGGCTAAATGCTAACGCCGTCTGTGCTGTGTTTATGTTACTGAAGGCACACGTGAAGACCAGACAGGTACAAATGAACTCTTCTAAGCTCAGGTAAGAACATATCTCAGTATGTAAAAACGGTGGCCTATTCCTTTCACTTCTTTACACAGCTGTTCAGTATGACTGCTATCCCTTTGCACAACATCTCACAGACAAAACCCTGTTACCAGAGTGTGAACAGTTAGCAGCCATTTGCATCATTTGTTACATGCTCATTTTGCACATGCAGCGTTAAACTTTAATCATGACGCTCCTCTCTGGAATTCTCCACCCGCCCAGGGCAATAGTGAGCGGGAGAATGCTTATTTAAACGCGTCTCAGACTGGATTGTGCTGGAGGGACGCCTGAGCTGCAGCAGGGCGGCCCAGACAAAAGCAGATATGATCTAAACTCAAATAAGCACGATTCTGTATGATTGTCCACACTGTTCCAACGTGGCATCGGGATCCGCAGTGACCAATATCACAATGTCGTGTCGTGAAAAGTGGACGTATGAAGCAGCAGTGTTTTTAACAGACAGGTAATGTTTTCATACTTGTTCAAGGCAAGGCAAGTTTATTTGTAGAGCACAATTCATACACAAGGCAATTCAAAGTGCTTCACAGTTGCATAAAATTACAAGAAAACAGATCAAATCAATCAATAAAACATCAACATAAAGTTAATCAATTACAGTAAAAGGCAAGCGTGCAGATACAATACTTTCAGTTTTCATATGCACGGGTAAACAGTCATTGTCAGAGTTGAGGCCTGTCTCACATCCTCATGAAGACTGTTCCAGATTTTAGCTGCATGAAACTGAAACGCAGCCTCACCGTGTTTATTATTGACTCTGGGAACTCAGTATAAATATATATATATTGACTCAGTATGAATATAATGAACGATATCCCTGTGAAAGGCTTGCGATCCACTAAAAATTGTTTGGTAACCCACTTTACCTACCAGTTGAGGACCATGGCCCTGAAAGTAGACATGTCATTTTGTAGTGATGACTGAATGACCTGTGCACTTTCTAACAAAAAGTAAGATGGATGCAGTGTTGCCACAGATTACCTGAACAAGTAATCTGATTACTCCTTTAAAAAGTTACTTAGTTACTTTACTGATTACTTGATTTTCAAAGTAACTAAGTTGGATTTCATGTTACATTTTTTAGTTAAAGCTGCCGACATCACCGCTCCGCCTCAAAATACAAATGAACCGGATTTGCCAGCACTCGCGTTATTGAAGCGCGGTGGATCCCCAGTGGAAATTTCCCCAACTAAAATCATCATAGATTTAGTCAGAGTAACCTTTTTGCAAAGTAAATTAAAAGTTGTACATGACGACCAAAATCTCCTTCTACCTTCATCGGCCCAAAGCGCTTTACAGCAAGGTACCTGACACCCATTCACTCTCTCATTCATACACCAATGTGTGCTTCCATCAATCAATCAATCAGTGTTTTTTTTTTTTGAACAGGGACAGTGTACAATATACATTAACCTCAGAAAGGAGAGATGCATTGTACCAGGTTGTAGCACTTGTGCTAATTTCCACCTGCAGTCCCTGGGCAGACTGATGTCAACATACAAAGTCTTAGAAAATTACACATGTTAAAAATACATTTCCCCCTAAACAGCATTAAAATGAAACCAATTTACAGTACATTATGGGAACAGGTTTGTTTTAAAAGAAGCCATTGTGTGGTGTGAAAAAGTGTTAAAATGTACACATGTGGTCAGCTCTGTTGGAACATATTCCACTGTCTGACGGCCACACTGGAGAAGGCTGAGCTGCCGAGTGCTGTTTTACACTGAGGAATCCTAAACTCACCCCGAACAGTCGACCGAGTGGCTCGAGATGACATTTCTGAGCTCAGTGAAATAAACGTTTTTAATGGAGGAGCTGCAGTACCATTAATTATCTTGAACAACAGACAGAGATTTGAATATATGATTATGTTTTCAAAACTTAATATACTATGCTTTTTAAGAATATGACAGTGGTGATATAACCGAGATTTCTTGTCATGAACCTTAAGAGAACTTTTGTACAATGATTCCAGGGGCCTTAATGCTGTTTTACATGCCTGCGACCAACTCGTCATGCAATAACGGAAGTGCGGAACTATCATTTAGATATAAATTAGAGGCATCTATAGTCAGAGAGTTCCTAATATATCTAAAATTTGCTATGTTAAATTTCAACGTATTGGTTAGTTTTTTAATATGTTTTTTGAAATTTAAATTTGGGTCAAGAATTACTAAATATTTAATTTGGTCTACATTTAAAATTTCCTGACCTTCAATTATGATTTTTTTGTCCAGTTTCACATAGTGAGAACTTACGGCGGTTTGTGAAAAACAAACCGCTTTATTTATAAACTTTATTTATAAAGCACTTTTGATACCAAAAGGTTTCACAAAGGACCAAGGACACGACGACAATGGGCACCTTCAGTAGGTGGGACCCGCCCTACCCACACATTTGCCCTCCGCTTTAAACAATAGGCTCTTTAGCATGTTGAGGCGTCACATGAAGCTTATTAAAACAACGCCACAGTGAATTTTATGAATGTAAAGTTGACGAATGTCAGATTTAGACGATTATGTTCATATGACATTTTCGTTGACTAAAACTAAAGTGAATTGCTGGACTGTTAGCAAACAATCAGACCAGGAAAAGGAATAGTTTCAAGTTCCACGTCCATTGCGGATCCTCCTCTCTCCTCGGCGTATCCTGGTGTGACACAGCCAGGAGGAGGCTCTGCGTCGTAGTGTTTGATATTCATGACCACAAACAAATTTACCGATCGAATGAGCCAGCGGTAAAATATTCATTCCCACCATCATTCACAATAGAAATTCTATCAACAAATGTGCATGTCATTTGTACCGAGCCAGGGCTTTATCCTCAAATCCTCCCTGATAACCCATACTGTGTCCAGAAAAGCAGAGATTATTGATAGAGAAAGTTTGATTTTGCATGTTATTTGTCAAATGTGAGCACGAGCTTTACGTGTTGTAGCTTTAGAAACTTCAAGGGGTCGAAGCGGATAATGAGAACGAAAGCACCATCTGCTGTTTGGTGAATTCAGAAAAACACATATTGCCCAAAGGAGTGGTTCTCAATTGGTTTGGCATCAAGACCCAATATGACCATCGGACGACAAGCCAAATGCGGCCCAAAAAAGAATTAATTCCCATCCATATGACACTTCAGTTCAGTGGTTCCCACACGTTTCACGCCAAGAACCATCTCGGAAAATATTTGACCTTCCAAATAACAAGACACCTATAACTTAAAAGTGTATAATGCAACTTTGTATGCGGGGAGCAAAAGTTGATATTGGTGCATATTTGACGTCTCAGTGACCCGGCGGCTGTATGAGTGGTTAGCTTGGCGTCTTTGCTTTGCTTTGCTTGCTCTAGGACCAATTTTATTTCAGGTTTATTTAGGGTTTCGGTTAGGTTTTCTGGATGGAATGTACGTATACCATGGAGACAGATCCATCAGCACTGAAAACCAACCAGAAACACTTCGTCCTGGAGCGTCCTTGAGGCTGCCGTGATGGAAAGTAAAGGCGACAGACTAACCCCCGGCTCACATTAAATCCGGTTATGGTCCGGTACGACCTTAGAAAGTCATTAAAACCAATGTTGCACACTCACACTGCTCCGCGAAGTCCGGGTCCGGCTACCGAGGCCATCCGGCGGCAATGGAAAGAATGCACAAGAAGTCTATTTTTGCCGGAGACCGGAGCCCCAACGGATCAAGCCAAACAGGAAGTCAGGTCTCGTGAGAAAAGAAGATCCGGTGTATTTCAAAATAAAATCTGTCCGCTCACTACTTATCTGGACTCGTTTACCGCCTGTACACTCGTGTAATGTCGGAAATGTAAACATTTCTCCATTACCAGTGACACAGGGGCACTAGTGTGTTTAAAGCATCCACTTCACTGGGGAGAGTTGTTGTACTGGCAAATACGGAATTTGTTTACAAAAACTGCCTATACTATATATGGGGCTACTTATCACGTGAACTTGCACCAAGAGGGAAACTCACGTGCACTTCTGTTCTCGCGAGTGTCGTTTCTGTGCCTGGCAGAGCATCTGGCGCCGGAGCTGGCGGAGCCACAGTGTCAGCCGGACTCACTGTGAGTGGTAGTTTGGGGCAAACCCGGACTGGATCAGGACCGAACCCGGACTGAACCCGGACCGTAGTTAATGTGAGCCGGGAGTGACCCATACAGCTGCTGGGTCACTGACAGGTTAAATATGCAGTCTTTTTTTTTTCTTGAGTAAAAAGTTGCATAATGCACCCTAAATGTCCTTACCGAAACATCAGTGAATATCAGTTTCTGCAATCTCTTTTAGGCTTCTAGAATGCACAATACTGTCCTTCCCCACAGATTATCCTTAATTTAAGCATTGAATAAACGTATAGAACTGTTTTTTTTTTTTGCCATGGTTATGAACAGACTGAAATCACCACAAAAACAAATGATTTCAACAGATATCAACATTTTCAAGGCAACATCTCAATAATGGATCAGAGGTACCGTTGGCGCAGATGTTTGCAGTTGTGCGTCTGTCAGTCTGCCCCAGAGGAAACTGAAGCTACAGCTTACCACGAGCCCTAGTCCTGACAAATACCACCATATTAGTCCAGCACTCCGGTCTCTGCACTGGCTTCTTGTCACTCAGAGAATAGAATTTTTAAAACAGCTCTGCTTGTGTACAAGTCTGTTAATGGTTTAGCACCAAAGTCCATCTCTGAGTCCACAGGGAGTGAATGAAAAACAAACTCTCCGACACTATGTGAAGTGCAATGTGTCATGTGAAAAGCACGATACAATATAAACTTCCATTCCATGATACAGGCAAGTATTAAATATTGAAAAATCCCTCTGAAAAAAATTCTAAATAATGTTCAGTCCAAGACTAGAAAGTTTGGACTCTGTTGGAGCTACTAAAATGTTTGAGCCAGTGTTCATTTGTTTTGATCAGATTTCATTCCCCTGCTGTAGCACTTTGAGATTTCCTGGAAATGTAAAGTGCAATATAAATATAATGTATTATCAGTATTATTAAATGTTGTTGCAAGACTGTAATGAAAACTGGATTTTGAGAAAATGGGCCCTAACGTTTTGTTGCACATGAGTGTTCATCGCTGACAGCATCATCTCAGTCGCCTTTCTTACCTCACGTGGATACCAAACATGTCAGTATTTGTGAATGAATACTCGAGGAAAACCTGACGGAGCACTGCAATGTTGTTGTGACTTCCTGAAAAAGTGCGGCTTGGGGGTCGACAAAACTTCATCAAATAGGCCTCGTACAGACATTAAAACCAACATGTGCATTAGGAGGGGCAGAAGTCAATGAGTCGCCATGAAACATCAACAACCACACATTAAACAGCGCGAGAATGCGTTTAACTGAATATCAAACGGCCCCAGACTGTTGCCCGCAGCGTCTCATCTGGAGTGTCTCCAGCCCCAGCCCCGCTGCCCTCCGGAGAGCGTCCCAGCGGCAGAGCGAGGCAGCCCGGCCGCTTTAATGAGGCCTGCTGGAGTTTTACGAGCTCCGAGCGGGGGCAGGGGGAAGTCCGTCTGACGGGGAGGCCAGCCGACTAGCGGGGGGCAGCGTCACGTTTCACCCTTCGACCTGCAGAGCGGCCACAGCTTTTCAAAACCGTCGTTCTGAACTGTCGAAGGCTCTCGTGTGCGCAATGCTCTTGGCTGTTGGAACGGCCAAATTAGCCCTTTAGGCGAGACGCCGCAGGTGAATAAGGAAAAAATAATAATGTAGAGATATCAATTTGAAACTTGTGTTGAACATTACTGATATAAATATGAGGGGAAAAGTGTCCAGTTTTCTGTCGATTTATGTTTTCATATTATCCATTCATCCATCCATCCATTTCCTTCCACTTGTCCGTTGCCGGGTCGTGGGGGCAGATGTTGGAGCTGCACCAGCCCCTATGGCTCCTCCTGCAGGTGGTGGGTCCACACAAGGACGGCCTCATGGTTCTAACCAGGCCTGTTGGTCTCTCATAAGGGGCTTCTGAACCGCTCTTTGTCTGACCCGTCACCTAGGACCTGTTTGCCCTGGGAGACCCTACCAGGGGCACCAAGTCCCCGACAACAGAGCTCCAGGATCATTCAGGCTCAAACCCTCCACCACTTTAAGGTGGCGTTTCCAGGAGGGGTGTTTTCATATTATAATAAGTCATTTTATGCATAAAATGAGATCTGAATAATGGATAGATGCAGATTTAAATTTATGGTCTTATTTTGTTAACATATTGGTAATTAAGTTGTTTTTTTTAGAAGGGATTTTGGTTTTTGAAAAGGTGGCAGAAAAAAATCTGTAATAACAAAATGTTTGCCTTGTTTTGGCGGTTCAAAGCTCAATAAATTTGAGTTTAAAAAAAACATCTGGAAAAAACTGCAACAAGTTTGGAGTCTGTAGGAGCTACTAAAGTGGAGAGGTTGTTGCAAGAGTGTAAATAATATTTCATTTTGTGAGAACCAGCCCTAAGGATTTGTGTGCATTGTGACACATTTCTACGGTCTTTCGTAGCAGGTGTCTTCCAGAAAGGAAAATTGCATATTTGGATTATAGCGTGATCTCGGGCGCCATGTGTAGGACATGTGGATGTAAAATATGGCAATATTTCTGAATGAATAAGTGTGGGAACGCAGCTTTTTTCAGTGCAATGTCAGAGTCACTTCTGGGTAGGGCTGCGAGGTTTATCGATATTGAAACGCAATCGAGGTTTTGACTACTGCAATAACCAAACCTCAAGAGGCTGAGGGTCTTTTTCCTTCTGTCTTTGGCATTTGAGTGATAGATGTCACCGATCAGAATTCTGGATCTTAGTTTCAGCTGCAACGGATAAAAGTTTGTCTGAGTTTCCTTAAAGCAGATTGTAAAGTGTTTAGTTGTAAAGTGTTTAGATAAGACGCTCTGTGATTCCATCCCAGACTTGTTTAAGTCACGTGGCTGTCCCCCAGAGCTACTGAATGTCGGGGAAACTCCTCCACAAGAGGGCGCTGTCCACATAAAACCAAATATTTTTGAAAGTAGATTATTGTGTATTGTTCTAATGTGGGGCAATTCAAGCAAGAATTCTCACCTTGATTTAAAAACAACAAAATATTGTAGAGAACAGTTAGAATAAACATCACAGCCCAAAGAGCTTCACAGGCACAAATATACGCAGTAAAAAACAACATAAAACAACAAAAATGCAACTCAGCATAGTTATTGAAAGTTATATTGAGCAGGACCACGACTCAAACAACCCACTTTCTTTGCAGACAACCACTCCTGCCTTCGCCTAACCACGCCTCTAATTACCCAGATGCCCTATTTATACTTGTCATGCCCATTCAACAGTGTTTGTCTAAGAGTGTCCACCCCACCCTCCCTCCGTATATGTCCGTTTTATCTTTCAGCGCAGACGGAGGTCCTGAAGAGCTGGGTACACACTCTAAATCTCAACCCCGCGATCATCCTCATCATGTCACCTTTAATAAAGCCTTAATCGCACCTTCTTTTGCGACGTGGTCTTTGCTAGTGAAAGACAAATCTCTTGGAGGTTTGGCTGCTGTAAATAAGGAAATAAAGTTGACCATAGCTTTTATCAAAAGCGGTGCTTTGGCCCTCGCCGGAGGCGCTCCGTGGGTGGGAGGACTAGTGGTGTGATTTGTGGCTCTTTTGGTGAACCCAATCGTTTGGATCTTTGGGATTCCAATTCTTTTATACAGTTTAAAATTTAGCAGAGATTTTGATCCGTGACTTGTTAAATGAGGCATTCTACTGCTCCCTGCGCAAAAGAATTATAATCAAGCTTAGACATGTTTCCTTTTCCAATACTTTGGCTTATAGTGGTCTGTGTTGTGTGTTGTCTTCAGAGGTTTATGTTATCTTTAGGAGGTGGTGGAACCTTTGTTTATTAAAACACCCACACTTTTATAGCGGCCCCGCGGTTCCTCTGCTGTGGGGCCTCAGTCCCCCCGCTGCCTGTGTCAGCTCCGCTCCTGTTCCTGTTCCAGTCTGTGAGCAGTTACGGTTAGTGCTTCACAGCTAGAAGGTTCCGGGTTCGATTCCCACCTGGACGGGGCCTTTCTGTGTGGAGTTTGCATGTTCTCCCCGTGTCTGTGTTGGTTTCCTCCGGGTACTCCGGTTTCCCCTACCACTAAAAACATGTACAACGAGTGAGAGTGTGTTTGAGAGTGCGAATGTGGAACAACGAATGCAAATTAGCCCATGGCTACAATCCGGCATGGCGTGTTTACATGCATGAGACCCATGTATGTTCATTAAGGCCGTCTTCACACATGTTGGAGCTTTGTAGGTCGCCTGGAGACCGCCTTGGCTCCAACTGTATTTACTCCAAAGTTAGTTAGGTCCGTGTTCACAAAACATCGCAACATCAGCCACGTAACAACAATCAGCTGTTCAACGAACTTATTCCCATGACAACGGGCATCGACCTGTCAATGTGCCGACACTGACACGCATGTACATGCACACTTCCCTGATATTACTGTGGTCACTCCTCTCCCTTCTGGGTTAAAGAACAACTAAACACCTAATCAACTTTTTTTGCTGATAAACTATCTATATGGGTCACTAACACAGTTATCTACATGTCCCTAACATTATTTTGAGATTTTAGTGCAAACTTGTTCAAAATCCAATTTTTGTGTACAAAACCATCTCTTCAGCGCCACTCACGTTTGAACAGCACTTACTACATTTGAATTTAGGGATTGGCTGAGGAGGTACCATCATACGTCACGGTACCATCAAGTCTGCCGCTGTGGTATAAAGGCTGATCCCTCCCATTGACAGTAAATGATCCCTCCCCTAGAGGCCGTAGCTAGTTCGAGTTGGAACAGAGTGAGGAGTTTTTTCACTGCGATTATCAGGTTTGCGTTATTAGCTTAATACTTAGCCAGTTAGATTATTTTAATGTAATATAGTTTTATCCCTAGTACTAGGCCTAGTTGTTTTATAGCATTAGTTAGTCTTTAGCTTTATTGTTAGTGTTAGAATAGCTTCCGTTTAGCATAGCCATTAGCATTTAGCTTTAGTTGTATTGTTTATTGAGTATTTTTGTAGTGTCTTGTATAGTTAATTGTAAGTATGGGGAGGAAGTGTATTGTAGTGGGCTGTAGTAGATCTACTGGTTTACATGGTGTTCCATGACTTAGAAATTAGGCGCCAGTGGTTGCGCGCAATTGGCTTGGGCGAAGGTGAACTCCCTTTGCGTCCCGGAGTTTGTGCGGGATTCCTACTCCAACGCATTAGTGGTTGAAATGGGCTTCTCCAAGCAGCTGTTTTTGAAGAGAGAGACAGACCCAACCCTGGCTCTCCAACAGCCAAGGCTACCTGGAACGGCATTCACACTGCAGGTAAAAGTGCAAAAATAAAGCTCGCTATGTTGTCTCTACAGATTTAATTACAGCTTTGATTTGGGGATTGAACTTGTGAAGTAAAATATAATAATTTCTATCTATGTGTGTTTTTTAAATATTTGTTACTGCATAGAGCAGTTAGCATCCTCCTGTAGTAAGTAATACATGCGCTACTACTTTTCAGAGTCTCACACTACCAAGTCCCAATAATTACACTGACATGTGCTGTTGCTTATTCCTGCAATGGTGCTGCCATCGCCACACTGCGCTATACGCTTGTTGTAGGAGCAGCATAGTGAGCTAATCCTCTCCCTTTTATTGTGGTTTGTTGCATATGGGGGGTGAGTTTGGTAACCACATGTGTAATGGAGCGTTTTAGATCACCACTAAGAGCGATGTTATACCGCTGTATGTAACGACATGTCAACTTTTCTGCTGCTCAGATTCATAAAGGAGCTAGTGGCTATACGCGCTAATGCGTCAGTCTGCACAACAATAACAAAGTTATGCCGACACTGATGTTACGCCGACATCTGTTTTGTGATGACTGTAGGTTTCATATTTGGCAATAGCTGCGTGAAACGTGAGAGCATCTACAAGCTACACGGTCCACCTATCCAGTTGGACCGTGTGGTCATTGAGGAGAGGGATGACCAGGGCGCTGTTTATGACGTGATTTTCTGCTAATCGTGTTATCAATACAAGTAAATCAATTCAAGTTTAAAATTGATATTTAATCATATTTTTTCTACCCTTATATCATTTTAGTTCAAATAGAAGACAGTATATATTCTGTTACTATGTATAAACCCTGTGTTTGTCCACACTCCACTGTGATAAAACTGAAGCATAAGTCAATAGCAGAACTGCTGTTCTAAAACTAAATGAAAGCTGTCTTTAAAGTTTAGAGAGTATTATCCTGACTGTACACAATATGCATTATGATCAAATGTTGTGTTTGACTGTGTTTTTAGCCAAAGACAACCCGAGAAATTGGCTGTCAGACTGATGCACTCCTTAGCGTGCATGAATCTGTCCAGGCCAATTTGAAACCTGCCAGGAGAAGCAAAGGTGATAATTGTTGGGAGCTTTTGCTAATTGATTAGTTTTTGTTGTAACTCTTTCCTAGTGCATTTACTAACCTTTTTGGTTTTTACACAGCCATCCAGGTACAACCTCATCGCAGGAGCATGTCTTGCAATACGGAGGCCTTCATGGAGGTTCAGTTTACTGAAGCTCCCATAGCAACCTCCACACCGGTCAAAAGACCAAGGTGCGAGGTGTCTGCCGCTGACCCCACCTACCATCTGGATGGAAGTGCGAGCTCCCTGAACTGTACTGGGTAAAAAATAAATCAGCCTATGGCTGTATTTGTAAATTATGTTACCTAAGGTTTTTGGTATTCTGTTTAAGTTATCATATACATTTCATCTGATATTTTAATTTATTTTTTATTTTTTTTAAGAATACATTGACAAGCTGATGGATCTGCTTTTCGAAAGTGTGGTGGAGGATGCCCGTCCAGGACTACTCTGAACCACTCTGTGCCGAGTTTGAAAGACCTGACAAACAGGAGGCTGTAGCAGGCACAGGTCCAGATTTGTCAAGAGCACGTAAGGTGAGCAACACAACACAAACCTTTACTCTGTGTATTTGTTTGCATTGCCATTCTGAAAAAAGTCTGATGTACAATAATGTATTGCTAATGTTTCAGTTGGTAAAAGAAGCATGCAAGAGACTTGGCTATTATGTTGGCTCTGCGGTTTCGGAAGGATGTTGCGAAAATCAGCCCTCTGTACCACACATCAACCCTTGTGGCGTTCCCCTCCTTGACATTCAACATTTTCCAGTAAAACTTGGCATTCAAAGGCATGTTGGCCAGGTCATTTTACCTGAGTACATAGCGTTCTTAAAAGATTTTGTGTAATGTGTAAATTTGACTTGCGAATAATATTTTTACATTTTGTGCGTTTCTTTTAGGTCAAAATTGTGATGCTTCACTGCACGGAAACACAACATGGTCACACATTACACATGCTGGGGAGCGGAGGTACTCCATAGGTTTCCCAAAGTTCAAACATGGCCAGTACACACTGCAAAGACCAAGTCTATCATACTGTATATGTCACATTTTAATAATAATAAAGTCTGATGCTTGAGGTGACCATTCATTGTTTGCTTACAGTTAAGCTGATGGCACTGCACAAACAAGAGGCTGTGAGCAGCATAGGTCATGATTCTTCAAGAGCTCATAAGGTGGGCACTAGAAGTTTGGTAATTACTGTACCAAGCAAGACCTTCCAGAATGGAATTATGTGTTGTCTTACATATTTTTCATGACAATATTACTTTTAGTAAATAAATGATAGTAGTGTCACTTAATCATAATTAATACATTTTTGATTGTATTTATTTTCTTTCAGATGTATCTGGCATGGTCAATGGCAGTAAGGACTAACAGTGTTTCAGAAGCAAAAAGGTGTCAGACAATTGCTGTAGCTAACAATGAACTAAAATCTAGTGGCTGATGATATCTTTGGCCCTTCCATCTTCTCCATCCTCTGAATTTCCTGCCTGAGGCGTTTGAAAGACAGAAAAGGCTTCTAATACGTATGGGTTGTCACAGGTATCTTCAGTGAGTTTTGCTGCAACCCACATAACAATTATAACAAATTTAGTTTAGGAGTGTTAGAATACTTATTTATACTTTATTTTGTTGGGACTGTGCATGTTAATGAACATACATGCTACCGTGCCGCCCAGTGCAATCTATTTGCCTGTCTTGTAGTTCAGACTTTACACCACCAGATGGGAGAATATTGTTTTTAAGCTTGATTGGCAAACTTACCATACATACATACATACATACATGTATATGTTTATTTCTAGACAATGCTACAAACTCAGCTTGCTGAGACCCACAGAGACATCACCTGCAGAGGTTCAGCAGTTCAGTGTGCGCTGTGGTCCAGAAACTTTCCACTTATGTGAATTTTTTTTTTAGGTGGTGATTTAGTCAAATTGTGTCACACTCATGATCACACTTTTGAAAGTAAATGCATTTTGTGGATTAAAGTGTCACAATCAAACAGAACAAATGAATAATTAGTTACATCACATTTAGAACTGTGCAAACAAAATGCATTTCAGTTGTATCAAGGGGGTAAAAGTAGACAACTTCTGCAAGTCTGTACATTAATTATCAGTTTATTGTGCCTAGAATATTCTGTAAACCTGTTGCATACTGTAGGAATATCATGCTGCCAGACTTCTGATCAGTAAATACCTGATGTTTCAACTGTTATGTTTGCACTAACTGGTTATATGAATACGTACACCATTATGCTGTTAATACATTTGTTAATCCACAAACTTGCACTGCTTTGTTTTGTCGATACAGTATTTTATATACTGCGTTGATATTGTTTACATTGCTATATCTCGTTTATCTTTATTTTTTTAGTTTCTTTTGGCAAACTAATGGCAATAAAAACTTATTCATATTCTAAAAAGAAATTGATCTGGAGGATGGTGGGCTTTATCTTCAATGACATGCTGAAACTGATTCACAAATTGGTTCTTGTTTCATATTCTTTATTTTGGAGACAAACACTTGTGTGATATGTTTTGTGGACTGTACTTCAAAAGAATAAATGAACTATCTTGCAGGATGCATTTAGTAATGTGCATAATTATATACAACAGTGTCCATCATCTCTGCACGGGACAGTAACAAACGTAACATGTATTCCTACTGGTATTTTATTCAGCTCGCTTGGGATGGTAGTATTATTTAGCCTTTAGCTACGATGCTACTACAGTTTTGGAGATTCCGGAGGTTTCATATTGAGCTCATGTGATACAGCAAAAGTCCCTGCGATGCCCACACTTCGGCCAGAGGTGGTGGACAGGAATAATTGTGGTGCGATGCTAGCTCTCTCTCTGGATGCAGTCATGACAGTCAGCGAGTGCCGCGCCGGCGATTGTTTTTTTTCATTGGTTGATCTAAACTCACTCAGGATAGTTGGTACACTCACAAGTCATGAGAGTATACCAACTATCCTATGGGAAAAAAAATCGCGTAACGGGAGTCAGTCTGTCCTGTTTACTCTGGCCCTTGGTCTGAGACTGTCAACAGAGCAGAGACCGCCCACACACTCCCCCTCCCCGCGTCCCCCAAAGCCTCCCGCCACGCCTCTTTCGCTGAGTTTTTTGAATTTTGGGAGTGGGTGGAGTAAGCTCTGGAAGGGGTGTTTAGTTGCTCTTTAAATACACTGAGGCTTATAGACGCGCAGCATGGAGAAATGTACTTAATCAGCACATGGAGAGGAAAGTTTCAATGCAGTAGGAAGGGAAAGACAGGAAAGAGAGGCGTACCTGATGATTTAAGGTTAATTCATTTTGCCTCGTCAGAGTAATCCAAACGTCCTCATGTAGCGTGTAGTCATTCTTTCTTCGTGCAAAAAAGAGGCATCAAAGTGAGAATAGTTCACCAGAGGTCGGCCGCCTTCACACCACCACCGCTCCGACGCAGAGAGCGAGATGCGCCGCTCCGAGACCACCTGTTTCAGCCGCAGTCGGAGCGGCTGTTTACACCGTCGTAAAGTGCTGTGATTAGATTCACACTGACCCTAAAGTGCCGCTCTTGGGCCTAAAGTCCCTTTAAGTCGACCTAACTAGAGCCTGTGTGAAAACACCCTAACATGCACTGTCCCGACCAAATAAACAAAAACAAAATATTCTACCTGACCATAAAACCAAAAACATGAGGCAGATTGTTGTCAAATAAAAAGTGAGTAAAAGCTGGAGAATTTGTGAATTAGCTTCTGTTTGTAGAGTTGTTGATTTTGTGGTAAATGAAAACCCTTGCACATGGGCACTTTTTTCCTCCGACACTCAATAAACAAATGACCTAACAAATAGTGAAAGCTCTTAGCTGTCATTTGTACTGACTCATATGTGACCGACCCATCGTTAGGGATAACCTAAATGATGGGCCAAAAGTGTAGGAAGGGCACACTGAATTCATTCAAGTTGCTTGACTTCAAGCACAGATGGAAGTCCGACTGACATGGATTGACGGCTAAAATGTGGAACTGTATAACAAGCTTTCAGACATAATATACGGTAATATAGTTGTTATTAAAAATCAATCCGGGACGACAGGTGGTTGATGTCCTTATACAGACTGCCAGTCCGGACCCTAAAAAAATTGCAAATGCCGAACAGTTACTCATCCACTGCATCTGTTCACAGGAAATATGGACTCTTTCACAAAGTATTTTAACATTAGCTGCCGCTCCAAAATCTTCAAGACTTCTTTAAGACAACTTCCCTCTGGACAGCTCCACAGTACTCAAACAAATCATTGCCAAACTCACAACCGTTTTTTACAGATTTTCCCACCAATAAATGTCTTATTCAAAAATGAAACAAGAGCCAAAATCCCCTCTAAAAAACTCTTTGTAACTAATATCAACAAAACAAAACCTTCAATTAAACCTGGCTCTATTTTTGTCCATTTCTGTGCACGGAGTGTGTTATTTTTAGAGCTGATCTGCCCATGAGACACTTCCACATGTTTTATTAGTGCCACTTACAGACTCTCCTCGTAGCACCCTACTCTACTGTCAGTTGTGGCATTCTCGGGTGCAAAGGTCACCATTGACTTGACATAATTACAGTTCAGGTTGCACGTAGCCAAAGCGTTTGCTCTGCCGCATGTCTCAGCAGGACATGTCTACAGATGCAAATGCAGAGGTCAGAGGGAGCGAGCTGAGCCAGGCTGCAGATCGGAGCAGCTGCAGACTCAGGACTGCACATTTACAACCGTACATGTAAAAACAAAACAAAAAACTTCAATACCCAGCTGTAGGCCTGCAGAAGAAGACTGGAATAAAAATACATTTCCTTTCCTTTCACAGTTGTTTTAAATGTTATAGATGCAACATAAGTCCACAGACAGATGTCCTCCAGAGACTCCTTTTTAAGCCCAGAGTCAAGTGGGGTTAGCGATATGATGATATTAAACTGTCTTACTATCTCCAGGGCTGATGATCTGTCATTTTTGTGAGATTGTTTTATCAGGATTCAAAGCAGCTTTTGTCCTTTTGCTGTATGGGAAGGAAACCCAACAGCTCAAACTTTCTATGGTACCACTACTGGACATTACAGAGGTGGTTTTGTAATTCAAATGTGGTAATTTCCTTTCTGAGAGACAGCCGTGGCTGATGAAATATACATGCGCATGTGCAGACGTTACAAAGGTTTAGAGCCCACTTTCTTAAAATGAGGTTTTCCTTATACTCTTCCAACAACATCTCACTTTAATAGCACTTCCAAACTGTCCAGTCTGGGACTTAAATAAAGGTGCATTATGGAACATGTTATGTGAAAAAAGTATTAAAGTAGTATGAAGCCTAGGCGTTAATTCAGCCTGGTAGACAAACCCCAGCGTCATCAACCTCCAGCCAATGATCGATCCTGAGAGGGCCACACCTCCACCTCAGCCATCAGCGTAAGAGCCGCACCTCCGTAGCAGCCAATCATCGCCATCGGTCCCGCTTTTAAGCCCCAGCAATCATGGTCCGTTCACTTCCCAGCTGCGATGCGAACCATCTCCGCCTCTTTCATCAACGGCTCCTACCTGCTGCATCATCACGGGTCTCCCACACCACCACCAGTGTCCAGGCTCCGGGGTAAGACATCCCTAACTCCAAGCTGTTCATCTCTACACTGACTATACATCGATGTCTACCGCCGGGGTCTGATCGCCAAAACATATCAATAAATCTCCCTAATTGCTGCTTTTGTCTGTGTGAGTCTATCCAGGTTGAAATGATATAAAGCTGCAGCTCGTCTGCTCATATACACTCACCAGCACAGTCACCAGCCAGGGTTATTATTAAACTCTTAATGTTTGTTTTTAAATCAATTCATGGACTTGCACCTTCCTATTTATGTGAAGTGCTCGTTGCACATCAGCCCTAGTTACGCTGCGGTCTGCAGGACAACAGCTGCTGGAGGTCCCCAGGACCTAAAGTAAGCAGTGTGGTGATCGTTCCTTTTCAGTGGCTGGTCCTCGGCTCTGGACACTCTACCATCACTGACCTGACACTGTTTAAAGCTAGGTTGAAAACATACCTGTTTAGATCTGCTTTTGACTGCTAACTGCACATGTGAAATGTTTTTTTCTATATGTGTTGAAATTGTTTTTATTACATTGCACTTATGGAAAGCACTTTGGTTCAGCAGGTGCTGTTGTAAAGCTCTATACAAATAAAGGTTGAATGATTAGTGCGTATTAGACCTTTTAGTGATCCAGCGGCTTTGTGGGTGGTTAGCAGGGCGCCTTTACTTTCCTTGACAGGCGTCTCTATGACGCTCCAGGAGTAATTGTTTTCAGGGTAGGATAGGTTTTTGCACAGAAATATAAAGGAGAAGCAGCGTTCGATCTTAACGTATACAGACAGTTAGCAAGTCGGCTAGTCCAGGAAACTTTTCAGAATCCATTAGCCTGCTCAATGTATTATTCCTATCAGCGTTAGTATTGGCCATCAAATATCACCAATTATTAATGATCCAGATGTTTTCAGCTGTTGCCAACCCATCAACCACATTTAGGCTGTTGATATGTTAATATTTAACATTAACATAATATATAATATGTTGATGTTAAATAAAACCACATATATTATATACAGTACATGCCATGAAAATGGACAGAACGTACCTCCACATACATTAGTATTGCGCCTGTCTTCCCTATTTTATTTGCACGGGGGATAGAACGTTCATTTGAAATCGTGTCCGGGATTCGACGGCTAACATAATGTGTGCATTTGTATGATTTCTATGCATCCAACCTCACAGAAGCCCTCAAATAAAATAGATCCTGGAGGCCACCATGATGGAAAGTAAAGGCACCATGCTAACCATCCATACCGCTGGGTCACTGATAGGTCAAATACACGATCTTTTTTGGCATAAAAGGGACCTTTAAAAAATAAATTCTTTAAAAATATTGTTAGAGATTTGGTCGCTGCAAACATTGGCAAATTGTTATGCCTTATTTTTATATTTTTTCTGTAATCTACAGCAAAAGTGTCAGTATCTTAAATGTTTTCCCCCTGTGTCTCACCTTAAAACAGTCATTGAAAAGAATTTAAAATATCAACATTCAGACTTGAGAACTGATACTTTCAATACAGACTCTAGTGTTGAAATATTGATGTATTCGCATCAATCTGATGGTGGCCCTGAGTCTGCAGCTGCTCCTGTCGGCCGATTCCCCAATACTGGATGGAGCTCCTCTTCAGCGCCTCCCGTTTTGAAATTAGTCACCTTTTAAATATTTCATCGCTCTTCTCGGCGGCGCGGTTATGAGGAAACCGTGTCCGTGGAGAGCCATCAGTATTTCAACCGCGGATAAAATATGACAGAAGCATTTCCCTGACACGGCGGATCGGCTGGATTTCCGCGCTGACGATGACGAGACCCGGGTTGAGAGATGGTGATTCTAAGCGGACCATTGATCTGCTTCTCAGGCCGCGTCCCGCTAAACAGTTATCAGTGAAATGACTGTGCGATTTCACACCTAACGGATACGGACATTTGTTAGGCTGAAGGGGTTTGACGCTGAAAAACACGTCAATGTATTTCACTTCATTCGCGCAGTTTGGAGTAATCCTGTTCACTTTGGTCGGTTCTTCTTCTGCCAGTGAAGCGCTCCTATTTGTAATTCCTGGATTGGGTTATTTTGCGTCGAGGATGAGAAACAAAACGGTCTTCCACATTTTCAAAAACCCATAATCCATCACGGACCAGTTCTGAGTGGGCACGGCACTGAGCTGCATTTCCTTCACTTGCACCTTTCACTTCCGCATAAGGAATGAGTGATGGAACCAACTAATTTTGGTTTGAGAACTCTTAATTCTAAAGCCCTATACCAGGGGTCACGAATTAAATTTCACCAAGGTCCGAAATGAAAAAAAAGGTCAAGCAAAGGTCCGGAACATACGGGGTTAATTCACGGTTATATCAGGATTTATACGCCTTTTTTAAAACTATTTCTGTGATTTGAAAATAATGCAATCAATTTAATCTTGTTATTGTTTTTTTGCTCTAAAAATAAGTTTTGGCTCCTAAATAGCAGAATGCATAGGCTACTGTAGCCTATTATACACAATGTGCACATAATATATGACAGTGATGTGTTTCTTTGCTCAGTTCAACAGACTGAGCCCTGTTTAGTTCAGGCTTAGTCCAGGTTTAGTCCTGGTTCAGACCTGCTCGGGAAACAACCGCGCTATTTACGCATTACGATCGCGCGTGCATATTTAATTAGGGCGTCCTCCGCTTTTGTTTTTAGCAAGCCATATTTCAGTCATTCCGAAACCGTTTCTAAAAATTTAAAAAGTATCATGAAGCTAAGATGTAGGACTTTCTCTTTCTGTTCGTCTGGGCTGTAGTTTATCGCTCTGGTGCAGTCAGAGAGGGAGAGGGAGGGAGAGCGAGAGAGGGAGAGAGAGCGCATACGCAGCTGCTCGTCTGAGGGGATTCAGGTCGGGTCCAAAGTTCGGATCCAAGGTCCGGAATGGCTGGCGCGTGGGTCCGGATCCGGACCGAGGTCCGCCGTTTAGTGACCTCTGCCCTATACGCATGGGATTAGAATGACCTCGGGACCTGAGGTAAAAAGTAAATATTACTGATGTCCTCTGAGTTTCCATTTCCATGTGAATCTGCCAGGTCAGTGATTTGGAAAGATTGATTTTTACTTTTAAGGTAATTCTGCAAACTCCGAAGTCCCCAGGTGATCCTAGTCCCTTGCAAATCGACATGTTGGAGTTTTTTGCGTAATGAAGTCTAATTAAGGGCAACAAGAATTCAAAATGTATTTACACAGTATATTTATTGTCAAGTAACTCATGCCCCTAGAGGCCATAAGCGCCACTGCAGGTGTAGTAGCATGTTGTGTTTTTTTACTCATGAATTGTCCGTGAGAGTAAATACTACGCTGACAGAAAAGACAAAGGGACAGAGGGATATTGTACATCCAATTACACAATGGAAATTATTGTTTTCACTCAAACTTGGCTGTAAATACTGTTTAAGTGGGGCTAGCCCGCAGTTAGCTTTGCCCGTTAGCCTGTTAGCTTCGTCTTCGTCATTCCATTACAATGGCCGCTAGCTGCTCTGCTATATGACCGCAACACTGGAGGCCGCCATTGCTCCGCCATTGCTGTAGTACCTCCATATCATCGCTAGGCCCCCATTGAAAAGTATTGGACTTTAGACACGTTAAAAACAACTTTAACGCCTGGTTTCTATTTTTTCAACACTTTCTACGGCTACATATTCCTCCTGAGATAACGCTGGGTTAGTCACAAAAAAAGAAACCAGGCTGGTTTTTGAAAGATTTTTTTTTTTAAATCTCGGACTGTTAGCATTGGAGCTGCGCGAGCTACACGTCACGCAAGGGCCGAGTCTACAGTGAAGTTCCCGCCCTTATGCCCTTATTAGGAACATGCTTCGTCAGAGCTGGGGAGGAGGAGTCTGTAAATCCGCCATGAATTCCCCCTCGAACGTGGTCATTATGGTAAACGGGGAGAAGTGAGGAGGAGTTGTCTATTCTTTTTAACGGTCTATGTTCCATTAGTGTGTATTGGGGCCTCTGACCCGGAGGCAGGGAAGTTGCAATTGTGGTTTTCTGGCCAGAGACACCAGGGAAAGATGAAAGACCCCCAATCATCCCATTAACACCCAGAGGGACTATGGAAAGGATTTATCGAGGTAAACAAGTTACTTAGTTCTTCTTTAAGCTATAGTGACAATGTCATGCTATCAAAGCATTACAACAACACAAATGCTATTTGTCTAGTAAGTATAAAAGAGAAAGAAAATGAAAAAAAAAAAAAAATTAACTTATATAGCGCTTTTCCACCTACATTAGGCACTCAAAGCGCTTTACAGCAAGGATCCACTCACCCATTCACACTCTCATTCATACACCAGTGTACGCAGACACTGGAGGCAAGTAGGGTGAAGTGTCTTGCCCAAGGACACAACGACAGTGTGCATTTTTGCGGGAGCTGGGATTCGAACCCATGACCTTCCGATCACGAGACGACCGCCTCTACCACCTGCGCCACCGTCACGCTGTTACACAGACATGAACCACAAGTACAGGTTTGGACACGTTTGATGCAAAGTTTAGACAGAGGAAGCAGCATCAGAGCGAACGGATTAAAGGAGAGAGGAAACAGCTGTTTTATGGTCAGAGCAAAAGCCCAGAGACGTGACACTTTATCGTAGCGAGCGCCACATGGTAAGAAACGAAATAAACAAACCTGATAGTTAAAGCTGGCAACAAGAATGGATAAAAGGCTTGTTATCATCAGTCATTATCTATCCATCATTTCTGGAAAAATGTCTGGGGTCATTCTAATACCGTGCAAATAGGGTTTATGTCTAAATGGATCGCCTAAAGTCTGACGTTGCGTAAAAGGAGCACGTGACTGCGTATCCGTCGCCAATCCCAAAAAATATTTTCCCAGGTCTGCAGGAGTGCGCCAACTTTCATGTGCTGTCTTTGCTAACAACATGAGTGCATTGCAACTATCGAACAAGTTGGCAGAGACACACACGCTGCCTTATCTTCATGAGAAACTGGCTCAAACAACAAACACAGAAGTTTACTTGACCGCTGCTTGTATCTATGTGTGACGCTCTGCCTCTTGAAACAGGCTGTGTTTGGCTAACTCTTATTGCTGTGAAGCTCGACTTCAAAGCAGGGAATGATGTTGTAACACACGCCAGCTGAATGCCAATGGGCTGTCTCCGCAACAAAATAAAAATAAATCTTTGACTGACAGCTCCTCGTCCTGATCCTTCTGCTCTGTGCCTGTGAGAGCAGCATTAGCATTAGCATTAGCAGGAGCTGCTGTCACTGAAGCTACAAGAGGAAAATGAAGAATGACAGGGATGGACTTTATTTCAGTCATGGATGACATGTTTATGGAAGCTTTCAAAAGAATATACTTTTGTGGGATAAGCAGACTTCTGTGGAGAGTTTATGTGGCAAGGTGGGATTTCTCAAATAATATAAAGGCCAAAAGAAACTAATATTGACAACGCCACAGTTGTCAGAGAGAATACTCCGGACCTCAAAGGCACGCAGGTTTGTTTTTGATTGGCATGCAGTCAATACTTAGCAAAATATACGTTTTATTCACCACATATTTTGTTTCAATACATTTATTTCTGTATTTTCATTTGTTGTTAACCTGTTACTTGCCATCCCCCCTGATCACAGGGCTAGGGTTAGGGTTAGCGTTGGGCGGTGACTCCCACCTGTGTGGTGTTTGCATGTTTTCCCCGTGTCTGCGTAGGTTTCCTCCATGTACTCTGGTTTCCCCTACCACTAAAAACATGTACAATAGTCCAGGATGAATGAGAGCTTCCTGGGCCTCAAATGGGAGCCAACCATCAGCTCCTTCATTAAGGCCCAGCAGAGGATGTTCTTCCTGCGGCAGCTGAGGAAACTTAAGCTGCCGACCAAGATGCTGTTGCAGTTCTACACTAGCCTGGTGAGACCAGAATGATTCCCCTCTGTATTTTTTTATCCAGCGGGGGATCAGTCTGGTCACCCCGCCCTCGTTCGCGGCTTCCGCAAAATCAATCCGTTCCCGTGCAATCAGATTCGTTTATTTGCCGTGACGCGGAAGTCCCCTCAATAACAATCTACGAACGCCGCACGAAAGAAAGAAAGCCTGTCTCCAATCGGCGGTAAATGACCAAAAACACATCGACAGTAGGTGAGTTTTGTGATTCATAATCCTGTGCAAATATTAACACAAAACCGCTAATAACACCGCATCAATGGCAGACGCCCGCCCTTCGCTGATTGGTTTACTCCGCTTCCTGTTTGCTTGCATATCTACCGCTGTGGGAAATGGATTTGACGCAACGGTGACCAGACTCACTCGCTGGTACAGCGGTGAGTCTGGTTTTTTCCAGGCTAGTTCTACACGGGCATCATCGAGTCCATCCTCACCTCCTCCATCACCGTGTGGTACCCCGGCGCAACAGACCGGGAAAGACATCGACTGCAGCGCATTGTGCGTGCTGCTGAGAAGGTGATTGACTGTGAGCTCCCATCTCTCCAGGACCTGTTCACCTCCAGGACCCGGAGGCGTGTGGGTCAGATCACAGCTGACCCTTCTCACCCTGGACACGGACTATTCACCCCTCTCCCCTCAGGCAGGAGGCTACGGTCTATCCAGACCCATAAATCCCACCACTTGAACAGTTTTTTCCCCTCCGCCATCAGACTCATGAACAGAAACAAGTCTCTGTAGCTTAGTTACAGACTCATGGATGTAATCTGCACTTGCACTGTGTGGTGTGTCCACACTTGGACCCACTGCTATCACTTATCACTAAATCACTTTATCACTTTATATGCCTACACATCTGTTAATACAATCACGCTGTTGTTCAATGTCAAATTGTTGTTGTCTTACCATATGTCACTTTTATTTTATCTTATTTAATATTTTTTATGCACACCCCTATAGCCTTATAGTTTAAAGTTTTTTATCTTATTTTTATCTTAACTCTGTGTTATATGTTTTATGTTGTACTTTGCACCGAGAAATATTCCTAGTTTGTGAACCTGTTATCAAACCATGGCAATAAAACCTATTCTGATTCTGATTCCTTTTCTAATTATTTACTATATTTTGATCCATTTGCATAGGTTAGGGGGGTAGAAAAGATATATATAGGTTACAGTAGAGTCGACCTTACAATCAGCAGATGATGGGCTGCAAAGCCTTATTTGGACTAATGACATTATTCTGTTTCTGAGAATGAGATCCTTTGGTTGGATAGTACATTTTAGCCTGATGTGACTGATTATGAAAAATACTTAGCTTTTGTATTTCTTGGTAGGTTGGTTTGGTGAGTGCTTCCTTAGGCCCGATTTAGCCTGATTTGATTTAGCCTTGGTGCTTTTTAAAGTTAGGGTCTGTAGAGTGTCATAAATATGATGTGTCTGTGTCTCAGGACGATTATCCAGTCAGAAAGCAGAATCAGCTCTTACTGTTGCCAGATCCCACAGTTTAAACCAGTCTGTAAATAAAATCCGTGCCAGTGGAGCCTCTAGTACCCTACAGCAGGGTCATACTCATTTTGGGTCATGGGCCGAAATTCAGCTCCCATGGCAGGTCGGAGGCCACATATAACGTAAAGAGGAAAATGCTATTGAGAGAACATTCTTCAATAAATGAAGAATAATAATGAGCAGTGATTTTAAAATAAAAGCCAGACAGGACTACAGCCTAATCAGTATGTAATAACAGCTTACATATTGCACTTTACCAGCTTGTGTCACAAGTTTCTCAAAGTGCTACCACGTGGCTATAATGTGTTGCTTATATTTCCTGATTTATTATTACCGCCTTTGCTCTGCCCGATGCCATCAGACCTCGAAGCTAAACAGGGAAGGGCCTGGTCAGTATATGCGAGACCGTTTGGTAACACCAGGAAGCCTGGGTGAATGTAGTGAGTGAGTGAGTGGTTGGTGGTCGGAGGGGCCGATGGCGCAGACTGGTTGCTTCACTTCTGTCAGTCTACCACGGGGCAGCTGTGGCTACAATAGTACAGTAGCTTACCATCACTGAGTATGGAGTGAATGAATAATGCAAAAAATTGTAAAGTGACTTTGAGCATCTGGAAAAGTGCTATATAAGACTAATGCATAATTATTATTATTATTATTTTCATTTTTATGTCAGTGCCCTCTGCAGGACACGTGTGGAATTATTAACCTTTTTTTTATTTGGTTGCCCCCTAGTGGCTGGAGTGAGCGCTCTGATTGTGTCTTTAAAAATTCATAACTCCACAGGGCTGCAACTAACGATTATTTTGGTAATTGATTAATCTGCAGATAATTTTTTACGGCTAATCAATTAATCGGTTGTTTAATTCTATTTTATACCACATAAAGCTAACGTGGTGGCATTTGAGGAGTCGCTGATGTAGTAAACTTAAGTCTCTAGCCCATTCCACTTGCATGGTCAGCTATTTCATGGGGTGGTATTTGTAAAAGGTTTGTTACTGTAAAACCCAGTCTAAACAAGCTACTGTGTGTGTACACTTTTAAAAATGTAATCCATTTCACATTTGGAAACGCTCCCTCATTAGACTGTTACCTCACCCAAGAGGACCTAGGTTCAGATATGTAACCAGAAGCGACATTTAAGTGCCGGTAATAATTCATCATTAAAGTTCACAGTTGAAACAGAGGGCGGCTGTAAATTTGAGGGTGGTGTAAAATGATACAAAAATGCTCTCTGTCTGAAGCGCACGGGGGATTTTTACAAGGAGGACCTGAGTTCACTTAATCTGTAATAATGTCCTTTGAAGGTGAGTTATGGCAGAACCAAGGGCAGCAATCAGCGACTTTTACTTGAGTAACGTGACAAAACTGGGTCGAACTTTGCTTTACGGCCCAGTAATGACATGGTGATGGAATTTTAATGTCATGTTAACCGGGGCGTGATGCAAAATACAGGAATTTACTGGAGCAGCTTTGGGATCCGCCTTCAACGCACCATAACAAGCTTAGTCTAAACCAGACTTCAACAGAGTCTTAAAAAAAACATGTACAAAACTTGGAAATGTGAGAACATAGAGCTGACTCTAGTCAAAACCATTTGTATTATTATTATTTTACTGCAGGATTGTTGGCTTGTAGGCTCTATTGGACAGGACAGCACAGAGTGAGAGATATTCAGCAAATTATCAGAGCCGGGACTCACATCCAGTGATTGCCAACCTTTTATAATCGTGACGCGGTTGTCTGCAATCCCCTCAATTTCCACTCAAACCATGGAGGACATGCCTCCCACATGATGTGGTGATGCCAGTAAAATGACCACTTTCTCAGTAAAGTGTAATGTTACCATCAGACCAGAAATCAGATTAAAGTTGCTTATACAAGTCACTGTGTGTTACTATTTTTTGTCATTTTCCTGGGTAAAAAGATATATTCTTCTTGTGTCTTGGGGAGTGATGTAATGTATGAGGCAAGTCATGCTTTCAACATGAAGACAACGCACATCCAGCACTCATGACACAAACAATGGAGAAGGAGAGAGATGTGTGTTTTATATAAATATAAAGTCATTACTTTGAGTTTGTGTCAACACTGATGATGTTACTGTTAAAATGCACTTCATCACAGTGAGTATTGGAAATAGCCGATGTCATTTGCATGTTGAGGTGAAGGTGTTGTCGGCACCTGCTGAATGTAACTAATGAAGAAACTTGGAGTTAAGTTATACTTTATTAATCTCTTAGGAAACTCGATTCTCTGCATTTGACCCATCCTCAAAGCAGCCAGCGTAGGCCGGCGCTCAGGGACACATCTCCAGATGTGGAGCCAGGCTGATGGTTAGAAACACCTGGCCGGAGGATTAACCTATTGTACATGTTTTTATTGGTAGGGGAAACCGGCCTGTCCAGGTGGGAATCGAACCCGGGACCTTCTAGCTGTGAAGCACGAGTGCTAACCGCTGCACCACCGTGCTGAAACCTAACTTAGTTTTAAAAACAAGTAACCACTGCCCTCAAAATATCTCGCAACTCTGGGAGAGTCCCCAGCCCCAGGTTGAAAACCACTGCATTACTGCTGGTGCATAAACTGAACAGTTCAGGTTTTTGCCAAAAGGACCGGCTTTCACACGGGACAGCTTTGGCTAAAATAACCTGGAAACTCTTTGGTACGGTAATCATAGACACCCAACTTATTCAGTGTTTATTTATTGCTTTATGTGGTTGAACCAGTGCATGTTAATGAACACGCCACACCGCCCAGTTATCCTGGCCTATTGTACATGTTTTTAGTGGTAGGAGAAACCAGAGGAAACCTACATAGACACAGGGAAGACATGCAAACTCCACACAGAAAGGCCCGTCAAACCCGGGACCCTCTAGCTGTGAAGCACTAGTGCTAACCACTGCGCCACAGTCCCAAGCGTGTAAATCAGGAGTGTTTCTGCAGACAAAGGTTTTTCAGCTATCGTCTTTCCTTGGTAATTTAAGTGTTGGAGGTTTCGCATTAATGATCTTTGTTTGGCAGCAGGAATATAAACCTCCATAACTTGTACACATCACCCATGTTTACTCTGAAAGGCTACTCTCATCTTGTTACAAAACACAAAGTACAGGCAACAAGTCAAGACCCTGTGTCTCTGATGAGGACACTGTGCATGGATAGACCTATAAAGACGTCTCCTGTTTGGACAGACGTCGCAGTAAATTTGTAATCTATCGGGCAGAGCTGTAGGAAATGACCGCTGCGTTGCCTCTCTTTTAAAAATCAGTCTGCAGATATGGGTCCGAGATGGATTGTTTATCCAACTGTGATCGGACTTTCAAACAGGAGCTTTTGGGAACGGCTCCCCCTCCCACTCCAGAATCTTAAAACAGACATCGGGGCCCAGCAGCCTCGCAGGCCGGCCGTCCCGATGCAGAACAGGCAGGGCTGGCTCGGCTTCAGGTTGAGCCGAGGACAAAAGAGAAGAAAGGCTGTTTTCTGCTTTTGTGAATTGTTTTAGCATAGTTGTCAAATCTAGTAGATCACAGCCGATAACGTCCGCAGAAAGGAATCGAAAAGGCGCGGAAACCCTGCAGCTATTCAGGCTGCGAGGAGGAATGGAGAGGCCAGAACAAAAACAGTCTGAAGGCTCGGGAGATAGCGGTGAAAAATTGCTATTCCGACGGCGCGGCGCTCCGGGGTAATGGGGGAGAGGGGGGGTGAGCGATGAGGACAGAGGGAGAGAGGAGGCGAGGAAAGGGCGCGAGGAATCTTCAGAAGAGAGGACAATATGAGTTTGACCTTCAGAGGAGCAGGGCGGCGGGGCCTGACCTGTGGCCTCTGTAAAGATACGATTACTCCAAAACATCCTGAAGACGAACACAGACGGGAGAGGAAGGGAGCCCATGGAGGCTAGTGTTTTCAGTGGTTAGTCTTTATGGGCGTTATAGTGTTACGTGATTAAAATATCAATATGGAGGAATTAAGGTGAGGGAATAGGGAGAAAATATTTAATTTAGAGGTAAAAACTTCAGCTGTAGATTATTGACATGAGGAAAACAATGTATATGAATACAAAAACTTTATTGTCCACCAAGGTGGAAATTTGTCTTTGGAATCACTTTTAAAACGCATAAAACAGATCAACATCATGTGGCACCCTGCCGTTGTAACTTAAAAAACATGATTAAAAGGCAAAGGGATGCAGGCTAATCCCGAAACAGGCAACAAGAAAGGACAGCTTCTATTACTAATTTAAAGAGTTTGCAGCTTTCAGCTTTTGCCCAGGGCACAAATGAGTTCTTAAAAATGTTTGTCTTTATGGATATGTCTCCGTCCTGACAGCAGTAGTTCAACTCATTGTCTAGTGCTGAGGTTCCCAACCTTTCTTCACAGCAATATTCAAAACAAAAAAAACTCTTTGGAGGTGGAAAGACTCCACCGCGCCCTGTGTGGCTGCAGCCGAGGTGCCGCTCCCGATGCCGACGGCTCCTTGGATGGTGTTTCCTTACCTGGTTTATCTGTACCCAGCCTTACCTCAGCCTTATCCCAGCCTTATGTCCATTGCGTCCATTGTTTTACCTTGAGTGTGTGTGGTGTGTCTCTGGGAAGGTGGGTGGGGAGAGTGTGAATGTGACAATGTGTTTGTACATACATACATACATACATGACATGTATGAAAAGCGCTTTATAAATAAAGATTGATTGATTGGAATCCATTTTTAAAAGTGTCTTTTGGAGTCGCCCTGGCCACCAGGGGGTGGTATTACAGGAATGTCAGCTCCCCGCCATGAGGACAAAGAGAAGCATATTCCTCGCCCACTGGTTTTAGACCATAGTTTTTGTGTTTTTGACAAACGTACGCAGTAATAATCGTTAAACGTCATTGTTGTGGGTTCTGTCTCTACTGTAAAGAAAAAGGGGGAAATTTTGACTTAATGCTACGATGTAATCCTTTCTGGAGTACTTCGACGTCCGCGCAGTATTATCGTCGAAGTACTCCGAGTACTCCACGATATTACTGCGTGGACATTGAAGTAGTCCAGGTGTTATTACGCCTCACAATATAGTTCCCCTTTTTATCCGCTTAGAAAATCGACATGTTTGATTTTGTGTAACTACACTTGGATCGTGTCACGTTTCACGTAACTGTATTTAAATAGTGAAAACGTGGAACAGCTTGGTAGCTTCTAACTTCACCCCAGTTTGGAGCTATACCTTTGCTGGGAGAGGCTAAATGCTAACAAGACCAAAGATATTGTTAGCATTTGGCCTCTCCCAGTATATTCTTATGGCTCCAACTGGGGTAAAGTTGGAAGCTACCACGCTCTCCCACGGGCACAAAGACCAGACAGGTACGTATCAACTTGTCTAAGCTTAGGTAAGAACATATCTCAGTATGGAAGAACGGTGGCCTGTTCCTTTAAGGCCTTCATTCTGGCGTAATTCTTTTTAGTGCCCTGTGGAAACCATGCTTGAAGAAGCCAAAGTAACTTTTAAATGTGGATGTCCACAGGATTCTGAAGAATTTCTCTAACATCTTCAAATACAACTTCAGTACAAATGTATCAGTCTTATTCCACACCCCGGGAGCTGGGCGGTAACACAAGCTCAGGTCGTTTACTTTGCCATATTTAATTTTCTTCCCAAAGTTTTGCCATTACTTTAATAGCCCCTTCCCCTCTTTGAAACAAACACATTAGCTCATGATTAGCGAACGCGCTCGCGGCCTCCCTTTCCCATAAACCATTTAGAAGACCGTGCTCCACAATGCAAATATGTTTATTAAAAACAAAAAGTCTCCGCTCCGTTTGCAGCTCTGACGGAATACCAATGCCGTTCATTCCTGCCTTTGGAAAACGCGCAGCCATAGACGAGTGGGCGCGTCGTGATTAAGATCTCACATCGCTGCGAGTTGTTAATGAGTGACGCTACATAACATCACACGTCTCATCTGGATAAATGACAAACTCGGCTCATAATGGAGTCAGGAGTCACCTTCTGTCTAATTGAGAAGCCGCCGCTCCGCCTCGCTTCCCCTCGGCAGTATTAGTATTCCAGGGCGCGCCGTGTTTACCGGCGGAAGTCATATCGGCGTGGCCATCGAGACTCCGGAGTGGAATACTAAAAGTGCTGCTGCTGCTGCTGCCAGGCACTCTGCGGCAGCGGCGGCGAGGCGGACATTTTTCTCATTTCCCGGCGACACGAGCGCGCGGGGAGAGGAGATATTAAAAGTGTGGAGTGTGGGCTGCTTACTGACACGGGGCTGCGGCACTTTCAGACAGAGTAAGTGGAGGCTAATGTCAAAATTTGGCGGAAGGATGGACAGGGCCGTGCGCAAACAGAGTCGGAGGAATGGCTTTCTGCTCGGGCCGTCTAATGGGAGCATAAAGTGGAGACAGGAGGTAAAACAATGAGAGGGGTATGTTTAGAGTCAATGAACTGACAAGGCGGGATTGTAGTGGAAGAACGTTAGCACAACACATTATTTCTCACGTCTCTAGACCAATGGTAAACACACTTTTCAAACTAGTTCTAATAACTTTACAAGTTCCACCAGATCTCAGCCAGGTCTGTATCCCGAGGCTAAAACTAATATTTAAACCAGGACTTAAAACTTGTAGTTCCAGTCGGGGCCTTCTGTATTGGGTGACCAGATGTCCCAGTTTGCCCGGGACAGTCCCAGTTTTGAGTCCAAATAGATTTCTCCATAACCATTGATTTGTGCCAGTTTGAGTCAGTTTCTGTCCCGGTTGTCCTGTTTTTTGGCCATTATAGTCCCCAGAATAACACACTTCCCTTCAGACAGAATGTTTTTGGCCCATATGAATATCAGTTACCAAGTATAAACCAATTAAAAATGTAAATTCTAGCATCTCCCCGATGCGGATGGATGCATGTCATGACACGTTAACAGTGTGCAGAAAAGACAGTGAAGATTTTCAACTCCTGCAGCATATTCCCAAATTGTTTCCCACTTTTTAAGTTGGAAAATCTGGTCACCCTACTTCTGTAGCAACCACTCTCTAAAATGCACATTAGAAAGGCGTTTGTTATCAAACCAGACGACAACCCAAACGCAAAATCCAAATGGATGTAAAAGATACTAGACTTACAGTTTGGAGCTATATGGCAGAGGTTCCCAAACTTTTAAGGACGCGCACCCCCAAAATCACTCGACCATCAGCTCGGGACCCCCTTCTGAGAAATGTAATTAGTATTTATAATAATTAATGTTCAAAACACTCGTAGTCCCGTACCTGTTCTCTGGCCAAGTCCCAGTGCTTTTGACACAGACAAAACCTTCTCCTGTCCTGCTTTTTGATCAAAGAAGGGAATATCAGTGAATAATAATGTACTTAATTTTTTGGCCTTGTTCTGACATTTCACAACAGAAATTTACTCAGCGGTTCTGATTGGCTGAAAGATCTGCCCATGCGTTGGTGTATTGTTAGCGGATTTCCGCGGTGAGAAAAACTAAGGGGCAGCTGCTGACGCACAGAAATGCCTGAGGGACATGCTGTCATTGTACTTGTACTACACATTTTGATTGGATAATCAGTCATGTTAGCTCTCACTCAGGCGTGCGACTAATGGGTGTGGCTTTATAACAGAAGGGCAGCTGGATCTGTGGAGCAGGCCCAAAGGAGGAGCAGCTCGCCAGGGTGTGTTCGAGGCACTTTTTAAGTAAGACCACCACTGGCAATACCAGTGACTTTGGATTCGATCGGATACCGAGTAATAACCGGAGCAAAAAGGTCCATATTGATCCAATACCGATCCCGGAAGTAGCTTCTTTCTTTTTTTGACACAAAACCACACAGCTGACTAAAACTGTCCCGTAGACTGGCATCATAATCGTGACTTTACACTCATCAGTGCGAGCTGCATTTATCAGATGAACGGTCAATTCTCACTTGTTGCAAATGACATGCCAGGTCTCATCCAGCTGCAGAGTTCACCCACTCTTTATCAATTCTGCATGACCCCTATTTTCTGCTACAGCAAGCACCCGGCAGATGTTAGATGTCTGGCCATGACAAACTTACGAAGCATGAAAAGCTGCTTTTAAAAGCTTGTCTAGAAGCAGACTCCGTTATTCTCATCCATATAGCAAAATCAGCAAAAACAAATCAATTTAATGCAGTTAGCTTTGACTTTAGTGCAAAAAGCTTTCACTTGTGTCGCCTGCTCCATTGTTGGGCTTATTCTTGAGTTCGTTCAGGGGAGTTCTGGGTAAAATTGATAGAAAAGAAAAATCCGTCTCTTTTCACAATTGAGATCCGGTTCGAACCATTCACCTAAAAGAGCCGTTTAAAAGAGCCACTCGGTCATAAACGTCACATCACCAGCTCCTACTGAACATAATTGTCTTGAATAAATCAGCCTTATACCCCTAATGAAGCGCCCCCTGCTGTCACAGTTCAACACTGTTACAGTTTAGAAGCATCATACACTGGATTATAGACCAGACACATCCAATATTGACCAAAAATGTCTGAATCGGCCTTAGAGAAACCCCTATCAGTCGACTTCTACTTGTTACATTGAATTAAGACGTGCCTCACAGTCTCTTCACGCTCACACTCAGCATCAGAGCGGAATTGATAGTTTCCTAAGAATCAGGAAGACCAAAATCTGGGCTATTATTGATAATGTTTGACAAAGCTGTGTTAGCGGTGTGGTCTGCGCCCTCATTGCCCCTGACAGGTCGCCTGTCAGGCTTTGGTTAATTGGTCAAAACCCTTAGGTCCTCGGGCCAGAACCTCCTCACTGTCCCAAGGACCCACTTTAAAACCAGAGGTGACCTGTCCTTTGAAGCTGTTGTTCCTAAACTGTGGAATGACCTTCCTCTGTCGCTACGTGTGACCGACACTGTCGATTCCTTTAAAAACAGCTGAAGACATGGCTGTTTGGACGAGCTTTTAGTTGAAAAGGCTGTGATTGTTTTAATGAATTGTTTTAATACATTTCACTGTAACCATTGTTATTTTTGTTGCCCCAGTGAAGCACTTTGTGATTTTATCTGTGAAAGGTGCTATAGAAATAAAGTTTCTTCTTCAAAAGCATAGACGGTGAAAAACATGGACGATGTAGCATCGCTATTAGCTGCTGAGGCCTAATAGGAAGTGGGTGCAGGCTCCGGGACGTCCTTGCTCTAATTAAGTTTCCATTGAAGCTTTTTTTTTTGTCTCTTTAAGGCGAGACACAGCAGGGGAAAACAGAGATAATTTTATGCAGTGGTCAGTGTGGAGATTTTTAGATAGTTTTCCCCCTTAACATCATCGTTTTCATGTCAGAGAATAAAAAAGAGCAAAAAGTCCAATTATAAACTCAAAAATATACCTGAAATTTGATCCTCTTATCCCCCGACTGTTTCATGATTGCCACAAAGTCACCCAGTCTGCCAAAATGGATTTGTTTCCATCATTTTGATGGTGTCTATATGGGTCTCAACGCCACTTATTGCCTGGGGATAAACTTAGTCTTTTACTAGTTGTGCAGATTAAAATTGGCCATTTTTTCAATTCAATTTAAAATACCTGGGGGAGGATGACTGTATTTCTCTTCAGCAGTAGGCTGAACTTGCTCATAACACCAAAAGGATCAGACAGAAAGTAGCAGAATGCCACAAAAGTCCCATCTTCCATCGTGTTTTTGACCGGTACTATATGTTATGTTAAGCTCCTCCTCTTCACCTACAAGTCCCTCCATAACCTGGCCCCGCCCTACCTCACCAAGCTCCTGCAACAACACCAGCCCACCCGCCACCTCCGCTCAGCCGACAGCAACCGCCTCACCCTCATCCACACTAACCGCCGGACATTGGGGGACCGAGCCTTTGCCATCGCCGCCCCCACCCTCTGGAACTCACTCCCACAGCCCATTAGAAACTCTGACTCACTACCTACCTTCAAATCAGTACTCAAAACCCACCTGTTCAAACTCGCTTTTCCTTAAACCCCTTTTTTGTTTTCTTTGTTCCCCATGTAAAGCGTGTTTGAGTGTCCAAAAAAGCGCTATACAAGTTTGATGTATTATTATTATTATTATTATTATTATTAAATAAAGTTTGAATCAAAAGAGCACTATTCCTTCTTTGCTTTGTCTGCAATGTCAGCATTGGACAGTGTACTAGCCAGGTGGTCCATATGGGTGTAGACCACAGATTACTGCCCAGGACACTGGTACCTGCCATCAGTTCCTGGCTTCAGCAGTGTGTTAAGGCTACGTGGGGGTCCAGTCAATCCTCCCCTTAGCTCTCTCAAGGATTTTGGGCTGAAATTGTAGGTTTTCCAGACAAGGCGGTGAAGGGCCTACTTGAAAATAAACGCCACCTCCCTCTGGACATTTAGCAACCCCACTTCTAATCTGTTAAAACACAACAAGTTATATCACTAGTGTTAGATACTGTAAGTAAATCTCCAACATTGACAGTGAAGTGTGGCTTACAGTGAAATGGTCTTATGAACGAGCCTCTGCTTGTAGGTAAGGATATCGCTCCACCTCTTTGGCCCAGGTTTACTGCAGCACCTTCTGCCCCCATTGCCACTGTTTTGTCCAGCCAGTTTGCAGATTCTGTCCCAAGACTGGTAAAAGCTTTTTTTCACAAAGGAATAAATGCCTTTAACACAAAATCATAAAACAATACACACAGCCTTCATGTTATTTAATCTAAGCATCTTAACAAAAACTAATGCTCAAAATCTTTTTAAATTAAATTTCAATAGCCCACCAATAGCCCATTTGACTGAGTTTTCAACGTGTCTTGGCCAGAAGGATTTGTGACTTGAATTTTGTGAAGGGCAGTTCCTCTTTTGCGATGTCATAAGCAGAGTTGAACTTGATAATCATTTTGTTGTTTTCTTCTGTTGCTGTTTTCAATTCGCTCACATGAAGACGGCAGTGTTTCAGAAGTCATGCAGCGGTCTCTGCAAGCTTCGTGCTTTTTGCTCTCTCCGTGCAGTCTCATACTTTCAGATTTAAATTGCGTTGAACCCGTTACAAATTTGGAATTACCAGCCGTAGTCACTCCGCATTTCTTACAATAAGTACAGGTCATAACAACACCGTCATACCTAAGCCAGGGTTATTGCTTCAACCAGTGGGACTGAAAACTGTGTTTTTCTTTTTCAGAAATTGTTCGCTCCATGCTTTTACTTTTTCATTTTAAATTTATGCATCCGCCAATATGTTTCCATTGTTTACACAGACCCGGCTTGCTCTACTGAAATGTGTGTTTGGTGCTGGTGTGTGTGTGTGTGTGTGCGTGTGACCGCTTCAGAGAAGAGCCCTGGAGACGCTGTTGGTACCATTCATCTTTTTAATTTTTTTTGCTCATACAAATGCGGCTACTTATTATTTCACTCGTATGTTCTCTAGAAATAGGGAGGCATTTTGGTCGCAGTCTAGAGACCTGATATTTATTATTGATTTGAAAGACAGCAGGATTCAGTGTAAAACCAGCGCATCTATATTTACTTATATTAGCCACATGCTTTAACGGTTTCCCTGACGCTGCACTTCCAGTCAACACAATGGGAAAAGGCAGGAGGAAATGTGTGTTTCTTTGGATTAAAACAACCTCAACAGTGATCGAAGAGGTGAAGATTCATAGACTCTGGAGAAGTTTGAAACAATGGATTGTACTGCGCAGACAAAAGTACGTCATGAACGCGGTAAGAGCAGGATTTACTTAAAGGGGGGGTATTAAGTAAAATCGACTTTTTCAAGCTTTACATCATGTTATTATGTCATTCCCTCATTAAACACATGCCTGGAGTGTTGCCTTGGCTCATTCACATATTTTTGAGTAATCAGTAAAAACTTAGACGGCAGCCATTTTAGGTGTAGCTATGCCTCAGTCCTCCTAGGAACGCCCCCACCTCCTGGAGACGCCTCTGGACCTTTCGTCACCAGCCAAGCCACCAACCACTGCTCCTCAGCTCAGCAGAGCCCCCTCCCCACACAGTAGTGTTGTTTAGATGCCACAGCAGTGTGCTGAAGGGGGCGTGTCGGAAAGCTTCTTAAAGAGACAGAGGCCTATTTCAAGACGTTCAGTACAGCCATTTTGAGAGAGCAATTTTATTCAAGGCAGTTATTTTAATTTACTGCATATACAGACCAACAGAAGGTTACGTCATCATTGTAGTATGCTATAGACTGGTGCTATGTGATTGAAAAAAGCATAATACCCCCTCTTTAAAAAAGATCTTAAAGCTAGAAGCGGTGAAAATCCTTTTTTTCTCTCAGCTGAACACAAACACACGTGCAGGCGTGCACACCGAAGTTTGCACAGCATTAGTGGCCATCTTACGCAGCTAGATTAAACATATTTTGAAAATAGTTCCAAAAGTTAGGCCTAACTCCAACGTGTGTGACTTGAGGTGACTTGCCGACCATAGTGTGACTTGACCCCATGACCAATTGACTTGGACTTGACTTGAGACTTGCATTTAGTGACTTACTCCCACCTCTGCCAAAAGATGACTATGGTATAGTTGTCGATGATGGAGATCCAACATGCAAATCCTGTTGCCGGGAAGTTTTATTGGTTTATTTGGTCGGGACAATGCATGTTAATGAACAAGCCACACCGCATTGTAGCCTTGGGATAATTTCCATCCGTCGTCCCCCATGCGCACTCTCAAACACACTCTCATTCATCCTGGACTATTGTACATGTTTTTAGTGGTAGGTTTACCCAGAGGAAACCTATGCAGACATGAGGAGAAAATGCAAACTCCACACAGAAAGGCCCGTCCAGGTGGGAATCGAACCGGGACCTTCTAGCTGTGAAGCACGAGCTCTAACCGCTGTACTACCGTGCCGGATGCTGCAGCTAAGGGCAATACGTCAAATATGATACAACACCTCAGAGATGATCCTCCTTTGCTGCATGTCCAGGTCATGAAAAGGGCATAATTCTCAATAAAGTTGCCCAAATGTTCAGAAATAGCCCCCAGAGCTCGCACAGGATGCAAACAAGGAGAAAATGCACTCCTCTGGTTCATCGTAATAAAGGTTTATAAACGAAAGTAAAACACACACGTGGATAATATCAATATGCACCTTCATCAAAACAAGCCAGAGACCCCAATCATGCTGTTGCATATTATATAGCAAAGTAAGGCTGCATGATACTGAAGTAACTTGTGATATGCGATACCGCTGTGCAATATTGTGATTATTTCACTAAACCGCGACATAGTCCATTGTAGTTTTTCAGCAAATTGTTGAGTTTGAAAAGAAATGTGTCAGTCTCAGTCAGATGAAGACTTTAGAGAGATATTGTTGCTCCTCATGATACAGATATTGCATCACCTAATAACGCAATACAGTATTTTTATAGATATATTGCGCAGCCCTATAGCAAATGACATGTTGCCATACCACAGAGTAGATAAACCTGGACTTCAGTATTTGACGAGAAAGGCTGGTCCGCAATACAAGGCACCATCACAAACCCACTTGTCAACAAGTGAAATACTATGATTGCACATGGAGGTGAGGGCAATCACATTGAAGACAATATAACAGAAATGGTTCAAAACATCCTTCAGGAGTGGGGGGTCTCAGATAACGTATCTGACATTACAACTAATAATGCTACAAATATGAAGACGGCTTTCACAATTGTTTCAAGTGTGTGGTTTTCTGAGATCTCAAAATACAAAGAGTGGATAAAGCTGTTAGAGCACTTAGTCCAGGCTTTCTCTGGAAAAAGAAGAGACTTGAAGAAGAAACAAGAGGAACTGAACAGATTGCGCATGCCCTCATTAATGATGTGGTCTCATGGTGGAGATCATCATTTGAGATGGTCCCAGATTCCTGGAGCAGCAGGAAGCAGTCTGTGCTGTTTTGGCAGCAGATAAAGGCTTATGGCAGTAAATCCTGAAAGATACTGACATCACTGTCTTGGAGGAGGTACTCCAGCTTCTGAAACCACTCAATGAGTTCACAGATGTAATTTGCACGAGCGAAGCAAGTCAAACGTGTCTTCTTTGAAGCCAGTACTTGAACACATAAATGGACAAATATTGTGCCAACACGAAGAAGACGGTGCATTTACCAAAGAGATGAAGAGTGCCGTGAGAAATGACCGGTTACTTCAGATGAGGTACACGGAGGAAATAAGAAGGATGTCGCATGTTTAGTTGAGCTCAGATTTGAGGCACTGACTCCAACAGGAACACCACAAGCTCAGCCTCATGCAGGCACCACATCTGGGGTCGGCCCATTAGTCCGACAACCCATTAGTCTGACGTCTCATTATTCCGAAAATGTCCCATTGAGTAGGGGTTGAAAAATAAAATGATGTTCAGGCAAGAGTCCACTGACCTTCAGGTTAGGGCCAGTGGTTGTATATGGCTCTCTAATCCACAACACAACTGGGTTAGAGATGTCGGACTAATGGCACCTCTGCTCAATGGGACATTTTCAGAATAATGAGACGTCGGACTAACCCCATCTGGTAACCCCAGATGTGGGGTTACCAATGGCATGGCAACCCCACATCTGGGGATGATGACAGTGTATAAGAGAGGACCAGCTCTGCATCTTCTATGAAGAAAGGCACAACACTGTCAGGACTCTTGCAACAGGTCAAAAGTTTCAAATTGATTATCTCTAAATGTATTTATTTTTCCCTATTCACCTGTCTCGCCTGAAGTCGAACACAGGCTTGTTATTCTGACCGACACTTCTTAACACTTGCAACATCGTGCTATTTTTCATTTTCGCCCTATTCTAAATAAAGGAGCTGGCTCCAAATTGCTAGCATGAACAAGCTTCAATTAGCCAGCACTGAACACTTGATCTCGGAGGTCAAAGTGTCCGAGCTCCGACCTGGAAATTTCAACTGGAACATGCACCAACTCCGTAATTCCAACTCGGAAACTCTGGACAGAATCACCAAATCCGTGAAGGAGCATTTAAAGATGCCTGCGCCCAAAATGACATGAAACAAATGTAAATCTTCCATAAATGACAGTATTTGGGAGATGTTTCCCAAACACACTTGTTAAATGTCAACGCGAAACAGATAAGCCTTACTGCTCTGTTGCTCACGTCTCAATTAACGGTTAAAAGGAAAAGATTAAACTACTGGAGCTGAAAAATCACTGTATTTACACCAGTTATTATAAATCCATGATACTGTATTATACCGTCACATGTGTTTGATATGGACAATATCTAAGGTTAGGGCCAGGAGTCGGAAAACGCTTAAGTTTAGAAACATAACAGTTAAGGTTAAGGTTAGGAAAAGGTTTGGGTTAAGTTTATTTAGACATGACATTTTAAAATCAAGTTTGTCTAATAACTAATCACTTGTTATAACTCTCAAACCATTACCAAGTGCATAAAATAAAATAAAAAACGTGTTGAGCCGTCGATCTGTTCAATAGACACTGCCTTTATAATATTACAATGAAGTTTCTCTGTAAACGGATTATGATGCTTTAACACGAGCGACAAAGTTGTAACTTTTGCGGACACGTCTTTCCCACCTTCATCGCTATTCTACAGTCTATGGTCATAATATGAAAGAAGGGCTGTGTACCGTTTTTTCGGTACTTTAACGATACGGGGTCGGCCCATTATTCCGACGTCTCATTAATCCGAAAATGTCCCATTGAGTAGGGGTTGAAAAATAAAATTAGGTTCAGGCAAGAGTCCACTGACCTTAAAGGAACAGGCCACCGTTTTTGCATACCGAGATATGTTCTTACCTGAGCTTAGACGAGTTGATGCTTAACTGTCTGGTCTTTGTGCGTGTGCTCACGCAAATGTTATTTAGCCTCTCCCAGCAAAGGTATAGCTCCAAACGGGGTGAAGTTAGAAGCTACCAAGCTGTTCCACGTTTTCCCTTTTTAAATACAGTTACGTGAGCATTTACATGATCCAAGTCTAGTTACACAAAATCAAACATGTCTAAGCGGATAAAAAAGGGGCACTATATTGTGAGGCGTAAAAACACTTGGAGTACTTTGATGATATTACTGCGCGGATGTCGAAGTACTCCAGGTGTTATTACGCCTCACAATACAGGTGCTCGTCATATAATTAGAATATCATGAAAAAGTTTTTATTTCTGTAATTCAACTTAAACTGTGAAACTAATATATGATATAGACTCATTACATGTAAAGTGACATTTGTCAAGTCTTTATATGTTATAATTTTGATGATTACGGCTTACAGTGCATTTTCAAAATATTCTAATTTTATGAGATTTTTAATTTGGAGTTTTTACAAGCTGAGCCATAATAATTAAAATTATAACAAATAAAGGCTATACATATCTCATTTTGCATGTAATGAGTCTATCATATATTAGGCTTCACAGTTTAAGTTGAATAACAGAAGTGAATGCACTTCATGATATTCTAATTATATGACGAGCACCTGTATGGTACCCCTTTTACTTGGATCGTGTAACTTTTCACGTAACTGTATTTAAAAGGGAAAACATGGAACAGCTTGGTAGCTTCTAACTTCACCCCAGTTTGGAGCTATACCTTTGCTGGGAGAGGCTAAATGCTAACAACATTTGACTTTGAATATTTGACTGAGCGCACGCACAAAGACCGGACAGTAATGCATCAGCTCGTCTAAGCTCTGGCCTGTTCCTTTAAGGTTAGAGCCAATGGTTGTATATGGCTCTCTAATCCACAACACAACTGGGTTGGACTAATGGCACCTCTGCTCAATGGGACATTTTCGGAATAATGAGACGTGGGACTAATGGGTTGTCGGACCAATGGCGTGGCACCAACGATACTTGGTTCACAATACTAATACCTGTCCGACAGCTTTTTTCAATATCAATACTAAAATATTTCTTGTCTAGAACCAGAAAACAAAACTATAACGTTTGTAAGATATTCAAATTTACAATATCAGGCTCATCTCCGATGTCAAGAAAAGGGTGAAAGATGGGGAATAATTTATTGAAAAATATGAGAAAACTGGGAGAAATTGTGGCAAAAAGTAGAAAAAAATGTGTAAAAGAAGAAAAAAGAAGTTGGGACAATGGGGCAAAGATTTTGAAAAAATGTGAGTAATAAAACATAAATACATTTTAAAAAATGGGGCAAACATTCAAGAATTTTTTTTTTGAAAAATATTATTTTCGGTACCTGTTTTGAATGCTTTAATTTTTTGCAATACCAGTAGTACCTCCATTTTTTTTCCTGATACTATACCGGTATTGTTTATTGTTTTTCTAATAATTCAAATATTAAGAGTTTAACAGCACTGTGCTAACTCACGCACATTAAACACACATGGTTAAATTGATGATTTGTCTAAAACGTTATAAACTGAAAAGTTATAAAATAATTGTGTCAAATTTTCAAGTATTGAGAGTTTTCTTTCTTGTCAAATACCCGCGCAACAAGTCAGTAGTTAGCACATAGCTGATTAGCCGGTGTCGTGCTTTTAAACTTCTTTTTTTTTTCTTTTTTTTTTTTTGAAACATCAATGCCAAAAATCAATGGGATATTTTACGTTGGATCCAGACACGTGACGGGGACTGTTGAGCTCTATATGAAAGTCTACAAAATTTACAGAACAAAGGAAGACAATAATTTCAGAGCAACCATCCCAAGCATTATGTAGCAAAGCAGGCCAGCCCCTTTTACTTTCTGTTCAACAGCAACAAACCAATCATGGCTCCCATACGTTTAATACTGATCCATTCAGATCCAAATCTTACTCAAATGTGGAAGCCGCTATCATTCCCAAACAAAATTTGCAACTTTCCTCAACTGTGGTTCTCCTGTTGCTTTGGCAGTAGAAGGTGTCGTTTCTACGTCTTCTGTGTGACCAGCCAGAGAAACACTTACCTGAAGACTAAAATGGCCTTTCACATAAACTGAGATGGGCCCTAGGCACTTTAGAAAATTCCTGTCGACGGGCCAGGACGATGCCATTGACCTGCGGTGTGTCTCCCTTTTCTCCCTCGCTTGTCCTGAACCTGTTTCCGCTGCGATGGTCATGTAACGGAGAACAAGGACAAGCTGAGTGCCTCTATGTGGTTGCCGTGCCCACCCCCATTCAGAGACCTTCCATCAAGCTCTCATAACAAGAAAAAACAAACACTAGAAAACAAACCAGACAGGGAAACAGGAAGCGGATCATGACATTTAGGTCTTTCTGAAACCATTGTTAGACCTGTTATGGTTGACCTTGAACGTGGTACTTATTGTTTGAGTATAAGTTTGAGGACCACTGATTTAAAGAACAGAAATATAAGTTTGCAAACACTTTTTATGTATTTGGTTTTCTTTATTTTCAACACTGTTGTGTACCATTGTGTGAGTCTCATTGAAGACATTAAACTATGAATGAACATGTGGGATTATGTAGGAAACTAAAAAAGGGTGAAATAACTCAAAATATGTTTTATATTTTTAATTATTCAATAATTGCCGCTCTTTATTCTTGGCAGTTTCTCAGTGAACTTCAGAAGGTCGTCTCTGAAATGGTTTTCAACAGTCTGAAGTGAAAACCATTTCTGATGACAACATCGTGAACCTCACTGAGACAAAAGTGCAAAGCAGTAATCATAGAAAAAGGCGGCTATTTCACCTTTTATTTTTTGTTTAAAACATATTTCATTTGTGTTCATTCATAAATGAATGCCTTCAGTGAGAATCTACAATGTAAGTAGCAGAGGTGGGAGTAAGTCAAATCAAGGCTAAGTCAATTGTTCATGGGATCATGTCACGCTACAGTCGGCAAGTCACCTCATGTCTCACCCGTTGGAGTTAGACCTAACTTTCTTCCTTATTTTCAATGTTGAATCTACTTGAACATATGCAAATAAAGAGCTTTCAAGAAATGTTGCGCTTTTGAAAAATTAGGCTAATATACTTTTCTTTTTTTTTACAAAATCTCATGGATTTGAATTTTAAGTCTAATCAATATTAAATAGTCACAAATGAGAAAAATATTTTTTTGAAGGCTCCAGTCTGTGTACCAAAAGTTGTTAAAATATACTAGGACAGTATTATAAGGCAGGGGGCCCGGGAGGGGGTTCTTTACAAAAATTGAACCTTTTAAACATGAGCTGTTTTCCCCTGCAATCCTAAAGATAAATATAAAATATTTTTCTTTTTGCATATTCTGACAGCTTCTGTGTCAGGGGTTCCCCTATAATGCCCCGGCCCCTATATGCCCGGATTTTCCCCTGCTGAAAGTGGATTCTGCAGTCTTCAGTCCTGTTGTCATTGGGCTCTGTAAATTTATCAAGTCTGTGAATCTTCACCTCTTCACTCACTGTCGAAATAATTTTAATGCATCCATGGGCGTCGGACTGGGGGGGTAAAGGGTACTGAGTACCCAGGGCCCAGAGCAGGGTAGGGGCCCTCAAAAGTCCTGCAAAAAGCGTTCTGTATTGTACTTTCTAAATTTCCTCATAATTGATATAAGAATTGAACACAACCAGGCTGAAATACAATGGTTGCCAGACAGAATTTTGCACAAACAATAATGATGGATGAATCTCAGGGCCCGGACACCCCTTTAAAAATGTGCCAAATGGTTTAGCCCACATAGCGGCGTTCAGCACCGGCGCTTCAACTCAACAGTGACTTTGATGAGGTGAGCTCTGCAATGCAATGACACCAGTGGCGTGCTGGGACCTCATTTCAGCCCGGGAATTTAGAGAAGACCGGCCCACCTTTCTGTGGGTTTATAGCTCAGTGATAGCGTGCTAGTCTCTGGTGCAGGAGGTCCCCGGTTCAAGTACAGCTTTGACATTTTTCCAACGCTTTCTCTTTTTACATGGGCCGCTGCACACACAGTCTGAGCCTGATACAACTCCACAATCAGCACCAAGTTATGAAGATAAAAATATTTGCCTCTTTCTCTCTTTACTCGCACGGACACTTGTCTCCGCAGGATTGGACTGCACCAACTTCAACTAAATTGGAGGGGTGTTCCACTTAAACACCCCTCTGAGTTAGTTCAATGTCAAATGGTATCTCCCCGCCAAAAGGATGAAAAGTTAGATGCGAAAATCTTTTCTGATTTTGACACATTTCCCCCTCGTGGGAGCGGCCCGGCCCTAAACAGGGCCGCGGCCCACCGGGAAACCTCCCGACTCTCCCTATGGCCAGCACGCCTCTGAATGACACAGAGCTAGGAAAGAGAAATATTAGTCTTGCCTCGCTCTTATGTGTTTTTATTTAACACTAGCCTATTCTAGCGGACCTTAGATGCAACCTTCTGTCATAAATGACAGTTAAACATGAGGTGAGGCGAGTCCCTGCCTCTGCCTGCTGAGGAGTGGAAGGTGCAGAGTCAGAGAAAGAGCCAGAGACAGAGCTCCTTCTCTCCTCGTTTTAATCTCTAAAGTTTCTCTTTCCGTATATTTATTGTAATTGACTGTCATCAGGCCACAGTGATGAAAGCCACAGGTCGTTCACGCTATTTTTGTGCGCATTTGGAGACTCTCATTATAAATGCTCAGCTTTGGAGACGAGTCAACGTGGTTCCAGTGAAAAGGTGGAGGGCTCGTGCCATTTAGTCTATTCCAGGGTAACTTTGTAGAACAAGCATTTACTGACAATACACTTGAAGGTAGGCTTCAATGTGAGAGACTAAATCAGGCTGAAGCCCTTGAGTTTTTTGTTCATGCCTGTGGGCCACAGAGACAACATACACCATCATTATTTTTTTTGTAAAATAGCATTTTAATGGATATTTTAAAGTCACACATTTGTTATTCCCAGCACAAAATCCTGTGTCCCTGGTGCAACCCTCCTGTTTAATGTGGTATGCTAATAATCATTATGTTCTATCTAAAACTAGCCATTTCAATTGGCCCAATGAAAGTAGAATATTCCACCACCAGTTTAAATATTTATATCACTACAGGATTAAAGGTTATTCCATTTCTGTAACAGGAGCCAAATCAGATGAAATTTCAACTCAAACATTGAGTACACAACAAACAAACAAACAAACCATGAACTAAGTATCCAGGACAAATCTGTGTTGAATATGTGTTTGTATATGAAGCGTTTTCTAAGGCCTGGTTAGGCTATATATAATAAAGTTATAATAGAAAATAAATAAACTGCACTGTCAAACTAAACCATTGTTATGTGGTTAAAAAACACAACATATTAAAGGTGAATTAACTGGGGAGAGGGAGGGGGGCCACCAAGATAGTTTGTACCCAGGGCCCAGGATTTTTGTGCTACGCCCCTGAAAGCATCCATGGAAATGCACATTCCCTCTTACCTTTTCCTCTCACCTCAAGTCACAAAAGGCAAGCATAAGTCAAGTCGAGTATTTTCCGAGCCTTTGTCAACTAAGTCTCAAGTCAGGCTACTTTTCTAGCATTTTTGTGAAAGTAACCCTGAAAAGTGATCCTGCAAGTTGTGAAACGTGCCTATAAACTCATCCTTTTGGAGAAAAAAGAAATGACATGTTACAAATATGTAAGGAAAATAAGAATGCCACCAAATGAAAATGTTAGTTTTCATTTGGTGGCTTTTACTTTCATGATTTGCAATAAACAAAAATCCGGTATAGGGCTTTTAAGTCTAACTCGATTCAAGCCATGTGACTCGGGTCTCCCACCTCTGCTGAATAGTCTTAGAATTAAAAAAAACACAAAACAATTCATTAACATTTTCTTCCAAACTTTTGACCAGTACTGTAACTCAGGACTGAAAAGGGCCAATATTTGTGAATTGCAGTTGATGTAAACTTTCAAAATACTCATTAACGGCCCTATACCTGATTGTTTTTATTATTATTTTTTTTCTAGTAGAGGAAGAAAATTATATTTGTCCTCCTTCAGCATTTTGTAAACTCGGGACATTTGAGGTAAAGATAGTCACAATTATAAAGCATCTGTATGAATTTTCCGTTAGTATTTCTGTGACCATTAAAAGCGACCCTGAAAGTTCTGAAATGCACTTATAAATGAATCCCTGTGATGAATGAGGATGTTAAAAATGTGTAGGAAAGTTTAGAATGGCTATTTCATAAAAAAACAAGAATTCGTGCCATTAATTGTAAGACATGGAAACAGTTTGCAACAGCTTGTGAAGGAGAAGCCTGAAGTGTGATATGAAGCCTCTGCCACGAATCATCAAATTCCATCCACATTCCTGACTCCGTCACAAATGTAGATTCGTAGCTATTTGTGGCGTTCGTGACTTGTCGTAGTTTTGTGTAAACTTACTGTAGCAGGCTGAACTTGCCACTAGATGGCGCCAGACCGAAAATTTAAATAGCCACTGCTTTAGCTACCCATCCTCTGCTTTCACTGTTACCGCCCCCACATATGCCGCCTCGCCGTCCCTCTTCTGGGTAGTCACAGAGCATTCGCTGCGGGCGGCTCACAGGTGATCCGTGTATTGTATTTATCGTAATTGCTGTTTAAAATGAGTTGCTGATCAGGCGATTGTACTACTTTTAGCTCCGGCCTGCACTGTGGTGTATAGAGGCTGGCTATGCGGCCGATGGGCTGGCTTTTGTCCTCCTTGTGGGTTCCTCTGGTTGTTTGTGTCCTGACAGCGCGTGCCTCTCTGCTCGGAGGAGGTACGTGTTGGTGTTGAGCCAGGCAGTAGTAAAAGTGTATTCGCTATAGTCTAATATTTCCTTTTAAAATAGGTCTCCACAACATCATAGCTGTCTCACCTTTTGGTAGCCCTTCGCCTGGGATACGTCTTGCCCATGTTCCTTTCTACATGGAGGCAGTATGTCTGTGAAACCTCTGTACCTCCATTCTCCTGTTTGGTCATGGATGTTAAGATGATCTGTGAACTCTAATTCAAATAGAATGCTACCATGTTTGTAGAATCAGAATCAGAATAGGTTTTATTGCCATGGTCATGAACAGGTTCACAACTAGGAATTTTACTCGGTACGTTGCACGCCAAACGTACCAGGGCGGCCGTTACATGGCGCCCCTTTTTGTTGCTGAAAGTAGAAATCACAATAAAGCAAAGCACATACATACACAATAATAGACAAGATTAGGAAACTACACATTACGGGCGGAAAACCTGCTCGATTTTTTTTCTTTTGTACAATATGGAGGGGAGTTGGGTAGAGATACTTGGTGAGTGAGGCGGACAGAGGGAGGGGGTAGGCTAAGGCAGGTCATGTACTGTATCTTGTTATGTAGGAGGCTCCTGGTCTTGGAGTGTTGTAGAGCCTCCTACATAACTCTGTAAAGGTTGTTACTAACCCTGATGAAATGAAATGCAACCAAAATAATTTATTGAACTTAACACAAAGTACATAAATGAAATACTATATTTTTCATAATGGAACTGTCCATGCCTCTTATTTAATCACGAAGCTGTGTGTCCTTTGGTGCTTGTTTATTCAAGCTAGCGTTGTCGGTGTTTTAGCTACTTTTAAAGGGGGGTATTATGTAAAATCGACTTTATCAAGCTTTATATCATGTTATTATGTCATTCCCTCATTAAACACATGCCTGGAGTGTTGCCTTGGCTCATTCACATATTTTTGAGTAATCAGTAAAAACTTAGACGGCAGCCATTTTAGGTGTAGCTATGCCTCAGTCCTCCTAGGAACGCCCCCACCTCCTGGAGACGCCTCTGGACCTTTCGTCACCAGCCAAGCCACCAACCACTGCTCCTCAGCTCAGCAGAGCCCCCTCCCCGCACAGTAGTGTTGTTTAGATGCCACAGCAGTGTGCTGAAGGGGGCGTGTCGGAAAGCTTCTTAAAGAGACAGAGGCCTATTTCAAGACGTTCAGTACAGCCATTTTGAGAGAGCAATTTTATTCAAGGCAGTTATTTTAATTTACTGCATATACAGACCAACAGAAGGTTACGTCATCATTGTAGTATGCTATAGACTGGTGCTATGTGATTGAAAAAAGCATAATACCCCCTCTTTAAGTATATTATGTTTAATTTCTAACACCTGAGCCACTCGTCTTGCCACACTACCATAAACAAATGAATGAACCTATCAGCTGGTTACCATGCGCTCGCACAGTTTCACTTTTGTTTTTACCGCGACATAAACGCGGCACTGCACATGGTTCCTTTAGGACTCTACCTTTGGCAACGTTGCACAATTATCATGAAAATGGAGACAATTTACTGAACCTGCCACTGACTTTGTGTGTCTTGGGCTGGATTTAACACTGAATGCTGCGTCTTTCGGTGCCATGCCATTAGTCCGACGCCCCATTAGTCCGATGTCTAATTAGTCAGAAAATGTACCATTGAGCAGAGGTGCCATTAGTCCGACATCTCTAACCCAGTTGTGTTGTGGATTAGAGAGCCATATACAACCATTGGCCCTAACCTTAATGTCAGTGGCCTGAACCTAATTTTATTTTTCAACCCCTATTCAATGGGACATTTTCGGACTAATGAGACCAACCCCGTGTCTTCAGTCTTTACCAGTGGGTTTGGCACACATTACACTCGGCTCATGAGACGTGACAGAAGATTACCGTGGGTCCTAAAATCCTTAACCCACCGTGAGCTTTCATACCCGCGATAATTGTAAAACTGGTTAATCTTGACATCCCTAGTCGGGACACTCAATTTGCGTGGTAATTTGGGGTTGTTGCAGCCTGAAAAGTCTGGGAATCACTGTGCTAGTGTGCAACAAACTGGCAGATGTTTACCTGCAACACCCAATCTATAACATTCCATCCCAAAGCCTAACGCATGCGGGCCACATTCTGCTGACGCGGTGGCTTCAGTGTCTGTCAGACTCTGCACTTGGCTTTAGCTTAGCGTCTCTTAAACACTCTTTCTGGTCACGCCGGGGCCTGCGTGCTCCGCCGTGTCACCTGTAATCAGCACAGGTGAACACATTAGCCTTTTGCAGACGTTTTTTTTTTTACAGGCTGTTAGCGAGGGTTAGGCCTGAGCGACTTCTGCAAGGTCAGACGTGTCATGCTGCACACACACACCTGCTTATCTCAAACTGCCTCCGCGGGTTTGATGAATGGCCGTGAAAGCTATTGTGTACATGCCAACCTGAACGTAACTCAGGCGCTACCAGGGGAGGGGAAAAGGTCTGTTTAAACTCCTTTCAAATGCACTTTGGTCCTGGTTTGATCTTGACCTGGTGGTACATGGAAGGTGAAATATTTAATGAGCTGATACTTGATGGAAAGGTTTAAGAACCACTGACTTAGTTGACAAGAGCAGAGTCAAAGTCTCCGGGCCTGATCTTCCGCTTGGCGCAAGGGAAGCGTTGCCCCAAAGGAGACGGTCCTCTTGCCTGTCCACAGCTGCTACGCTATGTAACACTGGTGAGAGGGCGTCGCTCATAGGGAAAGACATCGACTGAGGCGTGGTTTATTGCAAGCGGCACTGAGAGCGCTGATGTTCTTTTGCGTTTACATTGCGCTGCCTCATGTTCTTCCTTTAGCATTGTGGATTTTCTAGTTCCGAGACGTAAGGATCACAGGGAAAAAGGATTTTGTTCAATGAAGTCTATCAATAAGATGAACTTATTGATAGTTCATCTCATAAGTAGAATCTGTAGAGTCTGAAAAGCATATCGCGACTGTGCTTCTTATACAGTGTTATTAATGTCACTTCTGATAAAGAGAAAGCATATGTGCAAAACACAAGGTAATAAATAACGTTTGTATAACACGGTTGAGAATTGTTCCATATGTTAACATATAGGCTTACAATTGAGAGAGTGTTGGCACCAACATATCAAAGAGTTGCTAAGTTTGGCAATGATGCTGTTAATAATAGATGTCCACTACTGTAATGCTTACAGCAGCGGTTTTCCAGTTCAAGCTTGTACTAATTGATAACAAGGCAGAAATAGTTTTGAGGCCCTACTTTTGAAGCCTCAGTAGAACAGTTTTTAATGGTAAATTAGCAAGCAATGAATCAAATCAAAACTTCCACAGCATGATAAGCTTTTATAAGCTCTATCAGGTCAAACCAAAAACTTTACTTACCCCACCATGAGTTACACTGTTCGTGTCCCAAGAGAAAGAGATGTACAGCCGATCCCGCTGTGGTGCGGGTCTCCACTCGGCCATAACGCAATCCAAACATAAGCACGCATTCACCCCCACCACCCCTCTCCCTTGCCCTCGCCCCTTCCCAGAGGCAGAAAGAGTCTGGTTAGAAGATAATGGTTGTTCTACATAACATTGCCATTGGCCATGGGTGTCTGTCCAGCCCAAGTACAGCCCACTTAATGCACCAAGTCTGGAGCTGGAAGATATGAGAAAAGGACCTGTGTTGGGTTCCTGTTGACAGATATTGCATTGCCTCAAAACAATGAAAAAGCTTCACACGGATATACAAAAGAAAATTATGATAGGATTATGAAAAATGGGGGGGCTCCTACGTTCTACTTCGACTGACTCTTTTTTTGCTTTGCTTGCAAAATATATGGAAAACCGGACAATGCTTCTCTCACAAAAGGAGGATTCAGAAATTGGAAAAACCGAGCACTTCAAGGACCATGAGCATTCCAAACCCCACATCACAAACAATCCACATGAGCTCCAGATGAGACTCAAAACAAAAACAGCACTTGATCAGATTAATCTATATCTTGAGGAACAGCACTGGAAAGCCTTTAAAGGAGCTGTATCATGCTATTTTAGCCATTCCAAAGTAAAGTATAGGAATGTATATGATATATAGTGCTTTGCTGCTTGTATATTGTTTATTATTATTTTACTATAACTTTTTGTACTGTAGACCTTTTTGTGAAGCACTTTGGTCAACAACAGTTGTTTTAAATGTGCTATATAAATAAATTTGATTTGATTTGATTTGATATTGTACCTCTTTTTCCCCCTACTGTAAATATAGCTGCAAAAAGTGAAGTTACTTCACATAATGCAGTTATAAGGAGTTGACATGTGCAACAGTTTCATAAATGGCTAACACACACACTAACACACACGCTAACACGCTTTTGATTGACTCACCGCTCAGCCTGGCCTCCTCATCTGATTATGGGACATGGGTTGGTTATAAACGTTAATCCACTTTGATTCTGGCCAAGGTTCACCAAGCATCCATCAGGTTGGTTGATATAGTAGCTGAATCCCAGAAAGAAATTCCAACTTCTGGCGAGTGCACTCTTCTTTAGGAAGGTCGAATAGTCCTGTTCCTCTCGTAGGCAAATGCGCATCCGTGACATTATCGTTCGGTAAGAAAAAAGAACAGGCGTGTCCAGAGTAGGTTAGAAAGAGCTCAGTCTTCACAAACAAGACTTCTGTTCGGATCCATGGATCTATGTTCGGATCCTCCAGCCGGGGGTGCGTTTGTTAACCCTCCCGGGACAGCACAGAGCGTTGGAGAGTTCCTTTTTATTTTATTTTTTATTTCTCTCTTACAACAAAAATAATGAAAAAGCTGTTTTATAAATTAAAACCAGGCCGTAAGGCATTACATTACAGACGTAGAGCACTTCCGTTCCGTTGTGACGACACAACTGAACAGCTCAGTGGTTTACCAGGAGAGGGCGGAGCAGCTGCTCAGAGAGCAGGATTCAGGAGGATTACTTAGAACTGCGTGAATGAAGCCAAAAACCGCTCTGGGGGTGTTTTTGATAAGGAAATAGCATAACAACATGGCTAAAAACTCCAAAAAGTCGATTTTGCATGATATAGGACCTTTAAGGAGAGTTTAACAAAACACTACCTCAGCCCACCGATACAAAATAAAATTGTTGAATTTGTTGGAGGAAAAATATTAGGGGAAATAGTCAAAAGGGTACTTCTGTCATGTCCATTGGGCTAAGAGTTGTAAACTGTAAGCCATCAGAGGGTGTGTCAATCACCCAACATTTCAAGGTTTGTTGATGTGCAAGACAACAACTGGAAGGGGGTCTTTGTGAGACATTACTTGAGAGACTGTCTGATTTAAAGTTGAACATTGCAGACGGCTGTGGTCAGTCCTATGACAGTGACATACCATATGCAGGATGTTCAAGCAAGAATCCTCCAAAGATATTAGAATTTTCCCGTTTGTTTCTCGGGAGGAAAAGAAAGACCAATGCTTAAATGAAGAGCAAAACACAAGTAAGCATGTCACCAAGTTTAGTTTAGGGTAGGCTAATAGATATTTACAATTATTTACAATATTTACAATAGAGTGCACTTGAAGGAAGTAATATACTGTAAAAAAAAAAGACTGTAAAATGTACAGAAAAATCGCAACAGAATAGTAATGTAAGCATGAAAACAATATGTGACCCGCCATGGGAACCAGGGACACAAGTCGGCAACCCGTGTCTCGAGAAAAACGTAAACAAAGTATTAATTTTGAAAATTGGTGATTTTCACTTTTTTGCAGAATCGTTCAGTTGAAGTCACGAAGTAGCCTCTCCATGTTTAAGCTACCAGTATTGGTATATTTAAAAGCGTAAACTCTAAGGTTCAAACCGACTAGTTTCGGAGCTTGCAGTAGGGGCGTGACTTTGTCTCTGTGGCTTCATGACTATGCAACGCAATGCTGCTCTCAGAAGCTGCCGCTACTTACGCTGGAAAATGGACTTACATCGAGTTTGCTGAGCAGAAGGCACACAAAGGTTACCTCAGACGGGTGAGTGAAAGTTTTTTTTTTTTATCGCTGGTGGCTGCTGTGTTAATGGTTGTTTGATGGGGCTATTGTGCTGTTAGCTAACGTGGTACGTTAGCATGAGTCATGCATAGTAATGTAGTCACGAGGAATTAACCTGCTATTTACACAAAATCAAGGTCTCTACAAACTTAAACTACTCCATAAATGTAGTCAGCGCATACCTAGCTGACGCTCCGTCCTCCCGGCCGCCTCTCCCACTCAGCCCCGGGCTGAAGCTCCGTCCTCCCTGCCGCCTCTCTCTCAGCCCCGGGCCTGACTGTGTATAGCGCCAGCCTGTTCTGTGCTCCTTCAGCCCTCTGTGTCATTTTTCGGCTTGCCTCTTTTCTCTTGTGATGTGGTGCGCGTTCGTGAAGCGCTTTCTTTTCCCCGTGGACTTTAATTCCGTCCAAAAATGAAGGGGACTGGCGTGTACAGACTAGAGCATATGAGGGGAAGAGAGCAGACGTAAGGCAAAGTCACACAGAGGCACACATAGGCTACGTGAAAAATAGGAGACATAGCGCAACATGGAAGCGTTCTCTGGATCACAAGCTGCAAAACGCTGCTTTTTTGTGAAAATCCGACGCATATTTATGTCAAAAACCTGCTGTAAACATAATAAGTCGTGGCTGTGTACAATGAATGCGTTTACGGCGGCCCGCGGAGACCGCGTGTTAACCTGCGCAATGTCGGCTTTTTCCTCTCATGTGTAAGAGAATGTATTTGCATTACTGTCTCCCCGTGCCGCTGTGCTCTGAGCCCGGGTCCGAGACTGTCTGTCTGAGCACACCTCGGCAGACTCCGCTCAGGCCCGGGGCTCAGAGCGGAGGCTGCAGCTGCCTGTCCCCGCCCTGAGCCCACCGTGAGCGGGGTCTAACGGGCTGCAACAGAAGTAGTTCTGTAGGGTTTGGGCTGAGACCGAGTCCTGTTGTTTAGGTGTTACAAAACAGCATCAGTCTGTTACAAGTTACAGACACTTGTTGAAAAGTACAAATGTTACCATTATATTTTAGAGGATGCCAGGCAGGCTGAGTGCCAGCAGGAGCCACAGTATATTTGGAAACTTGCTTAATTTAATGAATACTTTTTCTTGGTAAAACTACAATGTGTCTTTTTTGATAGAGTTTATCGAAAGCACATTCATTCCTTTCTTTTCCCCAACACACAGACAAGTCAGGTATCGATAAGAGAATCGATAAAGAATCGAATCGATAGGTAACATTTTTGATGGCATTGATATCAATAAAATCTTATCAATTCCCATCCCTAATGACTACAATAATGTCCATATGCATACGATCACATTTCTAAGATGATGAGAGGATTTTCTCTGCAAGATTGGGTCCTATATTTACAAATATACTATTAAATTGCTCGACAACTTCACTCATATCATATCTATTTTGTCATCATCATTATGGATAATGTAATCTATAGGGCAGTTTATGGTTAGTCTTTTTTTAATTAGACTATTTAATACTTTCCATATTTCTGTAATCTTGTTTTTATTGCTTTCAAGCAGATTTGTTTAATAATCTTTCTTGCTAGCTCTTAATAGTTACCGATTTTTTTGTATCTCTTATATTTAATTTCATTTTTAGATTATCTATTTCTTAAGAATTGTCTGTACAGTTGATTACACTATGTCCATTATCTACATCGCAGCTACGTCTCCAAATATTATCAGATTTCCATGTGTTACACATCGTTGGAAAGCTTGGAGACTACATTTTAATAATCTGTGAAAATCTCAAAATGCCCCAGAACCGACTTGTGTCCCTGGTTCTAGTGACTGGTCACATATTTCAATGTTAAAATCACAATACAAATATTGTAATCTGTGAAACATAAGATTTTTGTTAAATTTACCACAAGAATGTGACTATGATCAAATTTACTTGAAAAAACTACAAATCACAGTAATAAAAACAGGAATAAAACTGTATGACTCATTATCAAAATCATTTAGTCAAAGTGATAAAATCTATAGTGTTTTTCAGTTTGTTTTTGAAAATACAATGTAACTGTCACTTAACAAGATGTGCTTTTTACATGAAGTTTAATACAATTGCTGATCGTCTTTAAATGTAAAATAAGAAGGTGCCAATGCAACCAAAGTCTCTGTGATCTCAATCTCATATTTTGTTGTCCTGCAGAGGCTGTACAACCTTTTCAGCTCTTCAGTTCAGCATTGGGCTAATATATGCTAATATACAGCAACAGGTCAAACAACTGACAATCAAATCTTTGTCTTTGACCAAATGGGAGGCAAGTATCGACACTAGTCCGGTACAATCTACCAGAGATCATTCAGGCACCGTCTGCTCTGCAAAATGCTTCAATACAGGAAAAGGACTGTGAGACAATTTTAACAGCAGCCAGCATAAAGAAAGAACCGATGACGGGGCATTTCCTGCTGTGCACAAATATCTGGTATAATGTGCTTTATTAGATCAATCGTGATAGCAAGTTGGTTCTCTTGAAGTCCTGCAAAGAGAAACACGTGCAGTCCAACAATACTTGGAACAGTTCAGGCAAAAGCTGGAGCCAAAACTGTTGCTAGAGAAGTAGCTGAAACTTTAGACATTGAGATGAGGTAAAACAACCCAGCACTGTCTGTATGAAAGCAGAGTTTCTATTCCAGAAGAAGAGTTGTTCCTCCCCCTGTTGGACAGCCCTGGCCAGCCTAAATGACAGGTTTTCCAGACTTGAAGATGTTTATAGTTTTCTTTTCTCAAAGGAAGAAATGCATGCACCAATTCAAAATGACACCCTAGCACAGAAGTGTAAAAAACTCGACAAAGCACTGCACGACATAGATTCTGAGGATTTAGTGCAGCCTACCATGTATTTTCGGATAATTTATCCTCCCCAAGGGAAATACTCAACTATATCTACAAGGAGCAGCTTTATACAAACCTTAGTTTGGGTCCTCTGTTAGTTCTAATTATAGAGAGTCTGCACATGGATTCTTTTCATTTTAAACTGAACCTACAACATTCCTTAATGAGTGTCATGCTTGTCTCTCTTCTGTCGTCGTCTACTCGTTTGTTTTTGTTGTAGCAAACGTACAATGCCCCGCAGCGAGTTCCGGCAACTTCCACTTCCCATACCTGTCAAGTTTTGCATTTGAAAACTGGACATTTTCTGGCGCCTGCTGTGAGCCGTTCAACCAGCCCAACCAAGCTCCAAGACGGGTCAAAATACGGTAGTTTCCCGACCAAAACAGGAGACTTGACAACTACGTAACCTCGTGACAACTGACACTCAGGCTTCTGCAGGTGGAAGTTCTCACAAGGCTAGCGACAGAGTTCAGTTTGGAGGGGCAGAGGAGTGTATTTTTTTAGTTTGTAATAATACAGGAAATTTACGGAAAGAACTAATACGGAAGGATGACTGGAAAGAGGGGTAAAATACGGTAGTTTCCCGGCCATAACGGGACACTTGAATGCCGCTTCCTGGTTTTGTCCTGCTCTCTGGGTCAATCGCATTCACAAATCAAATGATCCGATTCAGAGTTTGTCTTAACCGGCACAAGACCCACGTTTTCAGCCGAACCAACCATCACTTCTTTGGCCCAGATCAGAGTTCCTCAAAGGAACCGTACTATCTGAGCAAACGGGCCAGGATTTGGATCAAGAGGGGGTTGTGAATGCAAGCTTCTCAAATACTTCCAAGAAACAACGTTTTTGAGGATCAACTGTTAATACATGGACTAATTCATCCTTTTAACTTCACATATTTCAAAAAGTATTTAAAGTATTGATACATTATTAAAGCAGTACTAAGTAACGTGTTTACCTTAATAAATCCTTTCTGTAGTCCCTCTGGGGGTAATACAAGTGTTAATGGGATGATTGGGGGTCTTTCATCTCCCCCTGGTGTCTCTGGCCAGAAAACCATGCTTGCAACTTGACTGCCACCAGGGCGGAGCATCCAATACACACTAATAAAATCACGGCGAAGAAGCTAACAGGCTAACGGGCAAAGCTAACTGTGAGCTAGCGCCACTTTAAACAGTATTTACAGCCAAGTTTGAGTGAAAAAAATTATTTCCATTGTATAACTGGATGTACAACACCCCTCTCTCCCTTCACCTTTTCTGTCAGCGTAGTATTTACTCTCCAGGGCACTTAATAAGTTAAAAAATCGTAACTTGCTAAGACACCTGCAGTTGCGCTTTTGGCCTCTAGAGGCAAGAGTTACTTAGTACTGCTTTAAAGTATCGTGGCAAAAGTATTGCGATATATTGCAAAACGTTATTTTGTCCCAGCTCTACAATTTATCAACAGGGATTTCAAGCAGAGGTTCACATCCATCTGAAAACAGTCACTGCTTTAGGAGGTGATTTTCTCCTCCTTGGACGTTATTTCAACATTTTCTAGTTTTGAAATGACTTCACCACACTTTTCAATTGCATTCTCTTTGCTTAGACACCGACTGTGCTTTAAACTGTCACCAACCAGCACTGCATAAGGCATTTCTTTCCAAAGATGCCTCAAGCCTGAATCCAAGATTTAAGTACACTTTTCTGAGTGAAACTCTAGCTGCAGTCTGGCTCTCAGGAAACATGGCAGTAAATTGATAACTTGTATCCTCAGATGACTGGAGAGACTAATGTGGTTTTATTATTTTCAACACCCACGCTGCCTCCGCTTTAAGCACTTCATTTTTAGATGCAGTCCGGGGCTGCCAAAGTTGTCAACGAAGCTGTGTTTGAAGTTGTAATCATACTCTCGGAGATGCAAACTTAGGCGGTGTGCGTTGATGAATGTGCTGTTTGGAGTAGCAGTGGTGCGAGTTATTTTATTCACATCTCCAGACTCTGTTTTACGCATAACTTAAAATCTGCACACCTCAGGCCTGATTTTATTATAATATTCCTGTTTTTCTTGGATAATGCTGGTCAAACGTTAGTTCAGGGTTTAAAGTTCTCTGTCGCTGCGATGGATTTACGTCATTTGGAAACATTAGGGCAAAATGTCCGTAGAATTAATTCTCAGAAAAGTATGCAGTCCCTTTTTTTTTCTTTTGCCCAATTTTGCTATAATTTTCAGTCGTCTTCCTGAGTCGTGACTAGTTGAAGGCAGTCGCAGAGAGTCTCGTAGTGTGGGAGGGTCAACAACTGGATTTGCGTTCGAATCGTGTAAAAAGACGCAACTAGACCACAGTCGCAGGAAATGTGTGAATGTTCAGCCCAATTTTGGAGGCACAGGAAAAAGTGACACATGGGAAAACAGCGGCCCATAACAGAGTAGAATACACAGAGAGAAATGAAAAGGGAGGTAGATATGGTATTTGTCTGCCACAACAGCAGCACAAACAATCATGGCCACAGCGAGCCCCACGCAGACCACGGCAAACAGCACAACACTATATCACCAGCATTTTCCAGCCACATTTCAACCGCAAACAGATTTTAGCGACACTTACTGTGTGTTTGGGCAGTTCAGCTCCTTCTCTCCACTGTCTCCTCCGTCTCAGGGCTGGTGTCCATCTCCTTTTCTTATTAAATCCACTAAATATACATTGTACTTCTTCATGTCGCCGACTTTTAATTTCCATTTGACAGAACTATAAAGTTCAGCTCTGAACTGTGTTTGTGTCGACAGAGATCACATGACACTGTGAGCATGGGAAATACGTGTGTGTCCCGATTGGAAGCCTATCAATAGGCATGTTGGAGATGAGCCAGACGGACGTATTTTAGACAGACGTCTGCAGACACAAGGTGCTGGTTAGATTTCTGTCTGTCTTGCTTCAGACGGACTCTAATGTCACGGGCACATGGGGCATGAGACCAGCCGTCTGGATCAGCCGCTGCATCTCCCCAAAGGCTACTGCAGCTGCTCCATGGCCCCGTGCATGATGTCAGCAGCTCATGCTCAGGTGATTGGATACGAGTCTGCTGTGATCAGAAACATGTGACCCCCTCCTCTCTCCTCAGGGCAACGATCTAAACCAGGGGTGCTCAAAGTGGGGCCAAATTTGGCCCGCCGAAACAATTCTGTTGGCCCGCCATAGAGTGACCTACTTTTGCACTGTATGGTTAATACTAACTATTCCATTCATTCTCAATGGTAAATATGGATGCAGTATGCTTTTGGCCACCAGCGTCAAATTGGGGGCGCTGTTTCACTCCTTTCGCAAAGTTAAGGAAACACTGTTGTGGTGTCTTGGTGTTTATCACAGAGCGTTGTAGCATCAACTTTCCCAGTTTTCCAACTTTTATTGCAAAGTTTGTTGACATCAACATAGGTCATGTTAAAAATGGACTTATAAAAGAATTTATACTGAATTGACACTTTCAAAACGATCTAATATGGCATTTTCTTTGAGTTAAATGAATGAGGTAAAGTCACTGCACATACTGTAGGTGTTGTTTTTTACATTTTACATATTGCTACAATTGTTGATTTTGTTCCACTAAAACTAGGCTTTTGCCATAGTTAACATTTGTTTTAATATAGCATGTTATTTGCATAGATATAATCAAATGCATATACCATCCATCCATCCATCCATCTTCTTCCACTTGTCCGTTGCTGGGTCGTGGGGGCAGCTGTTGGAGCTGCACCAGCCCCTATGGCTCCTCCTGCAGGTGGTGGGTCCACAGAAGGACGGCCTCATGGTTCTAACCGGGCCTGTTGGTCTCTCATAAGGAGCTTCTATATAATGCATTATATAATGTATAATGCATATACTGAAAAATAAAATAAAGTAACTATTATTATTTGCAGTTATGTCTGTTTCACGCTTGACATCGGCGTGTTTGGCCCGCGACCCACAGGCACTTTTTCATTTTGGCCCTCGGAGACAAAAAGTTTGGGCACCCCCGCTCTAAACTATGACTGTTATTAAAGTTGGGTACTGCCCCCTGAAATAGACCTCATGTTTGATGCTTTTCAGAACAAACTAAATGATTTAAAGGAAATATTTTATCTCACAAACTTGAACAAACTAACAAATGGGAAAGTTTTTCTGACGATGGATGATGTCTCTGGAGTAAAGGAGACAGCAGGGGGGTAAATGACTTTTATTAGGATAAACACGAAATTAATGCAATATCTGAACGAGACGCTGCGTGATCTGAGGCCAGTCTCCCTGTTCTCTCAGACTGATTGAAGCACATTCCTTAACACCGCATTCACACCAAGCGAAAATATTTGTCTTTCCGTCGCTCAGCTTGTTCTACTTCCTTCGCCAGCTTTAGAGGCTGGTGGTGGCGAGACTGAGGCTGGAGTTCCTGTACAGCTCTTTGGTGGGGGAGAGGGCTGGTGGACTTTGAAGAACTGTGGACAGTTGGGGGGACGGGAGTTAGTTCTGTGTGTGGAGAGTTCTGGAGGTGTGCTAGTTAGGGGAAATGGATGATGTTAATAATAATTGGTTTTATGAGATGTATTGAGTAAGGAATTGACAATAAATGCATATGCAAAGTCAAATTCTCTTGCCCTCTCTCCCTCTCTCCCCCTCTCTCTTCTCGCTCTCCCATCTCTCCCCCCTCTTTTCTCTTCCCCATCTCTCTCTCATTTTTGTTGCTTTCTGGTCACATTTTTGTCGCTTTTTTTCAAGAAGCTTTCAGATTTGGGTAATGCCAAACTGGTGAGGTTGTTGTTACTGTGAACCATGTACTATGGAGTCTGGCCGCAGCTGGTGGCTGATCTCTGCTACAGTATAGCGTCAGCCGTTAGTCCCGTCCATGCCAGAGTGCACCTGCAGAGTGATAATGCGAGCCCTAATCTGCGTCGCGCGAGCCGACTGGGTAAGGAGGGTCATTTGTCTTCCCGCGCGGCGCCAGTGGAGCGGCCGCTCATTCTCGGAGCATAATAAGCAAACTGCCTGAGATGACGCGTCCTGACAGTGAGTAATGGGTGAGCGCTGAGAGCTGAAGGTTAAGTAAGCCTACGGATGTCACTGTGAACTCACTCTGTGCAAAGCAGAGGCAAAATCCGCCTTTATTATACACACACACACAACACGCGTGATACATATAAGGACGGATTTCTGTGAGAAAGTGGGGGTTCATTGTTTGAGAATGTCTGGCAAAGTTTAGATTTCCAAAGTAAGACTGGGGTAGAAGTACTGTCTCTGTATAAAATGTGTTTACTGCATTTAGACCCATCCGTCCAAACCTGTTGGACTTACCCAGACCTGGAACTAGTGATGTGGTATTCATGACTTAGTGTAACAATTTTTCCGAAATGACATATTTTTGGCCTGGAGGCATTAATGCACGCACCGTCTGAAGGCTTTTCACACTGAAAACTGTGGTTGCAGGCTCTTCTCCTTCGTTGTGGCAAACAATTAAAGAGCAGGTATTACAAGTGATGGGCAAAAGAACCCGGCGCTCCGGAGCTTGTATCGCTCTTCCTGAAGCAGATTTCTTCAAAACAAGAGCCTGTTTTGTAACAGCTGGTCATGTGAGTGTCAATTGTCTCAAAGTGCTTCATTCTGTGAGTTGCATATCAGTGTGTCAAAGGGGCTCATCGGCTCAGAGTGTTCTCAAATGTTTTCTGGTCCATATAGTGATGTAAATCCTTAGTGATAAATAAATGTGGTGCGTTTTCCATTTAACCGTGTTCATGTGGTGAAAGTGTCTGCTCCAGGCTGTGGGCCAGTCAGGATAAACACAAAGTCCTGCTTTTGGATGGCTGTCCAGGCGAGGGAAACGTAAGCGCCATCTACTGCAATCAGTGGTTAAGTTAGCGCTGACTGAATTAAAGGAACAGGCCACCGTTTTTCACATACTGAGATATATGTTCTTACCTGAGCTTAGACGAGTTGATGTGTACCTGTCTGGTCTTTGTGTGTGCCCTCAGTCACGCAAAACGACCAAAGATGTTGTTAGTATTTGACCTCAGCATATCCCTATGGCTCCAAATGGGGTGAAGTTAGAAGCGACCAAGCTCTTCCACGGGTACGCACAAAGACCAGACAGGTACGCATCAACTCGTCTAAGCTCAGGTGAGAACATATCTCAGTATGGAATAACGGTGGCCTGTTCCTTTAAATAAAAACATCACGCATTGATGTTCTGCCGACTGAGTAGGCCCCCGCCTACTGGAGCTCAGTGAAGCACAGACCCACGTTACAAAGAAAATGACTCTTATTTATCAGCCTATGTTTAATTTGATCAAACATCAATCTCAGGCTGCAAATAATAAAACCGCTACACATCTTCTTGAAACTTCTCCACATGATTGTGTTGGTGCTTCAGTTGTGTTTATGAGAAGTTGCAAAAGTGAAGTTTGTCTACAAGAGGTCAGTGTTTAAACAGAATGAAACAGCTATGAGACTTAGTTGTCCAAGAAGGAGTCACCCATGCGTAAAGTTGCCCAGAGCTAAAATGCAGCCCTGCCCTTGCAGTACATTTTTCGGTCCATAAGAGGTCATTATTTTCGGCATATTATTTTCATCGGTATATTATGTTCAAGACAAGTTGTTTATCCCTTTTGTTATTATAACGTGCACATTGCTAAATACTGGTTGACCTTGATTTATTATTCATATGTTGATTGTAATTATCCTTCCTTTTGCTGTTTTATAGAAACTACACGTAGCTACACACATACTCTGATAATTACCAACAACGATTGTTATGAATAAAGTTCTGGAAATACAAAGCTGTGGATTCCTCCATCATCTCAAGTCACCTTACCTTCTAACCGAGGATAGGAATATCTAGCTGTAACCCACCAGTCAACTACGCACGCACATTGTTCAGTTCAATTTTTTTTTTCCAAAAGTAGCGATGAAAAGCCTGACGCTGATAAAAACTGATAAAACACAGCCCGACAATGCTCCGAAGAGAACAGACCAGATGACAAATGTCTGTTTATTTCACTCATTAACATTGAGCTTTGCTCTGGTTCAACAGCAGTGACTCCTAAAGTTTGCGTAGCAAAGAAAGCAGCACACATGAATGCACATCTCATCTGGAGAAAATAAGCAACTTAGATACACACTGCATTTATCTGTCAGATAAAGGCATATCACTAAATTAAACTCAGATGGACGGCGCAAGGAGCTCGCTGTAAAGTCAGACCAGCGTGAGGGAGAAGAGACAGGAGCAGATGGAGCAGCCCTTGCTGTCACTTCAGTCTGAATGACTTAAACCCACGGAGGTGCTGGATACTTCCTACGCGGAAAAAGTAAAATGGATTTAACTGATCAGAAACTCACTTAGTTGTGGGGAAGTTGCGGTAAAGTTGGGGGCTTTTGGAAAATTGACTGTGTTGCACTGGTTTGCCACACCGTCTTTGCTCTGCCCAATCCTGTCAGACCTTGGAAGCTAAGCAGGGAAGAGCCTGGTCGGTACTTGGATGGGAGACCGTATGGGAACACCAGGAAGCCTGGGTGAATGTAGTGAGTGGTTGGTGGTGGTCGGAGGGGTCGGTAGCACAGACTGGTGCCTCGCTTCCGTCAGTCTACCCCAGGGCAGCTGTGGCTACAACAGTAACTTACCACTACCAAGTATGGAGTGAATGGATAATGATGACAGTGTAGCGCTTTGAGAAACTTGTATTGCACTTTATGTATTACCAAGTGTAAGGCATTATTAATATTATTATTGATTTTGCGTTAATAGATCTGGAGGGACTGGGTAATACTATCAAACATCTTTATCACTATCTTACACTTTGTTGGTTAGAAAATGCAATCCACAGGAAAGTTCTAATCTGGCAAGAGCCAGGTTGATATTACAGTGCCAATAAACATTAGCAATGACGCGCCGGCTTGAATCATTCGTTAAAATGATACATTTTTGGAGCAGCATTTGCTGCTGTTTGGATCAAGATACCGCAAATACATTCAATATTTCGTTTTGAAAAATGTTATGTGTGATGGTGATATGTGTTGCAGCACCTCATGTTTTTGTCACCGCTGATTTTTGTCATTGTTAATCAGTGTGTATTTGGCCCAAACTAATTTTGGCGGGAGCGGTTCAAGTTGGATTTTCGTGTGTTTGTGAACTCACAAATACCGCAAGAATTCATCTTGCAGGACAGGTAAGGAAAGCTTTTCCTATTGGTCAGTGTTATAGCCCAGGGATCCAGATTAGACGCAGAAAAGGGATGGACTTCAGAAAAATATGTTATTATGTACTTATGTTACGTCAAATTGCAGACTCCGGCGGTCAATTGTACGCCATTTACTAAATTTGTAACACATTTTCACTACAAGATGATCACTGATCATGATTTAAGGAGAAAGCTAGCTAAAAAATCTCAACATTGACCACTGCAATGTTTTCACTTACTCTCCTTGAAACAGTCAATTTTAACAAAATACATTTTGTCCTTTTCAAATTATATTTTTTCCAGTGTACTTTTTTAACAGACACGCTTAGACAGTGCCTCTGAGGCCCAGTTTGGGAACCACCGCCCGACAGCAGTCAAATCTCCACATGGATCATTAAAAGCATTTTGTGTGAATGTCAATAACACTAAATCTGAATTTCCTATATTGCTCAAAGTAAAGCCTCCATGTCTGACAGTTTTGTCCCGTATGGCCTTATGTTGCTCACGGTATAGCGTAGTTAGAACAAGGGTCTTAACTGCGGGGGCGTCTCGTGTGACGATGGTTTAAATGTTTCTGTTCAAACAAGAATATTATAAAAAACCCGGGGGATAAACAAACGCACTGTTCAGACAGCAGAGCCGCAGTGGGACGGGTGTCACGCGAGGACAGGCTGACAAACCTATTAGATGAGAGTTCGTGTTTCCAGGCAACGAAAAAACATCTTTTGGCCTGCAACCTTCAAAAAACAGCCAAATGTGTTGTTCCAAAGGCTTTTATTAAGTTGGCAAGTCGCGAAGAAAAAAAAAATGAATCAGCGCGTTTTAATTATGAAATGACTTTTCACACTCTTTGGGCACGATGAAACATTTATTTAATCAGCAACATTTTTCACATGAAATACTGGTTTTAATGATAATCCTACAAACAATTCCATTCAGTGAAGCAAGCACAATGGCTTAAGTGTTGGAGGGTGTTGTTACATGTGCAATCTGAAGAGATGATTGTCAAAAACACAAATTAGAGCCGCGCAACTGAGGAGAAGTACCTAACTGCAATATTTTTTGGCTCAGCATTGGGTTTGTGGGCTTTGAAATCCAGATTCTGCTTGTAGTGGAGGAATTGTGTGGAATTAAGAAGCCGTATGTTTATAAAAAGGGCAAAGGGCAGGTGAATCAAAGGAGAAAGCTAAACACTTTAAAAATTCCATAGAGCAAAATGCAGCATTGTTAAGAATATGACACCCCCTCTGACAAACAATATGATTTTTTTGGAGTTGCTTTTGTCCGCTGTAATAGGATTCCATGTTATGGGGTTCTTTCTGGAGTCTCCCCGAGCCACTAGGGGTTGGTCGGTACTTCAGAGGGAGCTTGTTTGGAAAAACTACACAAAACTCTATCTCTTATGAAATTATACACAAAAGTCTGTAACATACTGTACTTGTGAACGATTCCTTAATGTGTCTCAGTTCCCCTGAGGGTTAGGAAGTTGTTGGACGGCTAATCTTAAAGCTCTGGCTAAGCTCATTCCAATGTCGGTTCTGGAGATATCGGCCTTTTCTATCTGCCCATAGCCGATATTGTAAAACACCCAAATATAAGCCCAATATGTATGTCTCAGGCCCAAATCTGAGTAGTTGTTGATACTGAGCAGGGCTGGGTATTTTTATTTTATTTATTTTTATTTGACCTTTAATTAACTCATTGACTGCCAATGACGTCTGTAGACGTCAATTAGGTTTTTTGATGGGGCGGGGTTGAGAATGATCTGACGGAGGTAGTGTAAAAAATCATCTAGATCATCTAGGCTGCAGTAGTGAGTCATTTTTTATATGTGGATATGTGATCAGCTAAGAAGAAGACGCACACAAGAAGATCAGACACAACATGGGGAGACGCAAACGTGGTGGCAAGTCCAGCTTTTTCAAGCAGCTCACAGAGTATGTCTCGAGGTTTCACAGATAACACAGACTCACATGCCTGAGGGAGTAGTAGCTCACGCCTCATGGACACAGACAACAGCGAGTCGCATGCCAGAGCTAGTACCTCACGCGGGACCTCACGCGGGACCACAGCAGACCTCAGACAGTTCGGACTTCAGCGAGCCTGATCCCGATTCCTCTGATGAGTGGCTGCCATCCACATCAACTGACAGTAGCAGAGCCTCCTCACGAATCAGAAAGACCTAGCAGATCATCCTCTTACGCGTCAGGAAGACGTAGCAGGGCCTCCTCTTCTCATGTGTCAGGAGGACACGAGGGAGGTAAGTCGATCTAACGCTCATTGTTTGATATCTGTCGCGAGTTTGTTTCTCCCCCCTCCCCACTGGTATGTGCCATGGACTTACATGGCACATACCAGTTCATGTACTTTACATAGCGTTTTTTGCTAGTACTGATGTGAAGTAATTTTCACTTTACAGATGCATCCAAGAGCTCTCACACACCCACTTCTGTTGGCAGTGCGGAAAACAAAGGTAGAGAATAATTCTCCACATCACTTTTTCACATTGCTATTATTCCCCACACATTGTACAGTATATTGAACGTTACTGATTATGTCCTCTTTTGTAAGTCACTTTGGATAAAAGCGTCTGCTAAATGTAATGTAATGCTACTATGGCAAAAAAAATAAAAAATAAAATAGGATACGCGTGTTGTCACGTACTCCGTAACAATATATTGCCGATATGCTGCATTGAGCACAGCCTCATCAAATACACACTAATATTAACTCTCTTTTTTTTTTTCACATAAAAAGTTGCATAATGCAGCTTTAAGTGTCGTGTTCCGAGGGTGAGGGAAAGTGCATTGAAAGTCACATTTACCGGGGGAACCTCCAAGGGGCCCCTCATTGAAGACTGAGTGGAAGTGGGTATGGGGAAGGGAATGGTTTCAGAAAGGGCCATAGTCCATGTGCTGAGCCGAGGAGATCCTGCCTCTGGGCTGACGGGGAGCGGACGGTTAGCCCTGCCGCGCTGTCCCGTCTGCACCCATAAACTGGGATTGTGCTGACAACCCCAGATACATTAAACCTCCCATAAGCGCCTCGTTTAGCCTCACTTCAAAACGCTAACGGGCCTTTAACGGTCCCACAAGAATGCAGAGGAAACACGAGGGAGCAGTCTTTAAAAAACAGGGAGAGGAAGTGACTGGAGTGGAGTCCAGTTAGACGAGTACCACTGTTATGACATATTAAAACTGAGTGTTAATATTTAAAGCAGCGTCTCTGTGGAGCCCAGCCCCCAGGGAGGTTAAGTTATGACATCGACAAGATCGGCTTTGCTACAGAAATCTTTCTTTCAACCAAGTTCTACCACGCTCCCTGAATTAGCCTCACGGTTACCTCGCCTGAACCATATTCCGGAGTTGTAAGACACCTGCGCATCTTTGAGTTATCTTTGAGTTTTCCTTGAGTTTTCCTGAATTACTGTGTTGCTGTTGTTTTTTAATACTGGCCGATATGAACACAAATGAATGTCTCAATATTTTGGGTTATTGACTTAATAATAATAATAATAATAATAAACATCTTAATATGCATTGCTTTGTCGCTCGAAAAGATAATTGTCCTGAACAGACTACAAAGGAACAGTTTTACCCCACTTCTTTTTATAAAAATTCACTTTCCCCCCATTTCCTCTTCTATTTTCCCAATTTTTCCCCCATTTTCTCTCTACCCCCACCCCACCCATTTCCCCCACATGCTCTTTCTGAGCGTGTTCCTACAAATGTGCACTTAACATTAACTTAACACCTTAACATTTGGATCAGAAGCCATCTTTACACGCTCATTGTTATCGTTAATTATTTCATTAATGATTTCTAACCAGGCTTTGACACCACTTAAACGAGGTCGATGGGTGGACAATAGATGAAAACATCTAGATTCTTCATCATTTGTATAATGCGTTAAATTTCAAAAGTACAACGCCTCAGATTGGCGTCTTTTAGCATTAAATTGAGCTTTATTTTCATCTCATCTAATATGGTGCGGTCTAGTCACGTGGTTCATGGCTCAATGGTGATGTTTTGTGTGCTATTCCGAGGAACCAGGCTCAAGTAGGAACCACAAAAGGGAAATAAGTTGAACAGGTAAACAGCTTTTTGTCCCGATGTGGTGTCACAACGACGTACATGTCCAAAGAAAAGACATGCTCACAGTCCATGATGGAATGAGAGGGAAAGGAATCGTTTCCACCAGACCTTCTCCTCGCGGTATAAAAAGGTTTTAAAAGACAATGTAGAGGCATCTGATAAGTTGCAAAGTATATAACAACAATGGCATTGCTCTGATGAAACATTTCTCTGGTTCAGGAATAATCGGCGGCTTCTGAAGCCTTGGAAGTAGTCACTGGGGATATAGTGAAACACCAGAAGTCTACTGAGAGTTTGTTTACATGCATATGTGTGAAGGAACACTGGCTCTATCGACAGAATGATCAAAACAAGACAAGACAAAGCATAGTCCGAAAGATTTCTCGGCTAAAGAAACGCCTGCTCCAGAAATTCAAAATGAATTAAACAGGTAAACAGCTTTTTGTCCCGATGTGGTGTCCCAACGAAGTACATGTCCAAAGCTGTGAGAAATTCAAATGTATAATCACCTGTCCAGCTATCCTCCTCTGGACTCAGATTAAGTCATCCAAAACGTTCAAGCAAGACCGAAGAAAGAATGATTTCGCCCTGGCAACAAGTAATCACAGATGGCTCTGACCTTCTCACCAAGAAAAAGTAGTTCAATCAGCACATGTTACTGTCAAGATTAAAAGAAGAGGAGGAAATACTACTCCATGAAATGATGCAGCACTGCCTCTACATCAAAGACTCTTTGGCCAGACTCCAGTTCTTGCTCAGTACTGTTAAAAACCCCGCCAAGCTTGAATGGTATGTCTGAAGCAGCAGCAAGGGGCTTGTTTTCTTTGTTAACCCATTTAGGCCGGGAAAGCATTGCCGCATTTCTACCATTAAAGCCGGGGCCGCTCTGTGCAATTCTACCATTGAGGCCGGGAAAGCGTATACCTCATTTCTCGAGTATAAGGGTGTTTTTGCACCAATTGTCGGCCTTTGAGCCAATGAAATGCAACAGAATAGAGGCGCGGGAGCGTCAGCATCACAACACTTTTTGTTTTGTGTAATTTGGTGAAATATTTGTGGAGATATTCACTTTTTCGGGTTGCAACCCTGGTACAGTCCGTTTATGGAGCTTACACGTAAATGCGGCGCCGCAACACCCGATGTTCAGTTTCATTCGATCAAAAGGTTTGACTCAAAAACGATCAGAAAACAGCTGTTATGTTCTTTCCATCACGTACTTTTATTGAGAAGTCGAGTGTGGGACGAGAGGAGAGGAGAGCTGCGTCTTCTCCTCTGGCTGACAGCGCTGAGCAGCAGTGAGGGGAGGGGCTTTCTCTGAGGGGAGGGGCTTTCTCTGAGGGAGGGGCTTTCACTGAGGGGAGGGGCTTTCTCTGAGGGGAGGGGCTTTCTCCTCCTCCTGCTGTGTTTAGAGAAATCTGTTTGGAGCAGGAGACTCTGCCCTTCCCATCACCAGCTTTTTATTTCTTTATAGCTTAATTATTATTATATTTATTTCCCACGTTTCTATATAAAACTATTCATTAAATTGTATTTTAAAGAGTGGCTATTGTTTTGGGTTTAGAGAGAAGCTGCTAGACATTTTTGAAGTGACCTCAAAAGACAAATTACAAAGGTTTAACATAAACAATATAGGCCTATATTTTAGTATAATATGGCTATATACTTTATTTCACTTTGCTTTTACATATTTTATTTTTGTGAAGGTGTATCTAAATAAATCAAATTTCTCAGGAAAGCCACACATGTAAGCTCTCAAATACTTTTTGAATTGTGTTCCTGTCTGCTACAGAGGCTGAGAAATCAATCATTTAGTCGGCGTTGACACAATTGCTGAATACTTCAGGAACTTCAGGTTTTCTGGAACTTTCTGGAACTTCAGGTTTTCGGGGTCTTTTCTGAAATCGCCCATAGGTTTTCACAGGCCTTTTTTTCCAGGCGTTTCAGGCCTAAATGGGTTAAAGAGCCAACTAGAAGGCCTCAATCCCAAGAGAAATTGGTAGAGACTGTTTTAAGCTGCTAAAAATCTCTCCTGCATTCTGGACCTGAAAGTTGGTCGGCTGATGAAGACCCTGAGATCTAATCAATCGAGGTCTTTGAGTCCATAAACAGTGCCCTCAAACCTCTCCTCTCTTTCACTGATATCCTCTCAGGTGAAGATTATGTAAACAAGTCGTATCTCAAACCAGTCCTGCATCTGCTAAAGCACACAACTCTGGCTGAAAAGGAAGAAGACACTAACCTTACAAAAACAAATCAAGACAAAAATCCTCGATTATCTGGATACGCACTACAGTGACTCATCCACACAACTAACTAACATTAGTGCCAAGAAAGGTTTACAAGTTTAATTAAACCCTGGCCCAATGGCACAAACAGTTATGTTTATCATTTTTCCCCCAATTGTTTGTGTGTCAGATTTGATATCACATTTGGTTCATTTTCAAAAGTATTAAAGGTATAATGTTGGCTAAAGGTGTGTAATGTGTTTCTAGTGCACACAATTTCATATTTGTGTGCTTTTGTTTACAGATGTACAATACAGAGCCATAAATGACACTGGCAAATGTTTTTGTATGTATTTTTGTCATTTACATGTAGTGGATAATGTGTAATTGAAATAAAAAAATGTAAATTATTTTAATAGTGGAAAAAGCACAATGGCTAAAATCTACATGTTATTTTTGACAGGGCTAATTCATTCAATCCTAATAAATGAATACATAAACAAATGTGTCTAAATCTGTGTTAGAGAGCACTTCTCCTTCGTCAAGAGAATCCATCCCCCTCACAGCTGTGGCATATGAAGATGCTGCGACACGCAATACGAGCGTGCAGTTGGCATACTGACCAGGATGTGAACCTGTTCACTAACAATATATTCTGAGTCTGATCTGTGCACAATTAGTTTTGGCCAATGTTAATGCTAATTGAACTAACAACATAGTGGTGCAGCGAGTGACGTGACCTTGTCAGTTCTCTGTGACGGTCGTGATTGGTTCGGCCTTAGCCGCCAATCAGCAACTTGTTTACCGTGTGTGTCCAGACCCGCCTTCTTTCTTTGTAATCTGTGCTTTAAGGTTTATTTGAATTGGGCGGACATATTACTACATTGTTATTGTCTTTACTGTTGAAGCCACTGGGGGGCAGTGTGTTAGAAGGAGGAGTCAGATTGTGCGGAGGAAGTGCCGTTAAGAACATTCCAAGAGCACTGATTGGTTCGACAAGGACACGCCTACTTCATCATGTACTTTTGTGTTGCTCAGGGGGAGGGCCTCCCTCTCTTGCCCTCTCCTCGCTGATCGACCAACGTGTCCTTGGGACAGCCCGCATAACTTTTGTAGGGCCTCCCTCTCTTGCCCTCTCCTCGATGATTGACCAACGTGTCCTTGGGACAGCCCGCATAACTTTTGTTTTAGTTTGTAATTCAGGGAATAAAACAATCCATCCATCCATCCATTTTCTTCCCCTTTATCCGGGGCCGGGTCGCGGAGGCAGCAGTCTCAGCAGAGATGCCCAGACTTCCCGATCCACGCACACCACCTCCAGCTGTTCTGGGGGACCCTGAGGCGACACCAGGCCAGCTCGGAGACATAGAAATAAAACAATGATTTTGATTTGAATAGAACGAGTCTCCGTCTTCTGTCCATATAAAGAATACGCCGACACCATCCTTCCCAGTTACTGAGTGTTACGCTTTTCCCAAACAGTAACTTTGATGCACCTAATCGTCTACTTTCACGTGTAACTCCTGTTTTGCCCCAGCGGCGGTGACGTCAGGTGTGCAGAGTTCAGGTGAGGGGAAGTGGGGGCCTTTTATAGGCTAACTTAGCTGGATAAAACCAACCCCACTCCATTTAGCAAACCAGTCACATGGTCATTTGTCCGGATTTCATACCAGTAGATAAAGTTCCTTTCCATTGAACACAAGTATGTATGCACTTGTATGTGAACTGGTTACCATCTACTGTACGGCCAACACTCGCTCCTCAACACAACAATATTTCTTATTTCCATTTCACTTTGTTGTTGTTCTTGTTTGCTTGATCAAAGGTACCGCTGATAACCTGATATCACACTCGCCCTGTAAAAAACAAGATGGAGCAGCTAGAGATCAGAGGCGAGCTGATGAGGTGCGGTGAGCTGGGGATACACGCCTGGAAAAGGACAAGACGCGGTGAAATAAAAGATAATTATAGCACTCGGAATGGAAAAACAGACGGCTACATGCTAGGCCACTCTGAAGAGCATTCCAAGGTGAGCGTGTTAGGAGAGGAGACGCGTTGAAGAAATAGATCTGAAAGGCGAACGAGATCAAGAGGATTCATTACTGCTGTGTCTTAGGCTGTGCTATTAATACTCGCACTGTATTCCAATGTAGACGAGGCTGAGGCGAGCGATTTTCATTCAGGTGGAGCGGAGATTAAAAAGACGCAGTGATTTGAGAGTAAAGACAGTGAGCAAGAATGAGTCAAGGTTAATGGTCGATTAGTGCAGCATCAAAAATGTAATAACGTTGTCCTCGTTCAGTTACTTGTGCAGGTTATTGTCTTCACACTGTATATTTGATGAACCTTGTAGGACATTCAAGGAATGCCTCTATCTCCTTCCTAGTTACTGCCATTACGGAGGCAAAGTGTGGCAAATCGCTCTCGGTTTACAGCAAGATTTCCCAGGAAGATTGTAAAATAGCTTGAGGCATTGTTTTGCTGAGGTTACAAGCCTGTGATTCAAAATAGGGCTAAGCTAGGTCTCGTGAAGTCATATTTTGAGCCATTCAGAAGGGAGAATGAGTCCATGACATCATCAGGGCTTATGCTGCCTTCATGTGGTCTCGTACTTATGTGAAATACCACTTGTCGAGTAGAAAATTGCACATGACCGCCACCTCTCAGTGTTTTTCACTGGGACACTGGCTAATAACTTTGATACCCGAGCTTCCGCGATGAGAAGACCTTTGACTTTTCAACATGCCAGAGGCAGATGCTGAAGTTTCTAAATAGCCACAGTGGTGGGTTAGACTTAATCCTATTCATTTTAATCTGTGTGTCTCTCAAAGACTCATCTGTCATCAACATCTGTGGTCTTCGGCGCTGCTACAATTCTTCAAATGTGACCCGAGCCACGCAATTTTGACAAAAAAAATATAATTGCAATTTTTATGACAGATATTGTGATTTGATTTGGGGTTTTAATATTTATAAATATGGCTTACATTATATTTATTTATGTAATTGAGCATGGAGCTGCATATAAACTTCTAAAACTGCTATTAAACATCATGGTGCTCTGTTATTACATTTCAGCTTCATGCAGCAACAAGATACAAATCTACAGGAGGCAAAGAGGCATTTTAGAGTTGTCAGAAAAACATGCTTAGCTTTAATCATTCCCAAATAAACAAGGCGCTCTCACACTCTTTCTCCCTATTCAGCTACATAAGAGCATTCTCTGAATCACGCCACAAAACGCAGCTTATTTTATGAAAAGCCACTGTAAATTACTCACGGCCTAATCGGTCAAATGAAGTCACGAGAGCCAACGAGTCCGCTGGATGCATGTCATATGTCACCTGCAATCGTTTGCAGCATAGGGAGAAGGAAATCATTGCGCCCTACGGCTGAGATCCAGGCTAACTGGCATTCTCTGCTAATTTGCTCAACCTGCCCTCCAGGGCATATTTACCATCTAGGAAACCCATAGAAACGTAGGTTTCAGTCTATTTTTTGTCTGAATTGCTATAACTGCTGACCATTTTCTTACTGCAAACTCTTCTTTTTAGTGGTAGCTAACGTAAATAATCACTCAGCGTCCCACCAAGCAGAACATAGGTAATGACGTCTACCCTCCACAATGGTGCGCTCCAGGGCCGAAAGCGACATCACAATGTTTTGACCGATACAATAATACGCGAGTATTGCGATGAGCGGAGGCCATTGGATTTTGGCCTCCTACGTGTTCAAGCGTTGTGTGACCTTTGCCCTCGTGGCCCAAAGATGTTTGGAATTGCCCATACATGGCCCTGTTCAAAGCAGCCAGAGGGGGAAAACAAGGAAGAGGGAAGAAAAAAACTTTCTCCCATTTCGCCACCATTACTTTAACAGATTCTTAATAATGAATATATTTGTCTACTAAATAAAAATACAGAAACATAGAGATAAATACAAAAAAAAATGACAATACATTGATGACACAACTATACTAGGCTCTACAAAGACCTACAACTGCTCATATCAGAGGTCACAACAGAAATATACAAACTCAAAGAATGGTTTAACAGAAATAAACTATCGCTGAACTTATTGAAAACAAAAATGATTTTATTTGGCGGAATAGTGACACGTAGATTCAAATCAATATTGACAATGTACAGATAGAACAAGTAAAGGAATATACATTTCTGGGTGTGATCTTCACTTGGAAAAAAAAGGCTCCCGCACACTGTCTCACTCTTTTACTTGGCTTTTATTGCAGCAACGTTTCGGTCACTCTGACCTTCATCAAACTTGAAGTGTGCAGAGCTTCCACTTATTGGGTGTGATCTTCAATCATAAGGTTAGCTGGAGACCACAAATAAACATTATTCGTGGTAAAGTGATGAAAAATGTGGCCATAATGGGCAAGTGTAGAGTGGACCAAAAGGCTCTCTTCACCCTGTACTGTTCCTTAATCCTACAGTACATAAACTACTGCTCAGAGGTCTGGGGAAATACCTACAAGTCATTTGCTGGTTTTATATAGACTTCAAAAGAAGGCTATCAGAATTGTTCATAAAGTCGGGTATAGGGACCAATATACTGTTTTTAAAATCCAACACCATGAAACTTGATGACATCATAAAACTCAATTCCCTGCTACAGATATATAGAGCTGTAAATAACCAGCTCCCTAGTAACATACAATTAATGTTTGATAAAAGAGAGGGAAGATACGATCTAAGGGGAACTCATAATCTGAAAGTACAATGTATCCATTCCACCATAAAAAGTCATTGTATTACACGGAGTAAATCTGTGGAATAATTTAGATGAAGACTTAAAAGGTGCTGATAGTCTACAGCAATTCAAAAGACAGTATAAGAGAACTGTGTTTGAGAAGTATGCTGAAGACATGTGACCTTGTCTCTCAGTCACTCTCCTTAAGTAATCTGTATATTACTGTGAACTTGTGAAATACCACATCATTGCTGATATAATCAATTGTCATCAGGGTGGGGGCTCACTGGTGGGGGGCTACCGCCTCTACCAGCTTGTCACATAATACTCTGGCTTTTTAACACACCTCACAAATAAGGAAAACAATCCAAAACCACTGACAGAACAATCTCAACATTATTACAGTGGAAGCAGGTATGATAGAAATGAGAAACATGATAAATTTCAAGGTGATATTTTTTGAGAATGATACTTTTGAGAATGCTATTATTGTCATTGTTATTATGGTGATGAAAATATATTTATAATAAATATGTGCGCTAGTAATGTATGTGTGTATATGTATACATATGTCTGTATGTGTATATATATGTATATCTAAAACACTATGACTACTTAAACAATAAGTAAATAAATAGAATGGTGACCAAAATGGTAATATAAGCAATGATAAAAAAATAAGAGAAAATTATAAAACTCAGAAATCACAAACTTTTCTATTTGTATTGTATTGTATTGTATTGTATTGTATTGTATTGTATTGTATTTTGAAATTGGGGTGGGCACTTATAAGCGTTCTTGCTTCGGCCTACTCCTTTTGAGTTATTATTTATTTTTATTTTTATAGTTTTTTTGTGATAATGTAAATGTAATGATGTAAATATTGTAAATAATAATGCACTGTAAATAATAGCTCAAATAAAATGTGTGTTTATAATCCACCAGAAAACGGCTAAAAAGAGTAAAAATTGTGATTCCCATGAGAGGTTTTCTTCCCCCTAGGCCACGCCCTCTTGTATGATGCGTTTCTGTCTGTATCTATGGGTCACATTTCAAAAATTCAATCTGTGTTGTTCGGACAATCATGAGATCAGGTACACTGGGTTAAAAAAATAAAATAAAATAAAGAGCCTAAAGGCTCACTTTGGGCTGCTGTCTGATCGTAGCCTGGAGTTCATGTGTTGAAGTTGTATTGAATAGAATAAAAACAGTCAGCAAAACGCATTATTAATCATTGAATAAGAAAACAGTGTTGCACCACAGCGAGCTCCCCCGGGCTTCAGACAGAGCTAACAGCTCCATTGTTAACATCCACCTGTGCCCTGATAACACCGGCGTGCGATTATGTGAGTACGGAGTTATGAATATTTAGAACAGCAGACCTGCGCGAGGACATGCAGCCTGACCCTGGACAATGGGCCGGTATAAACAGAAGCAGCTGGCATTGTGTCGGCTAATGAGAGACCCTTATCTGCCCCTTGTTACACCCCCCACCCCGCCCCATACGCAGGCACGCAGGTTTATGGTTCCTGTGGGGACATTACATCAATCTACACTCGTTCATGTAGCTGGATTTTAACCTTCAAGGGTCGATATTGTACTAAATCGCCACCATGTCATTCACCGTCAAACTCGCTCGGTCACTTTTTCAAAGTTACATGTACTTAATTACAGACTTCAAGGTCATTCACTTGGTCACTAACCTGGAGCAAAATCAATTTGATACACTTTTTCACATGGTACATGTTGTTCCTGACATAGTTGGGAGTTGGATTTTGACCCATTCATGAACGTATGGGTGAATCTTTGAATCTTACGACGCGACTAGATGGAAGTGCAACGGTAATAATAAGTAAGTAATATTTATTTATATAGCACCTTTCACAGACAGAAGTCACAAAGTGCTTCACAAAAATACATACAATACAATACAAATTACAGTTACAGTCACAGAATATGATGGTCATAAAACAACCCTTTATCACTAATTTAAAATGCTTTCTGAAATAAACAGGTTTTCAGTTGGCTCTTAAAAGCATCAACAGAATCAAGCAAACGTAAGGAAAGCGGAAGATCGTTCCAGAGCGTTGGCGCGACCGCCTGGAAGGAGCGATCTCCTCTGGTCTTGAAACGAGTACGAGGGACCATGAGCAGGTTCTCCGAGAGGGGGTATAAGGACACAACAAGTCTCTAATGTAGGAGGGAGCCTGGCCATGCAAGGCTCTGAAGGTCTTTTAGAACGGGAGTAATATGAGCCCTTCTGTTTGTGCGAGTCAGTAACCTCGCCGCAGAGTTTTGTACCTGCTGAAGACGAGACAGCGCCTTTTTGTTTAGACAAGAGAATAAGCTGTTACAATAGTCTAAACGGGAAGACACAAAGGCGTGGATAATCATTTCAAGATCATCTCTGGACACAATTGATCTAAGTTTAGAGATTTTCCTCAGCTGGTAACAGTTCCTTGTCAGCGGTTTAGAGTGATGCTCTAAGGACATTGCTTTGTCAAAGTTAACGCCTAGATTTCTAAGGCTTGTTTTAGCAGACAAACTCAGGTCACCCAAATACTGGTGAACACCAGCACCTCCGTTTTGTCTGAGTTTAGTTGCAGGGAATTTGCACCGAGTGCCACTGTCTACAATGCAGCTACAGTTTACTCCCAATCATTTCCAATTCGCCGCAACAAAGTCACTGTCCTCACATATCAATTCCTCACTTCCAAAGTACGTGTGTGGCATTACGAGGGAACTGCAGGTGAATTTGTAGCTATTGTTGTCAACAACACCAGCTAGGGTAGGCCTAGGACCCAGCACAAGGCAGACACAGGCTCATTTTACCTTTTTAAATACGGGGCAGAGACAGGAACTTTAAATATACATCTTTTAAAATACTTACTTACTTGCTTAAAACAACATCACACAAAATGAGTTACAAAATATAAAACAAAATGCAAATAACTCAAGCACAATACAAGGTCAAAATAAATCAAATCCAGTTATTGACAGTAAAAATGTACAGTATTTACAAAACCCATTAACCTATAGTCTGTTTGAACACGCTGGACTGAGAGAGCCCAGGCTCCCAACCCAAACTGAACTGGAACAGCTCGTAACAGTCAAACCCAGAATAGAGGCTACTTGGGTAGTTACAAGAAACCTTACGACATTACGAAGTTGGAACTCGGGGGAAACCCAAAACAGACAATAGATGGTTATCAGATTTGTAGGGCATCCACAACAGCAGAGGTGGGAGGAGTTCCAACCGTGGCCAGCGCGGTGATTGGTGTGGGCCAAGAGGTAGTTCGGAGCCGACACGGGAGTGAGGACCGAATGATTAACATTTGGGGGGAGTCATGCAGAAACCAGCAACTCACCAGTCAGGAGAAACACCGCTCTCGAGACCCCGACTGAGGCCTCTGCACTGAACGCCTGCAAAAATGCCTACAGAAGCGCCACACTACACAAGGAAGAGGCATTAGGTGGCTCGTGAGTAACAAGCGTGCACAGTACAATGGCATGCCATTGGTCCAACAACCCATTAGTCTGATGTCTCATTATTCTGAAAATGTACCATTGAGCAGAGGTGCCATTAGTCTGACATGTCTTTAGTCAGAAAAAAACAGGCCCATTGGTCCGAAGTCCCATTGGTCTGACCATAAACACCCTAACCCTAATATTAATTAGCATTACAAACAATCAAACAGGCTGAATAAATAAATGTCATGTGAAAGAGCTATTCTCTTCTCTTCAGCGGACTTGGAGCAGGCATAAACTCCTACGATGTGTGTGTAAACTCTGAGCACTTCTCTGCTGTTTATGGTCGGACCAACAGGACTTTGGACCAGTGGGTCTGTTTTTTCTGACTAAAGAGATGTCGGACTAATGGCAGCCCTACTCGATGTGACATTGTCGGAATAATGAGACGTCAGACTAATGGGCCGACCCCCACAGTACAGCGGCATAAGCAGCCAACAACTTTCCAACTCACCCACGAGGAGTAAAACAGTATTCCCAAAAGCTGCAGCCACCACTCCATGGACCAAGGGAAGAGGAGAGAGATCCGTGCACGGCAGAGACTGAAGAGGATCTGAGCCCAGATCAGTGCCAAGCCAGGTGCGCGAGGAGAAGTGCTCCAAGAAACAGGTATGGGGAGGGCAGACACACACTGTGTGGAGTTTGCATGTTCTCCCCGTCTCTGCGTAGGTTTCCTCCGGGTACTCCGGTTTCCCCTACCACTAAAAACATGTACAATAGGCCAGGATGAATGACAGTGTGATTAAGAGTGCACATGGGGGACGACGGATGGAAAATAGCCCAAGGCTACAATCCGGTGTGGCTTGTTCATTAACATGCACTGTCCCGACCAAATAAACCAATAAACTAAACTTAAAGCAGTACTAAGTAACTTGTTTACCTTAATAAATCCTTTCCGTAGTCCCTCTGGGGGTAATACAAGTATTAATGGGATGATTGAAGGGTCTTTCATCTCCCCCTGGTGTCTCTGGCCAGAAAACCCCAATTGCAACTTGACTGCCACCGGACCAGAGCAACCAATACACACTAATGGAATCACGAAGAAGAAGCTAACAGGCTAACTGCGGGCTGGCGCCACTTAAACAGTATTTACAGCCAAGTTTGAGTGAAAAAAAATATTTCCATTGTGTAATTGGATGTACAATATCCCTCTGTCCCTTTGTCTTTTCTGTCAGCGTAATATTTACTCTCACGGACAATTAATAAGTTAAAAATAAGTTGCGCTTATGGCCTCTAGGGGCATGAGTTAGTACTGCTTTAACTCCACACTGCGCATGCGCAAAAACAGGAGCAAGACCGGAAGTTGGGAGATAAACATTTCCCTGCATTTAAATAGTGATGGGATTTACAGCTCTTTACCAGGAGCCGAATCTTTGGGATCCATTCATTTCAAAGAGCCATTCAAAAGACTGGCTCTTTTTAATATAACATCTTAGCCAGCCAGGCTCACAATATCTAATGCTGCGTCCACATCATGCGCCGCCGACGCCTCCAAAGCGTCAGGTTTACATTTAAAATATGTAAACTTTACCAGTCTATGTCCTCGTGTTCAGTTCTCTGAATTGTCTCTGTCCATCTCCTGGTCCTGTGCTCACCTGGTCTTCCGGTCCCCAGCCCTGCCCAACTCTCCAAATCTTAAAAAATAAAACCAACGTTTGCTGATCTGTCGTCTGTCTGCTTTTGGGTCCTATTTTTCAGTCGTGACAATTAATGTATCAGGATATTTATGCATAGTTCATATTTCAAATGTCGAGGACCAGTGCCCTAAAATGCGCGTTGCAAAAGGAAGGAACACCCATGTCCCCACGAGTCTGAATTGGTTTAGTCCCCACATGGCTTTGTAAACACGTACACACAAACACTCTTCCATTATCATTCATCGGACATCGTCCCGTCGCCGAGCCACTCCAGTATTGCCCGCACCCTTTCTTCAATGTTATCTCTTTCCTCTGAGATTCCTGTACTTGTTCCACAGTGATGGATGGGGGTGTCAGGGAGAAGGGGGGGGGGATATGGGGCATTTTGTGCATTTCAAAAGAAAGAATTCACTGGGTTTTTCACTTTGGGGTTATTGCTATGCTCTTGAACTGCTTATCTGATACTTTGTGTATTTATTTAGTGCAGGAAATTTGAGAGCTGAAATAAAACAGAATGAATGCAATGACTTAATTTTACACAACCTTGATACAGTGTACCAAACAAAATTTAGTACAACATAATCTGCTATGTAACAATCTGTAGTAACCTCTATATACACGATGGAATAATATTTGTAGTTTGGAGGCACAGAATGTAAGGGCCCATTGCTGTTAGGGCTTAAAGGTATGCACGTTTTTCCATACTGAGATATGTTCTTACCTGAGCTTAGACGAGTTGATGCGTACCTGTCTGGTCTTTGTGCTTGCGCTCAGTCACACAAAAAGACCGAAACTGTTGTTAGCATTTAGCCTCTCCTCCTTTCCTCATGGTGAAGTTAGAAGCGACCAAGCTCTTCCACGTTTTACCTATTTAAATACAGTTACGTGAGTAGTTACACGATCCAAGAATAGTTACACAAAATTAAACATGTTGATTATATAAGCGGATTATCTATATTGGCTTAATAATACCTTAGGAGCACTTCAATGTCTGCGCAGTAACATACTGAAACACACTTTTTATGACTTATGGAAATATTATTATACAATGTGGAAATATTTCTATACATATTTTTTATCATACTAGGCTTTAGTGATTATATATGAAACTGTGTTGATGTAATCTGTGCTTTAAGGTTCATTTGAATTGGGCGACCTTTTCATTTTTATTACCCCATTGTTATTGTCTTTACTGTTGGAGCCACTGGGGGGCAGTGTGTTAGAAGGTGGAGTCAGATTGTGCAGAGGAAGTGACGACGACAAGGAGACGCCTATTACTTCCTTTTCCTATAAATTACTCGCGCACAGAAGGTGCTGTCTCTCTCTTCCTCGCTGGACCAACCAAGATGTAGCGCTCGGATAACTTGTGTTGTTTTTTTTAAACTTGTGTCTTCTGTCCATATATTAAAGAATACGCCGACAGACTGAAGAACATTATATCATGATCAATATATTCATATAAAAAGCATAATTTAGCATAATTTGGTGATTTAACAGTATTAAATGCACTATACGGAGTTTAAAATGTTAAAACTAAGTATTTTCCTCCCCCTACATGTTCCAACAATGTCCTGATGTGTAGAATGAGCCCAGACCTGTTCACCACAACGGCCTCTAAAATCCTGCACTGTCACTAAAAAAATTCGGGTCCGAATTGCCGTCATGCACGAGCTTAAAGGGATACTTCGGGATTTTTGACATAGGGCCTCATTTCCTGGTTATCCAGAGTGTTGTTGATGTCTGGAGATATTTTTTTCTTAAATTCATGCAGTTCTTATATTTGAAGAGTCTAGTGGCGCTAGGCTAGGGCAAGGCTAAAGCATGTCTATGGTAACCACTAGCCTGCATTAAAAAACAGTCTGACTCACTCCACAGTGCACCTGAGGCAAATCACTTATAACACCAGACTAACCATATAAATGTCTGTGTTAATAGAATAATTTTTGAAATATAACTGACCTTGTATCACATGAATTACCGCATTTTGAGGGACTATTTTCTCGCAGATCACTCCGCCGATGCGTTTGCTTACAGCCACGAAGCTATGCTGCTCAAGTATAAGTTATTTTAAATGCAAAATGGTTAAAATTATTCTATCGACACAGACATTTATATGGTTAGTCTGGCGTTATAAGTGATTTACCTCAGGTGCACTGTGGAGTGGGTCAGACTGTTTTTTAATGCAGGCTAACTGATACCATAGAAATGCTTTAGCCTAGCATTAGCCTAGCGTCACTAGACTCTTCAAATATAAGAACTGCATGAATTTAAGAAAAAATATCTCCAGACATCAACAACACTCTGGATAACTAGGAAATGAGGCCCTATGTCAAAAATCCCGAAGTATCCCTTTAATATAGAAGCTGCAGTTACACATTAGACCTGAGGTGGCAGTAGTGAGTATAAAAATGACCAACAAGTCCCTTTAAACTATTGGTGTGACCAAAAAAGAAAAAAAAACTGCTATTTTATGTGTTTTGTCGACTTACAGATGTGCACTGTAATGTCTTGTGAGTGTTGAGTGACGGGCAATACATGCCTTTCAGTCACGTGACTTGCTGTTGTGGCTGCCATCTTGGTGACCTCTGGCTAGTGTATATAATATAAACTATGCATCTCTACTGACTGAAGTCAAGATGTTACATCCAAAAATAGCGCACCGCAGATGAGCAGAGCTGATACTTAAAGAAAACTGAAAACTTTGGATGTTTTCCTTATAAACTGACATCACTTAAAAGCACAAAGAACATGTGTGGACATTAGCAATAGCTGCTGAGCTACAGGTCGTACACACCTCTCCAAGAGAAAGCCCTGAACCACACTCCAAACATCTTGGATACAACATGTGACAGAGGTCAGAGCGCAGCTGTGACTGTAGTTTTCCCTCAGAGGCCTCATAGATGTGAGCCGCAGATGGGTTTATGTTCAGGCTAAATGTAACTGTGGTCAACGTCTTGAGCAGCTTAAACTCTGACTGAGACTGAGGCTCTGTGACATGACAAACTGTAAAAGTCACAGAGAAAGGTTTTCAGTTTCCTCTTTGATGTGTTAAGTCAGAAGAGTGAAGCAGATCTTTGGCAAATCCTGCTGTAGCTGGACTGACAGCACTGCTGCGTCTGGAAACATAACCTCATGCTGATTTGTTTACATCCTTTTACACTTATCTTCTTCAGCAATGATTACTATCACATACAACATGCTACTGTCAGTCAGTTGTCCTTCATTTTCATCCTGAGCAGAAGTATTGTTACATGATGTAGTACAGCAATATTCCACTTCGATCTTCAAAATGGCGGCCTCAACAATCCGCGACGTCATTGGAAACACATGTAGCATTCTGTTCTAAAGTATGCATACAGCTAGCAAGCCGGCTTTCTTGGGAATCTTTTCATAATTGGTCGCTGTTCAATGTATTTTCCCCATAGCCGTTAGCATTTAGCCGTCAAACAAGGCAAATTGTGAACAATCCTGTTGTTTACAGCTGTTGTCAACACATCCACCATATTTGCGCGATGTCACCCAGAGGAAAATGTTACTTCTCAAACATGTCTATTCTTAAACTTCTGGAGACAAAAAGGTGATTCTCATCTGTTGCTCCTAAAGCATTTAAGGAACAACAGATGAGATCAGAGTTTGATACATAATTGAGACATACCTGAGACATGAGAGAGAAACTGTTTGTATGGGTTATTTTATTTCTCCTAAAATGCCTTAGGAGCAACAGATGAGACCAAAAAGTGAGACCTACTTGAGACATTTTTAAAATATATTTATTTTATTTTTTTATTATTATTATTTGGTCGGGACAGTGCATGTTAATGAACATCTCATGCATGTAAACAAGCCACACCAGATTGTAGCCTTGGGCTAATTTCCATCCGTCTTCCCCCATGTGTACTCTCACATTAATCCTGGCCTATTGTACATGTTTTTAGTGGTAGGGGAAACCGGAGTACCCGGAGGAAACCTACGCAGACACAGAGAGAACATGCAAACTCCACACAGAAAGGCCCCGTCCAGGTGGGAATCCAACCCAGACCTTCTAGCTGTGAAGCACGAGCTCTGTACTACCGTGCCTGAGAATCTGTGTTAGAGGAGACAAAAACAGACTAAAAAAAGGACATGATTTAGTCCTGGGTAAGTCCAGCTTTAGTCCCAGTTTAGTCCTGGTTGGGTTTAGTTTTAAAAAAAAAGTGTGAAATACTACTTTTTACTTATGAAGTACTATTAAAAATGGGTACTTTTGTACTTTTACTTATGTACAGTTTTAATATTTTGTTGCTCATGTATCTGTACTTTTACTGAAGAATATTGAGCACATGAGAAAAATATGAGAAAAAAATAGACAACCTTAAAATTTGAGATTTCTACAAGGACAAAATGAGATCTCTTTTAAATCTCAACCACAGTCTAATCTGAGCTTTTGTACAGTATTTTGATCAGGAGACCAAATTGAGAAACAGGAGCAATAATCTGTCGGCTCAGATTGGTCTTAAACAATGCTCAATTTGGTCTAGGAGAAAGGAATGAGTGATTATTGAGATCTCTTTTTGAAATAGCCTTTCCTCTGGCAAAGCCTGGTTTCAAATCACTGATGAATGTACAGACCTTTTGAGATTAATAACATGTTGTCCAAATGTGATGTGTATTCTTTTGTGTCGATAAAACAAATACTCAAAATCATACACTGTTACATTTAATCAAAGGAATAACATTAAGAGTCTTTATATTAATATTATATATTAATAATAATGCCTCACTTTTATACAGTGCTTTTTGGGACTCTCAAAGATTGCATTATTATTTCATTCTTATTACTGTTTAGTCTAGTGCAACATGGTCTCCGCAGTGTGTCTTTGTGGATTTAGGGCCATGCTAACGATACACAGAATGATGAGTTCCTTCCGCGGCTGTACAAGAGGAGCGTGTGTCGAATGGCCCATTCACAATCTGTCGTGACTGCTCTGTTTATGCTTCCAGCTAACTCACTTCACACTCAGTGACAACTCCACCAGCAAACAGGCAGGGGCAGAGGTTAGCATGCATGCTAGCGGCCATGCTTCTGGTTTGATCAGAAGGATTCTTCACTATAGCTGGCTGAAATCATAAGATGCAGAAAGAAAGTAAAAAGTAAGTATGCTAAAAGAGTGCTTAAAGGTAGATGGTTAATATTGCGTATTAAAAGAATCATAAAATGGGGAAACGTCAGAAATTCTGTTGGAATTGTGGCAGCAATCGGGAAGCATTGTGTTAATTTAAATCTACAGGCTTATTTGTTTATTTAGCTATTTGTGCATAAATATCCACTACCTTACAGTGTACCCAACAAAATTTAGTACAAGTAACAAGTGTGGAACAATCTGTAGTAATTTGTAACTATGTAGTACATAAACAATGCATTTCTACTTTGGAGGTACCTTTTGTAATCAGGCATAAGACCCATAGGGTTAGGGCTTACGGTTAAGTAGGGCTGGGCAAGTAATCGAAATTTAATCAAAATTGCAATCTCTTCTTTGGTCAATCTCAATCGTCATGGGACTTTAGAATCGACGGGTTTACAGCCATTTCTTTGGCACAAACAGTACCCAGTTTGTGAGTTTGGACGAAACAAAGGACTATTGCGTGTTAAAGGAAACTGAAGGAAAGCATTTGTTTTTGTTTGAGCTGAAAGATGTATCTAATTTTATGAATCAGCAAGATGTATTTCCTTTATTATGAAAAAATAAAATAAAATTGAAAATCGAGATCAATCAATATGGGGATTTATTTTTACCTTAAACGAGGGGTATTATGTAAAATGGACTTTTTCAAGCTTTATATCATGTTATTATGTCATTCCCTCATTAAACACATGCCTGGAGTGTTGCCTTGGCTCATTCACATATTTTTGAGTAATCAGTAAAAACTTAGACGGCAGCCATTTTAGGTGTAGCTATGCCTCAGTCCTCCTAGGAACGCCCCCACCTCCTGGAGACGCCTCTGGACCTTTCGTCACCAGCCAAGCCACCAACCACTGCTCCTCAGCTCAGCAGAGCTCCCTCCCCGCACAGTAGTGTTGTTTAGATGCCACAGCAGTGTGCTGAAGGGGGCGTGTCGGAAAGCTTCTTAAAGAGACAGAGGCCTATTTCAAGACGTTCAGTACAGCCATTTTGAGAGAGCAATTTTATTCAAGGCAGTTATTTTAATTTACTGCATATACAGACCAACAGAAGGTTACGTCATCATTGTAGTATGCTATAGACTGGTGCTATGTGATTGAAAAAAGCATAATACCCCCTCTTTAATCGCTCAGCTCTAGGGTCTTATGTCTTATTACATTATGTGCCTCCAAACTACAAATACATATTATTCCATCGTGTATCTAACACATAGGTAAAAGTTATTACACATTGTTGCAGCGTACGTGGCATTGTACTCAATTCGGCAGATACAATGGCTCAAGGGTAGTGTAAAATAAAGTGTTACCTATCAATGAAAACTGACTAAAAGCTTGAGGAGTGATGACTCGATGAAAGTATGGATTCTAATGCCGCAATGTCCCATGTGCCATCAACCCTAGCAAAACAAACCCGGGCTCAGCTAAGAGCAACTAAACGCTTCCTGTAGCACTTAAGAAGTCAATCTGCCAGATTTGACAGGACGGATATTACACGAGTCTTACCTTGGCTTATAAGTTAGCAGGCACAGCTTTTTTTTTTTTTGGCTTTGAAAGGGAAAAAACGTGCAGCAGTCCACTATTTTTGGTGGCAGGAGATCTGGAGAATGACGTAGCAATGGTATGATTGGCCAATGATCCTTTTGGGGCAAGTGGCTTGAGGAGAGACATGCTAAAATACACTAATCCTCCAACCTTGTTTGCATACAGTATCTTTAACCTTCACTAATAGTTAAGATTAAGTACACTTCTATGAAACATGTTGACAATTTATACAGTTTTTCTTTACTTCACCTTTATGAGCTTGCAAACTCAAAAAGCACACTCACTACTGTATCTGTGCCTGAAGGTTGCAATCGGAAAGGGCATCCAGGGAAGCATACACTTCTTGCCAAAGCTTACCTCATAACCGCTGAAGAAAAATATGATACAACAGCCGGTACCTGCCCGTTTTGGCCCGGCGCCATCTTTTAATGGGTTTCAGGGCCGCTGCCTCCACTCCCAGCTCCAGTCTCTAAATACGCCCGCGCAGTGATGGAGAACCAAGCTGACCGGTAACTAACAACAGAACACAACCTCCTCTGTAATTATGGCCAACACTTTATCAAATAGGATTTCTAATATAGCCACAGCTCCATCACACTCAGGGGTTTGAAGATTTATATTAGTACAGCAGATACTTTGAAAGACTGCATTACAACCTCATTTTATAATATGTGCACCCTCAGTTTTAGATGCTTCACAAATGTCCCTTAATGACAGAGGTCTTTGAAACTCTAAAGCACCCTCGGTCAGGTTGTGCTGGAGCTCACGGAAACAGATGCTGCTTGTAAAGGTAGAACAGCAGAGTGAGCAGGCTGCTGGACATTGGTAAGATGAACCTGAACTTAATAACAATAATGCATGGGTTTCTTTCATGGACCTTGTGGCATATCTAACCAGCACCAACCACTCACTCACACAGACTAAATTCACACAAGTGTCTTGGCCAAGATTGTTTGGACATGCAAAACTAAAGGCTCATTTCTGCGCTACATTGGAATCGAATACGGAAAAGCTTGGAGCTCTCTGTCCGTCTCCTGCATGATATAAGGCAGCCATGGTGGGTCTGCGCTGAGAACAGGCTCCAAACATTCAAAAAGTTGTATTTACAGCCTGCACAAAAGCTAACCTAAAGAGATGACACAGGCAACGTACTGCTTCTAGCGTCCGTTAGGAGGGGAAATGCACCACTCAGCACTGGACCGTGGGACCCACGTCCACGCCCCCAGAACCAAAGCAATACTACAACGGGTCGCTTTGATCAGGACTAATTCAATAATGATTTAATAATGAATGGAAGGAGCTAGTCTTCCCAACAGGACCACAACAAGGAAGTGCAAGCGGCAAGAGAACATAAGTAACATATAGTAAAACCCATCGCCCCAGCGGACCTTGTAGAACCCAACTAAAACATTCACACTGTCACACTAGCCAGAGGCTACATTAACCGGAAATTCTCCATCATTTACACATCATTTTTAGGTTTGATGAGAAATTTGAAAGGCCGTCCATCATTTTGACTGATTGAAAATCAAGCCATAATTAAAATAAAGACGCAGCGCTGCTCTGTCTCTGAGCACGGCCTCTGGGCTCTCTTTATAGCAGCTACATCACTAGCTCTTGGATTTCGCACAGAAAATAAACAGCCTCTTACTGCGGCGATGGTTGAAGCATCCTGGTCTTCCATGACACCTCAGCAGTGCCACAGGCTGAGAGCATCCATGCCACGCAACCGCATTAAGGCAGTCATTCAAGTACATATGCAGGATTATAGTTTTCAGAGGGCCCACAGTTCTCTGTTTAATCAAAAGAATGTTTTATTGATTTCATGTAATATTCTAAACTTCTGACTTTTGATTTTGGGGTTTTTACAAGCTGTGAGCCAAAATCATCAAAGTTAAAACAAACAAAGGCTTGGCATATGTCACTTTGCATGTAATGAGTCTATATCATATATTAGTTTCACATTTTAAGTTGAATTACAGTAATAAATGAACTTTTTCACAATATTCTAATTTTCTGAGTTTCACCTGTAATGATAGATGAATTAATGAAGGATAAAAATAGCTCATGACCCTGTCCGTCAAAAGAGAGACATGATCCTTAGCGAAACCACTGACAGTGTGTCATTTACCTTTTATGAAAAACTGTAGATTCTTCAGTGTACAGTTCGTCACCTGGTCACTTCTCTTTAAATCAGGCGTCTCAGACACGCGGCCCGGGGGCCAAATGCGGCCCGCGAGATGATTTCTTATATTACATGCGGCCCGCCGGTAAATTGCATTAAACACGTTAGAACTACATTTCCCATGAGGCACCGCGCGGTAGCGCCAATGTTGCTGCGGACACGGGAATGATAACATCAGACATACAGTGTGCTTTTGCAGACGACTTATCAACTTTTCTCAACAAAGAAACGGACTAACAGCAGCGGACTGTGAGAGGAGCTTCTGAAACAGTCTGTCAACGCGAGGGAGAAACTTTAGCTGTTCAGCTAACATGTGCTGGAAAAGTTACAGCAGCATGACAATAAACACCTTTACCATCGTTAACTTTATGACTTTGCAAAGTGAACACATCGTAATTAGTGTTTAAAAGCGTCACAACAGTAGCCTGGCCTGAGCCATCCGTAAACTCCGGTCAGTTATAATTTCCCTACATGTACGAAACAAAATGTGTACGAGGGTTTGGTAAAAACCAGGCTATCACAACAGTAAAGTGAGGAGCCTTTTCTCTCCATCTCTCTCTCAGAGCAACATTATCAGGTCAATTAATCTAATCTTTATTTGGGACACATGTGTGAAGACATGATCCATAGGTACATTCAAAATAGAGAATATGGAAATGTATAAAATACTGCAAATAATTACAGCAACATTGACAGTAAAAAATATAAGCACCATCCATTATCTAACTGTAGGTCACAAAAAGGCCTGAGGCCAATGACTCCACATTATTTACATGAGGTGAATCTCACTGAGCTGATCTCAGACTCACCAGAGTCTGTAAAATGGCATTTGCAGAGTTGCCAAGTCTACACATTCATTGATGTATTTATTTATATGACAGGGTAATTGAAAATGAACACAGTACAAAACAAGTTTGTAGCTGATGCTCATTATCAGCTCCAGTCCCTGGTTGGGCCTTTCTACACTCAATTAAAATGACATGTGTTGTACATTTTGCATTTCTTTCTGTCTAGGCAAACAGACAGAAACTGGACCTGACTCCTGAAGATCATTCACTGATGCCCTGAACCAATGTACCTGAACCAAAATGAGATTAATTACAAGAACACTAATTGTCTAAGTCTGTAATTTCTCATTTAGAAGCTCAGCAAATGTTTGGCCGATTGTAAACCTCTGTAAGCTTAAAAATGTGCAGATAGTTAATGTACAGTCTATTTTAAGGTATATTATAGCAAACAATAAAAGTTGCTATATCATAATTGACTTAATAAAAAGGCTTCGTCTGTTGCGGCCCCCGACCAACACTGAGTCCAAATGAGTTTGAGACCCCTGCTCTAAATGTTGGTGTTATGAACAGTGAGGAATATTATTTTGAAAAACAACACCAAAAACAATACTTTTTCTTGATGGAAATGTTTGAATATTGATTCAGGAGACTTCTTTAGTTAAAGCTCCCGCCCCCAAAGTCCCACATGGACCAGTCCCGTGCTCCTTGGTTATCCGGCTGAAGGCGCCCGCTCAGGACTCGAACCCGCCCACTCCCACTACAGTACATCCCATTATCTGGCGTGCGCTCTGGTTAAGGGGATTAGAGCGTGTGCGGGCGGTCGGACACAATGGAGCGGGCATCAATCTGTTCTGGACCGCAGCCACTCTTCAGCGCCACGCGGGGTCTCAGGGGCCAGCTGGCAGCCAGGCCCGGGCCGTGATTTACATCGATGTCCTCACATTGTGCTGCGGTACCGACTTCACTAATGGTTCATCATGTGGCGCCTGGAGCCAAGCTACAAATGAGCCAGAGAGAGTGCCTTTGACATTACTCTGAAGGAAATGTGGCCGTCCGCCGTGTCCAGATCAGTGGGAGACGAGCCGCACTAAAGCTTCAGTACACCAGATGAGCTAAAGAAGAAGAAGAAGAGGGCGTTTTGGGAAGGGTCTTATAATAATATAAAATACCTGCAAGGTGAGACCGAGGTTACCAGGTCTCAGCAATACTGTCAAGTCTTCTGTTTTGTCCGGGAAACTACAGTATTTTACCTGTCTTTCCCGCTGTCTTCCCAGTATTAGTTCAAGTTAGAGTGTATTATTACAGTAGCACTCATGCCTCACAGCGAGAAGGTCCCGGGTTCGATTCCCACCTGGACTGGGCTTTTCTGTGGAGTTTGCATGCTCTCCCCGTGCCTGTGTAGGTTTCCTCCGGGTACTCCGGTTTCCCCTACCACTAAATCATATACAATAGGTGCTCCTTTGGACCCTAAAAATAGATTCCTAATCTCAAGCTGAGCACAGACACGATTTCTTCAGCCTTAAATGATTTAATGAAGAATAGGGGGGGCCACACGACACGACTGGATGTAGTGTGATCATAGACCGACTGGGGGTTCACACATAACGAATCGTAAGAGCATTACACCAGTCTGTTACAGCTGATGCTGAGGTTTTATAACACAGTGCTGTGTCTGTTTCCTCCATCCTGCTTCATTTCTCTCTTTAGAGGAGAAAAAACTGACCCCAGATCAGCATCTGTTTGTGAGCGTGGGAAACACGATTGGTCAACAGTGTCATGTGATCACTGTGCGCACAACACAGTTCAGAGCTACAGGTACGAGTCCTGAACGTGTTTATAGTTCTTTCAAATAGAAATAAAAGTTGGCGACACAAAGAAGGGACGTATTTTCAGTGGGTTTAATAAGAAAAGTTGATGGACATCAGCCCCGAGACGGAGAAGCTAGCAGAGAGAAGTCCGACTCCAAACACACTAAACTTTGTTTGTGGTTGAAATTTAGCTGCCAGATTCCTGTGAACTTTTGGTGATATAATGTTGCGCTGCGACTGAGAATTATAGCAAAATCGGGCGAAAAACATCGTGTAGTGTGTGCTTCAGTGGGACTTCCCTGGTTACATTAAATAAAGGTCAAATGAAAAAATAAAAGTACAAGGTACCAAAAGCAATGATCAAGAAATGCTCATGTAAGGATAGTCCTTCTTTCGTTTATTAGCAGGTGGCAACCAACAGCTTAGGTGCATACCGCCACCTACAGTACCGTGTGTGTCTCGGGATGCTAGTTAAATGTACGTATGAAAACATCAATGCAAGACAAACAAAGTCCAGTAAAACTCCCGTAATTACAACAAAATAATACAAATCAAACATTCCTGTCTCCCCAAACTGAAACTCTGCCAGTAGGCTTGTGAGAACCACACCCTGCAGTGGCCTGGGGGCAGTTGTTGTGAGGTTAGCATAGCTGTCAAGTCTCCCAATTCTGACCGGGAAACGATCGTATTTGACCCCTCTTGGAGCTGGGTTGTCCAGGCTGATTATTCCAGCTGGAACTTTGCTAACAGCCAATCAAATCTCAAAAGGTTTTAGTCAAACATTTTCTTAAATGAACTTAACAAGAAGGTACCTGCTTCATCTTCTCTAAGAGGATTTTCTTCTTGTTGCCGTATATCGAAAATATTTCTAAAAGCATTTCAGCGTTATCTTTCATGGAAAGCATCCATGCTATGGTCTGTAGTTAGCACATAGCTGATTAGCCTCTATCCTGCATTTAAACCAGGGGTGGGGAGCTAAATCATCTTTTATAAAGTACTCCAAGGATCATCATTTCTATGAATGTCAGACTCCCCCAATGCAATGGCTGGAACTGTTTATCATTGTTGAGGGGTCAGCTGGCAGTCATCGATGATGCTACTCATAGCTGGTTTTCCAAGTTTGGGTCAGTCTTGTGAAAGCTGCTTGCTGGGCACCCAAACTCCGACGAAGAGCATTAATTGAATAAAAACGCATTTGTTTTTGAGGTGTAATGGCGCTTGAGATTTGCCTTCTTCATCAGTGCCAGCCCCTCGCCACATACGAGGCACACTGGCCTTTCACTTTTGACAAATCATAGAAATCATATGTACATTTTTCCTACAATACGCAGCATTCAATATCTACCTTCCTTTTCTTAACGGTCGCCATGTACTTGTACTCGTCAAACACAGCGATACATCACTTAAAATCACATGACCCTTATCTATACTACTGTATATTAAATATTAAAAATGCCCTGGGGGCCTGGTCAAATGGTCTTACCCTGATCCCTGAGGTCCCCACCCTGATTTAAACTCTTACTATTTGAATCTTTCGAGAAGTATACAGAGATTTTACCTTCCAACGCCGGAAGAAGATATAACTCTTTTCACATTGTTTAACAGCTTCAGAAATGAAACAGGTTTCAACAGACTTACCATTTAAGAGGGAGCGCTGCTGTGGCTTCGAAATGTAATCGAGGCAGGTGCTCTTCAAGGATCCATGTGCAAAATGCTTATTTTAAGAGGAGAGAGAAGGTCCGAGGCACCACCAACTTTTAAAAATAAAAATCCTTTATTGTGTCCCAAAGCAATAAAGGATTGTACCTCGGACCTTTTCTCTCCTCTTAAAATAAGACTTACCATTTAGTTCCAAACATGAAACAAAGAAAAGACACCGTCGAAGCTCGTAACTTGTAAAATACTGATATTTTATTTTTCAAAAATGCAGCAGAAATGTTTTATGCTCGACACAATCCAGCCACTCGCTGAGTCATAACCCCATATGAAAGAAGAAAAAAAGATAATCCAAATCAAACGTCCTCTAAATGTTCAGTTTATATCGCTTTGAAAAAAAAAAAAAGTTCTTTGCCATCCACATTTTTTTTTGTCTTCCCAGCTTTCTTTTTTGGGTATTGGGATGAACAGACATGTCTAAATGGGGGGTTACATAGGCCTTGGACACACACATATGGAGGGTTGGGGATGGCAAAACTGCGGCTGTGTTTCCATAAAATATACAACGAAAAAGTTTGTCTTTTTGAGCCTCATACAGTAATACAGAAACCAAAAGGAGCATTGATCTTTAGCCCTTCCTCAACGCAGGTCTGCGGGTATGATCTCATGCACGGCTCTTTTGTGGAGCAAAGAGCTACTTATAAGAGCTTAAACAGGCTTTTTCATGGTTTTTAAGAGGGAACTGCAGGCCCAAACCCATTCATTTCATACCGTTGGGGCCAGCTTGATTTTTAAACATGTAACTCTTTCACTTGGAAACAAACAGTTGGCTGATTTTCACAATTAGTCACTGTTGTTTGTCCAACTTCAAGGAGCACTTTCTCAGCAGGCATTTTCCTCACACTGTGGCGACGACTCAAAACAACTCCCATGGACATCAAATTCTTCCAGTCTTGTACTTAATTTTCTCAATCCCCTCCAAAAAATGTGCAATTTGAAGTAAGCTTATTCATAATCCCCTTTGAGAAAGTGTTTGTAACTAATGTAGGGTGACCAGATGTCCCAGTTTACCGGGGACAGTCCCAGTTTTGAGCCCTCTGTCCCATGTCCCAGTAGATTTCTTCAAAACCATTGATTCGTCCCAGTTAGCGTGCCTAAAGCAGATTTTTATTTGACTTGAAACGTAATGACTTTAGGCCACGTGTGCGTCAAACACACCGTTTTCATAGTGACTGTGCTAATTAACGGGCTAAAAGTCTATCACCTCAAAGCTGATTGGTCCATTTAATTGGCATTCAACTTTTATAAACTATTGAACATGGGTGTCACAATTTGGCACCCCCCACAAACTCCCATCGTGTCCCTGTTTTGTACATGGACAATCTGGTCACCCTAAACTAATATGTCACCAAACCAAATCCATAAATTTGAACCTGCAGGAAAGGCCTTGTTTGTCATAAATGTTTTCCTCATATGTGTGCAAGTAATCTACAGCAAATGTTTCAAATTGACATCTCTAAATGACATGTTATAACCTCGCCTTGAACTAATTTTGGGCGACTGTAGCCTTGGACATTCATTGCAATAAAAGTAATTTCAGCGTCTTGGACTTGTTTTGAAATGTAGTTATGGATTTCTATCTACCGGCATTAAAGTGACGGTTATGTCCACAACAGCAACCGGCGAACAAGCGAGAATGTTCAGCGGGAAGAGAGTTCCAACGCAGACAGGAGCAGGGCAAGTTTAGCGAAGATGTCCTGGGCCTTAACAGACAGAGAGACTTAAAGGCAATGCATTATTCTTTGATCAATGTCACCGATCAGAATTGTTGAACGTTTGCAATCTCAGCTGCAACAGATAAAAGTTTGTCTGAGTTTCCATAAAGCAGACTCTTTAGATAGACGCTCTGTGATTCCATCCCAGGCTTATTTTAGGCACGTGGCTGTCCCTCAGAGGTACTCTGAATGTTGGGAAAATTCCTCCAGAAGAGGGCGCTGGCCACATCAAACTAAATCCTTTTGAAAGTTGATTATTGTGTATAGAGCAAGAATATGTTGCTTGACTAAAAGTAACATGACTCATATCATCATTTCAGCAGTTTATGCATTTAAATGTATTAAATATAAAAATCGCAATCTCAATATTTGTCTGAATATTCGCATTTAGGTTTTTTGTCAAAATCATGCAGCCCTAATAGGAATTCAGATCAAACTCAGATATATATTTGAAATGTATTCCCCAGATTACTGACATAAATCTGAGATAAAAAAAAAAGTATTACAAGTTTTATGGATACAAATATTTATTATATTTAATTAATAACATCAAGAGCCAGTCTTAAAGGAATAGGCCACCGTTTTTACATACTGAGATATGTTCTTACCTGAGCTTTGACGAGTTCATCTGTACCTGTCTGGTCTTCACATGTGCCTTCAGTCACGTAAACACAGCACAGACGGCGTTAGCATTTAGCCTCTCTCTTCTCCTCTATAGCTCCAAATGAGGTGAAGATAGAAGCTACCAAACTCTTCCACGTTTTCCCTATTTAAATATGGTTACGTGAAGTGTTACACTATAAAGTATAATTACACAAAATTAAACAATGTGGATTTTCTAAGCGGATAAAAAGGGGAACTATATTGTAAGGCGTAATAATGTGGAGTTTGGTAGCTTCTATCTTCACCTCGTTTGGAGCTATAGAGGAGAAGAGAGAGGCTAAATGCTAACGCCGTCTGTGCTGTGTTTATGTGACTGAAGGCACACGTGGAGACCAGACAGGTACAAATGAACTCGTCTAAGCTAAGGTAAGAACATATCTCAGTATGTAAAAACGGTGGCCTATTCCTTTAAATGTATGGTTTTATTTTGTTTACATACGTATTAGTTACAAAGATTGGCCCAGAGGGGATTTGGGATCCTATATAGTGTTTGAATAAAGGCTGCACAATATATCGCAAAAAATCGCAATATTAGGTGATGCAATATCCATATCGCAAGAAGCCACAGTATATCGCAACATCACTAAAGTCTCCATCTGATTGAGAACAGAACTTACAAAATATCTACAAGTTCAGTTTTAGTTAAACATTTCCTAATTTAGTTAAATTATACCCTTGTTTTGATCCTGATTTGATGATTTTTTGATGACTTCTGCTATAGCAAAAACTAGCGATTTGTGCTTAATTTAATGAATGGAACATGTTGTGTTGAAATATTGCAATGTTGCACCACTGTATTGTAAGTTACTTCAATATCGTGCAGCCCTACTAGTTATAGACTAGTTATATAAACTATGTAATGTAGTTAAAAAATCTGTAAAAATTCAAATTTTGCCTTATTTTTGGGGGGTTCAAAGCACAATAAATCAGGCAGGAATTAGATATTGAAAAATCCCTCTGCAAAAACCTTCAAAATATTGCTAAGTACAAGACTGGAAAGTCCAGAGTCTACTAATATTGTTGCAAGTTGCGAGTGTAAACAAAACCTAATATTGAAGGTTTTTTTAACGCATGCACCCCTATAGTTGCACCCGACATCTTCCACAAATCCAAAATGGACTTAGTCTTGGAAATAGTCTTGTCGGGGGATTCTGTAGGTCATATGTCAGTATTTGCGAATGGATAAGCGTGGGAAACACGGCGGAGGGCGCCGTGTAGCCATTTCCTCGTCCATCGTAAAGTGGGTGTTTGATCTTTTTTTTTTTTTTTTACTTTGACATTAAAACTTCAATATTAATTGAGAGAACAAGCCAACAATCTCAATATTGAGAGATAAAAAAACTGCTGTGAAGATACAACAGCAAATGTCTCTGAAACAGATGGATAGTTAACAATGTACTGATACCTGGGAGTTGATCAGAAACTGTTTATCGAAGCATATTTTACAATTCAATTGATCACTTTTAAAGCACCGATTGAACACAATGGCATATGATATGGAAACACAGCTCGTGTCTTCTTAGTACCTCTCCTTTCCTTGATTCCCAGCACACAGGGGCGGCATTACCTTCGAACAGAATCCGCCACAGACAGCATCCGTCATCTCTCCTGACAGGCCTAACTGCGCTCCATCTCGGCTACATGACTTCTGCCTATGGATCGGCCCCAGATTGATCTGACGGGATTCATTATGATAAAACATAGGGCCTGGGCTTTGGCTGCTCGTGGATTGGAAAAACCTCAGCTAATGCAGGCTTTGGAGCATTAAAAAACTGTCCACGTAGCTTTTTTCTCCCCCAGCTTTCTTCATATTGTTTCAGGTTAAAAATGAAATGGTAATATATTCTCCAATGTCCCTGCCTCAGCCAAACGAACGGGCAGAAGGCAGTGTTCGCGCAAATGTATTTATGAGGAAGAACAGAATTGTAGTTTAGCGTCCATGCTAACGCAAAATAAAGTGTTATCTTCCTTCTGAATTACACATATTGCTTATAAATTTTGACCAAAAAATTGTAGTGAACTTTATCAGTGCAGTGGTTTCAAAGTAAAATAGAAATGATTTGACTTTCGTAAAGGTGCTACATGCTAGTTCCTGCTAACGTCCTGTGCTTACTGTTTCCTGTTAGCTGGGCCAAAATAAAATATGTATTTAAGCAGTACCTGGCAGATAATCACTGTCAACAATCTTGAAAACTTTGCGTTCAACATAAATACTTCACCCGAGGAGACGTCTGTTACAAATGTAGGTGTTGTATTATTGAAGCTAAATGCTAATGCTAATTTGATGCTAATAGCACCTCAATCTGAACACATTTGTATGAAAAGGATTAGCATAACTTTTATTTCAATTGAATTTGAATTATTTTTACTTTGTATCTCATTTAACTTTTTATTACATTACAAAATGGGAACAGGAAACAGTTACGAGCACACAGGAAGTTAACCGCAACATTCCGCTCACACAGCCTATAGCACTAGGGCTAAGACTACATCACAACAAAACGAAGGCTAAACTACTACTATGTGAAATAGAACTAGGCCAAAACTACCAGACTGCAGTAAAGTAAGTACTTGAGCAACTAAACCAAAAATACACCAGGTCAAAAACAGAACTGAACCAATCCAAAAATAAGACTAAAGTAGGGTTAACTATAACAAGATTTCCCTAGGACTATCAGGCCAGGCTAGTTCTAAAAAAAGTATCTCTCAAACAGCAGTTGTCAAAGATATTAACCAAATACAATACCTAGCTTATCATGTATAAACTAGGGCAAAGAGGGTCTAAATTATGAATAAAATTGTTTCTAAGTTAATAAAAGATCTGAAAAGACAACGTTCTTTAAAAAAATTGTTTTTTGAGCTTCAAACCATGTTCTAACGTTGTTCCCTCGTCAAAGACAAACCTATAGCATTTGAAAACATTCACACTGTTTTGAGTTAATCCTCGATTAATTCTTTTTAATTTAGCCGTTTCTTTTTCTACAGTGTCAGCACCTCGTTCTGTACTTCCTGGATACAATGGCTTCATTGTTAAAGCCCCAAACAGTCTTCCACATTATTTGACATAATCCGACATATCAGTTCTGAGTCGTTCTGTGCTCATAGTGTGTTTATCAGGCCGTGCTGGAGCTGTAAATCGAAACTGAAAGTTAGTTTTTAAATGAGTTATTCCCACAGCTGTCAGCAGGAGGAGCTATAGTCTTCACCAGCTCTAGCGCCTGTTTTCATTGTTACTGTTTAATTCTTACAGAGACACACTTCCAAATTATAAAAACGTAAAATATCAAAGCTACAAAATAATGTTTTTAAGTCTACCTTTAGAAACCCACGCATAACCATTTTGCACACATACCATACTTTGATCCCCAGCCCTAGTTATTGCTCTAAAGTGCAGCCATATATTTCCGTACAGGCAATTCTCCGCATTTGACATTATGCCAAAAAAAAAATCCCTTAATTGTAAATACATGGGAATTAAAATTTGCTGACAAAAGTGCACGCAGAGCCCAGGATGTCGAACACCTATCTGAACCTATGCTTTTTCAGCTTCTGTGAGGGATTCTGTTACGGTAAAGCGCCTTTCACATACAAACACATAGACACCAACACCGACGCATCCCATTATGAGACAGTTCACAAAAGGCAGCTCCCGCTTTGGCCCTGCTTTAAGAAATAACATTGGTTCCCCCCACCACATTACATTTCACAACAGCACCCCCCAAAGCACCCTTTCTTCTCGACCGCTACATTACTTTTTGAGTCATGACCCTGTCTCGCGACGGAGTTTTCGAATTAAAAAAACAAACAATCTTTCCCCCCTATTCTTCAGGGGGGGGGGGGGGGTAAAGTTCTGGGAACAGAGGCGGATGGGACACATGGGTGGATGAATTCTGGCTGGTGCTCAATCATCAAACCATTAAATTGCATTATCTACACAGTACTAGCGCAATATAAAATGGTCTCGAATGAGTGGGGACAGGATGGTGGAACGAAACACCTTTTGCTTAAGAATTGCTTTACGTAGGATGACTGCATAGCGAATTTAGACAACGGTACTGTGTACATACTACAGCGGGTGAGATGGAAGGACCAGCCGCTTCTTCGAACATCTATACAATAATATATTAATGAAAGCAATAATGTGGTTAAATAAGTAATGTCATATTTTTTATTTATTTTTGTACTTTTTAATGCAAGAGCAAGATAAATGCTATAAACCATAATATATTTCATCTGTAATCTTCCCGTCCTATTTACAAGAGTTGAACAAGGGGAGCTGGTTGGTTTTGGAGAAGTCACGACTCGTCGGACGGCGGCCCGTCACGCTAAACACTTTCCCGGCGCTTTCGTACCTCCGCATCGCCCCTCAGTCTTTTTTTTCACTCAAGAGCTGCTTATAATCCCTCTCGATTGAAATGCTAGCGCTAACTTTTCCCCCGCCGCTGATGTCGTTTTTTTCCATCCCCCCCACCTCACCGCTCTCTGCCCGTTTGCCCCCGACGACGCCTCAATCTGCGGCTGATTTTCCCCCCGTCTCCTCAGCTTTTTCCGTTGATCCGTGGCAGATTGGGCCGATTCTCATGTGTGTGTTGTCGTCGTCGCTGTTGTATTTTTCTTTAAAGATCTCTTTTTTTTGAATGGAAAAGAAAAGAAATTGCTACATTCACATTTCACAGGTTGTTTCAAGTCGATATCGGCACAGTCTGTGTGTCTTCATTGCTTTGAAAGTTGGCACGTCCACTCGAATGCGCTTTTTTATTCCGCCCCTCCCCACCCCTAAATCTTTGCCCGGCGTAGAAAAAAAAGCGGGAATCCGGTAGGTTGTCGCTGTCTTTTTTTCTTTTTTTCTTTCTGTTTCGAGCCAACGTCGGATGTCGAAACGATGCATAGAACTGCATCTTTGCTGCTCTGGACTCCCGATCATGCAACACACAGCTGACCGCCTCTCCAGTCCGCGTCAGTTTAAAAAGTCCCTTTCCCGCTCGTTTCCGTAACAATCCTGCAGGGTAATTATTAGAGGTATTTAAGTCTCTTGTAAGTGTGTTGTGTGTGTGTGTATGTTGTGTCTATGGAATGACATTTGTGCCAAAAAAAAAGAAGAAGAAAAGAAAACCTAACCAAAATGACAAAGTAGAACATTTAAAACTCAACTAATTGCTGTTGGTAACTGCTACAACTTTGTCAAAGAAGCTACTGAAGCTCAGATGGTTTCACATTTTGAAGTTAACAGCTTGGCATGTTGTGTGTGTGGCTCAGTCAGAAGTCCCGAAATACTTAAAGGATATTAGTTTCTATGTAGAGATGCAACTGGATAAAGTGTGTGGCAGAATGATCAGGGAGAAGAAGAAGAGGCGGAGTCTCGACCAGAAACAGGTCCGCCTGGCTGACGGACAGCTTCATTCACCAGGTAGTGGTGAGGAAGATGAACACTCCCCTTTCCTCCTTTTGCTAGCCCCCCTATTGTTGCTCTATTTTTTTTTTTTTTTCCGTGCTAGCCATTTTGTTTTCTTTGTATGTGTGATAGAACTGACCTATTGTTACTGACCGATCACGGCCAAGGAAACACATGAAATTCTCGTGGACTAAAACTAGACATAAACTCAAAAAGACTCCTGAATTAAACCTGTCCAGCATAAGATTGTTTTTTTTGTAAATACCAAAACAGTCAAGATGTCAGCTACAGTAGTCAAGATGGCCGCTGCAATCGTTTGTTAAGCTCGCTGCAGTCCCTGGCCACCATGTAAAAAGTCTACTCTAGAACTGTCTCTGCTGAAAGTGAGGGAAATAATCAGTCTGTCTGTATTCCTTTTCTCCTATTGTTATATCCAATCTTAAAATTACTAGAAAATTGTATGCCCAGCGAGGCTAGCAAAAATGCAGCAAATCCTGATAGCATCAATGCCAAAATGACACCCTCTTTGCCGAGGTGTCCATGTTATTACTCCCATATGCCTGACTGAAATGTGTGAGCAATAAATAAAAGACTTGAGTGCCACTGTTAGCTACCCAGCCAGTTTAATGTTGTGTCTCCCTTCAGGCATCATCAGAGAACATAATGTCCAAAAAAACATGTTGTGATTGTTTACTTTTAGACTCCACAACCAAATAACTAACTTTCAACCTATAATAATATGATTTGGTATTTATTCTCTGTGGCACACCAAAAGTTAGCAAAACAGCTGTCAGCAATGACACGATCTCTTTTACAAGGGCATTAATATTAAACAAGGACGACAGGCCCCAAACCTCTGTCACAGAAGGTGTGCACTAATTTTGTGCACTAATTTTGAGTGCCACACAGACATGAAGAGGCATATTGATGTTTATAATTATAATGGAATGTAAAGCCCTTAATCTTTAGCAAAAATGGTACAGCATTTCATTTTGGCAAATGCGTATTACAAGGCTACAAGATACACGACTAGAAACCATACAAAAAAGATAGCTTTCTGTTGCTAGAAAATAAAGGAAATAAAACTAAATCACCAAAGCTACACTGTAAAAATGAATTTGTACTGATTTTGTTTTGAGTAGTCAAGGCTTGTTTGGATTTAGTTTGTTAATAGGTCTGCATTTCTACTTGTGTTAAAGTTAAATCAGTGGGGCTTATACAAATTGACATCCCATATTTCCAAGAAATATATACATTTAAAAAATAGCCCAGAGTTTTGTTTTACTTGAGTAAATAATGCTTCAAAAAGCCATTTCCAAATGTAAGTATCGGCCATTGTTGATGCAAAATTTGGACTTGAGAAAAAAAAATCTTACTCCTGGTAGACATATTTGCTTGATATCAAAATAAATGCCCAGCCAAAGTAAAAATGAATAACAATAGGCTCTGTGCATGGAATGTTTTTAGCTATATAAATATATTTACCCGAATGTGTCTAAGCTAATCCCCATAGGAAATTAATAGTGGGGGGGAAAAAACAAAATTAGCATAGCCAGGTCATGAATGTTATTTGCTTACTTTCTGTCTACATTTTAACACATAGTAGTATCAAGATCACAGAAGCTGAGTGTCTTTCATATAAATGATTCCAGATAGTGGTGCTATTTTAGCATTTGTTAGCTTCAAATTAAGCTTAGCCTTTAGCTTTATGGCTAAAACCGCTACAGTTACGAACACAGAAGTCTCCTCCAGTGAAGTATTTACTTTCTGTGTAAAGTTTTTTAACATGTTGTAAGTGGTTATCAAACAGTTGTTTGTTTTCTGTCATGTACTGTTTAAAATGTTTATTCATTTCAACAAGACATGCTAGCATCGAATGATTTAATCGTCTGAAGTGAGAATCACGTTTCTATGCACCATTCCGTGCACAGAGCATCCCATTAATCCCATTAATCCCATTAATAAAACTACTCTAAACTAGTTAAAATGACTCAAAACAGGAGTTAAAATCGTGTCTCATGTTTACAGTGTATTCCTTTGTTAATTTCAAACTTGCCTCTCTCTCTCATCCATCGTGTTTTTGGCCCAAATGTCACTCCATACATGTCGAGGTGCGCGTGTTGCCATGGTTATACGCGCGTGGTGGAGTGCGTGTGCGTGGAGATGTGCGTGTGCGGCAGGTGCGTGTTGCTGTAGGGGCTGTGGTGGGAGTAGCCCTGGTGCGGCGGGTGCCTCATGCCCACCACGGAGGCCGGCGTCATGGGCGTCATGGGGGTGGCCGGGGTGACCGGGTGGGACCCGGGGGTGACGGGCAGGGACCCCGGGTTGAGGCTGGTCATGAGGGGCACGTCGTCCGGAGAGCGGCGCAGCGTCAGGGTGTAGTCCGGCGGGCAGGTGAGCCGCACCGTGTCCAGGGTGCTGTAGATGTCCTGCGTGTCCAGCCCGTCCAAGGCGTCCAGCGTGTCCAGCGTGTGGTGGTGCAGCGCGTTGTTGCGTTCGTCGGAAGCAGCGTCACAGTCCAGCTGCTTCACCTGCGCAGACAAGGAGAAGGGGAGAGGAAGATAGACATTATGCTACATTTCACCATCATAGATACTTTGCAAATGCCCATATGTGGTCATGTTCGAAGCAGCCAGAGGGGGAAAACAGAGAAGATAAAAAAACATAACTTTTTCCTATTTTTCTCTCACCATTACTTTGACAAATAGACAGATACATGGAGAGGAGCAAAGTGGTTCGACAGCCCATAAATACTTAAAAAACGGACAATGCTAACCAGGAATCTATGCTAGCTTCATGCTACGTATGCTAACATTACCAACGAGTGCTGTTTTTCGCTTCTACTGAACAACTTGCTGTGAAACAAACATCCATATGGACCCGATTTAGGCTTGACTTCATTTGTGTGCAATAAATATGTTTATAGTCCACCAGAAAACGGCTAAAAAGAGAAAAATTGTGATTCCCCTAAGAGATTTTCTCCCCCTTTGGCCATGCCCCATGTATGACGCGTTGCTGTCTGTGTTCATGGCAGAATATACTTCATCGTCCTGGTGGGGGAAGGTATTTGCTGTGCCCAGGAGCTGCATATTTGACGCTAGGATTGACCAAAGCTCTGCGACGCACTAGAGTTTTGTTGAAAATGTTTATTGTCAATTAATTAATTACACTAAAAGCAAAGAGCACAGATAAATTACTTTCAGTGTCATATGCGCAGCTAAAATTAACGCTTTATCACATGGATTTGAACATTGTAAGAGTTGAGGCCTGTCTCACATCTTCATGAAGACCATTCAAGATTGTCTACTGCTATTTTCTTGAGGTTGTATTGTGGGTAGGATTCTTGTGTAAATATATATATGTGTACGTTTTTTATATACACGTTTGGGGACAGGGCAAAAAGGCATTGTTGCAATATCCAATGCCATGTTCAGAAGCTATACAGAGTTCGGGAAAATACACAGTTACCATGGATATCCGCCATCTTTGCAGCTGTTAGCATACATTTTCCATAGACTAACATTAGCTAAAAAAAGGGGGAAAAAGTGGAGAAAAAAGCTGTGGAATGACTCTGTTAGCTGCTGAGTTACTGCTAGTAAATACATCTAACTCACTGTGGTGTACAAATGTTTTTGATGCGAACAAAAACTCCAGTATTTTTACTTTTAAAATCTATATTCGTTTATAATTGCTGCTAATCCCTGCTGCTAATCACATTGCTGAACTCTATAGCTAACTGCTAATTTGTAGACCTAGTCCCTAAGACATAAAACAACATATAAACATAACTAATAACACAAGCACAGATGACACAATAAGACTATTTACAATAAAACTCACAAGTTTGTTTTATTTCACCGTTATATTTCAATGAATTTCTTAAGCATTTTTTTGTCTCCCCTTTCTCAATTCACCCGCTTAAATGTCAGTGTCAGTGCTAAAATGTTCATGGTCAAAACTATAACAACAGCTCAAAACCAGGCTACAGTCCAGGTCCCGCTGACTGAACTTGCTGTTGAAGCTGGACTGTCTCTAAAACTCAAACTGACACAGTATATTCTGAATCAGAGTATGTTGTGGATGGAATGATCTGGACCAATCACGTGGCAGTATTGCGACAGCATCTATAATAATTGCTCCAGAGGTTTTGCCACATTTCGATACTTGAATGTTATTGGCTACAACAAGGTGTGCTGAATCCAATCAGCTGCAAATATCTTGATACAAGTCCTGAACTTCCTGAAAGTTTTAAAGCAGAGCCTTTCCAGATGGATTACTATACAGTGGTCCTTCATTTATCGCGGTGGTTACGTTAAAAAAATAACCCGCAGTAAACAAAATCCACGAAGTAGACAGCTTTATTTTTTACAATTATTATATATGTTTTAAGGCTGTTAAACCCCTCACCACACACTTTATACACTTGTGTCACTAGTTCATGGGTTCTCCCTAGAACTTACAATTTATTATGTTATGTAAATGTATATTGAGTTGAACACGGGGTAGGCACTTATAAGCTTATTTCCTCAGCCTACTCCATTTTGAGCATCCGGAATTGTATACATTTTGAAAGACAAAATGAATGTAAAATTGCTCAAATAAACTAAACTAAACTTATGCGTAGTGTACACTGTGTGATTTTTTTGGGGGGGCTTTTTAGATGTCACATTACAAGGCAAGACATGTTTATTTATACTGCGCATTTCGTACACAAGGCAACTCAACGCGCCTTATAGATGTGGGGATGGTAACATCATGAGCTGCTCTCGTCTCCACTGTGCAACTGTTCAAACTAAGAGACAATCGTAGCAACGACCAAAGTTTTATCGTAGCAGTTTCAGGCTTCAGAAGGCGAGTGTTTAGCTCAGGCGAGTGCCACATGCTAGCGGGGTTTATTTTCGCGGAAAAGTTCAGAGAAAGTGAACGCGGAGTTGGACCCGCTCAGGCCCGGCCTGTGCTGCATGGACTCTGCAGCGTGCGGTGTGTGCGCTGAGGTAGCCTGGTTTTACCATACCCTCTGTACTCATCTCGATTCGTACAGAGGGTCTGGAGATTCACAATTGAGCTCCGTTATCAGGTGGGAGGGGTGAACTGCTTTGAAAAGATTGGATCTGATTTTTGCTAGCGTTTGGTCTGTAATGCGCCCGAGTGAGTGAAGCAGCTATCATAACTCTATCATAGCTCTATCATAGCTCTATCATAGCTCTATCACAGCTCTATCACAGCTCTATCACAGCTCTATCACAGCTCTATCATAGCTCTATCATAACTCTATCATAGCTCTATCATAGATCTATCATAGCTCCATCATAGCTCTATCATAACTCTATCATAGCTCTATCATAACTCTATCATAGCTCTATCATAACTCTATCATAGCTCTATCATAGATCTATCATACAGTAACTCTATCATAGCTCTATCATAGCTCTATCATAGCTCTATCATAGCTCTATCATAGCTCTATCATAACTCTATCATAGCTCTATCATAGCTCTATCATAGCTCTATCATAGCTCTATTATAACTCTATCATAGCTCTATCATAGCTCTATCATAACTCTATCATAGCTCTATCATAACTCTATCATAGCTCTATCATAGATCTATCATACAGTAACTCTATCATAGCTCTATCATAGCTCTATCATAGGTCTATCATAACTCTATCATAACTCTATCATAGCTCTATCATAGCTCTATCATAGCTCTATCATAACTCTATCATAACTCTATCATAACTCTGTCACAACTCTATCATAACTATCATAACTCTGTCATAGCTCTATCATAACTCTATCATAACTCTATCATAGCTCTATCATAGCTCTATCATAACTCTATCATAGCTCTATCATAGATCTATCATACAGTAACTCTATCATAGCTCTATCATAGGTCTATCATAGGTCTATCATAACTCTATCATAGCTCTATCATAGCTCTATCATAGCTCTATCATAACTCTATCATAACTCTGTCACAACTCTATCATAACTATCATAACTCTGTCATAGCTCTATCATAACTCTATCATAACTCTATCATAGCTCTATCATAGGTCTATCATAGCTCTATCATAACTCTGTCACAACTCTATCATAACTCTGTCATAACTCTGTCATAGCTCTATCATAACTCTATCATAGCTCTATCATAACTCTATCATAACTCTATCATAGCTCTATCATAACTCTATCATACTCTATCATAACTCTATCATACTCTATCATAGCTCTATCATAGCTCTATCATAACTCTATCATAGCTCTATCATAACTCTATCATAACTCTATCATAGCTCTATCATAACTCTATCATAGCTCTATCATAACTCTATCATAGCTCTATCATAACTCTATCATAACTCTATCATAGCTCTATCATAACTCTATCATAACTCTATCATAGCTCTATCATAGCTCTATCATAACTCTATCATAGCTCTATCATAGCTCTATCATAACTCTATCATAGCTCTATCATAGCTCTATCATAGCTCTATCATAACTCTATCATAGCTCTATCATAGCTCTATCATAACTCTATCATAACTCTATCATAGCTCTATCATAGCTCTATCATAACTCTATCATAGCTCTATCATAACTCTATCATAGCTCTATCATAACTCTATCATAGCTCTATCATAGCTCTATCATAACTCTATCATAGCTCTATCATAGCTCTATCATAACTCTATCATAGCTCTATCATAACTCTATCATAACTCTATCATAGCTCTATCATAACTCTATCATAGCTCTATCATAACTCTATCATAGCTCTATCATAGCTCTATCATAGCTCTATCATAGCTCTATCATAGCTCTATCATAACTCTATCATAGCTCTATCATAACTCTATCATAGCTCTATCATAACTCTATCATACTCTATCATAGCTCTATCATACTCTATCATAACTCTATCATAGCTCTATCATAGCTCTATCATACTCTATCATAGCTCTATCATAGCTCTATCATAACTCTATCATAGCTCTATCATAACTCTATCATAGCTCTATCATAGCTCTATCATAACTCTATCATAGCTCTATCATAGCTCTATCATAACTCTATCATAGCTCTATCATAACTCTATCATACTCATAGCTCTATCATAACTCTATCATAGCTCTATCATAACTCTATCATAGCTCTATCATACTCTATCATAGCTCTATCATAGCTCTATCATAGCTCTATCATAACTCTATCATAGCTCTATCATAACTCTATCATAGCTCTATCATAACTCTATCATAGCTCTATCATAACTCTATCATGCTCTATCATCTCTATCATCTCTATCATAGCTCTATCATAGCTCTATCATAGCTCTATCATAGCTCTATCATAACTCTATCATAGCGCTATCATAACTCTATCATAGCTCTATCATAGCTCTATCATAACTCTATCATAGCTCTATCATAACTATCATAGCTCTATCATAGCTCTATCATAGCTCTATCATAGCTCTATCATAGCTCTATCATAACTCAATCATAACTCTATCATAGCTCTATCATAGCTCTATCATAACTCTATCATAACTCTTGGGAGCATTCCTTGTGCATTCCAAGGCTTCAATTTTAATTCCTGGATATTTGGGAGCCGAGCCAGAACGGATTGAAGAGCTTCCTTTACTTTCGTATTACTTTACTCCGCCGCCATTGCCGAACTACAACCTGCAAATGCTTGATGTCACCTACAGCACCCGCCTCCCCCGCTCACTGATTGGTAGGTTGAAATTCAACCGATGAAACGCAGCCACTGAGATCAGGCCCAGACGTACATGTAGGGAAATTATAACTGACGGATGGCTAAGGCCAGGCTAGCGCTGATGTGTTGACGGGACACACAAAGATCCTCTATGCAACGAGAGAGGCTCACTTTGCGACTAGCCAATCAGGACGCATTACACAATACGCGTATGGCGTTCATACGCTGTAAAAAAGCATACAATATTGGGCTAAAAATTAATCCGCGAAAGAGCGAGGCCGCGAAAGGTGAACCGCGTTATAGCGAGGGACAACTGTACCCTCAAAGTCACTGAATACTAAGGCCCCAATTACGTTGAGCATATATTTGAGATGTCATTCAATTTGCAGCAAGAGTTTGAAAGTAATTTATATTCTCGGTATGAGTTATGTGGGTGAACTGACAATAAAACTCATTAATCTTTAAACTAAACACTAGACTTCACCGTATTTTTCCCACTATCCATAATACAATAGTGATAAATTGTGTCTTCAAGGTAAACGCTTTTTGAAAACAGCCGTGAGTTCATTATCATTCACTCCACACAGCCGCAGCTACATCGCCCAAATCACATTAAAATAAATTATTCAGGTGCTGGGATGAAGTGTTTATAGCTTTGCCTTTGAACGTTTTTAACTTTCATTCAACAGTCTGTTTCCGAAACCAATCCCACCCTCCCAGCTCCCAATTCTGTCTCGACTATTTGACAGTAAGGCATCTGGGACCTTCCTGTCGTGAGGTCAAAGTGCTAGCCATGTTGTCATTTTGTGCCCTTCACTGATTTGGTTTGAGATAAAAAGGTTTGATACTTTTGGGTTCAATTTTCCAACTATTTGAACAGTTTTGCCAGAAAATACCCACAGGACGTTGTCACGAATTCTCAATAATGTGAAAAGGAAAAACGATTATTGAAATGAGCTCAAGTCTGTGCAGAGTAAACAGTAGCCTATTTGTTTTCAAAAGTTAACAAACTTCACTGCGTTATTTGTTTTTCCAAGAATTTATTATTCACATCCATATATTATACATATACAGGCGAAGTTTTAGGGGAAAATCAACATTTTTGAGTGTTTAAGCTGGTTTTGTTGGTTTTCCTGTGTAGTTAGGTCTTGGAGCAATTCACACATGCCTGCCTCCCCAGGAAGAGCACGGACCTGCTCAGGCTGCTCACTCAAGAAAACAAAGACCCTCAGAGCTGCTCGAAAATACACACTAACTTTTAACACTGTGGTTTTGCAAACGTATTAATTTCTGGATTATTAAAATGTCTCCACACAGAAAATGTTTCTTTGGATGTCAAGGAGAATCACCATTTTCAAGTTTCCAAGCGATGGAAGGCTAGAAGCTCCAGTAACTACTTCTCATGATATACAGTAAATATGCTAAAACTGACTGTGACACTTACGTGACATGTCTCAGAAACAACACCATCGCTACAAAACTCTCCTCAAGTTGGTGTTTTGTCAGAAACAGGGCAGTGCTTTATTCTCCGTCATAGGTTTTCTTCATGTTTTACATTCATGACGACTGGTTGTGCCATCATTTTTTTTGTTGGATTGGTTTGGGAGAAACTTCGCCTTGATTCTGTGTTTTGGTGATAACTATAGTGATGTATGGCCTCGTCACACAGGAGACGACAACGACTGGTGAAGCCCATCACCTCTGAGGTGAAAACAGCAGCTAACGGAAGCGACCCACATCGCGCTTTCTTCCAGCATGATCCACAAGTTTACACAGATTTGTTGAGAGCTATGAAAATGGACAGTATTTTAGCTAAATGGTGTGGAGATGTAGCCTGGCTAACGCAGGACTAAAATCACAAATGATATTTGGTCTGGGGACCACCAATTCATTTTCTCGTAGGAGAGGTGTGGTTTACGATTGTCCAGAGCTGTTTATTGGGCGCTACGAATGTCTATCATGCGTCTGCACGTAGCCATAGCCAATCATATCATGGTATCAGATGACGTATGACGAACCCGCTGTAAACTTTTGAGCTAAACTATTTAGAACACAGTCTGCGTCTGCTGCTGTCATGTTGGATCCATAAATAAACCTTTTTTTGTATCCATAAACAAACTACAAGCTTTCGTATGTCAAATAGCGCATCTTCATCTGGCCGTCCCTCCTCGTTCTGTGATTGGTGCCCAAATCCATGTGACGATTTCGGCCATGGTCCTCAGACTGCTGTGCAGTTCGAAAGGATTTGAGCGCACACAGCAGTCTGGCGTTAGCCAGGCTAGTGGAGATGAAGGAACATATAATTATTGGTGATTGTTTTGGATGGATAATAAGTCAAGTTGGGGAATTTATAAAAGTCTTACCCTCTCAGATCGCTTTGTCAATTAAACCCCTGCTGAATGGTTGTAGTGCCAGGTGACAGCGGCTAAAGTTGAACATTTCTCAACTTTCTTGTATCGCGTTGCAAGCCCACATGTGCACGTCTACATAGACAAGCGCGTAGCGGAAGGACGATTTTCGCCTTGTCGCATTAGTTCCATTGGAAATGAATTGAAGAGGAGCGATATCGCCTCCCCGTGTGTCAAGCCTATTAGCCTGGCCAGCTATACTATCTCCTGTTGATTCTAAAGAAGAAGAGTATGGCTGGCCAGGCTACTAGTGATTGGGAATGGGTGCAGGCAAAGTCCCAGACTCTTTTGCTTTTGAACAGAAAGCAGGATAGTCTGGCCAGCTAGGCTAGGAACGTCCTGGAGGAGAAAGTATTGTATTTATCTTTCAAATGTAATGGATCAAAATTAATAAAACACTTCTCAAGTTAAGCACAGATCCTCAGAAACTCTTATGTGCAATTCTATAGTGAGTTTACTTTGTTACTGACCACAAAAGACTTCTACCAACAGGCGAAGCGTTAATTGTTGTTAATCAGATGTGAGAAAGTGATTAAAGCGTGCGTTTCTGAATGACAGGCGGAAATTTGAAAGGGAATATCTTGCGTTTTTGAGTGACGCGACGCGGATAAACATCTGCGATCGGATCGGCACCAAACCTTTGCTGTGCACGGCCCCAGACTCGTCTGCGTTTGGACAGAAAGTGTCTGACGTGGCTAATGTAGATATGCTGTTGATGGAAAGGTTGCATAATATTAAAAGCTCAAACATGTAGATTTTTGCATAATGTCCTTTCATATTCTGCAGTTTGAATACTGAAAGATAAAAAAACAGCTCATTCACTTAAATATGCCGTTCTATGAAAGCCCACTTATCCCAACAATACGCTCATTATGCACCAGACAGAAGCGTTTCAATATGATCAAATTGATATTCTCTCGTCATTCTCTCAAGGAGCGCAACAGCCTCTGCGGCTAATTAACGGCATTTGTCACGACACATTCCACCCGGCGCCGTACGTGAGACTCCGAGCGCGGCTCTGAATCGGAGGTAATTTGCTTCTATTGGACGCCGAATGCTCCCGAACATTGTGCCAATCGTGAAGAGAAATGATGATAGACACTCCACTGGCGGCAGCTGTACCCCATTCATCCACTCTCACCGCCCTGACCTCACATGGCACCGCGCTTAGACATACTTCTCAAACTATATTGCAGGCGTATAGGCCATAAGGAAGATATGTTTGTGTGGAAACATGTTGACGTCTTGCTCATGTTATAGGAGAGATTGGGGCTGATTGTCACACTTTTGAATGTCAACAAATGTCACATCTTAAACCATAAAATACTGTACAATAAAAAAAAACCTGATATATTTTCCCTGAAGGAAGCATTTGAAACATGGTCCTAGCAGCGCGGCCTGAGGCGTCATTAACAATTTGTGAAGCCCGATTTAAGAAGCTAGCGTTATATGTGGCTCCAGGAGCAGCAAAGTGGAGCTGATGGTCCTGCTGCTGAGCGAACCACTTTGTTCAAAGTCTTCTTTTGAACAAAGTGAGATTACCAAACCACACAGGAATACAACTGGTTAGGACACGCAATAGCAGACATTTGTAAGAATCTTAGTATTGTGAGTAAATTCTAGATCTCGAAGCTTGCGTAAAAAGAAGAGGCGCTGTCCTGCAATCTTCGTAGTATTAGAGCTCCAATTCAAGTCATGAGAAAGAGTCACGCCCAAGAATGTACATTTCTCAGCAATCTGCACCTCAGAATCATGAATAGTAATGGTTAACTGATTCCTTTTGTGACAAAAATCTGATGTTAATAACATACAGAATCCAGGTGCTCGTCATATAATTAGAATATCATGAAAAAGTGCTTTCACTTCTGTTACTCAACTTAAACTGTGAAACTAATATATAATAGACTCATTACATGCAAAATGAGATATGTGTAGCCTTTATTTGTTATAATTTGGATTATTATGGCTCAGCTTGTAAAAACCCCAAATTAAACATTTTGAGTATTTTGAAAATGGACTGTAAGCCATAATCATCAAAATTATAACAAACAAAGGCTTGACATATGTCACTTTGCATGTAATGAGTCTATATCATATATTAGTTTCACATTTTAAGTCGAATTACAGAAATAAATGAACTTTTTCATGATATTTTAATTATATGACGAGCACCTGTGTATACACAAGAGTCACATAGACCAGTGCTTCTCACCCTGGGATCATGAGCTTGCCTGGCTCTGCCATACTATTCCCTGTCCATTCCACGCAGGGAAGTTAGTCTGGTCACGGAGCAATTGGAGCAGTTTGAACAGACGGGCCTAACACGCACAGATTGTCAGTGAAATAAACCAATTAGCGGACGTGACGACAGCTGTAGTCCAACTCACAAAATATGAACTGAATATAAACTCACAAGAACGCGGAGGCAAAATCCTCGACTACTTCATCCATGATTAGTTTTGGCTAATAACTTCTGCACGTGTCAGTGTTGATTTAACTACAACATAGCAGAGCAGCGAATGACGATTCTCTGTGACGGTCGTGATTGGTTCGGCCTCATCAGCCACTTGTTTACCGTGTTTGTCCAGACCCACCTTCTTTCGCGCAGAAAAGAAGTGGGTGTGGTTTACCAAGCTAATGATGAGCCGCCACCAAAATACAACTTCCGATTTGTAAGATTTACTTGTCGCTTCCTCAAAAATGTTGTTAAATAAGCAATAAATAAGCCGAAGCAGCTGAAATTACGATCAGAACAACCCGATTACAGTCATTTTAACAGACTCAAGTAGTGATTCTATACTTTTTCTGTACATAAATATTAAAAGAAAAGTTTTTATTGTGCACAGCACTTTGGTCAACTTTGGTTGTTGTAAAGTGCTTTAGAAATAAAACTTTGACTGCTCGATTGACCCCCATCAGTTGAGAAACACGGACATAGACAATAAATGAAGTCTTAAGCCTTGACTTGCCTTGGCATCTCTTCCTTTTATATGTTATTGCAAGAAACTCAATTCACAGACATTTCATCTTCGGAATTCTTGAAGAGATAGAACCTATCCAGGGTTTTTGGACGAACCCCTTTTTGTCTGTAAATCCTCCATGGACTTGTTCTGGCATTCAAAGGGAATGGGAGTCTTCACTAGTTTTTAATCTGGAGCTTGGGCAATTGTTCAGAGGACCTCAATGCTCCTGCTGTCAGGTCTGTGTTAAAGAGCGAGCGGCTGCATTCTGGACTAACTGTAAGTCTGTGATTGGAAGACTGGTCAAGCCTGCATTATAATGGATTAAAGTAGTAAGCGTGATGTCATGAGTGCATGGCCCAAGTTCGTTGGAGGAAAGTTGGGGCTCGACCTTCCCCAAAAGGTCTCTGCTAGAAAAAAAGAATGTATCTGACAACAGAGCTTAATCCGTTTTGAAAGCACCATCAATAAAACACATCAAGAGAGGTGGTTTGTTTCTTTTGGCCTCGTTTCAGGCAAGACACATTGATTTTTGCGCACGATGGACAATGTTGAGATTTTTAGCTAGCTTTTTTTTATCCCCTTAACATCTTAGTTTTGAGGTCAGAGTTTTAAAAAAAGATGAAAGTCATGCTTATATGCCTACTTTATGGAGTTTTGTTGCTAGCGAGCCGGAGATTTCCAGGAAGTAACTACAACATCGCGCTACATCAGCCGGTTACCCACGCTTATCCATTCACAGATACTGACATATTTTGTATCCACGACGTGTACTTGCGCTGTAATCCAAATGTGGTCACTTTCTTTCTGACCGCTGCGGCTAAAGACAGGAGAAATACTGTATACACGTGCATGCATAGGTTTCCGCTCCACTCTTACAACAACATCTCCACGCAAGTAGCTCCTACAGACGCCAAACCTTTCAGTCTCGGACTTAACAATATTTTCTAGGTTTTGTCTGAGGGATTTTTCAATATCATATGAGTGTGCAACCGCAAAAAAAACAAAGCTTTTCACTAAACTTAAACAAGATCCCAAATCCGTCGCTAAAAAATATCAGCAATTTTTATGCATAAAATGCCTTATTTTTAATGAAAACATAAAATGACAGGAAACATACATTTTTTCCCTCACGTCAGCAATGTACATCAAATGTTTCAAATTGATATGTGTTAAATTAATTTCCCCCCCTATTCACCTGCAGTGTCTCGCCTTACAACAAACCTGTCAAAGTCCCCACATAAAAGCGATATGTCATGGGCACTGGCTGCGTAATGGCTTATTATAAACAGTGCGGAGTAGTTCTGGAATAATTGGTGCTTATGATATGGCGCTCATGACCTGTTGGTATTGTAGGACAACCTGCCCTTTGCAGACGCTCCGGTAAAAGGTCTCCAGATGGAAAATACCATCTGGATACTGAGGTTATTAATGACCATGTGTATAAACCGGGAGAGACTTAAAGGTCCTATGCAGTGGTTTTATGTGGGCTTTGTAGACTGTGGAATGAAAACCTCATTTCCAGAGCATTGGATTGTATGTATATGCCCGCAGACTTTTGGGACTAACGTCTTTCAGAAAGGCTATAATTGGACAACAGTCTTGTCGGGGGGATTCCGTGTGTCACATAGGTTGCGCGTGGGAGACACGGAGGAGCGCGGCTATGTCGGGGTAATTTCCTGACAAAGTCCAGGACATGGACTTTTATATCATTATAGAATTTTTTTTTAAATTTATTTCAGTCATGTCATTTCCTTTTTTCATGTTGTTTCATGAATAGCTTTATATGTTTACTAGGGGTGTGTCTCCTAGTCTCAGGTGATACGATACGCATCCCGATACACAGGTCGCGATACGATACGATATATCCCGATATTGAAGCATTAGACGATTATTGCGATTATGTTTTACTACTTTGGAAACAACTATTCAGTAAACTAGTACGCCTTCATTAGATATGTGTCAAATACATTTTATCTATCTATTTATTTATCTGTGCTCGTCATATAATTAGAATATCATGAAAAAGTTCATTTAATTCTGTAATTCAACTTAAAATGTGAAACTAATATATGATATAGACTCATTACATGCAAAGTGACATATGTCAAGCCTTTGTTTCTTATGTAATTTTGATGATTATGGCTATTATGATTATGAGATTTTTAATTTGGGGCTTTTAAAGCTGAGCCATAATCATCAAAATTATAACAAATAGAAGCTATACATATCTCACTTTGCATGTAATTAATCTATCATATATGGCAGTTTAAATTGAATAACAGAACTGAATGCACTTTTTCATGTTAATCTAATTATATGAGGAGGACCTCTATATAGCCTATCTTATGATATAAATGCTTTTCACTAATGTGCACTTGTGACTGTGTGTTGTTGTTATGACCCTGGCTCAAGGGTCGCAGCAAAAGGAGAGGAGCAGGACGCAGCCAAAAGAGTTAAGCTCTAACATAGAGCATTTATTTACATACAGTACAACGTAGCCTAATGTGCAAGCGAAGCCGTGGTGGAGAGGGCCAGAGGAGCAGCCCCGGAGTGGGAAAGGGGCGGTCCTTTATAGGCGGCCTACCGGATGCACCGGGCCCTGGCACAGCTGGTGCGGGTCACCTCAGAATAAAGACAAAAACATTAATACAAAATCAGACGGCACCAAGCTAGGGCCGTCACAGTTGTATGGTGATTATGTAACTTTGAAAGGAAAACAGATTTCTTGGAAACCTAGTAATGAAACCAACTAAACTGGGGATGCACGTTTTCTAGTATTTCTATAGTTGGGAGTCCTTAGCGATCAGTAATAACTGATAACTCAGACGGGGCATTTAAAATCTTATCTACTCCACAACGGGTGTCACTCATAGACCAGGGACATAATGACAACACGGGCATCACCGTGACTATAGCGCTCATCTCTTCCAAATCTTTTTGTGTTAGCAGTAGCACACAAACGAAGACGAGCGGAAACTACAACAGTACTGTACTAAGTACTGCAGTAGCGAGACACAAGTTTAACATGAGCCTGCTGTATTTAGTTTTCCCTCGGCTTCGTTTTATTCCGTAAAAAAATGCTACAAAGATAATTCCATGCTAGTGCTATGAAGATAAATCCTTTCCAAACGCAGCGGCGACACACTCAGCAACATCTGCACACAGCTGGTGGCTCTCGTAATAATCCAGGTCTCTGTCTTTGCTGTAAAAGCCAAAATGAGGCCAAATGTAGCGTTTTAAAAGAGCCCCGGAGCATTTCATAGCTCATTCTTTTCCATGGTAAAAGTTTTCCTGTGTAACTCTCACTAGATTCTAGTGTTACTCAAGCGGGCTGCGCGGTGCGCTGCCATCTAGCGGGCGGGAGTAAAAGTGCAGGACCAAAGAGAGATGCTGCAATGAATATTTCCACAAAAATAGATGTTTAAATATCGATACGGGCGCTTTTTGGATCGATACGAGAATCGTGTGACATAATATCGCGATATATCGGCGGATCGATATTTTTCAACATCCCTAATGTTTACATGAATGAAAAGGAGCACAAAGAAGACAAAGCTTATAATAGGTTCCTCTTTCTCCAAACACAACAAAATATAAAAGATGGTCGGTTGTGCCATTTACAATATGACTCAGAGCCACACAGGCAGGTCATGTTTTAACCCCCCCCCCCCAAAAAAAATCAAAAGTTATATTTATTACATAATGTTAAATATACATGTTACATGTTTTGTTATAGCGTATAAGATTTAATTGTTGTCCATTTTAATTGTTTTTTAAATTGATGAACAGTGGAGGAGTTCTTTACATTTAGGTGAAGGGCGTTCCACAGTTTGACTCTGGCCACAGTCATTACGTCGTTTGTCTATACAAACCAGGTGTCACGGGCAAAAACTACCCAAACAATCTCCACATGTATAGATTTACTGTGTAATAAGGCTCTATTTTCACCTACCGTAAATGTGCTACACTACACAGGTTAGCGCTTTTGCCTCCAGGTTGGATTCGTAAGAACTCATACAGTTTCATGGTTAGAACGGCTCATTTTGTGGACCTACATCTCCCAGCAAGACAATTCCACGGACTAAAATAGCACGCCCACGCTCCAACATTATCTCCATATCGCTATAGTACAAACACACAGCTCAGCCTCCCTGTAGCACCTCCCCACTGCTCTGTTTACCCACTGGAACTAATAAGACAAACCCCTGTCCCTGGGGAAAGGCTTCACCGAGACACCAGCAAGCAAGACACCACGCACCCGCCCACAGTGCTCTGAGAAAACGCAAGGGAAGGACTTTAGCTCACAATATTACATAGATTCAACTGGGAGAAACATAAAGGACACAAAGGAAAGAGGTGCAGTAAATAAAATTGGAACGTTGTTTAGTGGTCGAAACATGTTGGCTTGGCCATTGAAATAAAGACCTTTTAGGTACTTCCTCGTGATGTTCGTATTTGTTTGGAGTTTCTTGGTTTGCTGTTATTTTGCAACTTGGATCCCTTTCCCAAGAGCACATATACAAACTACTGGAATACACCTAGAGCAATCAGTCATACTGCTGTTTCTATATTGTACAGTATTTGTACAGCTGTTTTATTAATGCAGAGAAGGAAGACACCTCTGAGCTGAAGTACACCGCGGGTGCAGGGGCGGAGCAGTAAAATTCAGGTTCTAGGGGGAGGGGGCACCAACTATTAAACTGTTACACAAACTCAATTAATTTAATTCAACAAATATTTTTGGTGTAGTTCCGAAAGTATGTGTGGCCCTTCTGCTTAGGGCCCTGGGTGGTCGATGCCAACACTACACCAGTAGAGCAAAGGTTCCCAAACGTTTAGGGCCACCTCCCCCCAAATCACGAGACTAACAACAAACGGGGACACCACATTGTTAAAGTACGTGGCATCTATAAATTCAGGAGCAAAACCATCTAAATGTGGTTTTATAGAGCGGGTATTCTAAAATAAGGTAAACACATCTTTGTCACCATCTTGCACTTTGTTGGTTAGAAAATGCAATATTGATCTAAGACAGCTAAAACAAAATATCCAGTAGATTCACTCCCTGACAATTTACAGTTTTTCATAGTTTATGTCCAACTCTCTGATATGTTTTTGTATTTTATGTACAGCATTTACAAATATTCAAATATAAAACCATCACATTCATGTTAGTTCAAATCAAATATCACATTCATGTCCAAACCTAATGTTCATACTTCTTTAACATTGTAGCTTTTATGTGTTTCTTGAATGCCAGGAGAGTTCCTGACATTTTGATTTCTTTCTGAAGCACATTCCATAAACTAACTCCTGTCACTGTGACGGTTCGTTCCATTACTTTAGAATTGAACCTGTTTTTGTTTTGTTTGTTCTAGTTATTGATTTATTTTTTGTCAGACCCTTTTAAATTGTGGCGACCTCTCACTGGCAATATTTATTTTATTGCCTACAAAACCTGAAGAATATTTTACTATATCATACAGTTTTAGTGACTTACATTTAATGAATAGATGGTTTGATGGATTAGAGTCCTTTTCAGAGTCCTTTTTGCAAAATGAACAATGACTGTGTGTAAGTTTTACAGGTCGATGATGGTTTTATTTTTGTTGACATATTCGTTTTCAGAGGGGATTGGGGATATCTTGTTTAGTTTTAAAACAAGTGGAAAGAGCTGTAAAAATTCAAATTTCCCCTGTTTTTTTTTAAATTCAAAACTCAATAAATCCGGTTAGGAATTAAATAATTAAAAATCCCTTTGAACAAACCATCAAAAATATTGTTCAGTCCAAGACTGTAGGAGCTAGTAACGAGGAGATACAGTATTGTCGCACCAATGTGAGAAAAACATCCTTTGAAATGACAACATAAATCTATTGTGAAACATTGAATCAGTGAATAGTTAAACATGTTGTTGTGAAGACTAGAGATGTTCTTTTGTTTCCAGGTGAAAGTGTATATGTTATGAGACTAATTTGGCCCAAAAACTGAGTTTTGCCTGGAGCGTCTCCCCTTAACATGCAACATACAGTCACATTCAACCTGGCTAACACCAAGAAATAAGTTTACATCTGCAATATCTATGACAAGAACTGCAGTATATCAGCGTTATACAGAACCACGAAAATAGAAAAAGAGCTTTTCATCAAGATATAGTCGTCTAACACGGTAATGTTTCAAAGTGTGTTTGCCGTAACATCAGATTAGCAAGATGATAGTGTGCAGACAAACGGCGATTCCATGCGGTGCTTAGGGTGCTGGCTTATGCCTGTTTTCAGATATATAGCTCTAAGACAAATGTGAGCATGTGTGTTGGTCCGTCGGCGGCAGAGGGAAACAAGATAATCCCCTCCATTCGTAAGCCGTGCGAGAATGTTCCTAATGCTATCAACTCGAGTGAGGCAATGTTAAGGAGCCTTTGGAGAGGGGAGGCTGCTTTCAGAAGCGAGAACACAAACATACTGATAAATCCCACACTGCAGTCAGTCCCGTCAAAGAAGTTCATGCCACGTATAGACCTGAGTACAGCCCCTCACAATAAGAACCACCTTATCGATATAAAAGTGGCCCCACTCTGATAAATGCCATAATGTCTTCTAGCATAGATGTTACCCCTAAAAACAAAACGAAATGACATTTAGTCACTAACACTTCACTGTGATGGGTATTGTCTACAAGTCAGTCACCCGTAGTATGACCAACAGTGGGTTGAGAAATGTAGGTGGCACATGTTTGAGCGTAAAACTGCCTGGACAACCAGAATACACGCATTCCTTCTTCTTTACAAAGACGTGTATCTGGGATCTGGGGTGATTCCTTTGAATTCCCATTGGGTGTGATTGACAAGGATATGAACCAATCGGAGAAAAGCTGGATATGAGGCGAATGGCATATTTTGTAAACAAGGAGGTTAGTGGTTTTCTGATGCACCGGCCAGTAAAGCGGAGACAAATGGGAACAATCGCTGTCGTTTTACCACAAAAACATAGGGATACAAGGAGTCATAAGCAACTCAGTTTACATTTTAAACATAGGAGAATAGAACACGAATGCACCACAGCTTTTTCAATCAATGTACGTTTGGAACGGGATAAAAAATACTTTTGATAGACGGCGAAAAGAGGAAAATCCCTTGAGAGAGGATGAAGCAGATACATTCTTGTTAAGTACATTTAAGAAAATGTTTTACTAGTGGTTAATTCAGTTCCTGTCTGTGATTGGATCCATATAAAACTTTGACATTTGATTGGCTGGTAGCAAAGTTCCAGACGGTCCTGCTTTTGAACAAAACAAAAAGCAGGAGTGATTGGCCTGGAGTAGTATTTCACTACATTCATGCAGTTTTGAGTAATCCATTTTATTTTCATTCAAAAGTGACATTCTGGACACTGTCACTGTCAAAACCCAAAACTGTCCTCTACATGTTCAAAGCCCATAATCAAACATTAGATCAGTTCTGAGTGGTTCTGCTCAAACTGTGTTTATAAGGTCATGCTGAAGCTGTTAGCCACGCCGTAAATCGAAACTGGAAGTTTGTTTTTTTCAAATTTATTCCAACATCTGCCAGTAGGAGGAGCCCCAGGCAAAGTCTCAAAGTCACCAGCTCTAATGCCTGTTTTCACTGTTGCCGTTTAATTCTTAAAGAGTAACTAAACGGGCGTGCCAAAGCCTTTCCCCACCCACAAACAAAAGTCAAAAAGTGCTGTGAAAGAGGCGGTCTCTGAAGTTTGGGGGTGACATGCGGGGGGTGAGTGTGTGGGCCTTTGCATTGGCACAATCACAGCAGACTGATTACGTGGGAGGGACTTGGTTATAAACCACAGGTACAGGGGCAGGACAATGGGCAGCACCTGATGACGATGTGTGGAGCTGGTGCGGCTTATGACGTTCTGTGGAGGCCGTGGACACGTCTCCAGCCAATCAGGAAATTCTAATTTAGTAGCAGAGTTTACCCTGAAGGGGGCGCAACCCATTCGTTTTCAGGCCAAAGTTAGGGTTTAACACATGTTTGCGCTATAATGTCAGAATAATGTCAGGGACCAGTGGACAACACTATGAGACACCCATTGAGACAGTTTATCAGTAAAAAAACTTGATTTGGTGTTTAGTTACTCTTTAAGGTGGCTTCACATTAGCCCAACACACTGTTGCTGTTTTGGGGTTCGGGGTTACACCAAACGCGCGTCCCGTCGTCTGAAAAACTCGCTCAAAATTGTATATAGAGAGATTATAGACTGAGAAATAGCCTTTACAGAGACACAATTTAAAATTATTTAACATAAAATTCCAATGCTGAGACAACAAAATAAAGTGATTTTTTTAAAGCTCCATATGCAGGATGTGTCCACATTAAGCCCCAAGGCCAGGGGTCTCCAATCGGCAGAGCGCCAGACCCGCCCCGCCAAACCATTTAATCTGGCCCGCAACTCATTTTCCATAAAAATATTTTTTTTCAGCATTTTCTGATCCACTTAGCAGTGTGTCAGAGGCACTGTGACTGCCAACTGGCCAGAGCGCCTTGAATGAAAACATGGCTCTGTCAAAGGGTGTAATGGGGCTAAACTAAGAAAACAGAAGGCTCACTGTTGGACGGACTGACAGATTTGACGAAACTGAAGCACATTTTGGATGGTAGGCTGGTTGGATTGACGCTTGGGTGCTTGACATGACATACATTTAAGAGACTTTATTCCACACCCAAACCTATGATATCCAGGTACTATAACCTATTTTATGTGACAGATAAATGTATTTAGAATATGTGTTTATTTGGACATTAACGTGTATAATATGACTGTTGCACTTTCAGAAAACCTTCTATAAAAACATCCTCCTATATGAAATTCAGTAGACAGCAGAAGAAGGTGTGTTCGTGTCTCACCTGTAGCGACATAAGCCCCTCCCCCTGCAGGTGCGCCGCCACGTCAGCAGCTGTGATGTCACGCCTGGGCGGAGGGAGTGGTCGGGGCCTGCGGTGCTCCAGTCGCCTCTTATCCTTCTTGTACAGCAGCGCGGCGAAGGCCAGTATATTGAGGAAGAGCAGAGACGCTCCCACCGCGATGGTCACTGACAGCTCAGTGGAATAGTCCTCTGGGGGGGCCCGAACACCCTCCTCCGCTCCGCCCTGCTCCAGCGCCGCCTCCGGGGGCTGGGGGGTGCCGTCGGGCTGGGGTCCTGGGTGCCTGGATGGGGAGAAGAGAGAACGGGGAATTTATTAACTGCGGGTTCAGGGAGTACTGCCCATATATGGTCACGTCCGGCAGCAAGAGGGGGAAAACAAAGGAAAGAAAAAAAACTTTCTCCCATTGCTCCACTTTAACAAATGCTCAAGTATGAATATGTTTTCTACTAAATGAAGATGCAGAGACATCAAGTGGTTCAACAGCCCATAAATACTTGAAAAACTGACAGTGCTAAACATGAATCTAACGTTAGCTTTATGCTACATGTGCTAACGTTAGCTACGAGTTTCCGTTTTCTAATGAAAAAATTGTGATTCCTAAAACATATTTAACCTCTTAACTCCCACCTAAACCGAGCACATTTTCTTCAGTTCAGTTTTACCGAAATCTAAAAGTTTACAGCCTATAGGCCAGTGTAATGCCTCATTACAAAACTGTTTTTCTAACTTTTTGGTTGTTTTTTCATACACATTTTTTTGCTTTTTTGAATTGTTTTTGCTGCGTTTTGTCGCCTGTTTAGATGATGTTGTTTTTTTTTTTCATGAAGCTTTTAGATTTGGGTCAAGTAACTGGACTGGAGGAAATGTGCTCAGTTAACCTGGTATATGCCATCCCCCCGATCAGGGGTTAGGGTTAGGGTTAGTTAACCCTAATCAGGATATAATTAGGGCCAAGAACGGCAAATGTAATGTAATGTGTTTCACTCAAACAGATCTCACACATATTTTTAGAAACTAGAAGGTCTTGGCTTTCAAATTATGTATCACACTGGCATATAGACTGTAAGCTCTCCAAGTCAATACGCTTTGAGATTTGGATATACATAATTGTTAACCCTAATCCTAACCCTACGGTGGCAGTTAAGTGGTTAAGGTGAGGGTTAGGAGATTAAAACCCCCTTGTATGCCTAGCCTATCCTTTTGTGATGAAATGCTCCAGATGGCAGAGCGGGTCATCCAATAACCAAGAGGTCGGTGGTTGCCTAGTGAGTGAGTGAATGGTTGGTGGTGGTGGGAGGGGCCGGTGACGCAGACTGGTTGCCTCGCTTCCATCAGTCTACCCCAGGGCAGCTGTGGCTACAATAGTAGCTTACCACCACCGAGTATGGAGTGAATGAATAGTGCAACGTAAAGCGTCTTTGAGTGTCCAGAAAAGCGCTATATAAAACCAATGCATTATTATTATCATTATTATCATTATTATTATTATTATTATTATCATTATTATCATTATTATTATTATTATTGCCCGTGTGAATGTAGAGTGACAATGAGTCTACCCCAGGGCAGCTGTGGCTTCAATAGTAGCTCAAAATCAAAATTAAACTTCTGAAACAATCACGAGTGTGTGTAACCCCCCTGGCACAGACCTGGTGCTGCTCGGGGACCACACTTTGGACAGTCGCTTGGTGTAGGAGTAGGGCGTCTCGTCCTGGATGGAGGGGCTGTGGGTGAAGGAGGACACGGACTGCAGTAGCTCGTTGACGTGGTGGAGGTGCGGCACCAGCTGGAGCCAGAAGGAGATCTTGGTGGCGCGGTAGTGGTCGCGGACGCGGGGCTTCAGGCCGATGTGGAGGTACAGTTGCTCCTTGGGCGTGTATTTGGACCAGGCCACCTCCTCGAAGCGGTTGGGCTTGGTGTGGATGAACTTGGTGTCCTGAGGCACGGGCTGGTTCGGGTCACTGCGGACAAACAGGAGAGAGACCATAGAGTTAAATTACACAAGTATTATTTTTTTACATTTTAAATCGAATGAGCCATTATTCTGAGCAGTTTTTCACTCAAACTGTGGGTATCACGGTGCCGTTGGCAAGATATTGTGGTTTCTATCTATTTTAAAATCATGGTTAACTCCCTTTCTGCCAGTGGAAGGCTCTCGAAGAAACACATAAGGGGGGTCATTTATTAAGCCTTTTCTCACATGCAAAACAAGTGGCACGGGCTAAAGCGGAGCAGCAGTACTAAGGCGAGGCAAGTTTATTTGTAGAGCACAATTCATACACAAGGCAATTCAAAGTGCATCAAATCACAAGAAAGCAGATCAAATCAATCCATAAAACATCCACATGAATTACAGTACAAGGCAAGAGTTCAGATAAAATTCTTTCAGTGTTGTCAGTCTGTTTTCATTTAGTTTAGTTGTTTAGTCCCGACTCAGGGATCTACCAGGAGACCCATCCCTGAGATGGTTCATACGGCTCTAACATGTCAGAGATGGACTTTGGTGCAGAGCTGCAGAGCGACTGAAGCCAGTGCAGAGACCGGAGCACTGGACTAATGTGGTCGTATTTCCTGGTTCTTGTCAGGACTCGAGCAGCAGCGTTCTGGATGTTCTGCAGCTCTAACAGTGAGCAGGCCGTTACAGTAGTCTAACCTGCTGGAGACAAATGCATGGATGAGTCTCTCTAAGTCTGGTTTTGACACTATTCCTCTGATCTTAGCAATGTTCTTCAGATGGTAAAAAGCTGATGATGTTTTTGCTTTGATGTGGCTGTTTAAGTTCAGGTCTGAGTCCATGATTACTCCTAGATTTCTAACCTGATTTGTGGGTTTTAGAGCGAGAGACTCAAGGTGACTGATAACACTTTCCCGCTTCCTATAGACGCTCATAATGCACTGTGCATGAAGTGCTCCAAAGGGACTCCACACTGAGGCCAATGTGATCGAATGGCATTGTATAGTATTTAAATAGAAATAGAAATGGAACCTCAAATGAGTGGACAAACCTTGGCAAGCCCAAGACAAATTAGACAAGTTCAGCCAAACCTAAATGATTGAGTCACAGTACATGCCATCATTTAATAGTGTTGCATTTGTTGTATGTTCCAGTTTGCGTAGGAACCGGTTGAATCTTGTACTCTACTGCCTGTGCATTTCCACCCTTCTCCTCATCGACAGCTTTTTTTTTTGCCCCGACAAACAAGCGTTCCCATCAGCTGCTTTAAACTCCCTGGAGATGGGACCAAAATACAACACAATATGGACTCAAGTGACTGTCAACAACATCTCCGCCTAATCTGAAAAACATGATGGCAATGGCACTTGAGTCTTGTACCAAATTAGCAACAGTGGGTTATGGAAAGTGAAATATAAGGCTGTAGAAACAAGAAATATATGACAAAGCGTTCGCCCTGTTTAGCCTCTGACAACAATGCACCGGCCACCGCTTTGATTTGGCCCCAAATTGATTATATTTGCCTGCATTCAGCTTGGTCATAACGCAGTTTCCTCTTCAAACATATACAAGGAGGTGTGTTTAATTCACACATATTTCATTATTGAAACAAACTAAACCTGAACCGACACACACTCTAAAGGGAAACACTGCGATACATGGGCCAGGCCTGTGTGTGGGGCTGTGAAGTCTTCCATGATAGAACAAGACAGTACAAAGGGCAGATGGAATAAAAACAGGAACGTCGCGGTCAATCTGAAACTGAAGAGACGAGGAGGAGAATTTTAGTGATAAGCCCCAGACATGTGGTTCACTTTCTCACTATTTCCCAATACACGCTTCAAAGTGTCAGAGTAGAGACATGCAATGGGCGGGAAGTGCAGAGGGACTTGCAGGACCCGCCACTAATCTCAGCGGGATCAGGAAGGATTCAGACAGCCTCGGGCGGTCAGACCAAAATACTTCGGGTCCCGCCTCTCGCACATGTGCCCAATAATATTATGTCTACGTGAATAACACAGGAGAGACAATAGCACGTAAAGCACACGTGGACACGAGCACAGCCTTTGTGCATCACCACCAGTGGACACCGGGATGTTTAGGGAAGCACGGTCGGACACTGCTCTAGGTCGGGAGGGGACCACTCTGACGGCCCCTCTGACTGGTGAGAGCTCAGCCTGGATCGATGCCAGCGACAGCAGTGAGTGTGCTGCATGTTCACAGGGAGATAACAGATCCATGGAAAGGTGACAGAGACCTGGAGGCGAGATGTTTTTATGCAGGATGGCAGGGGAAGTCCACAGCTGACAGCTATCTCTGATCAATTCAATGAATCTGAAGAAGACGCCTTTAGTAAACATCACTATCCTCAGGGTTAGGTCTAGTTTATATTAGTTTAGCTTGACTAGCGAACCAATCAGAGGCCGCGCTGCCATCCTGCATAAAAAATAATCGCGACCTGAACGTCACGTAGACTAGATCCCCGAACTGACCAAACTTACAGCCGAACTACACTCAGCCTCACTGTTATCTCGTAGGTCACATGACCCATATGGGTGTGTGTTAAATACTTGTCAAAACCTCACTCAGGCCTTATGCAATGATCTTCTTAAGAATGCACCTTAAAGGGACTATACGTTGTTTAACATTTTTAAATTATGTATTTTTCTCCCCCTACATGTTCCAGCAATGTCCTAATGTGTAGAATGAGCCCAGACCTGTTCACCACAACTGCCTCTAAAATCCTGCACTGTCACTCAGAAAGGTGTTCATTCGGGCCCGAAGTGCCGTCATGCACGAGCTTAATATAGAAGCTGCAGTTACATATAAGACCTGAGGTGGCAGTAGTGAGCATAAAATGACCAACTTGCATCTAGTCCCTTTAAAAATTTGACTTGTCAGGACCTGTGGGAATCCCTCAGGGGAGGAGAGTCCAAGGACCGGGATTGAAAATCTCTTCCCCTGCAGGTCTGTGTTAAAGTGGGATAAAACAATGGTGCTGGTGAAATCTGCCGGGACATGGGACACAGAGCTGAAAACCGGGGGAAACCAGGACATCTGGTCACCCTAATTCATAATTATAGCACCTCTCGAGCCGACTATCGATCACCTGAGGTTTGCAGTGGGGTAGGAGGAGAATTTAATGTTAACGACATTGACTAAAACATGTTGTCATAATATTAGTCAAAGTTAATTTTTTTGCTGACTAAAGTTTGACTAAAACTAAATCGAGTTAATAATGTCCTCTGGATATGAGATTGCTAATCTCAGTAGATTCCTGATCACAGCGGGACTTTCCATAAAGGTCAAAATGATGACTAAAACTATGATTTAAAGGTGCATTATGGAACTTTTTGGCCAAAAAATATAACCCAATGGCTGTATGGGTACTTAGCATGAGACCTTCACTTCAGTGGCCTCCACAAGTCTCCAATTGTTTGTTCATAGGTTTTCAGGTGAGAGGGTCCGTCAGCAGTAAAAAAAAGAAACCCTAAAAACAATTGATCCTGGAGCCACAATGATGGAAAGTAAAGGCACCATTGGCTCACCTAAAACGTTCCATAATGCCCCTTTAAATCTCCAGATATTTCCGTTGACAAATAAAAACAAAATAAAACATAAATTAATACTGTCATGGTGTAGATATGGCTTCATTCAGATCATAACGGCTTAAACTTCTTCACTACAAAGTGTTTGTCGCTTGTTGCGTGGTCAGTGTTGCTGAAAGCTGTGTTGCTAATTAACCGTTCCGACGTGTTCCACTCCCCACGGTTACAAACAGAAGACAGCCCGTCAAAAGAAAACTTCAAAAAATAAAGACATAAACGGGCATGGAGTGGAAGTGAGAGTTTCATTTATTCTCTGTCAAAACTGAACTGTGTGATGTGTGTTGGCCTTTTTGAGGCGGTGAAAAGGGAAGAAACTGTTGAAAAGCATTTATTTTCCATGGCCAAATGGATTAAAATTGCCAAAGTGTTTTGCCTCAGTTTGCCCTGAGGAGGGCCCGGTTCAAAACTCAATAAATTCAACTAGGAAATAGATATTGGGAAAAATCCCTTTGAAAAAATGTGTGATTGTTAAGTCAAAGGCTGGAAAACTGTGGTGTCAGTGAGTGATTTGGAGAAAACAGGCTTAAAAGTTTTTTATTGTATGTGGTACTGGCCGAATACCAACCTTTTACGGTGATCATAGTGGTTCTCCTGTGCATTTGAGGTACTAGGAGTGGGTACATCCTATGTACCCAGGAAGAGCACAGACCTGCTCATGCTGTTCAATCAAGAAAACAAAAACGCTCAGAGCTGCAGGAATACACGCAGATAACCTTTTTCACTGCAGTTTTGCAAATGTTTCGCAGCTCCTTTTCATTCTGGATTATTAAAATGTCTCCACGGGGAAAATGTTTCTTTGGATGTCAAGGAGAAGCTCAAATTTCAAGTTTCCAAGCGACGGCACAAGGCGAGTCAGTTTGTGTCTGTGGTGAACGACCGTCCTTTGGACCAAAATGCTCTTATTGTGCTCAGCATTTTACCGACGACGCTTTATAAACAAGGACTTATTGGACAGTGGAGATATATGCAGTTTGTGTCAAACCTGGTGCAGTCCCGAGATATAAGACGCTGCTGCTCTACAGCGCTGAGTAAAACTACAGTGAAATGGTTCCATTCGGGTAATGTCATGTGCTTTGAGAGGCTCCAAGCTCCAGTAACTGAATCTCATAATATAAACACACTAAACCTGACTGTGACACTAACGTTACATGTCTCAGAAACAACACCATCCATATTAAACTCTCCTCATGTCTTCCTGTTTCACTTTCATGGCGACTGATTGTGCCACAGTTTTTTGTTGGTTTGATTTGGGAGAGACATTTTTTGCCTTCACGCTGTGTTTTGGTGACGACGATAGTGACGTTTGCGAGAGAGGCAAATCAGGCTCAATATCAGGCCTAAACTCCTCTGATGTGGCATAGATGTTAAGAGAGAAAAACCGCCCAAAAATCTCAATATTGATCACTGCAAGAAAAAACAATTGCTGTGCCTAGCCTTAATTTTTAACCCAGTCCCTAAAACAAAACAAAAATCAACATTATTAGGATTTGCTGTTTGTGTAGATGACCCATTTACTTACTATGTAGGCCTATGCTTTCCTTCTGAAATAGTGAATTCTAGACTGTTGTATCCCACTAACTACTCACACAAAGTCGTATTTGTTCTTTTGTATGATTTGAATTGTGTTCTTATGAGTAGAATAGTTGTGTGGCTGAAGGCTGAGCCAGTATTGAAACTTTTAGAAAGCCCAATAAAACTCCTCTAGCCTCCAGCACTTTACTACAGAGTGCACTCCGCTGAAAAGCTTGTACCATATTTCCGATTGAGGTAGTTTTGGAGGTAGCGGTTAGTTCTCGTGTAGTATTTATGCACATCCTTTGCACCAGGACACAGGTAAAAAACAAAAGTGCTCCCAAAGACTCTCCATGACTAATTTATGCTCACTGCGTATCTCTTACTGGGCCTGGTTATTAATGGATGGGGGTCTGGGAAGCAGAAAAGCTACAGCTTGAATCATTTACGGAGGTTAAAGCTTCCCGGAGAGGGAAGGAGTCAACTTTTCAGATCGGCACCGAGCGATCCAGTCACCTCCCATTACCTCAGCTGAAGTGATCACCAAAAAAAGGGAACGTGCTGATATTTATGACCGATCTTCAGAGGGGAAACTGTCCCGAATGCTTGGGCTTGAAGGGAACATGTTTGTGGAGGTCTGTATTTGATACCTGTGTGGAGTTTGTCTGTTCTCAATGTGTCTGCGTAGATTTCATAAGTGCATCAATGTTCTCCTGCTAAAACATAGACAACAGGGTCTCCTCTGGGGCCAGGATGAAGGGGAGCGTGTTTGTGAGTGCAGGACGCTATCATTCTTTATGCAGGATGGCAGGGGAAGTGACGCCTCTGATTGGTTAGGAAAGCGATAACATCCCATCCTCTGATTGGCAGGCTGCTCAAGCTAAACTAATCCAAACCAGAGATGGCTGTCGGCTGTCCCGAGCCAATCAGGGACATCACTTCCCCTGCCACCCAGCACAAATAAAGCTTTAGTGTGAGCAGGGTTTCCGTTAGCCGGGTGTAGCCGGCTTTTGGCCGGTTTGAAAAGCAAATGGCTGGTAAAAATGATTTCCATCGGCCAAATTGGCCGACAGTAAAAAAAATAACTTAAATATGGAGAGAATATAGAAAAATGTATTAAATACAAAATTTGACCTAAGTCAGTGACTAACACAAAGTGTTTTCAAGACAGAAATATTGAACCTTTTTAAATATTTATGCCTATCAAAAAAAGTTTCAATTTACGCCCTTAGCTCATTTTACAAAGCGCAGTTGAAGCGCCTTCATCGCTCTCTGGATATGTAACGCTTTTTCTTCATGGTTCGTCACATTTTCCAAGAAAACGGCGAACTACAGGTACATTTACTTTTATAAAAGTAAGTATGTAAGTAAGTAAGTAATAGCTCAACAGCTACAGTAATAAATTCGATTAGGATATTCTGTAAACTCCGTGTGTTCAGTCAGACGGAGCGGCTCTTCCTGGGAGAGTGGCCGGGTTTAGAGGCTCGGTCAGTCTGCGCAGACGCCTCGGTTTAGTTACCGTTCTTCGGAGCTGCCCTACAGCGTGGCAGAGCTGGGTTTGTGGTGAATCGCTCGAGACTGACTTTTGATTGTCGATTTGCCCCTCCATAATATTTCAGCGGTGAGAGACTTTATTTAGATTATTTTACACCTGAAGCCTCGTTAAAGCGTGGAATGGCATCTACAGCCCAGCCCTCGCTGTGCAGCTGATGTGGTCAGTCTGGATAAGGACAGAGGGACATAGATTCCTTCTGTCTGAGTTCTAGTGCAGATGAGTGGGATACGTCCACGTGGCACCTGCGCCTCTATCGTCTCCACGCGCACAACTTTATGTTTGGATTTGAGTTGTTGTTACATTTTTCTCACGTCGTTCCTTCATTAGAAATAGCCGTGTTTTGGACTCACTAAAGCACTTGTGTAACGCTCTGTCTAAATGTAGATTGTTATTGATAATGCATTATATTTTTAATGGCCGGTAATTCTTGTGAATGGCCGACATTTTACGACCCAGCCAGCCAAAGTGACCGACAAAAAAAGGTCTAGCGGAACCTCTGATTGTAAGACAACGGATGGTTATATGGCTTACTTGTATCGGTCTTACATATTAAATCAATTGGAGAGAATTATTTCCAGTTGCTTTTAAAACTGCTGAAACTATTGCCGTTTTCAAATCTGGGGACAAACATGAAGTGTGCAATAAATATTACATCACTGACTAAATTTAAAATAACCTGTTACATCCAATGCAATATGGATATACCTGTAGAAGACATTATTCCATCGAAACAGCATGCTTTTATTTCATAGAGGTGGTAACGGCAAAGCTGGACAAGGGCGGGGTCGTGGGCGTAAGTCCAAACCACTCTGTGCGGCTGAGGAAGCTGAGCAATTACAATTAGTTTCACACTTAGACTGGAAAATTAAGCGTGGACCGTGAGCGCGAGGCTTCCCCCATAGCCTTTAACCCGGGCTAGCTGAAGCTCATTCATGCTAGCAATTTGACTGGGTTTTTGGAGCCGGTTCCATTATTTAGAATAGTAAAAGGATAAAATTAGGACAGTGCTGCACATGTTAACACGAACAAGTGGAGGTCAGAACGACAAGTCTGTGTTCAATAATGACTTAAGGCGAGACACTGCAGGTGAATAGGGGGAAAGAAAAAAAAGTAGATATCGATTTGAAACTTTTGCTGAACATCACTGATATAAATATGAGAGAAAAATGCATTGCAATATTTCCGTCATTGTAGGTTTTCATATAAAAATAAGGCATTTTGTGCATGAAAATGGCCAAAATTGCCTATATTTTGGGCAACAAAATCTAAATAATGGATTGAGCCAGATTAAAATGTATGGTTTCATTTTATTGACATATTAGTAACTACGATTTTTTCAGAGGGGATTTTGGATATTTTGTTTAGTTTTTCAATAAACTAATCATTAGTGAAAAAATGTATAAAAACTCAAATCTTGCCTTGTTTTTTTGGGTTCAAAGCTGAATAAATCAGGCTTGGAATTAGATATAAAAAAATCCCTCTGAAAAAAACTTCAAAATATTGTTAAGTCCAAGACTGGAAAGTTTGACTGGCTCACCCGCTGCCCGAGTGAAGCCTTATCCTCATTCAGAGAAAACAAGCCCTGATGTATTTGGAGCACATGTGGATGTAAAATCTGTCAATATTTATGAATGAAGACCCGTGTGAAAGACTGATTTTCGTAGCGGCGGAGTTGCTACTTCCGGGTTATCTCTGGCTCACTCGCGGCAAAAACATCATAAAATAAACATCATACAGGGTAAGTTTTGTCATATTTCTACTCTGACATGAAAACTAAGATGTAAAGGGAGGAAACTAGATAAAAATCTCCACTTCAACCACTGCGTGAAAAATCAATACTTTCACCTGCCGTGTCTCGCCTTAAATAGGGCAAAACTGTTTCAAAGGAAAGTCCAACCGCCATTTCCTTACAGGAAGAAGTCGGCCGCAATAAGTCCGTTCTGAATGTCTATGGTCTCACTGCAGTGGGTTGAATCATATCTCAGTGACCGTGTTCAGTGTGTACGAGTCAACACTAACCTTTCAACATCTAAGACAAGTGACATGGGTGTCCCACAGGGCTCTGTTCTTGGGCCATTGCTGTTTGCACTCTAAATGATCTCCCTTCTGTGTGCGGTGAGGTGGACATACAGATGTATGTGGATGACACTGTTGTTTACGTGCATTGTTTACGTGCATGGAAGTGATGTGACCAGTGTGGCTAATTAATTGACCAACGTTATGGAAAACAGACTGGCTAACCTATGCCTCACTCAAACTGCAAGTCAATAAAACAATACAGGTACAGTCAAATCCAGTGGAAGAGGAATTCAAATATTTAGGCCTTGTTTTGGTCCCAACATTCAACCTTAAAAAAACATGTTTAAATAGTGTCTAACACATTCAAATACAGTTTGTCTGTCTTTAGACACATTAGAAACACACTGACTCATGACGCAGCAAAAATGTATTTGAAGCAATGATCATTTCTCATATTAATGACTGTATTTCATGTTGGTCCCCGGCAAGTGAGTCGACAGCAAAACCTCTAACATCACTTCATAATCCAGCTGTTAAAGCACGAGATAAAAAAGCCAATGACATACCATCACTGTCAGTCAGATCCTTGGAAAATATAACATGTAACAAGCATATAACAAGCGTTGCATTCCAATTTGCAATTAGTTGTTAACATCCAAATAATACTGTACTTCCACCACAGAAAAAAATTCTTGGCCCAAAACCTGAAAATGTTTAAAAATAAAGTTTTGCCTGCAGTGTCTCCTCTAAAGCTCATCACAAAAAACTCAGGAAAATGACACAACAACATGAAGAATTACACTGCCTGATGAAAAAGTCCAAAGATCCAGTGCTGCATTCATTTTTCACCGAGATCTTGTATCGACATTGGGAGAGTGTGACCACTGTGCAAAGCCTCCTCCAGCACATCCCACAGATCCTCAACGGGCTTAAGATCTGGACTATGATCAGGTGGTCTCAAGTGATGAAAAATTAGGGCCACTGCAGTAGCAATTAACAATCCAAAATTAGATACGTTTTGTCAATGGCCAAAACCTCTATTACACAGCATTCACAATGACTGAAACCCATTAATATGATCACAAGTTTCATTGCTGTGAAGCCAGAAACCAGAGAGCTTCTAACAGAACAGAAAGTGTTGCGTCGTCCCGGGAGATTCTGTGAGGGACCAGACGCAGGCTTTAGCTTCGGCAGCAAAACAACAAAAAGAAATGAGAGGCGGAATGTAGGTCACTGCGAGCCAAATCAAACTCGCTGGAGGATAAACGTCTCTCAGAACGCTCTCCTTCCTCCGCCATCGCTCCGAGTTCTCCTTTCAGCGGTGCGCCAGCCTGTCAACCACTTCACACCTGCAGCGCCGTCCTCACCACGGAGCGGTCAATAACACATCTTTTATTATCTCCCCGACTGTAAGTAAGTTATTCCACCCCGGAGCCAAGCCAAAAGTTCACTCCAAAACTGGTTTCGAGATTGCTTTATGACTGATTCGGAGCATGAAGTCATAAATATATATTGAATCCCGTATTTCAGATAAAATAATGTCTGTGCCACAATAAGGAGCCTGTATTGTTTGTCGATATGTTTGGCGCTTCAGATCCATGTTCGAATGTTGTTCCTGATGAAAGACTGTGGTGTCATGTTCTTAAGCGTTAACATGAACACTAGTTGCTACCAGAAGACTTCTCTGACGCATTGTTTGTTTGTTGCCAATAAAATACAATAAATGAAGTGCTTCCAGACAAAAAAAAAGGACTGAAAAAATCCAGTGAATCCAAACGTTAAAAGGTGGATGCTTCCTTTTCCATCTGGCAAAGTGATAGACCAGTCTTGGTTTGGCAGTTGCCAGGAGATGGGGACTTGTCTAACGGCATTGTGCCAAGTGTAAAGCTTGGTGGAGGGGGAATAGTGGTGGGAGGTTTTCTCAGGGGCTGGCCATGGCTCTTGGTTTCAATTAAAAGAACTCTGAGGGCCAGATCTTGTGCGTGGCGCACGGGGGCGCAGGCTTCTGGTGAATTTAGATCTTCCGAGTGGCGCGCTGTTGCCTTTGCGCCTTTGCCACCTGTGAGAGGGCGTCACAAGAGGAGGTGACTGCTCTGACAGGAGCACCGCTGACATTCATTTCCTCGTTTACATCGCACTGCCTTGTGTTCTTCCTTAAGCCTTAGGCTCTCACAGGTCAAACTAAAAACGTTATTAACTCATCGTGAGCTAAACAATGTTCATGTCTCGAGAGAGAGAGAAAGAGTTCCAGTCGTCCGCTGTGGCGCAGACCGGCCCTCGCTTGTTCATAAACGCAAAACAAAACAAATGCACGTGTTCACCCCCCAACCCCTCTCCCTTCCCTTCCCGGCCGCGGAGTCGATCTGGTTGAAGGTAAAAGTGTGTCTCCACCCCAGTACTTCCCACTTAAATGTGCTAAGTCTGGAGGCTTTTCAAATCCAATAGTAGTCATCATGACGACATAATGTAATTCCTGCAATGTATTCTGTTGCTCTTCCTTTGTAAAGCTCTTTGTGACTCCTGTCTGTGAAAAGCTCTAAACAAAAAGTTCACTTAATTAGTTGTTTAGCGGGAAGAAAGAGGGAAACTTAGGCTATAAATTCGAATAGACTAAAATTTGCGTTCTCCATTTACACGAGGGTTACACATTTTAGAAGTTGGACATTTTCCATGGGAATTAACTGGAATCTTTGGGAATTATTGGATCACAAAATCTCGGGAATTGCTGCTAACACTTAAAGTGCATATGCTTTTGAAAACATGACTTATTTAGATGGATAACATCTGTCATAATTATCATTTTATTTCAGTTAAGCAGTAATGAAGAAATGTTGGGAAGAAAGTTATTTTTATTTGAATTTCTAAGCTATTGACAGGAAGTGATATCAACAGAGGTAAAGTCCCACAGCAGTGTGACTCATTTCTCATTGACATAAGAAAAAGTTTGCCTCTATCTATGTCACTTCCTGTCAGTGTCCAATAAGGAAGTGAAACTATAAACATCACAAAAATGGAAAGCTGTGTAAAATATTTAGTGACATCTTAAATATAATTATCTTAAATGTGCTTTAGAAAAAACTAATGTGCACTTTAATACATCTGTAAATACATTTAAACTTTTATTCTGTGTCAAATTGTTGTAGTTTTTAAAAAATCATATTTTATTTTAATCTACTTTATACATGTCCTTGGAATAAACTGTCTGTCTGTGTCCACCTGGTGTTTAGTCACTAAGTGTGTGCAATATTACAAAATTATAGACTCTGTGCCATCTGTTTGGAGATTGTTTTAATTTAGGCCTGTTACATTTAATGCTGCTCACAGGAAAGTTGAGGATTGTGATTTGCATTTTGAATTGCATGGGACTTACTCCTTGTGGGCCTGGGTGGGGTTGACATTACTCAAATGTTTTATAGTTCAAAAACACAATTCATGGTTAACTAATAGCCCACAATATTTTTTAGAATTAATGATGTAATTTACTCAACAAAAGAGACAAAAATATAATGTTTATTTAAGAGTTTTGACTGTTTTAATTTGTGAAAATTTCACAAATTTCCAAGCTTAAAGGTCCTATATCATGCAAAATCGACTTTTTTGAGTTTTTAGCCATGTTGTTATGCTATTTCCTTATCAAAAACACCCCAGAGTGGTTTTTGGCTTCATTCACGCAGTTCTAAGTAATCCTCCTGAATCCTGCTCTCTGAGCAGCTGCTCCACCCTCTCCTGGTAAACCACTGAGCTGTTCAGTTGTGTCGTCACAGCGGAACGGAAGTGCTCTACGCCTGTAATGTAATGCCTCACGGCCTGATTTGTATTTATAACAGCAACTCTCCGACGCGTCTGTGCTGTCCCACGACGCTAATCAAGCGCACCCACGGCTGGAGGAGCCATGGATCCGAGCATAAGTGTTGTTTTTGAAGACTGAGCTCTTTCTAACCTACTCTGGACACGCCTGTTCTTTTTTCTTACCGATAATGCCACGGATGCGCGTTTGGCTACGAGAGGAACAGGACTATTCAACCTTCCTAAAGAAGAGTGCACTCGCCAGAAGTTGGAATTTCTTTCCGGGATTAAGCTAGCTACTATATCAACCAACCTGATGGATGCTTGGTGAACCTTGGCCAGAATCAAAGTGGATTAACTTTTATAACCAACACGAGGGCCATAACGTAAACACCCGATGATGGGGAGGCCAGGCTGAGCGGTGAGTCAATCAAAACGCGTGTTAGCGTGTGTGTTAGCGTGCGTGTTAGCGTGTGTGTTAGCGTGTGTGTTAGCCATTTATGAAACTGTGTTGCACAAGTCAACTCCTTATAACTGCATTATGTGAAGTAACTTCACTTTTTGCAGCAATATTTATATTTATAATACTGCAAATGTGGAATGAGCGGAGAGAGGGGCGGAGTTAACTGAATCGAAGCGTCTTGTCTTCCGGGTAGGGAAAATACCCCCCAAAAATACTTATATTTCTCTCAAAAATGAGTACTCCATAGTGATAGAGGTACAATATATCATATATATGCCTATACTTTACTTTGGAATGGCTAAAATAGCATGATACAGATCCTTTAAGGTTTCTGGAAATTAATCACAGCGGCTAGCGCTCGTACTTCACAGCTAGAAGGTCCCGGGTTCGATCCCCGACCGCAGTGGTGTTTCTAGGGGGTGGCCAGGGGTGTCATGGGCCACTCCTGATTTCTGCTGGGCCACCCCAGGTGCCACCCCACTCAGGGAGGCTGAGGAAGCATGAAGAAGAATATTTGTGGCAGTGTTTTCTCATTAGCACACCCCTCCCCCACCTGCACAATCATCAGAAGAAGTCTTTTGTTATGCAGTGCTAATCACTGATTGTTAAAACTAGAGCTTTTATATAGAATATAGAATACAAAATAAAATGTATATTAATGCTATAATGCACATTACTATTACTAAGCAAAAAATAATGCTGACTAGCATTTTGTAGGTAACAAAATCCAACCCATTTTATTCTGGTTCCACCCCAGAAAAAAAAGTCTGGACACGCCACTGCCTGGCCGGACGGAGCCTTTCTGTGTGGAGTTTGCATGTTCTCCCCGTGTCTGTGTGTCTCCGGTTTCCCCTATCACTAAAAACATGTACAATAGGCCAGAATGAATGTAGTGAGTGAGTGGTTGGTGGTGGTCGGAGGGGCACACTGGTTGCCTCGCTTCCGTCAGTCTATGAAGTATGAAGTGACTGAATAATGACAGTGTAGTGTATTGTAACACAGGCTTGTAAAGTGCAATACAATGTAAGCCATTATCGGGAATTTGACGTCCTGTTGCCACCGTACTTCTAACCCTAGACTTTGGCCTGATCATTTCACTACAAACTAAGCAGGTTTTGCTATTAGCTAGCTGCATGGTTATACATAGGCAAACTCTTTAATTCCAGACTAAACGCACTCTATTTGCCGTTGACAATGGTATTTGTGCGCAGATATTTAGTCTGAATCTCAATTTTACAGTTTTCATATCGGCATCATAAAGAACAAAAAGTATTTTCAAGGGTTAGCCACACCACACGGCCGCCTGCCCCTGCCTGCCCCTGCCCTCCTAAACCGTGACTTGACTCTCATCAGTATTTCCATGCACTGTCATCATAGGCCCCTCATTTGCGACGCCATTTCTGATTTCCTTTTGACTCCGCCACGGTGTTTGAAAAGCCGTTGGTGCCGGCGCAGACGGAGCAGCGGGCGAGACCTCGCTTTGAAATTCCGTCCACGGCGAACGCGAATCACAGGCGATTAGTGAAGCAGCAGTCGGGGGGGGACGCGCGCAGACGCCAAAACAAATGTGACTCTGATCAAAGCCTGTGCGTGTGTGAGAGCGGGTGTAATTACCGCGCCGATAATTAACCAAATAGGATCGCAAACCACACCGCAGGAATCAAAAGGATGTGGCGAACAGCTAGCTTATGGATAAATGTGACACTTACATGTTATCGTCGCACAAGATGGCTTTTCTCAAACACTTTTAAGGAAGGTTGAACCAGGACACAAAAGGACAAAGACCTCAAATACAATAGAAGATCAGAGGTGCAAAACAGGATTAAATTGGACTAAAATAGGGCTGAACGGGGGTAAATCCGTCCCAAAAAACATTGTATGATACAAGACTAAAGAAAGACTAGTGTCAAAAATACTGAGTGCTGTTTTCTGCTTTCATATGGTGCAACTACATCCTCCAATCCTCTTCGACACACACACACACAAGCTTAGACAATTATTTCACTGACTGTGTTCTTCCTGGCAATAACAGTGCGGAAGCATCAAAGAACCAGAAGCAGACGTAAATCAGAAGCAAACCAGAACTCGACTGGGAATAACCACAGTGGCATCACAACAGCAAACAGTGCTGATCCAGGATTAAGGTAGGTCTACTAAAGGACTAAAGAACTACAGTGAGAGTAAAGCGGAATGGAAATCAGAAGAAACCCAGGACTGAAGAAAACCAAAAATCAAATATGACTGAGAAAGGAGTACAGGTGCAGAAAACACTCACACTTATTGGAGATCATTTTTTATGTTTTGACACATTTGTGGAACACGGTTCAGTCACTGAATCAGTATGACGCTCGACAGAGGGTATTTATCTCTCTTCTGTGGAAGCATAGGCAGACTTGAATGGTAAGAGAATGTCTCGAGTTCATGTATCTGGGTCCCACACCGATGGTAAATAAACTTCTCCAGCATCCTGCCTATTGTTCATCTATCCTCTCAGACACCATTGTTTTTTCTCTAACAATCAAGACTGTCAGCTGACATCAGACGCCTCAACAAAGTTCCAGCCTTCAAATGACATGCATAGAAATGATGATCCTCAGTCCTCCCTCAAAGGGGGTCGACCCGTCATTCCGACACACTTCCATTGCGACATCCCGCCAATCCGACACTTTTTGATACCGCTATTTCGACAGTTTGTGAACTCCACTATCCTTAAGGTTAGGGCTAAGGTAAGGTTAGGTTTAGGGTTAGTTTGTAAACTCCACTATCCTTAAGGTTAGGGCTAAGGTAAGGTTAGGTTTAGGGTTAGTTTGTAAACTCCACTATCCTTAAAGAGGGGGTATTATGCTTTTTTCAATCACATAGCACCAGTCTATAGCATACTACAATGATGACGTAACCTTCTGTTGGTCTGTATATGCAGTAAATTAAAATAACTGCCTTGAATAAAATTGCTCTCTCAAAATGGCTGTACTGAACGTCTTGAAATAGGCCTCTGTCTCTTTAAGAAGCTTTCCGACACGCCCCCTTCAGCACACTGCTGTGGCATCTAAACAACACTACTGTGCGGGGAGGGGGCTCTGCTGAGCTGAGGAGCAGTGGTTGGTGGCTTGGCTGGTGACAAAAGGTCCAGAGGCGTCTCTAGGAGGTGGGGGCGTTCCTAGGAGGACTGAGGCATAGCTACACCTAAAATGGCTGCCGTCTAAGTTTTTACTGATTACTCAAAAATATGTGAATGAGCCAAGGCAACACTCCAGGCATGTGTTTAATGAGGGAATGACATAATAACATGATATAAAGCTTGAAAAAGTCGATTTTACATAATACACCCCCTTTAAGGTTAGGGCTAAGGTAAGGTTAGTTTGTAAACTCCACTATCCTTAAGGTTAGGGCTAAGGTAAGGTTAGGGTTAGTTTGTAAACTCCACTATCCTTAAGGTTAGGGCTAAGGTAAGGTTAGGGTTAGTTCTAGTAGGCCTATGTATTTTTTAATAATTATCTTATGTGTCGGAATAGCGGGACGTTGTACAAAAGATAAAAGTGTCACCACTACGACAAAGGGGGAAAAAAAGGTTGGAGTGCCAGGACGTTCGATAAAAAGTAGAAACACCTCCACTCCGACAATTAGATCTCAATGTCAGAGTGGGGGGTGTCGGAATGGCGGGGTGTAACCCCCTCAATGTTGTATGAACGCTAGAATGTACAGGCCCGTGGAGAACTTTATAAAGATTGATTTGGCCCTTGATGTGAAAAAGGCTCCCCATCCTTGCTTCAGCCACACAAACACAATTGTGTCAGCTTTCTGTCACTTGCAGTGTGGTGCATTTACAGCTAGTCTACACAATATGTGTGTAAGCTCTCAGTCGTACAGGAGTTGCCGATCGTCGACAAAGGTTTTTCCTCTGAACACTGAAGTCGAAGTGTTGGACGTGTTGCCTCTCGTGAGTGACACAATAGGACCATGTTGCCTAAGATCTCTACGCAATACTAATTCAAGACTAAATGAGGACAAAATTAGATCGAGACTAAAAACCAGAAGTGAATCAGCTTGGTCTAAAGCTGGTAATGAAGACCGAACAAGGAATACACAGTCCTGGTTCCGTCTACACAGTCTAACAAAGAAGAAAAACAGACATTTTTATTTGGTTATTTGACAGGAACAGTACGATAAAAGACTGCCACCAAGGGCCGGACAGTGGTTCTCAAATCCTGGACCTCCACCGTGAAAAAGAAGAGTAGTTCATATCAAGCAATACAATTCACACATCTTTGTTGTTTCCAATTATTATTCAGTTATGTGTTTCTGTTTTATAATCAGAGAATCCGGGACTAAACCAAGTTTTTTATACGCAAGGGATGAATATATTTATGTTTGTGGTCCATAGCGTGGCAAAATGTCAAAACATTAAAGGGAAGCAACCCATTGTATTTTTTTTTTCGGCACCTGCTTTCGATAACTGGTATTGTTTAAAGGTACCCAGCCCTCGGGATGAACTAGAACAAACCACCAGGACTAACTACGCCAAAAACACCAAACATCGGTTCATGTTGAATCAAAGAACATGCCACTCTTGCATCAGACATATGTCGCCATTCCGACGTCTGGTGTCATCCCGCATTACTACATTCTCCCCCGATCCTTTTAGCCACACAAACACCCTTTTATTTCTGTTTTCTCTCAGCTTCCTGTCACCGGCAGCGTCGCGGTATCACAGCGTCTTCCTGCCGCCTTCAGCTTGCTTGTCAATCAAAGCCCTTATATTCGACGTCGCCAGGAACGCGGCCCGGCCCACGCACACGTCTGCCGCGCTCGCGGGCCACGGCGCCAGGAGTAAATTGAGCTGTCTCACTATACTCCGAGGCCCCCCTCTCAACAGCGCGGCGGAGCTAACCCGCAGATAATTGAAAAGGAGTCCGTATCCCCGCGCGGCTCCTCTGCGGATTGGGTAATTACCTGCGCGCCCGGGAAAAGCCTCATTGTTGCGGCATTAGGATGTGTTTTGTGTGAAAAGGCAGGCACTAAATTATGCGGAGGATGCGGCGGAGGTAGCGCTTTGTTTGACCCGTTCTCCCATGCTAGTGCCCCCAGGCCTTTTGTCAAATCTGGAGCCAAGTGGAGGAGCCAAAGTTGTTTTTTGTAGCTTTTAACCATGTTCTAGCATTGTTTCCATGTCAAAAATATACCTGGAGAACTACTTTTTCTTCATATACGCACTTTTGAGTAACTGGTCCTTCCTTGTTCCACTGTTGACGCGCTACAAACTGCATTTCCTGGATTTTGTCATCCAACAGGAAGTGCTATTCACATGTTTAAAGCCCATCAACTATATAGGGGTGTCTCTATATGACAGTTTTGATCCGATACCGAGTGAAACTAAAGCCAGGATTTCCAATATAATGATCTGACACCGATAACAATGCTCTGAGGAAGGCTTATGCCGAAACACGTTAGCGTTTACTCTATGTTGTAACCAAATAAAGAACTATGTGAGTATCTCTGTCTCGGTATATGAACTACATCGCTGTGCTACCCTTTACAGTTTTTCTAAAACTGATAACAATGTGTTTCACCTCACGAAATGTCCAAAGTCATGATGTCTCAGCCTGCTCACTTTCTCAAACTGAGTAAAAGGAGTAAGACCAAAATAATGTCATTTTATCTCAGAAAAAGATGACTCAAAAGTGCTTCAGTTATTGCAATGTGTACTGATATTGAGTGGATTTTATCGGAACAAGATTGATTTTTCTTGCCATGTTCAAGTTTATTTATCTTATGTAAAAGGCACACAGCGTAACATTTTGAATTAAACTGTTGCCAAAGATGACACAGGAAATGTTTTTTTTTTTTTGCAGTGGGTAATCAAAGAATGTATTTGGATAAAAACCCAACAAGTTTAAATCTCATATTTGGCTGCCTTTAGTCGACATCTCCATGGAGACAAGCTGGAGAAGTCCTGCTCCCTTTAAAGTTACAGTCAGGTCTGAGAAGAGCTGAGCATTTTTGTTTTGTCATTTATGTTTTCAATGAGGTTTAAACATAACTTATTTCAATTATTGTGGTGCCACAGTATTACTATTTTACATCCTCCATCCATCCATCCATCCACTTCCGCTTTATCCGGGGCCACGTCAGCCAGTCTCAGCAGAGATGCCCAGACTTCCCGATCCACACACACCTCCTCCAGCTGTTCTGGGGGACCCCGAGACGACACCAGGCCAGCTTGGAGACATAGTCCTACCAGCGTGTCCTGGGCCTTCCACGAGGCCTCCTCCCAATAGGACATGCCTGGAGCACCTCCCGAGGGAGGCGGGCAGGAGGCATCCGAAACAGATGCCCTAGCCACCTCAGCTGGCTCCTTTCGACGTGAACGAGCAGCAACTCTACTCCGAGCTCCTCACCCGATCTCGGAGGGTGCGCCCAGCCACCCTGCGAAGGAAACTCATTTCGGCCGCTTGTATTCGCGATCTTGTCCTTTCGGTCATTACCCAGATCTCATGACCATAGGTGAGGGTGGGAACATAGATCGATCGGTAAATCGAGAGCTTTGCCCCCTGACTCAGCTCCCTCTTCACCACAACAGTCCGATACAGCGACCACATCACTGCTGACGCCGCACCGATCCGTCTATCGATCTCACGCTCCATCCGTCCCTCACTCGTGAACACGACCCCGAGATACTTGAACTCCTCCACTTGAGGTAAGGACTCCCCATCGACCTGAAGAAGGGAAGCCAGCTTTTTCCGGTGGAGAACCATGGCCTCAGATTTGGAGCTGCTGATCGTCATCCCGGCCGCTCCACACTATTTTACATCTAATAATTTGAAATTATAGGAAGCTCTAGTTTTAAATATGGGTTTGGGTAACAATAAAGCAATTACATATTGTTTTGTTCTTGTAAAATGTAAACAAAAGTGTATAATGTTGCCGTAAGTTCATAGATTTTCTATATAAAATGTTCAGATGCTGCTGTGGCTCTAACGCTGCATGACCTGCTTTATACTTTCATATATTTAGGACATAGCTCATGTTTTTATTGAATGAAACGTCACGCAGCAAAACTGTCCACCATTTCACACTCGTGTGGAGATCGGAGAGTTCGGAAACCTTCGGAGTGTAGCGCAGCGACTTGTGGGATTGTTCTTAGCTCCTTATGGGCTGATGAGGAACATCCTGAGGTTCCTCTGCTAAAGGAGGTATTAAAGGAAGCTTCACAGCCCCTTTCCTAACTCCCTCCTGCACTGACACATTTGGATGCTTCTTGTCCCGGCTGATGATGACGGAGAAGGAGGTCCCTACGCTCATTTACACTTTTTAGATGCAGTCAAAGTTACAGTTCTCTGCGTTTACCATGTCCTTTTACAGATTTGGTGAATTTCTAATTGCTACTTTCATCCCCGTCGTGATTCTCAGTCTACTTCTGAAACCTCAAACACTGCCCGGTCCGTTTGACAGACAGTGGTTTGTAATCACCCGCCTGCCCGGGAGTTATGTTATTATAGCCATATTTAATATGACTTTCCTTTTTTGTTAGAGGCATAAACAACGAAAAAGTGCTGAGTGGCGTTCTTGTGGAGAAGCGGCCGGGCGCTGACGTAGCCGCGGGTCTAGACTGTGCATATGTCTGTGTTTGTTGGCCGCGCAGCTCTCTCCGGACTGAACCTCGTTTGGAGTCATTAGCGCTAATTACGGAGAGGAGCAACAGCAGCAGCAGGTGGAGGGGCCATCCTGCACCATCACCTCTCTGCTACATCACCACGCTGCTTTTTAGGAGCAGTGAACGTTGTGGAATGCCTGTATGTCACATGACCTTCTAAAAGGTGACACAATAAAGCACGCATATGGATGATTGTGTATATAATGCTATCAGATGCCAACGTGTATTTGTATTGAGTTAAAGGGGACATATCTTATAAAATTGACTTTTCTGAGCTAAGCTGGTTAGGGTGATGTTCCTGCGTACATGGGCGTCGGACTGGGGGGTAAAGGGTACTGAGTACCCAGGGCCCAGGGCAGGGTAGGGGCCCTCAAAAGTGCTGCAAAAAGCGTTCTGTATTGTACTTTCTAAATTTCCTCATAATTGATATAAGAATTGAACACAACCAGGCTGAAATACAATGGTTGCTAGACAGAATTTTGCACAAACAATAATGATGGATGAATCTCAGGGCCCGGACACTCCTTTAAAAATGTGCCAAATGGTTGAGCCCACATACCGGCATTCAGCACCGCGCGCTTCAACTCAACAGTGACTTTAATGAGGTGGCTCTGCAATGCAATGACACTAAGCTAGGAAAGAGAAATATTAGTCTTGCTACGCTCTTATGTGCTTTTATTTAACACTAGCCTATTCTAGCTGGCCTTAGATGCAACTTTCTGTCATAAATGACAGTTAAACATGAAGTGAGGCGAGTCCCTGCCTCTGCCTGCTGAGGAGTGGATGGTGCAGAGTCAGAGAAAGAGCCACAGACAGAGCTCCTTCTCTCCTTGTTTTAACCCCTAAAGCTTCTCTTTCCGTATATTTATTGTAACTGACTGTCATCAGGCCACAGTGACAAAGGCCACCAATTATGCTAATTAGCCGTGCGCATTTGGAGACTCTTATTATAAATGTGCAGCTTTGGAGACGAGTCAACGTGGTTCCAGTGAAAAGGTGGAGGGCTCGTGCCATTCGTGCTATTCCAGGGTAACTTTTTAGAACAATAATTTACTGACAATATTATTATTTTTTTTGCAAAATAGCATTTTAATGGATATTTTAAAGTCACACATTTGTTATTCCCAGCACAAAATCCTGTGTCCCTGGTGCAGCCCTCCTGTTTAATGTGGTATGCTAATAATCATTATGTTCTATCTAAATATAGCTATTTCAATTGGCCCAATGAAAGTAGAATATTCCTCCACCAGTTTAAATATCTATATCACTACAGGATTAAAGGTTATTCCATTTCTGATGAAATTTCAACTCAAACATTGAATATACAATAAACAAACAAACAAAACAAAGAAACAAATAAACCATGAACTAAGTATCCAGGACAAATCTGTATTGAATATGTGTTTGTATATGAAGCATTTTTAGGCCTGCTAGGATATATAATAAAGTAATAATAGAAAATAAATGAACTGCACTGTCAAACTAAACCCACTGTTATGTGGTTAAAAAACATAAAATATTAAATGTGAATTCACTGAATTCTGCTGGAGGGGGCGCCGAATTGCGCTTTAATTTTTGAACCCTATCTACAACATCGCCTATTTTTGGACATACCTTTGGAACAGAAATAGATAGAGACTTGCAATCTGCAGTGTTGGAAGGTAGAGCTTCCAAGATTTCAAACAAGCCCAACCATATGCCTTCGAGGAGCCGAGTAACATCGTGGTAACACTTTTTTAATTGACTTCAGAAGTAGAGGTTCCTCCTCCAATATAACTGTTGTGCGCACATTTAAAGATTGAATTAAACTACTTTTGCAGAAAATATTACATGCCTAAATGAGAATTTACATGTCATCATCTGACTAATGTAAGGTCTGCACAGGCCTATAAGCTTTATTCAGTCACATGGTGTGGTGTGAGTAACATGTCTCCATGGTAACGCTGATTGGAGGGGCTGACTAGCTGACTCTCTCGTTTGGTTCAAGTGCTAATGAAGTACAAAAACAAACAGAGCGATGAATGCATGATACCTGTCTCTTCCCCTCGAGTGTGAGCTGTAGGGCTGTCCTGTCGGACCGCTCACGGTAAAGGCACAACGTGTGAAGCCAAAGTGGCGGTGTCGAGTCGAAATGAACGGTTACGCAAACAGCGCTGAGTAGACAATAGAGCGATGACAGAGAGGCAGAGGCACTTCTTCTCCAGAGGGCTGCTTCATAAAGCTGGCTTACTCTGTGAGCTAGGCTTATGTGGCCAAGTCAGGCTTATTTTGTTGTCTTTTCGGTTTCATAAACCAGGCTCACTCTGAGTCTGGCTCAGTTACTATGGAAATATAGTCTAAGGGTAGACTGAGCACAAGCTATGTTCGTGGAATCCAACACCAATGGGCAATGTAAATGACACAAGCACCATCATCTGGCCAAAATGTATGTTGGCCTCAAAAATGTGAAAAAGAAAACATGACAAAATCATCACAAAATCAATTACTTTATGCAATAAATTATTAGTATATACCAACATTGTCTTTGTCTCTTATCTGTGAAATACAAAGTTGTGTGACATATTAATGACATTATGTGTCATCAAAAAGTTTGTCCAATAAAAGGAACCTTAGCCCACAGGACCAGCCCTCATGACCTGTGTCCTGTGTCAACAGTGTTTTCTTTTTTTTCTATCATGTGTTTAAATGTCTGGGGAAAAAAGAAAAGTGTTTAAATACATAAGCGCCGATTTATGTTCTTCCCAGTGGGTGCCCAGTCCAAAACAAAAAAAAGCCGAGGCTGGGCTCGATCTCGCAGTCTCGTGGATGGGAGCCCTGTGCTCTACCTATGGAGCTAACGTAGCAGAACAAAGCTGGCGGTTTGTGAAGTATGCTGCACATTCACGCCTGGTCATGATTTCTCAGTGAACTCTGTGATCATTAGTGTGGTCTGCTTATGTATGCTGCAAGTGCTACTTAGTTGAACTTGTCTTGAATTAGTGAGATTTTGTTGGTTTGGTTTGTGAGACATGTTCGCCTTGACGTTGTGTTTTGGTGAGTAACGTTTGCGGTCCGGGCTGAGTCCATTTTGCTTTGGGCTTTACACCGGAAATGGATGACTTGTTTCTATTTTTAAGCTGTTTTCTGTCAGTATTGCCTCGTGCCATGTTTAAAGTGTTTAATAATGTTGTATGTGTGTAGATTATCACAAAATGTCAGAATAATGCAATAATATGTCCTTAAAAAATACTAACAGGAGTCAATGATTGAATTATTTTCAAAGTGCAGTAATTATTATTTGATTTGATGAAGACTACAAAAAAGTATTGTCCCCACATAACCGTAAATAAATAATGTTCTGGACCTTTACCTGACAATTTATTTTCAAACTGGACCCCTGCTCCACGCTCAAATGTTGATGCTATTCTGAGTGTCCTCCTCCTCTTATCCCTGTACAGACATTTTCAAAAGCCTCGTCTCAAACGTTAATGCTTCTGGACGCGTACCCGGAACATTAGCTTAAAAAAAAAAAAAAAAAAAAAAGATTAAAAAGTGTAATCACAATCTGTCAAAAAAGACTGCAATTACGTACACTTTCCCCAAATCAACGCGCCTTAATGTCGGGCGCGGAGATAAGAAACTCACCGTCCCGAGCCCATGCGTTTCCTCGGCTACGGGCAGCGGCGCTCGCTTTCAACTCCGTAAATTGGATCTCCGAACGCAGATTCCACCGCTGGCACATGACTCTACTGAAGATTAATTGTGACAGTTCTGAGCAGGGATGGCGCTGAGTGAAGTGCGCAGAGTTCCGTGCGGCGCCTCGAATCCACTGATGTTTTTTTATGCAAAGCAGGCATCCGCCCAAAACAGTCCTCTTTCCCAAACACTTTGTGAGCGCGTGCCCGGTCCGTTTGTTCCCAAATTTAGTTTCATTTAGTTACGGCCGCCTCGTTAACGCCAAGAAATCACGACAGGAGGAAGACATCAGAGTGTTTTTCGGTTTGTGCAATCTCATCTAACGCTGAAGGACGACGCCAATAACCATCTTTATTTGAATTGATCACTGAAATAGCGGTTTGCTCATTCGGGGAGTTATTATTTGGAGCACGAAGCAGAGAAATGGAAACACTCTTGCCTCACTGGTTTCATTGCTGGACCATGTGGGCCTTTGTGTGTGGAGTTTTCGTGTTCTCTCAATATCACGGTGGGTTCCATACTTTGCCAAATCAAAAAAATATTCCAATTGATGCATTGGTTTATGGCGGCGCCCCCACGTCCAGGGAACACGCGACAGACGCGCCCGCACAGTCCTCTTTTGGTGATGGAGAAGTTGTGTAATGTCACTCGGTTAGCTCGACGTCTCCCCGCTCATGGACACACACCCTGCATGCTGTACTAGCATGCATAAAAGACTTTTTATTCAAAAACAGGACCGTCTATAACTTTTCTAACAGTTTAATATCGATCCAATCACAGCCCACGTTGTCATAACGGAAAGACTGAATTAATCTCAGGAAAAACGTTTTCTTAAATGTACTTAACAAGAATGTACCTGCGTAGATGTTGATGCTTCATCTTCTCTAAGAATATTTGCTTCTTTATTGCCATCTATATGAAGTTTTTTTTTTTTTGCTTCGTTCCAAACGTACATTGATTGAAAATTCGAAGAAATCACCCCTGATTCCAGATACACATCTTTGTAAACAGTGGCGTGTCTAGGAGGTGGCCTGGGCCATACCCGATTTCTGTTGGGGCACCCCAGGTTCCCCCCCCCCCACTCAGGGGGGCTGCATGAAGAAGAATATTTGTGGTAGTGTTTCCCCATTAGCACACTGCTCCACTACCCGCAAAATCGTCAGAAGAAGCCTTTAGTTATGCAATGCTAATCACTGATTGTTTAGACTAGCATATTTATAGAATACAAAGTGAAACACTTTGTAATGTAAAGTGTTACATTGTACGAGATGATGTATCACTGTAACTGAAATGTAAATTCTTTTTGAATATGGGGGTAGGCACTTATAAGCTTTCTTACTTCGGCCTGCTCCTTTTGAGTTTCTGTTACTTTTTTGTTACTTTATTTATTTTCTGCACTGTTAATGTAAATAATCACTCAAATAAATTCCAAACTATTAACTATTACTATATTGTTATTTTTGCTATAGTGCAAGTAGACACAATGAACATTAATAAGCAATAATTTAAGCTGACCTGCACTGTGTAAGTAAACAGAACCCAAACCATTTTTAGCATTAGTTAGTGGCACAGCTTAGATGTTGGTTGGTCCAGCAAGGAGATCTGACCTCACTAATATTAAACAGCACTCATTCCTAACTTTGTTGTGCTGCTTCTGCCTGCTTGTTGTTTTACTGTACGTTTTTATTTAGCACATAACATAAAATTAATTCAATTAGACCTGAAGCTGTAAAATAACCTGAAATTGTTCATTTGGTATTCCTCGGTTTACGTTGTGCTGCTTCAAAACCACAAAACCATAAAAATGTGATAAGGAAATATTAGCCCCCACATCCCCCTCCCTCGGTCCTGGTGCCACCCCAGAAAAACCAAGTGCTACCCCTGGTACCCACAGTCTGGAGGAGACGTCACTGTTTGTAAAAAATAGAAAAGGCGTGTATTCTGGCTAGCCAGGTTCCTCAAAGGCAGTGATAGGTGTGGGCTGTATTTTAGTACACAGCACTGAAGTCTATGGGCAATACAGTTGCAATACTCCGTGTGTCTGTGTAGGCTCCTCCGGCTTCCCTCACCACTAAAAACATGTACAATAAGTCAGAATGAATGTAGTGTGTGAGTGAGTGGTTGGTGGTGGTCGGAGGGACTTTGATTTCGTCAGTCTATTCTAGGGAAGCTGTGGTACGGAGTGAATGAATAATGAAAAAAACGCCCAAAGCCCCTTTCTCCTTCTCTCATTGAAAAAGTGCAGCCCTTAGAGTCTCGCATTGGAGATTATGTCCCTCGAAATGGTGATTTTTACCAAGAAATAAGCCAAAAATAGCCACGACATGCTCCAAACTCATTTGCTAAACCGCTCGCACCAGGTCCCAAAGGTTAGTATCGCCCAACAAGTCCCAATTGAGTTATGACGGGCTTTCATGCAGTATCAGCCTGAATTGGCTCGTGTTTATGCTGACAGACCGGTGTGTGCTACTGAGGGAGAGCTACCGGCTAGCTAGATAACGCTAACTGGGTTGGCTAAGCCTCTGGTGTTTGCTTTGGGCCACACTTGCTTCGTACCGTGGACGAAATGAAACGTATCTAGACCATGGCAGTAGCTTTGCATTAAGATAACAGATTTCCATGCAAAGTGTGTGAGTTGTGCCGAAAAGTTTCTCCTGAGCCCTGTAAAGGGGCTTTTATTTATTTTTTCATGCTTCTTGATTTGGGAGTATTGTACAGCTGTCTCCTCTTGTACTCGTCTTGAGGGCCAAGGGCACAACAACTTCCTCAGCAATCCCTATCTTTGTAGTCTGACATCTAAGGGTCCAAAAGTTGCCTCTCGGAGCGCCTTATGCTAAAAAATCCATCATATTTTAAGCCTTGACGGGAGCACATCGATTTCAAGGATTCCAGGCCCCAGTGCGCTGAGTGCCATAAGTACCAGTATTAATCAGGCAGGGCCGGCTGTTTGTTCTGCAGGCGGGACATTACCTTGGCTGCGCTCAAGGAGACTTCACTTTTCTAAAAGAGGAAAGAACGCGTCAGACTGTGAGGAGGATCGAGAGCTGCCCGGTCGAAAAGACAACAACATGACCTGGGACGGGAAGTTTTAAGCAGTTTGGACTTCAGTAGAAATGTCAGTAAGATTACTTTTTGTTGTTATTTTTACCTGTTAATAGCGTTTGTTGTTTGACAGTAACAAGCAATTGAGGGGAATATTAACATCACTATTGACAATTCAAGGATTGAAAGAGTTACCAAGATTACATTTCTGGGAGTTATGTTGGATACTAAATTCAGCTGGAAGCCACATATTGAGTATATTCGAACAAAAGTGAGTAAATGTATAGGTATTTTGCATAAAGTAAAATATGTTCTTGATAAGGCTTCCTTATTTCTTTTATATTCTTCATTAATTGTCCCTTACTTTACATAGTGTATCGAGGTCTGGGGAAACGCATGCAAAAGTGTAATAGATTGAATGTTTTTGCTACAAAAAAAGGCTGTGAGAATTATAAGTCATAAAGGCTCTAGAGAACATACTAACAACCTTTTTGTGAAGCTGAAACTATTAAAATTTAAAGTTCTTGCTAATTTAAAAATTTGACAGACCATGTGGAAAATTAAGCACAAGTTGGTACCAGAACATATTTACAAGAAACTGACCTTGATCACAGACGACACAAGGCGAAAAGGAAACTTTTGTGTACCGTTCTCCCGAATCCCACTGAGACAGATGGTTTCTTAGTTGCTGGGGTAAGATTATGGAATTCATTAAAGGACACATTCAAATGTTCTCAAACAATAGATAGCTTTAAAAATATGTTCAAGGAGATGCAGATGGAGAAATATAAAAAAACATCACTTGTATGTTGAAACGGGAAATAAAAAAATAATAATAAAAAATAAATTAAAAAAAATAAAAATTGTTTGTTTTCTAAAATTGTTACAATGATAGATTTTTGTAATACCAACATGAGTGTCACAAATTTGTTGATCACCCGCCGATTTGGTCATTGATTTTTCTGTAAGGGGCATGGACAATAAGACAATGTCTTCATCATGCTCCTTTTCACCATGTACTGTTCATATTAACGTATGACCCTGTAAAGAAAAAACATGAACATGGATGAATAAATAAAGAAATGAATGAATGAAAAATACTGGAACGATTGAAGGCGGGACGCTGCGGGTTAATGGGGTGGGGGTTTATGTCATTTTATGTTTTCAAATAAATTAAAGCATTGTATACATGAAAATGGCCAAAAGTGCTGATATTTTCAGCAATAGAATCTTAATAATGGATAGATTCTTGTTTAACTTTTGAATAAGCTATTTATCAATAAAACAGGCAGGAATTACACTGCATTAACAATTTTAAGCAAATTATATTTTCTAAATTGTCAACTCAAATGACAGTCAGCATAATTTTCAAGTCTTTAACTGTTAGAGGATCATTTGAAAGTGACTGAAAAAAAAACTCCCACTTGAGATGTACTGTACTATTCGGAATTATTATGCACAGCAGCGTTTCAGTACATTTTATAGGTTCTAAAGGACTGAATTGTTGAATTTATTGAATTTGCAGTATTAGGTCATATTTATTTAAATCAAAAGCTATTTCAATCAAAAACATCTTAACAGGTCAAGTTATATTTTAACATAGGACCCTTATTTGATAGCAGCTTCAAAATTCTTAAATCCATTAAACGTGTGAGTTATTGGAGAGTTTCTGCTTGGATTTGTTTGCAGGATGTCAGAATAGCCTCCCAGAGCTGCTGTTTGGATGAAAACTGCCTCCAACCCTCATAGATGTTTTGCTTGAGGCTCCAAAGGTTCTCATTAGGGTTGAGGTCAGGGGAGGAGGGGGTCCACATCATGAGTTTCTCTCCTTTTATGCCCATAGCAGCCAGTGATGCAGAGGTATTCTTTACAGCAGGACATGGTGTGTTGTCATGCATGAAGATGATTTTGTTAGGGAAAGCACGGCTCTTCTTTTTGTACCATGGAAGAAAGTGGTCAGTCAGAAACTCCACATATTTTTCAGAGGTCATTTTCACACTTTCAGGGAGCCTAAAGGGGCCGACCAGCTCTGTCCCATGATTCCAGGCCAAAACAAGACTCCGCCCCCTCCTTGCTGACGTCACAGCCTTGTTGGGACATGGTGGCCATTCACCAACCATCCACTACTCCATCCATCTGACCATCCAGGGTTACACAGCACTCCTCAGTGAACAGGACTGTTTGAAAATGAGTCTTCATGTATTTCTGAGCCACTGCAGCCGTTTCTGTTTGTGAGCATTATTTAGAGGAGGCTGAATAGAAGGTTTATTCACAGCTGCAGCCTCTGGAGGGTCCTACACCTTGATGTTGGTGGGACTCCAGAGGCACCAGCAGCTTCAAATACCGGTTTGCTGCTTTGTAGCAGCTGTTCTCTTAATCTGATGTATTTGTCTGGCAGAAACCGTCCTCATTTTACCTTTATCTGCACAAACCTGTGTGTGCTCTGAATCAGCCACAAATCTCTTAACAGTACGATGATTACGCTTCATCTTTCATGAAATATCTGAGGTTTACATACCTAGACCAAGGCATTCAACTATTTCACGCTTTTCATCAGCAGAGAGATCCTTTTTCTTTCCCATACTGCTTGAAAATTATGGTCTGCTTAATAATGTGGAACGTCCTTTATCAGTAGTTTTTCCTTTAACTGGGCTTACCTGACAACTAATTATCCCAGGCGTCTGAGACTGATGTCAGTGATTCAAAGAGCCCTGAGACACAATACCATCCAAGAGTTTCATTGAAAAACCCTTTTTTTTTTACCTTTATGGCACTGAAATACAATTTGCATAATAATTGTTAACGCAGTGTAGTTATTTAAGAAATCCCTCTGAAGAAAACTTCAAAATCTTAAGTCCAAGCCTGTAAAGTGAAGAGTATGTAGGAGCTACAAAAGTGGAGATGTTGTTGCAAAAGTGAAATGAAAACCTCATTTGAAGACATCCGCGTGAACATTTCTCCCGTCTTTAGCCGCGGCTAATTTGGATTACAGCGCCATCTCGGTCGTGCTACACGTGGATACCAAACATGCCAGTATTTGTGGATGAATACATTTGGGAAACTGGTCGTTGCGGCACGATGTTGAAGTTACCGTAAATCCTCTAATATAGGCCGTGGCCTTTATTTACTCAAGCGCATCGAGGACCAGGCCTTTATTGGAACCAGGCCAAAATTAGAGACAGGCCTTTATTTTTATTTGAGCAAAATGGACTACCAGTAGAATGAAGAAAAAAGAGATTTGTGTCCATTTGAACCTAAAATATTAGGTTCATTTATTAATTAACATTTCAAACGCTCTCCCAGCAGAACATTGACGCTTTTTATTTTGTAGGAACAACAGGAAGCGTTTCGCTGCTGTTAGCGGAACATTAACATCAATGTCACTGCAGGTTTCAATTTTTTTTTTACCGCCGACCGGATTATTTGTTGTTATCTGGTGTAAAGGCGAGTTTAGACGGAGCGTTTGTGTTTGTGATCGATCATAAAACAGACCCGAGAGAAGACAAGACGTTCGCACCGATCAGAGGAGTTACTTTGAGGCGTGGGACTGACCTGCACACGGAGCCGCTGGATGTGCTTTGAGGACGCGATGGTGACTTTATTAAAACCCTGGAGGGTCACACAACATTTGTTGCTTGCCCTGTTTCCAAAAAATTGTCACAGAAGGTTTGAAAAGCGGCTAAATCTGTGTCAAAGTTATGCTTGGATCAGCTCCACTCCGCAGCGTTCCCTCTCTCGGCCTGGGTTCCCGTTTGTTTACTTCCTGCATGTGAGTTATCGTTTACACTAGTATGAGACAAATTCCTTACATGGGAAATATTTCTACCGCTATAGTTTCTAATAATAGCCCCGGCCTGTTTTAGAGACCGGCTTTTATTTGCCTCCGCCAGCTACGAACCCGGCCACTGTTAGAGACCCGGCCGCTAATGGCGTACAGGCCAGTATTAGAGGATTTACGGTATTTCCGGGAAACCTATGGCTCACTTGCAACAAAGCTAAATAAGCATTGCGAGTTTGGTCGATATTTTACTCTGACATTAAAACTAAGTATAGTAATAGTAATAATAGTCCATATATCACTAGGTCTACCTTTGTCGTCACATATTGACTCCGAAGGGCGAGTTTTAGTTTGGAGCCTTTATAGAAATATAGTGACGTACAAGTATTAAGTTCTCAACACAAAATACAACAGTACAGTACAGTACAGATCCTCAAAAACTACTCAAGTACAGTACTGTAGTCCATTTACTTTTGCTCACGTTTTAGATTGATTGAGGTCAACTGAGGAAGCCCAGGAAGATGGACCCCATACGGTCTAGGGACTCAAACCTGGAACCTTTTTTTGCTGAGAAGTACAAATCTTCTGCGCTCCCTTTTACATCCATCTGCTCTTTGTCCTCAAACTATATCCTTGACTATTTATCAGAACTTTCACGGCGTCCTATAAAGTCACTTCGCGCCAGTGCGGGGCCTATATTTCAGCCTGACACTTGGACTTGGCCCGGCGTGCGCAGCTTGGAACAGCCATCCTCCTATAAAACCTGAGTGAGCTGTCGGCGGTTAAGGCCAGACACTGCAGGTGAATAGGAAAAAAACATTACATTAAAAGATAGCAATGTGACACGAGAAGGAAAAATGCATTGGAAGTTTGCTGCCGTTAAGGTGAGACACGGCAGGTGAAAACGTTCCTTTTTCACGCAGTGGTCAATGTTGAGATTTTTAGCTCGTTTTCTCCCTTAACATCTTTTTCATGTCAGACTATAAAAAAGACAAACTTACTCTGTATGATGCTTATTTTCTGACGTTTTGTCGAGAGCGAGGCGGAACTATCCCGAACGCTACAACATCGCTTTGCAAAGCCGGCTTTCCCTCGTGCTTTCATTCACAAATATTGACATATCTTATATCCACGTGTCCTGAAGTTACAAGTTACAAGACTTTCAGGGACGCTTTTCTCAAAATGAGGTTTTGTTCCACTCATGCAACGACCTCACCACTTTAGTTGCTCCTACAGACTCCAAACTTTCCCGTCTTGGACTTCAATATATTTTTGAAGGCTTTTTCAGAGGGATTTTATAAAATCTAATTCCCAGATAAGGTAAGATCACAGAGTATAATATGTATATTAATGTGCCTTTATAACATAAAAGTGACTATTGATTGTTTGGCATTGGTAATAATCTGAAAGAAATAATGATCGCCTTTTGTTACTTACTTTGTACTAAACATCGTACATGAAACAAGACCGTTGTTGTACTTGTGCTTCATTTCTGTTAATTTATATGAATAGTTCAAATAATGGTTTGTAAGTTTGAAATGTAACAAGTTCTCTTTTGTCAATGAGGCTAATCACAATGCTGCTGCAAATTGCTAATGTAATTTGCTATAAGATGAAGTAATTTCATAAAAGGGTACACACGCTTGTATGTTGTGTGTACGTGTGCATACTGCAGGGGTCGTGCTTGTGACTCATCACGGTTTCATTATGTAGCTTTATCATTGTTGTTTTCGTAACTACTCCTTTTCTGGAATGTATACAGTACATAAGTTTTAGTCATGTAATCTTACCTTATGTAAATGCCATCTTGAAATTGGTCATTCTATTATGATCAGATAGTGCTTATAATCCATGTTTTTGCTGTTGTTTCATTTTGTTTCCTTGTTGATTTTTTGTTCCTTTGGTACTATGTTACTTTTGTACCATTGTGAAATGTACTTTTTTATTGCACTGAATTAGGGGGTAGGTGCTCATAAGCTTCTTGCTTCAGCCCACTCCTTTTGAGCAGAATGTTTACTGCTCAAATGTTACTAATATTTTCACTTATGATTAGCTTATTCAAAAACTAAACAGGATCCAAAACCCAAACTAAATATATCAACAAAATAAAACCAGACATTTAAACCTGGGTCTACCCATTTACATTTCGTCACTAAAATATAGGCAATTTTTATGTATGAAATATCTTATTTTTATATGAAAACATAAAATTACAGAAAATTTGCAAAACATATCTCATATTTCTATCAGTAATCTACAGCACGCTGTTAGCTTAAACTATTGTGTAGATTCAGAATGAGTCATACTGTATGGGAATCACTTTTTGTTCTATATATATTATGTTTTCTGGCTAATTATAAGCATTTAGCACATGAACAGGATTTGCATTAGAAAATGAAGCAAATTGTCCTGTTACAGTAAAAAAATGCCTCTTGAAGCTAGCCGCTAGCATGTAGCATCCCACTACTGTTAGCATTATAGTAACATTCTGGGCCAGATCTTGTGCTGGTGCTGTTCTTCCTGTGTTTGTATAGGTTTCCTCCGGCTACTCTGGCTTCCCTTACCACTAAAAACAATGTAAAAACATTGATTATTGTACATGTTGTACAGCCACTTATTTGTTTCTGCTGGCATCAGAACATGCAGTTCTGAGAAACTTAATGTACAGATTTATTTGTCGATTTTACGATTATTATGAGCTTGACCAACATCAAAGTCAGTGCCACACGCTACCAGTCTGAACAGTGGCGACACTGGTACAGTTGTCTGCTCTAAATGTTTTGTGTGTTGTTGTTTTGTTTGTTTGTGGGTTTGTTTGTTTTTTAACTGGACCTTGTGTGTGCAATAAAGTTTGATGATATTGTACCAAATTAACATCCTAACTAGCCCGGTCTCTAGCTCCTTTCAGTCTTTTCTTTACAAAGACATTACTTCTAATTATAAAATCTAAATTGTTTTTCATTTTTCAGCCTCAATGATGTGTCTGCTTTAAAAATGTGGTATATATGTTAACATATTTCAGTGGGGATTTCAGGTTAGTCTTCAAGTAAAGCAATATCACTGGAGTCAGGCTTTTGGAATTACATAACAACAGAAGATAGAATTGGGTGATATAATACTATATATAACACTTTCTTAGAGCATTTCCAGGTCAAAGCGTGCCATGTTCAAACATCTCACTGGCTCATTGAAAACATCTGGGTTTTGCCTGCAGTGTCTCTCTCGCATTTACATCTGAATCCGAGACGTCCCCCATTCTGTGAACTGAGCGTTCCCGACCTTCCTTTTACACGTGGAAATGGGATTAGGAGCGCCGCAGGTCGGCATTGTGGATACGTTACGTGGGTGGGAGGACGATTATCTTTCCAGGAGAGAAAGAAAGACATCTGTGCAGGAATGAAAGAGCAATAGAAGCTAGCTGGAGGTTCTTTGTAGTGGGGGAGACAAGATATATAGGATTTACAATAAAAAGTAATGATGGCATTGTCCAGAGCTTAGTCGTCATGTCTGGCTGGACAATTGAGATTTTGAAATGCCTGATTCTGCTCATTTCAAGCTAGGTAATGTGGAGCTATGTGCTGTAACTCTACGTGCTGTAACTCTTTGAGAATTCTACTGTTAAAGGAGACATATTATGCTAAATGGTCTTTGTGAGTTTTTAAGCTGGTCATGGTGGTTTTCCTGGAATTAGGACTTGGTTTTATGAGCGATTCGTGCATGTCTGAGGAAACCTGCCGTTGTGTGTTCTGTGCTCTGGAAGTTTCTGTTTGCACCAGTCTAATGTCCCCACCCAGGAAGAGCAAAAGACCTGCTTTAAATGTTTGCTTTAAATGTGTTCATGATGCTGTATCTCTTTCCCATTAAGAGATATTGTCATTGTATTTTGTAAAGTAAAAATGTTCCTCAGGTAAAGAACTCGCTCAGAGCTGCTAGAATGCACGTTGCTAACGTTTTTCCGCTGCTGTTGTGAGAACGTTCACGAGCTGATTTTCATTTCTGGATTATTAAAATGTCTCCACGAGGAAAATGTTTCTTTGGATGTCAAGGAGAAGCTCCATTTTCAAGTTTCCAGGCGACGGCACAAGGTGGTGACCGTCCTTTAGACCAAAATGCTCTTATTTGTGCTCAGCATTTTACCGACGCACGCTTCATAAACAAGGACGTAGTGGGCAGTTTGTGTCAAACCTGACACAGTCCCAGGATATAAGACGCTGCTGCCCCAACCTACCATGGTTAGCGAACAATAAGGCAAAATGGTTCCATTTGGGTAATATCATGTGCACTGAGAGACTTGAAGCTCCAGTAACTCTGTCTCATAATATAAACACACTAAACCTGACTGTGACACTAACGTTACATGTCTCAGAAACTACACCATCGATACTAAACTCTCCTCATGTCAGAGTTTGGTCAGAAACAGGGCAGTGCTTTATTTACTAGGGCTGGGACGATCCACTTTTGTCATGATCCGATACGTATCACGATACTCAGGAGCTGATCTGATACGTATTGCGATACAGTAAGTAATTACGATAAGTAATGTTTACTTCTAAATGTGTAAAAAGAAAAGTCATATGTCCAAAGTTTATGAATCAAAGGCCATTTCACATTTATAGAAGTGTTAAGATTTAAAAGTGCATTAACACCAAATGTAACAAAGTGCTGTTACTGGAAAACAAAGATGTGTGTGATGATGCCTCCAACAACAACAAGGTATAGCAGCTAAAGGTATTGCAATACAATATTTTGCCCCAGCCCATATATTTTCATTCATGGCAACTGCCATAGTTTTTTGTTAGTGTTTGGTTTGGGAGAGACATTTTCGCCTTGATGCTGTGTTTTGGTGACGACTACAGTGACGCTTAAAGGCAGGGCTGAATCAATTTGGCCAGCTTTGGACGAGAAAATAGATGACTAGGTTTTTTGTGTGTGTTTATTTAGTTGTTTTGGGTCAATGTTGCCTCTTGCAATGTTTAAAGTTTGAAATAATGTTATAGTATGTTATATATGTGACTGAAAAGCATGAGATCTCATTTAATACAACTGAATAAAACAGCTTCTTGGCACCTCTGCAGGGGCGGATCTAGAGGAGTGGTACAAAGGTCTTGCCACTCCAGCTGCCACCCCAATGATGTCAGCCAGGTTTTGTCCTTGTCTGGAACTGTCTAAATTGTGTAGTGTAGTCATGTAAATGCATTGTTTCAAGGACTAGTTCCAATCCAGATCTTCAAAGCCTGATTCATTTAAGTTTTTTTTTGGTCTGTCTAACCAATGTGACGTCTCACATCTGCTCCAGAAGCTACTTGGGTGCTTACAGAGGCTCACTCTCAGTTAGTACATTTTTGACAAGACAAAGAATCCCAAGATGAGGATTTATTTTATTTATTTATTTATTTTTACAAAAGTTTAAATTTGACCTGAGTCAGAAACCCCCTACTTATATTATGGACAATGCAACTATTTGTATAAAATTTTGGGAGGCTCAGCTTAAATCTAAACGGATGTGTGTACCCCTGCTATAAACAGTCAACATTGTAAATTGTGTTGCCACCCCAGAAATGATCCCTGACCCTGTTTGCCACCCTGTGATTTTTTTTCTAGATCCACCCCTGCGCCTCTGTATTGTCATTTATGTGTATTGACTCAAAAATAATGAATAGAAAAGGACTTGTTGCACCAGAGTGGGTTTTGAGATGGACAGTCAGTGTTGAGCACTATAGCAAAACAAAACGGCCTACGCTTTACAAGCAATAACCTACAAACCGCACAGAACTCAATCTCCGCGTGTCTCCGTGGGATCTTTTAAAAACGCGCTAACCCCGAGATGCACCCCTAACATTCTTATATCAATCAATACAAGCCCGCACTTTATTCCACCACCGCTAACATTAAAACCGGCTTTGTTTCTCTATTCTCTGTGGCGGCGTCTAGCTTTTGCCCAGTGAACCACGTAAACCCGGCGCTGAACCAGCCTTTCAGTGCGCTTCAGAAGATGTGAAAACTCCCCAAACAGCGCTGCGCTCCCGCTGTGCACGCTGACCCCGTTATCCCTCGCACCGCTACACGAGCCTCTCCCTGGAGGACGCGATATCGCTTTCTCCTGCATTTACCGCCCTGGGGCTCGCTACTTTTAGAAACAAGAGAGGGAACGGGCACGTACAGAAAGCTTACAGAGGCTTTTCCTCGTAATGCTTTCACATATCGTACCAGCAGAATGTCACTTAAAGGCACACAGTAGAACATTCCAGGTTATGTACGCCTCAAGCCGAAAAACTCTAAAGGTCAATAATATATGCCAGTGATAGGTCACATAGACAATGCTATTTTTGCAGTGGGTTATCGATAAAAAGCTTTAGCAGAAGCAGAAAAGCCCATATCTATGTGACAAAGGATGAGGGCCCGATTTCAACAGTCCTCCAAAAATGGAAGTTTTGGCAGAGGTCGACTGATATATCGACTGATATTTGGGTATTTTACCATTTCAGCTTTTGAACTGAGAAACATCACAATGAAAATTGGTTAGCTACAGGTCAAAAGACTAAGAACACCATTTCTGTGAAAGGGTGAACAAGCTGGAATAGTCTTCCAGTTACTATTCGAGAGTCTTCCACCTTTACAGTGTTTAAAAAAAGAGCTTAAACTGTGGTTAAAAGCTAATCAGTCATGTCAGTCTTGTATGGCCTGATTTACTGTTATAGATTATAGATTTTTATAATGCAGGGCTGTTTGTAAATACGATATATTTACACACAGTGACTGTACTGAGTGTTCATTAATGTGCACTGTCCTCTCCAAAATAAACAAATAAAATAATGTTTGTTTAACACAAGTTTCACCAACTAGACCTCAGTCAATATGGACATCCTGTATGTCATTTTGAAGCACAGAACCGGGAGAATTCAGTCGCAATTGTATTTCTCATACGCCATGCAAAATGATGTGGTTAGCAACAGTAAGCTAATGTTAGCGGAAACATGCTAATGCTAATCAACTATCAACTTATCAGGGCTGGGACAGACACTATGATTGGGTCACATAAAGTAATGAAATGATATCGGCCACTGCTGGAGTGGCCAAGTATTTGTATTTTAGTTTATGAAATCATTGATCTAACCATGATCAGATTTCTTTTTGTGAGTTGTTAATATTAAAGGAGCTATACCTGACATTTATTTGTTTTTGTAGGGTAAAATTATTTTTGCCCCATAAAAGTAGTCATGTGTGAAAAAAATCAACCTGATGCTTGAAGTTTGCGCCGTTTTATGATTTGTTGATATTGTGCACGATTCATCCAAATATGTGGCTAAAAGGGGTTTACCTTTTTCATTACATAGTTACATTACATAGAAGGACAGCCGTGACGGTAAAAATACCCATTTCGTCACATTTTGACAAAAAAGGGTTCAAAATCAGGTATAGTCCCTTTAATGTAACCTAAAAGCCTCTCATGTAGCCGAGGATATTTGTGCCCACTAAACAGGAATATTTTTAATAAATCAGCCCTATGCCACTAATAAAGTGTCGTGCCGTGCATTTCGGCCAATACAGTTGTTTTTTTTAAATCGTCTTCGGCCTTAGAAAAACCTCTCGTTTTTGGGAACAAAGTTGGAACAGAGTTGGGAGCTTATTTTGTAATGGGCTGAGGTCAATTGTAACTACAAATAATAGTAAAAAGGGAAGTTAAAATATCATGAGATGTGGTCGATAAACAGACTGTGTGTAATTATCACTGAAAACCCAAGGGCCGGCCCGAGCCAATTTGGTGCCTTAGGCCGTGATTAATAAATCCACTTACTTTTGCCCCGTTCAGACATTTCACAAGAGGAGAAAGGTTGAGCTACCCTTAAGGTCCGCACACACTACACGATTTTTCCAGTCTGAAATGATTTCATAAAGAAGGGGGGTCCACACTACATGACTGGATTTAGTGCGATTATAAAACGTCTGGGGGTTCACACAATCGTAAGAGCGAACACACTACACCACTCTGTCAAACAGCTGATGTTTTATAACATGTCCTCTCTACGGCTTCAAACACTGACCCCAGATCTGTTTGTGAACGTGGGGAACATGTGCGCCTCCCGATTGGTCAACAGTGTCATGTGATCGCTGTCACCACAACGCAGTTCAATGCTGCTGCAGCTACTATACTAAGAGCCTTCAACCTGGCTATAGTTCTATCAAATGGAGATAAACGCGGGGACACGAAGATGCGGGAGGTATTTCTTTGGATTTAATAAGATAAGGAGATGGACTATCAGCCGCCAGACGGAGGAGGCGGAGGAGACAGCGGAGAGAAGCTAATGGAGAAAAGTAGCTGGAAAGTCCGTCTCCAAACTCAGTAAGTGCCGCCGTTAAACTCTGTTTGCAGTTGATACAGTGCCTTGCTAAAGTACTAATACACCTTGAACTTTTGCACATTTTGTCATGTTTATAACCCTAAACGTAAAGATTTTATTTTGAATGTTTTACTGAAAGTTCACACACAAGTAACAGACAACTGTGAAGCGAAAGCAAAATGATACATGATTCTGTTATTTTTCAAAAAATAGAAAAGTGAAAAGTGGGGCGTGCATAAGTATTCATACAGCATTTTCGGAGTGCATTAAATTGCCTTTATAACATTCCTAATGACTGCAGAACGTTCACACCTTGCCCTAACCATTAAATACAGTCCACCTGTGTGTAATCTACTCTCAGTATAATTCCAGCTGTTCTGTGAGGGCCTCAGAGCTATGGTCAGAGTGTATTGGTCACTAAACATCATGAAGGCCAAGGAGCACACCTGAGAGGTCAGGGATAAAGTTGTGGAGAAGTTTAAAGCAGCGTTAAGTTATACAAAGATTTCCCAAGATTTGAACATCTCACGGAGCACTGTTCAATCCATCATTTGGAAATGGAAAGAGTATAGCACCACTGCGAACTTACCAAGACACGGCCGTCCACCTAAACTAACAGACCGAACAAGAAGAGCACTGGTCAGAAATCCAACCAAGTGCCCCAAGATAACTCTGGAGGAGCTGTGACGTACTGCCGCTGAGCTGGGGGAATCTGTACATGGGACAACTATAAGTCGTACTCTACACAAAGAAGAAAAGAAGAAAGCCATTATTGAAAGGAGGCCATAAGAAATCCTGTTTGAAGTTTGCTAGAAGTCATATGGAGGACACAGCTACCTTTTTGGCCCAAATGCAAAACGTTATGTATGGCACAAACCTAACACTGCTCACCGTCCTGAGTGCACCATCCCCAGTGTCAAATATGGTGGGGGGAGCATCATGCTATGGGGCTGCTTTTCCTCAGCGGGGACTGGGAAGATTGTAAGAATAGTTGGGAAGATGGATGGAGCCAAATACAGAGACATTTTGTAGGAAAACCTGCTGGAGTCAGCAAGACAATTGAGGCTGGGGTGGAGATTCACCTTCCAGCAGGACAATGACCCTAAACACAAAGCTAAATCTACAATGGAATGGTTTAAAAACAAACATATTAATGTGTTAGAATGGCCCAGTCAAAGTCCTGACCTAAATCCTATTGAACATCTCTAGAAAGACCTGAAAACTGCTGTTCACAAACGCTCTCCTTCTAATTTGACAGAGCTTGAGTTGTTTTGTAAAGAGGAATGGGCTAAAATGTCAGTCTCTAGATGTGCAAACCTTGTAGAGTCATACCCCAGAAGACTTGCTGCTGTTATTGCAGCAAAAGGGGGTTCCACAAAGTATTAAGTCATGCTGTATGAATACTTATGCACGCCCCACTTTTCACTTTTCTATTTTCTGTCAAATAACAGAATCATGTATCATTTTGCTTTCACTTCACAGTTGTCTGTTACTTGTGTGTGAACCTTCAGTAAAAATTCAAAATAAAATATTTATGTTTAGGGTTGTAAACATGACAAAATGTGCAAAAGTTCAAGGTGTATTAGTACTTTCGCAAGGCACTGTATGTAGCTGGAAAAGGTGGTTCTTATGAACGTTTGGTGTTATAAAGTGGTGCAGTTTCGTGTGGGGCTCACTGTGGCCATGAAATGAGTTGTTTGTGCCGCTGTTTTGACAGAGAAATGAAAAGTGTTTTTCTGTCTTTATTTCACTCAGAAAGCAGCGGCCAATGACAGTGTGTTCACTTTAGGGGACGGTAAAATCACCCACGTTTCTCCAGATGTGCGAGAAACTACAAAAAACTCTTTAATACCACAATCAATATTTATGAAATTCAACAGAGTTACTGAACATACTTATTTATCAGGCCCATTAGCCAAAAATGCTGTACCTACTGCTATAAAAGTAATATTTACCAAAATTGGTACGTCCGGATTAGCAGAGAAAAATGCTAACGGCGCGGCAGCTACGCTAACCCCGGAAGTAGCGACTTTAGTAAATATTACTTTTTTAGCAGTAGGTGCGGCATTTTTGGCTAATGAGTCTGAGAAATAAGTAGAGTACAGAGTACAGTTACACCTCCACAACTAAATAAACCAGCAGCTCACCCGGTCTTGGCGAAGTTGGTCCAGTAGGTCATGATGACGGCGCTCAGCATCACGTCGTTTTTGGAGAAGTTGCAGTTGAAGAGGTCCGTGGGGCCGACCATGGGCACTCCGAACACGTACGGCACCTGCACACACATACAGAGGACAGAAGGTCAGCATTCAGTATTTGGAAAGTTCGGGACTGTAGTATTTGCAATCCATCAGATGTATCCAACTGTCACTAGGCCACACACTGCACCTGTTTATACTGGACCGGGGTGCCTTGGCCAGCGCAGACGAGGGGGAGAGGGCGGATTACCTTTGCCAGAAACTTTAGCAAAAAGGTCAGGCGAGAAGAGTTGAGCCACTAGCATGTGGGAAAATGTCAGGAAGAGACACACATTTGCACACTTTTTTTTGTCGTTCTGGAGACTTTGCGTTGGTAAAACGTGGCCAGACGCTGCAGGTCTGAGAGATATCAGTTTAATGGCATTTGCTGTAGATTACTGAAAATTATGAGGGAAAAAATGTGTGGCAATTTTATGTTTTCATATAAAAAATAAAGCACTTAACAAGGGACAAAATTGCAGATATCCGACAAAATCTAACTAATCGATAGAGCCTGGTTTAAGATTTATAGTTTTAGTTTGTTTATATATTAGTTACAAATGTTTATCTTTTGTTTTGTTTTGTTTTTTCAGAAGGGATTTTGGATCTGTAAGAAGTAAAATTCTGCCTTGTTTCTTTGCATTTCAAAGTTCAATAAATCAGGCTGGGAATTAGATATAAACAAATCCCTTGGAAAAAGTGGAGATGTTGCTGCGGGAATGGAAGGAAAACCTCATTTGGAGAAAACGAAAAAAAAAAAAAAATCCAAAATCCACCTCCAACAGTTTCTTATGCGGTTGTCAGTGTTGAGATTTTTTAGCTAGTTTCCCCCCTTAAAAAGGAACAGGCCAGCGTTTTTGCATACTGAGATATGTTCTTACCTGAGCTTAGACGAGCTGATGCGTACCTGTCATGCAAAAAGACCAAAGATGTTGTTACCGTTTAGCCTCTCTTCCTCTCCTTTATGTGGCCAAACAAGGGTGAAGTTAGAAGTACTATATTGTAAGGCGTAATAATACCTTTAGAGCACTTTGACTTTACTGCACGGACGTCGAAGTGCTCCTTACAATATAGTTCCCCTTTTTATCTGCTTAGAAAATCGACATGTTTACTTTTGTGTGACTAGACTTGGATTGTGTAACTACTCATGTAACTGTATTTAAATAGTGAAAACGTGGAAGAGCTTGGTCGCTTCTAACTTCACCCTCGTTTGGGGTGGAGAGGCTAAATGCCAACAACGTCTGTGGTCTTTTTGCGTGACTGAGCGCATGCGTAAAGACCAGACAGGTACGCATCAACTCGTCTAAGCTCAGGTAAGAACATATCTCAGTATGGAAAAACACTGGCCTGTTCCTTTAAGGGCGGAAACTAGCTAAAAAATCTCAACAGTTTCTCCACCGCATAAGAAACGCATAAGAAACTGTTGGAGGTGGATTTGGATAAAACTGATCTCTCGACACACTTAGTTCTCGTTTGATTATGAGCGCGCGCCCACATCCATTGATTTCAGTTGTACTCAGCAAAACAAACAAAGGGTTTCTCTTGCGACCCACATACAGTCTCTCCTCCCATGAGCCCCCCCCCCCCCTCCACACTCCAGTCTGACACCGGTCTAGACGCATCTCTAAAAAACACATGTGATTCCTGTCCCGTTTCCAGACCCCAGCTGCACATGCACTCAGCCCCCGCTCCCTGTATCCATTGAAGTCTGTCCCGTTTCACCTGGACCCACATCAAACACAATACTCCCACCGCCAAGCCCTCACCCCCCCCTCGACTCCATGCAGGCCTGTGCGCACCATACGCTGACGACAAAGATGGCTGTAAATATCTATCCTCGCAAGAGTTCACGCTGAAAGTGATATCGTTTTTCTTACACTAAAGTCAACACTAAACTGATGGAACACAGTTTGTAGTTTGCACATGAACATATCTCCTTCACTGCACACGTGATGAAAAAACATTAACAAACATTTATTGGCAAAATGGTAGTTTACCCTTAGTGGAGCGGCTTAAGGTTAATAGCTGAAACCCTGTTACCTGCCCAAAAAAAAGTTCATATGGGCCTCACTTTCCAGGAGGGTGTCCCATGATAGCAGGGTTCTCACCAGGATTTTTTCACAGTGTAGGGGCAGGCTGAAGTACGAAATCACAGTGTAGGGGAAGAAATTCACTGTGTACGCTCAATTACACTGGCGAGAACATTGGATAGTTTAGTTTAGTTTATTTACGCTTTTGGTTTGTGTGTGGCAGAGATTTATAAACATTTACCTTCAAGTGAGCCAAAAGGAATGGCTTGAACTATGGGCGGAAGGATACCGTAGTGTCAATATACAGGCCTGATCAAAATTTAAGACCAGTTGAAAAATGGTAAAAATTCACATTTTGCATAGTTGGATTTTTACAATGTTCAAAGTAGAACTTGAATGTGCAACAAGAAGAAATGGGAGTGAAACAAAAACATTTTGACTAATCTTTCATTGAAAACAACAGTTAGACTGAAATAGTCTGTTTTTACAAAGTTCAGGACCACATGCCTTTAAAAAGCCAAGTCTGTGCAAAAATGTGGATTCTAGGGCTGGGACAAAATATTGTATCATATCGTTTTCCTGCAATACCAAGTATCAATACTAAATCAAGTATTGCAATACTTTCAATACTATCTTTCAATCCTGCACTCCTTTGTTTTTCAGTAACAGTTACTGTACACAGCACTTTGTTACATTTTGCGTCAATGTACTTTTCGATCTTTAATAAATGTCAAATGACATTTGGTTTATAAACTTTGGACACACACACTTACTGTATTGCATATGCATCAGATCGGCCCCCGAGTATCACGATACGTATGGGATCGTGACAAGAGCGTATCGTCCTGGCCCAGTGGATTCAGTGTCATTTTCTGTCAGGTTTTCACACTGTCATGATGTCCTAAACTTTTTATCAAACTATTTTCAGTTTCATTGCAATTGTTGTTTTAAATTAAACACACATTACTTCTGGTTGCATATTGAAGTTCTACCTAGAACTTTGTAAAGATCCAACCATGTAAAATGTGATTTTTCAACTGGTCTTTTGATCGGGACTGTATCAATACCAAACGGCTACTTTTTCAGTATCAGTACTGGTCTAAACAGTATCGATACTAATTAGCATATGTGAAACATAAGGCGAGGCAACAATTACAGACACAAAAGGACCATTTCTTCACAGCAGAAGAGTAAGAGTAAGTGAAGCATCCACGTCAGGTGCTGCAAGTTTAGGGTCTGTGTGTTTAAGTTGAATTCTTTGTTTATGTTGCTAATTTAACATTGACATTGTGAAATAGCCAGTTAAAGAAATATCATTTTAAATGTACATATTAATCAAGCAGTTTTAAAAATGTGTATTGACTGCAATGCAATCATCCGTATTGGTATGTGGACTGAAAACCTCTTTTGAAGAAAACGGTCCTAAAGTTTTGTAAAGCCTGCACATGCGTGTAGGAATCTCCTGCAGTTAGGCTATATGCAAAAGACCAAACGCTTGTTTTGTTTCTGAAATGCTTGTTTTGATTTCCCTTTTTTCTGCAAACACGGAGCCACTTCAGTAAATGTGTGCTTCCACATGGGTTGACTCAGGTCTGTGATAACGCAGTGATACATCTGCCAGGCCAGTGTGAGGCGCTGTGGCGCAACCAAAGAAAACAGAATAAGACTGTAGCGAGCACACACGCCGTAAACCTTCTGAATTATAAACAAAACTCTGCTGGTAAATATGAAACTTCTCAACGGATTTACGATCTACAGAAAAGACGAAGAGGTCACGGGACGAAAGCAGAAATACAGTCAGTGAACGAACGTTTACTGACAGTCCAAGACTGGATCGAGGAGGATTGTGTGGTTAAGGTTATTGTAAGGTCAATAGATTATGGATGTATAACAATGGAGCCACGTAAACTGCAGACCCCCAAACGCTGGTTTCGTATTATGATACGCTGGATTGACGAAATAGTGTTGGTTGATCCCTGAGCTTGACTTCATGTAGACAGGGCCTTAGCCACGGCTGTCTCCCAGAAAAGAAATGACGCTGGAATCCAGATATGGTCGAGTCTCGGTCACCTTTCACAGTACACGTGGATACCAAATATGTCCGTATGTGTTCATAAATTAGCGTGGAAAAGTGGCCGTCGTGGCGCGATGTTGTAGTCGCTTCCTGCAAATTGTCATATAGTAATCATCGTAAAGGGTACATTTGGTCTTTAACATTAAAATGTTAAGGGAGAAAACGAGCTCAAAATCTCTTAACCTTAACTTCAAAATCTCAGACTATTCCTCCAAAGTACATTCTCTCATTTGTCTGACATTACATCTCAGCTTATTTCTGTAGATAAGCTGGAGATCTCCCCCTCCCTCGGAAGCCTGCGCACACACCAGAATCCCAATAAAGGCACTTTCATAAGCTGGCGACAAATATAGCCATAAATTCCTATCCTCATAAGGGTTCACGTTGAAACTTGCAGTATCGTAAATTCCTCTTTGCCTGATTATACTTGGAGCGGGCCCATGCGTGCATGTACGGGTGACTCAGCACTTTTAACGGGACGTCAGCTGGATTTGGCGAGGGGAGGATTTCGTAAACAATTCGCAAATTGGCTGATGTTGTGGTCCTGGTTTCTTTTCTCTTTGTTTATTTATTTTTTCCCACGATTGAAAATACAGCCCGGGTTCCCACGCTGAGAAATGGGAGATGACTATACTGTACTGACACGGCAACCCTCGAGTCGAACGTCCACAAACGCAAAGCAGATACAATAAGTTCCACTACAATAAGAGAAATCTCAGCGGGACTTTCCTGGTCAACCTCTAAACCGAGCGCATTTTCTCTAGTTCGGCTTTACCCCAATCTACACGTTTTTAGTAACCTTTTTATCACGTTGTCGCCGCGTGTTTGTCACATTTTGAAGCGTTTCTGTCGTGTTGGCGTCATGTTTGTCTCTTTTTCAACAGTTTTTTTATTGCTTTTTTTGACGTATTTTCGCCACGTTTTTTTTTCACCTTTTTGTTGTGTTTTTGTCATGTTTATGTCACTTTTTGTGTGTGTGTTTTTTTTGCTTTTTTGTCATGTTTTTGCCACGTTTTCGTCACTTTTTGTCGTATTTCTATCCTCGTTTTCGTTGCTATTTTGATGCATATTTTTTAAAGGAGCTATATCATGCAAAATCGACTTTTTGGAGTTTTTAGCCATGTTGTTATGCTATTTCCTTCTCAAAAACACCCCCAGAGCGGTTTTTGGCTTCATTCAAGCAGTTCTAAGTAATCCTCCTGAATCCTGCTCTCTGAGCAGCTGCTCCGCCCTCTCCTGGTAAACGACTGAGCTGTTCAGTTGTGTCGTCACAAAGGAACAGAAGTGCTCTACGTCTGTAATGTAATGCCTTACGGCCTGATTTTAATTTATAAAACAGCTTTTTCATTTTTGTTGTTGTAAGAGAGAAACAAAAAAATTTAAAAAGAACTCTCCGATGCGTCTGTGCTGTCCCAGGAGGCTAAACAAACGCACCCCCGGCCGGAGGATCCATGGATCTGAGCAGAAGTGTTGTTTTTGAAGACTGAGCTCTTTCTAACCTACTCTGGACACGCCTGTTCTGTTTTCTTACCCAACGATAATGTCACGGGTTCGCGTTTGGCTACGAGAGGAACAGGACTATTCAACCTTCCTAAAGAAGAGTGCACTCACCAGAAGTTGGAATTTCTTTCTGGGATTCAGCGACTTTATCAACCAACCTGATGGATGCTTGGTGGACCTTGGCCAGAATCAAAGTGGATTAACTTTTATAACCAACGCGATCCCATAACCCGATGGGGAGGCCAGGCTGAGCGGTGAGTCAATCAAAACGCGTGTTAGCGTGTGTGTTAGCGTGTGTGTTAGTGTGTGTGTTAGCGTGTGTGTTAGCGTGTGTGTTAGCCATTTATGAAACTGTTGCACTAGTCCTCCTATCCTCCTTATAACTGCATTGTGTGAAGTAACTTCACTTTTTGCAGCGATATTTATATTTATAATACTGTAAATGTGGAATGAGCGGAGAGAGGGGCGGAGTTAACTGAATCGAAGCGTCTTGTCTTCCGGGTAGGGAAAATACCCCCCAAAAATACTTATATTTCTCTCAAAATGAGTACTCCATAGTGATAGAGGTACAATATATCATATACATGCCTATACTTTATTTGGAATGGCTAAAATAGCATGATACAGATCCTTTAAGCTTTCAGATTTGGATGAAGCCAAACCGGAGACAATATGCTCGGTTCAGGTGGGGGTTAAGAAGTTAAATAAAGGTGAAATAAATAAAAGGTTTTTGAGAAAAGAGTTTGATCAGTTGATGCCTCGTTCTGTCACTGACATTCAAGACTTTTGACGTGTTAAATGTTCTGTGAAATGCTCAGCTTCATGGACAGACTCCCATGGCGATATTATGTGCAGCAGTGGTCCCTCCCCAGGCTTTCGATTGACGTGAATATTTACCGCAGACTGTGCGGGGGAGGGGGGCACGTGCTGGTGTTATGATCGCGTTTCTGCGATTTCAACAAAATTGAGAGAAAACAAAGATGAAAAAGCCACCAAAGAGCCACACAAGACCTACAGAAACGTGACAAAAAAGTGACAAACGCATTAAAAAAGGATTTACAAAAACCTGAAAAAAGGGTCAAAAAAGGGGTCCAAAAAAAGTCAAAAAGAGTCAAAGGGTCTAAAAAGGTAAAAAAATAAATAATGAAAAAAGGGTCAAAAGAGTGACAAAAAACGTGATTAGATTTGGGTTAGTTAGTTTGTCCTGCAAAAGCTTGACAACATGCGCGAGCTGCGGCCCGCACTCACACTTATGCAAATGAACAGAGCCGCGGCCGGACATATCAGCATGAGGAATTGTGTGTTTCCATGTTCAGCCGAGGAGCCTGCAGCTTTAATGCGGAAGGGAAGAAAAACATAAGAAAACTGTGAAACAATGCAAGTCTATTATGAGCCCCGATCCTAAATCTGTTTACTTACACTTTTACTGCAGTTTAAACAAAAGGGGATAAGGAGAATAATAACTATAATAACTACAGTGGGGAAAAAAAGAATTTGGCCGAAATCCAATAGAAAGTCTATGGGGAACTCACCAACTACTTTTTTTCCCCACTGTATATAAGGTGGAACATCTATTCAAGCAAAACAAACTGTAATATTCTGAAGATAATTCTTTTGTTAGTTAGTTAGTTATTTATTTCAAGCACACAATGAAAAAGTGTACAGTATGTACAACATATAACAATAATAGCAAGGAACACTGATAGTCAAAGAAATTCACCGCGGCTTGAAAAGGAGTGGGCTGAAGTTTAACACTTATCAATTCCCACCCCCTCTTCCAAAAACTTAATACAATAGTTTACTTCCTTAGTTATATTCACTTTCTTACAAAACACAAGCACATATATCGTTTTTATACAATATGTTAACAAAATTCTCGGCTAAACCAACTCACTTTCCTTCATTCTTGTAACGTTCAAAAATAATTTCTTTAAATCTTTTCCTGAATTGTTTTATATTTGGACATTCCTTAAGCTGCTCATTTAAGCTGTTCCACAATTTTACCCCTTTTACGGAAACACAAAAACTTTTCCTCCTACTGTTTACTATTGGTAGTATGAAATTCAGTTTTCTTCTCAACACATACCCTCCTTCCCTTTGAGTAAACAATTTTTGTACGTTTTGAGGTAAATCATTTTGCTTTGCCCTATATGGAATTTGTACAGTCTGCAAATCCACAAGATCTTTATATTTTAGGGTGAACTTTATTATCCCCATAGAGAAATGTGTCCTCTGCATTTGACCCATCCTTAGATGGCGATGGGTGACCTGTAAGGAGCAGTGGGCGCCGCAGTGCTACGCCTGTAGACCCATCCCCAGATGTGGAGCCAGGCTGATGGTCAGAATCACCTGGCTGCAGGATAAGGGTAAACCCATAGACATTATTAATAGACCATCATTACTCACTCAAATCATGGCGGATTTACAGACTCCTCCTCCCCAGCTCTGACGAAGCATGTTCCTAATAAGGGCATAAGGGCGGGATCTTCACTGTAGACTCGGCCCTTGTGTGACGTGTAGCTCGCGCAGCTCCAATGCTAACAGTCCGACCCTCATTAGTACGAGATTTCTAAAATGTTTCTTACAAAAACCAGCCTGGTCCCTTTAATTGTAACTAACCCAGTGTTATCATAGGAGGAATATCTAGCTGTAGAAAGTTGCGAAAATTAGAAACCAGGCTTTAAAGTTGTTTTTAACGTGTCTAAAGTGCAATGCATTCCAATGGGGAACTAGCGGCTATATGGAGGTACTACAGCAATGGCGGCCCCTAGTGTCGTCGTCACAAAGCAGAGCAGCCAGCGGCCATTGGGTAAACCGGAGCACCCAGAGACACTACACAGACACAGGGACAAACTCCACACAGAAAGGTCACGACTGGCCGGGGATTAAACCCTTGCTCCTTCTTGCGTTGAAGCACGAGCGCTAACCTCTGCGCTGTCGTGTCACCCGACCCTTACCTCATTGATTCAAAGTACACATAAGGCGTTAATAGGAGCATAGCGCCGCTGGTCACATGAGCATGGTTCAACAGGCCACAGGTTTGTGTTTCGAGTCACAGGTTTTAGAAAGAAGTGGTCTAGCTCGCAGTGGGCGGTGCTTCATTTGATTCCCCATTTGGAGAAACACATTCCTCCCCTTTCTCAATTTTTCAGGGCAAATGATCCTGCACCTATTTTGGAGGATCCGGCAAACATATGATGATATAATGGAGTGTAATGTGAGTGTTTCTGTCACTGTTTAGGCCTCTACCCCAATCCATCACACTGTAACTCCAGATTTAAAATAACATTTGAAACTAAGCACAGGCTGTGGGAGTGACCAACGGGTGGTGTTGTGGGGCTATGTTCAAGCTACAGCTGAATACTTCCTGTTTATCGTCAACTTTTCACCTCCCTGCCCCACTCCAATACATTTAACTCAATATGCTGCAATGGATTGCCCTTGTGTGAAATCCTTTTCAAAACATTTTCAAAAAAGAAATGCATTCTTTTTATACTCAAAGTGAGAGCCCAACTGGAACGAGCAGTTGCTAAATCAGCTAGCTTTATTTTGCTAAACATAAACTTGCTATTCTCTCGCTGATTGCCCACACTGGTGTGTGCTTGATTGAAACATGACAAATGTTTATTTCTGATTTCTAATCTCGTAGTATTTGCTCGACGGTGCATTCTCCCTTATCCAATCAATGGATGGTGGCGCGTAGCTCCTCCTTTACCAAACCGGCCTTAGACAAAGAGCTCTGCACTATACTGTAGATGTGAACCGAGGTCGGGGTGGCTTGGACCCCCTTCTGGGTGTGAAACAGTTCAGTTTAGGATGTGAAAACACACCCAAACCACCCCATCTGGCCATATGCTTTTAGTTTATTATCTCAAAACGAGACACTGCAGGTGAATAGGGGAAAAAATGTATAGATTTGCTCAACATTACTGGTATGAATATGAGAAAAAATGTGTTGCAAATTTTCTGTCATTTAAAGCTTTTTTTATAAAAAATAAAGCATTTTGTGCATACAAATGGCCAAAATTACCGATATTTTCAGTGACGGAATCTAAATCGAATGGAAGTTTATTTGTATAGCACTTTTCACATGACAGAAGTCGCCCAAAGCCATTCACTCCACACACGGTGGCTGTGAAGTGCGTATGTCCCTTCAGTTTCCCGTGGGGCATACTGACAGAAGCGGTCCCTCTGACCACCACCATTCATTCACGCACACACATCATTCATCCCTATCGCACAGACTTTTACACAGACACAGGGAGAACATGCAGACACAGGGAGAACATACAGAGCGCTAACTGCAGTGCTACCATGCTGCCCGCTAGCAGCACTGGGTGTCTAATACTGGAGATAGACCCAGATTTAAATTCATGGATTAAGTGTGTTGACATATTAGTAACAAAGATTTTTTGTTGTTGATCTTGCCTAGTTTTTGAGTAAAATAATCATAAGTGCAAAAATCTGTAAAACAGGCCTCCCAGAAAGGAAAATACCATATTCGGATTATTGCATCATCTCAGGGACCCTTCGCAGGAAACATGGATATAAAATATGCCATGATTTGTGAATGAATAAAGTTACTTCAGGGAAATCTCCTGCTCCTCGTGGACAAAACATCGTAAAATAAGCATCCTACAGGGTAAGTTTTGTCATTTTTATACTCTGACATGAAAAGTAAGATGTTATGGGAGAAAACTAGCAAATATTTCCTCATTGACCACTGCGTGAAGAAGCAATACTTTCCCCTGCCGTGTCTCGTCTTAAATGTTGTTTCCTTCTTATTCAAATACTACTCTTTCGGACTTGTACTATTCATCAAGTTTTGAAGCATCTTTTCCAAGTTCTGCATCTGCACATCAGCCGCCTGGAAACCGTGACAAACAACTAACATGTAAATGAACTAAAAGTACCACACCATAGATATACGTATATCAGTATGTTAAAACCAATATTCTGTATTCCAGAGGAGGAAAAACACCTCGAGCCGTTGTGCCGAGCAGAAGCCACAACAAAGCGGTGACATAACAGGCTGTACATGAGCCTCGTCCCAAATGTGTTTAGTCACGCTCCAGTGCGTCTGCACCATCAGACCAAGAGGGCACTACAACAGCACTGTCGCATCCATGAGAGCCATCAAGACATGGCCAACAATGCTAACGACGCACATTATGATGCTTGAAATCATTTGTGCAAAACTGTAGTAGTAGCACGAGCATTACTTTACTTTAATACCCTATGAGCAGCAGACTGGACACACTCACATTTACCACCGGCGGGCCCCAATATCCACCAAAAACCAAACTGATTTCACTAAATGATTAGTGTCTTTGCCTACCCGGCTGCAGTGGAAATACTCCTGGACGCGTTTTCAAACTTCATATGGAACGACACTTTCCCAGCAAAGACTGTGTTGGCCTTTGTCTCGCTGTGCAGTTGAGCGCCCTCTGTCATCATCGTTCATCATGTTGATTATTTTTGAAGCTGCAGCCGTGTATTAGCTGGACTTCTAACAGTGAATTGTAAGTTTGAGCGTCTTTTTGCTTATAAATGCGCTGTTTACTCATATTTTTCATGTACATAGTAAGTTGTTAGAGCTAAACTCTGTGGAGTTGTGGCCTTGTGAAGCGCTTGCTGTCTGCTTCTGACATCCTTCAAACATTCCACTGTTTTGCATCTCCTTTGCAGGTGTGTGTTGCGTGGGCAGGTGAGAGAATGTTGTACTGTGAGGCTAGAAGTGTGGAGCTTGTCTTTACTGCTGCCCGACAGAGTTAGCAGCAGTTTTCAGTCCGGCCGCAGCATCTGTTTACTTGCTAGTCCAGGAAAGGCCACATTTATTGTTTTTAAGTAAGTAAGTAAGTGCTTTACTGTCATTGTAAAATGTACAACGAAACAGTGTTCAGGTGTTAGTCCTGAGCTGCTGCCGCTGCCCACAGTGTGTCAACCTGACTCGAATGACCTTGGAGGTCGGGGAACTGGAGCACTCGGAAGAAACCTGGCTGGCTGCCCTCTGTCACCTCTGGTCCTCTGAAACGGCGCAGTGCCTGCAGGGCTCTTCAGTGTCTCAGAAGAAGAAATGTGTAGGTCTCAAATGGGTTTAGCTGATAAGCTAGCTTTTGTTTAAAAAGCTGCTTTCTTCAGGACCATTTTGGACTCAAAGACGTACAAAAGTATCCAGTATCATTAAAACAAAAAAATCGAATCAAAACTCAAGATACATCAATATGGGGAAAATAATCGCCCAGCCCTACGTCATAGCCAGCGTTTCTCTAATTGGTTAATCTCGTCTGGAGATCACGATCACCCCCAGACTATATGTCTTTGAAAAAGCATGTAGTTTGGCAGACCAGGCATAATGACTTGTTTAAGACCAGTTGAAAATGGTGAGGGTCCTGAGGGTTATGGAACAAAAAAGTCAAGTGGCAGATCCAAAACAACTGAGCCAGAGGATCTGTCTGTCCAGACACCGGACGATCCTTGACCCAAATGATTTTTTGTCTCACTTCCTTTTCCTCTTGTTGCATATTGAAGTCCTACTTGGAACCTTGTTAAGATCCGACCAATACTAAATGAATTTGAATGAATGAAATGAAATGAAATGAATTTTCGCCACTTTTCAACTGGTCTTAAACCTTTGATTGGGACTGTATCTTTTAGGGATTTGAGTTTAACCCTTGAAAAGACAACAGGATTCAGTGAAAAACCAGTGCATTTATGTTTACATATGGTCATTAGCCAAATGCTTTTTCGGTTTCCTGAAACAGCGCTTCCAGTCAACACAGCGGGAAAAGGCTACAGGAAATGTGTGTTTTTTTTTTTTTATGAAATCGATTTCAACAGTGAGTGAAGATTCAAAGACATCAGGAAGTTTATGGAGGTCAAGAAAATGTTCGGAACAATGGACTGTACGACCCAGGAAAAAGTATGACATGAACGCAGTCAGAGCAGGAGTTCGCAAAAACACAACAATGCTTTCTGTAGAAAAAGTACCGCAAGTATAGTGCTACAATAACCAGAACAGGTCCACTGCTAATGCTGGCCTTTGGTATTACTCTAAAGCTAAATATGAAACCCCAAAACTAAGGCATTTCAAAGTACTTTGAAAAGGATGAAGCATGTAATGTGCAACAGCGTCCTGCATCAGTCTGTCCTGGCTGTTTTACCTCGTCTCCGTGCGCAGAGTCGGCCCAAGGCGGCGTGGCGTCGCTCTGGCAGTGGTGGTAGAAGGAGTAGAAGTACGTGGGAGAGCCGTACTGGGCGTGCAGGTCTGCCGTGGCCACCGCCGGCGCCACCCACTGGTGGTCGGTGAACAGTGCCACCAGGGTCTTCCTGCGCGTCTCTGAGTTGTCCCTGTCGGCCCAGTCGGTGTACATGAACCTGTGGCGGAGGAGAGCCATGTTAGGTCCGTGGGTTGGTTGAGGCTTTCAGATTTTGTTGAAGGAAAACTTGCACGGCCTTTTTAACACAATTTTTAAGACATTTCTACGGAAAAACGTATACAAATCTTTAAACTTACTTGCATTCCAGCTTTTATCAAATTAAAAGAATGTGTCAAAATTCAAAGTTTGCCTTGTTTTTTGCGCTTTAGAATTCAATAGATCAAGCTAGAAAAATAATTCTAAATGCAAGACTGGAAAGTTTGGAGTCTGTGGGAGCTAGCTAGTGGAGATGTTCGAGGTGTAAAGAAAACCTAATAATGAGAAAACGGGACCTAAAGTTTTGCAATCTCTGTGCATCCGTCTGCGTATCTCTGTATTTCTCCTATACTCTGCTTTTTCAGTAGGGAAATTATATATTTAGATTACTGTGTCATCTCGGTCACCATTCGTGCTACACATGGATACCAAACCTGCCCATATTTGCAAATGAATACATGGGAAAGACAGGGCAGTGCCGCCATGGTGGTGTGATTTCCTGGAAAAATCCGTCTCGCAAGCGACAAAACGTCATAACATAAGCAGCGCAAAGGGTGAGTTTAGCCTAGTTTTTACTCTGACTTAAAACTAAGATGTTACGGTACAAAACAAGCTAAAATCTCAACATTGACCACTGCGTGAAAAAAGCCGCTAATGCTAAACTCTGACTGTGTTAGCTGCTAACTGTTGCTGCGTCTGCTGCTCCAAACATTTGTGATCCCTGCACGTGTTTGTAATGACATGGTGAGGGGGCAGGTGAGGGGTGTATCAGGGGTGAGGGGTGTATCAGGGGTGAGGGGTGTGTTGGGGTGAGGCAGGGGAGGTGCACCGCTTGTCTCTGCTTCTGTGGCAAAAAGTTAGCAAGTGTTGCAATGTGGGAGTGCAACCACTCCAGTCAGGCAAAATGGAATAGCTGAGGGTAGCTTTAAATAGACTTGTGTAACTATGCGACTAAGTTAGAGTTCACTCGGGAGAGTTAGTTTATACAGTCAGTTCCATAAATATTGGTACATTGACTAATTTCTTATGTTTTTGGCTCTATAAACCACCACAATGGATTTGAAATAAAACAAAATATGTAGTTAAACTGCAGACCTTCAGCTTTAATTGCAAGTGTGTTTATGTGAGCCTCCACTTTTTAAGGGACCATAAGTAATGGGACAAAGCAACAATTATGAATCAAACTTTTTTCCTTTTAATATTTGGTTGCAAATCATTTGCAGTCAATTACAGCCTGAAGTCTGAAGGCACAGACGTCACCAGACGCTGGGTTTCATCCCTGGTGATGCTCTGCCAGGCCTCTACTGTAAATTTCTTCAGTTCCTGCTTGTTCTTGGGACATTTTCCCGTCAGTTTGGTCTTCAGCAAGTGAATGTAGCTCAGTTGGATTCATGTCAGGTGATTGACTTGGCTATTGAATAACATTTCACTTCTTTGCCTTAAAAAGCTCTTTGGTGGCTTTGGCAGTAGCTTTGGGTCATTGTCCATCTGCACTGTGAAGCGGCGTCCAAGCATTTGGCTGAATATGAGCTCATAATATTGCCCCAAACACTTCAGAATTCATCCTGCTGCTTTTGTCAACAGTCACATCATCAATAAATACAAGGGAACCATTTCCATTGGCCCATACAAGCCCATGCCATGATGCTGCACCACCATGTTTCACTGGTGAGGTGGGATGTTTCCTTTCTTTCTCCATACTTTTCTCTTCAAATCACTCTGGTACAAGTTGATCTTTGTCTCATCTGCCCTAGGATGTTGTTTCAGAACTGTAAAGGCTTTTTAGGTGTTTTTTTTTTACTCCTGTTTTTGAGGCTCACCAGTGGTTTACACCTTGTGGTTAATTGTCTGTATCTCTCTGGTGAAGTCTTCTCTTGATTGTTGACTTTGACACACATACACACCTCCTGGAGAGTGTGTTTGATCTAATCTGATCTGATCTGATTTTCTTCACCAGAGAAAGAATTATTCGGTCCAATACATTTGTCGTCCGTGGTCTTCCAGGTCTTTTGGTGTTATTCAGCTCACTGGTGTGTTCTTTCTTTTTAATAATGTTCCAAACCATTGATTTAGCCACGCCTAATGTGTTTGTTATCTCTCTAATGGGTTTGTTTAGATTTTTCAGCCTAATAATGGCTTGCTTCACTGATAGTGCTCTTTGGATCTCATATTCAAAATAATAGCGACAATATCCACAATGCAAATATCACACTTGAAATGAACTCTGGACGTCTCATCTGTTCCTTATACATGGAATAATGAGGGAAGAGAGGACACCTGGCCATGGAACAGCTGAGCAGCCACTTGTCCCATTACTTATGGTCCCTTAAAATGTGGGAGGCTCACATACAAACGGTTTTAATTCCTACACCGTTCATCCGATTTGGATGTAAATACTCTCAAATTAAAGCTGAAAGTCTGCAGTTTATGTACATTTTTGGTGTTTCATTAGAAATCGATTGTGGTGGTTTATAGAGCCAGAAACATAAGAATTGAGTCGATGTCCCAATATGGACCTGACTGTACATACACTTACAGTAGCTTGACGTGCGCAGGTGCGAGTATTGGGACAAGGCCGAAGTGTTCAAAGGAAGTAGAACACTGCTGTAAACAGGGCTGCCAACTCTCACGCTTTCACGTGTGACACACGCATTTGAGTGCCTTCACACGCTCTCACGCCACACTCCTCATATCACACGCTCAACCAAAAATATCCCTGACTTTTTGCAGCGAGCGGCTGCAGACGCTTCATTTTGTCTGTGTGCCTGTCCGCTCCTCTGGCGCGCGCGTGCGTGTGTGCGTGTGTGTGTGTGTGTGCGTGTGCGTGTGTGCGTGTGTGTGTGTGTGTGTGTGTGTGTGTGCGTGTGTGTACCTGTCCGCGGCTCCTCTGGCGTGTATGTGTGTCTGTACGTGAGCTGTGCGTGTGGAGCGGACTGCAGAAGCCTTCAAACAGGGATATTTTTACTGCAGGTCGATGTAAGTAGTGCTGAGCAGGCTACGCTATGTGCCTGTGCTATGTGTTTAATCATCAAACATGCTCTAACATACTGCAGGAGACAGGGAATCAAAGTTTCAGATTTTCTAAAGCTCATGCTTTTTGTTGGTAATAATTGGAATGACTGACGCAGAAAACTTGACTAAAAACTCTCAAATAGAAGCCAAACAATGCCTTACATAATTGTTTTTAAAAGGAATGCCAGGGTACGTTTAAATATATATCTGAATGGACTAATATAAAATGAATAAATTATGATAACAGGAAACAGGAAACACAAGTCAAACTTTATCACTGACTTAAATGCGGGGGATGTTTTTAACGTGTTTCTGAGCTGCATGTGACTGACTGTCCTCAAATATGCACAATGCTTTGTGTCATTGTACCTTTTGGCAGGGCCGTAACGATGAAGGGGGCTAACTGGGCATTTGCTTAGGGGCCCCAATTTGAAGGGGCCCAGAAAATTAATTCTTTAACACCAGTAAATAGACCAGCTAAAAGTAATATTATAAAAAAAATCTGGGAGGACCCCCAACCCCCCCCCGTTTCAAGTGTCCTGCCACACTTTAAACAGGTTCTGTTGGTCATGTGGGGTGGTGCCAGACTACCCTCTGACAGATCCATTATGCAGCTCCTGATGTGCTCATCCATGTAAATCATACACTTGTTTTTGGCTTATAATTTTATACGATAACGAGACACTATCGCCATGAGAAAGGCCACCAAGCTCAGGACCAACCGATGTCTCACTCCAAAGTTTATGAAAAGTTGGCAGCCCTGTGTAAAAGGGAGGAAACCCGCTCCTGCTGCTCACCTGATGCTCTCCCTCAGCGTGTCCCTGCCCTCCGGATACCCGTACAGACTATCCACAAAGTCCGACACGGAGAAGTCGAAGTCCTCCGCCGACACGCCGTCCTCCGAGTCCACGATGCCCTCCACGAACTTCACGCCCTCGCCCTGGTTGACACCCAGCATCACGTCGTAGTTCAGGAACTCGCCCTGCTCCATGAGGATCTGCGGGTCGTCCGGGATCACGTCCCCGTCGATGACCGGGGCGAAGGCGGTGTGGTACTTGGCGGGGACGATGCTCTGCTCCACCAGCTCGCGGTAGCTGCGGCCCCTCAGGCACTCCACCAGCGCCGAGCTGTCCTCCACCACGCAGCCCACCTTCTCGCCCAGCTGCCGCGTGTACTTGTACGGCTGGTAGTTGACCGCCCAGCTGACCAGCGCACTGCCGCTCTGGATGATGGCGCGCTGGAACAGGTCTGGCGGACGAGAGATGATGGTTAGAACATGCTTTAACTGTCTCAAGAGTTCATTTAAAGGTAGGACGTCTTATGTCATCTGCTGGGAAACTGCAGAAAAACTTAAGGGTAAATACTGTACAATAAAAGCTCAAGCTGCTGTCGCGTCTGATCCTTTCACAATAAGAGTCTTAGTAAAGCGATAACATGCACTGACTTTATTGTGTAAAACGCAAACAGGAAGCAGTTTGTTACCATTAGGCAACATGACAATAAAGAACTGAGGGTCACCAGTGTTTTGGACAAGTCTTATATTTTCAAAGACATGGATAGACAGTGCATTTGTTCCACAATTTAAATTATACAAATGAGAGGTTGCGGCGTCTGACAGTACAGTAGAGAAGACACACTCGCTTCCACACACATGGTCCTGGTAAATAAACACACGGTGGGATCCACACACGGAGCAGCGGTGTTCAGGGAAAATACACTAGCATAAATACAGCTGAGTTAGAGACTAATGCTGGGTGATTTCCCCCCCTGTTATGGGGCCCGGCCTGTTCAAGCGCTCATGCAATGTTTTTGTGCTTTATATTTGTATGCGCACTCCGGTTGGTGGTCCCCGGAGCTCGATTGGAGGACTTGTCCTATGCCTCGTCAGGATTGGCTGAGGCTGGAATCAGTTGGAGTCTAGTGCGCCACCCGTTCTGTTGTGGCTTTCGTTGTCACTAGGCCAGCCAAATATTGACTTTAGTTTTTGTTAAGACACTTGTTTGGTTGTTAGTTCCTTCATAGTTAACTTTGGTCATTTTGTTAAAGGAGCTGTGTTAGCTTTGTTGAGTTAATTATTAGGTTATTATGCTGCTACCTCTTTTTGTTGTAAATGTTTGTCCTTTATTCATTTCTGTTAGTTGTTAATATTAATACCCTATTGGCACACCATTTGTTCATCATTTAGCTATTTTGTTTACATTTACAATTTTTATTCCCATTCTACATCGGTGTCAGTGTTGCTTCCTTTCCCCTATAGTAAATCCATCTGAGGTTGTAACACCCTAACACAATAATAATAATAATAATAATAATAATAATAATAATAATAATATCAATCAATCAAACTTTATTTATAAAGCGCTTTTCATACCGAAAGGTATCACAAAGTGCATAATAATAATAATAATAATAATAATAATAATAATAAATCACTGAGTGCATTTTAAAAATCCAAATTATCAATACCAAAAAAAATCAAAATAATTTAATTTTCTGAAAATATGAATGGATTTGACTCACCAACTCGATTTCTAATTCAAATGGATTTTTTGCCCAGCCCTATTAGAGACAGCTGGATGGAGGAGCCTGGCCGTATATACACACTGGAGAGGAGCGGCTCGCTGCCAAATGAGTAACTTGCATTAGAGTCGGACATTTGCGTAGCAGAAAGTTCGCAGCTAGGGCTTCCTTCACTGACAGAAGCAGGAAAATAACCAACTGTGCAGAAGTGCTTTAGATCGTGATAAAACAATCCTACAAAAATGACAGATTGTCATCTTACGATGGTCTAGTATTGTCATATCGCCTTAGCCCTATGTGGCTCCGATGCCTCACACCGATCCTAACCTTGACCCAGGTTAATAAGAGTCCGTCCTGTTCACAAACGCATTAAACTTGAGCCTTTCTGAATTGAAAATACTGTGCTAATGTTATTTATTTATCAATTTGGCTCCTTTTTTATGTAATTTAAATGCTTCAGATGACAAAACCCATCGTCATCATGCGACTTAAGGCAACCCCAGTTAATTGTTTCCATTTTTAAATGAGTAAGAGCACATAATACACTAACCCTTTACTTCACTACCTCCTCCTCTGTGTGTTTAGCATATCTGCGTTTGGCTGCACACACATTTCCTTACACAGCCCATTAGCGGCCTAAACACATCCACACAGTAACCCTGCATTATTCAACGCTCCGCGGTCGGGGGCAAAACAGCCACGCGAAGAATGCAAGGAGTTAAAATCGTCAGCGGCGACGCTGTAAGGCACGAGGCGCTGCGGTTTCAACACTTAGCCTTGTGTTTACCGCTCTTTATGTAGGCTTTCTCGTTTGCATTAAGCAGCGTAGCTCCAGAGGTCGTCATAACTGAGCAAAGATGAATTATATTATGCACACAGTCTACTTTGCGAAGCTGCTGATGTTGCAGTTGAGCCAAACAACGCGGGTAAAAACTAAGGTAAAGTTGCAGCAGAAGTGAAACGGAAGACTGTATTTTCTCGTTGCTCTGGAGCGATTAATACAAATGCAATCCCTCTTAATGAGTGAACCATGCAACACAGGTTAACCTTTAATCTGGCTACTCAAACACACTGCACGACCAAAAGAGTGTATAGTGTGTGTGTGTGTGTGTGTGCGCAGACTCGAGCTGCACAATTTTCTGACAGCTATTGTGATTCGATTTGTGATTTTTATCATATTTTTTTCATGCAATTGAGCTGCATAGTAGGGCTGGGACAACACACTTTTGTCACAATCACGATACTCAGGGACCGATCCGACACATATTACTCTACAGTAAGTAATTATGATAAGGTAAATATGTTTACCTCAAAATGTGTAAAAAAAGTGATGTGTCCAAAGTTTATAAACCAAATGCCATTTAACATTTAATATCAAATGACATACTATATTGAAGTGTTAAGATAAAAAAAAGTGCATGAAGACAAAATGTAACAAAGTGTTGTGTAAAACAAAGGAGTGCAAGTATTGAAAGTATTGCGATACTTGATAAAGTATGGATACTTGGTATTGCAGCAGACAGTATCGCGATACAATCCGATCCGATCTTTTGTCCGAGCCATACTGCATATACACTAAAACTGCTGTTAAACATCATGGTTCTCAGTTATTACATGTCAGCTTCATGCAACAAGATACAAACAAGAGACATTTTATGGAGTTGTCAGAAAACCATGCATAGTTTTTATGTTCTCTTATAAACGTTGCGCTCTCACACTTTCTCCCTTTCAGCTACATAAAAGTGTCCTCTGAATCACAAGCTGCAAAACGCTGCTTGTTTTATGAAAATCCGCATCATATTTACATCAAAAACGTAAAGATGTAACAATCACACACAGCTTAATACGATGATACGTGCATACGGATATGACCACCCCAACCTGCTCCACGATGATATGATCATTTTGTGACCTAATCTGAACCACAGATCATGGGACACTCATGGTGTGTACTACTAGCAGTGAGAATTGCCAGGCCAGCCAGATGCTCCTCCTTTCTGTTCAAAAGCAGGACCGTCTGGGCAGATGCTGGCAGCCAATCATTTCTCGATTTTACCAATATCGGTCCAATCACGGACCGAGACAGGGAAGCCACCACCACCCGTCACCGCACTCTTCCAAAACATTAAAGATGGCGGCGCGGCGAATGATACACTGTTTTCTTCTGCTCTTTCGTCTGTTTTGAATTATTTAAAAAATAAAACATCCCTAAAACCGGAGCAAGAAACAGCGTGGGAAGCGTTCCTCGTGAAAAAGGAAGTTTTTGAAAAGGATTTCTGCTGCTTGTTCCTGCGACGTATCCAGCGTTTCTCTAATGGGTTGATCCCGTCCACCAGGAAATCGCTGAGATCACGCTCGCTCCCATACTACATATCTTTGAAAAATCTTTGAAAAAGCATGTAGTTTGGCAGGCCAGGCAAGGTGAGAATAGTTTGAAGCCTCTTCTGATTGGCAACAGCCAAAGGAAGCAAGGCTCGATCATTCTGATTGGCGAACATGTCTACACTGCAAAAGTAAATAGCTAGATTAGTTTAAATGTCTCAGTTTGAGCATAACAATTTCAATTTGAGTTTAGTTTAGTTAGGCATTTTCACGAGATTATTTCACTTGTTCTGAGATGTTTCAATATATTTTGGAAACGCTTTGTTTATAAAATGGGCTCTACAAATAAAGTGGTTTGGATGAATGAGTGAAAACCACTCAAAACAAGATTAATATTCTCCATATTTTTGTAGTGTATCACTCAAAGACAGGGGGAAGAAAAACCGTAGGCCCTTGAGGTTAGTCTTCCGCAATAGTGATTTGATAAAGGTTAATCGTGCAGCCCCAGTGCAGGCACTCACCCTCAGAGTAGTGTGACAGGGTGAGCAGGCTGACGCAGGACGCCCCGGCCCCTGACCCGAACACCGTCACCCGGTTTGGGTCTCCTCCGAAGGCCCCGATGTTCTCTTTGATCCAGCGCAGCGCCTGGATCTGGTCCAGCAGGCCGTAGTTCCCTTTGGCCGCCTGGTCCCCAGTGCTCAGGAACCCTACACAGAGACCAGAAGAGAGAGGGTTAGGGGATATTTGCACATTTGAGCACAGATATGTCGATTGAGGTTAGATTTGCAGCACGTTTTAACACACCCAGAAGCATTGACATTTGAGAAAAGACTGACACAAGAATCACATGTATTCCAGAACATGTTTGGATGGGGTTGGCAAGTGTTTTTTATGCACGAAAAGACCTCATGGAGTCAACAGGGATATTTCATTTTCTACAGATGACATTGTATGACTTCAAATGGCAGCTTTTGTTATATACACTTTGCAATTTCAATACAAGACTTTCCCACAAAGTTGGGAGCATGGAACTGTCCAAAATCGCTTGACGCTTTAGCGTTCATTCAGAGTTCCTTTCACTGGAACCAGCTCCTGATAAACAGCCCCCACACCATAATCCCCTCCACCAAACTTTACACGGTTTTTAATTAGATGTCACATTGCAAGACGTGGGGATTGTAAAATCGTGAGCCCGCTCTCGTCTCCACTGTGCGATCAAAGAGAATCGTAGCTGCAGCCAAAGTTTTGATGTGGGTAAGTGCATTGGGCCCCGTTCATGCTTGACCTGTGTTGCTTGTTGAGAAGACACTTAACAGAGATCCTGTAGTTGCAACAAGAGGATGGCTCACTCTGCAACTATCATTCCAAACCATCAAACACTGCCCGATGTCTGTTGCAGCTCGCCTTTAGTCCTACTATGGTTCTATTTGAGATCTTTGTCCCGGCCTCACTGTATGACTTAAGGCTTGCCATTTTGAGCTACGACCTAAGATTTCCCCACCACGCATGATCGTTCATCGCAGACACCCGGCTGTTCTCCAGGCAAGGCCAAACCAAGACTCGTCCATCAGATCGGCAGATGGAGAAGCTTAATTATAGTCACTCCAGAGAACATGTCTCCACTTCATTATTTACTTATTTGAAAAGGAACAGCGCTCATTAATCAACATTATACAATGTAAATGTGCCTAACTTTCATCCGCAGTCCCTTTGGCAGATGTTAAAGCCTGCTCTTGAGTCCGATGGCGGCTGTACACCACTGTATCAAACGCTTCTTCGCATTGCACTTGGTTCTGTGCGGCTGCTCGGCCACCCAAACCCATTCTATGAACCTCTCTCACTGTGTTCTTTAACTATTCTGAAGGCCACATTCTTAGGGCTCATGGCGTTGCTGAACCTAGACCTGACCAACGGCAGCGAACCCAGATCAGAACAGTTAGTTAAATCGAGGTGGACACTTTGTTTTTGGTCGTCCATCCATCGACTCATCGCCAAAGCTGGACCAAGTAGCTGAGCAAGTGTGGGCTCTGATTCTCAGAAATGGAGGAGCAGAGAAGAGAAAAGCTTGCCCTCAATCATAGACACAGGTTCTAGGATGTTCTAGCTCTTTCTTAAGGCCAGACGCTGCAGGTGAGTAGGGAAAATAATTACATAGATATCAAATTGAAGCTTCTGCTGAACAATACTCATTATAAATATGAGTAAAAAAACATATTGCAAATGTTTTATGATATTTTCTAAATGATGGATTGAACAGATTTAAATGTATGTTTTTATTGTATTGACATATTAGTAATGAAGTTTTTTCAGAGGGGATTTTGGATCTTGTTTAGTTTTGAATATGATAATCATAAGTGAAAAAATCTGTTAATACGCACATTTTGCCTTGGTTTTTTTGGGTGCAGATCAAAGCTCAATAAATCAGGCTGGGTATTAGATATTTAATAATTCCTCTGAAAAAACCTTCAAAATATTGTTAAGTCCAAGACTAATGTTTGGAGTCTGTAGGAGCTACTGAAGTTTAGATGTTGTTGCATCGAAAACCTCATTTTGAGAAAACCGGTCCCAAAGTGTTGTAACGTGTGCGCATGTGCGACACATTTCTCCAGTCTTTCGTAGAGGGTTTCTCCCAGAAAGGAAATGACCATATTTGGCTTACAGCATCATCTTGAGCTCCTCGTGCACGACACGTGGATGTAATATATGCCAATATTTGTGCGGCTTTTGTGGCGCAATGTTGAGTTGCTTCCGGGTTATCTCCAACTCCCTTGCAACAATACATCATAACATAAGCATTTATGGGGTGAGTTTTGTCATTTTATTTATTCTGACATTAAAACTAAGATGTTAATGGCAAAAACTTGTAAAAATCTCCACATTGACCACAATATAAAAAATCAGTAGTTTTACGTGCCGAGTCTCGACTTAAACAAAACCCTACAGTACCAAGCGCGTCATCCCCATTCAATCTCGATCTATTATAAAGTCTGGAATAATAAGCCCATCACTTACCCTTCAATTAGTCAAATTCACAAGATGCTTATAATGAATTAGTTGTCATTTTGAGCAGAGGAGGAAAATCCTGTTTGCTGTGGAAGAGCCGCCGTCGCCCTAATGTGCCGCTCTGAAGACTCTGCGCCTCGGAGGAGAACGCTGCGAATGAATTAGCCGTATCCATAATCATTTTTCCAATTTACGATCTGACAATGTGAATCCTGAGTGATTGCTGTGTGTTCACCGCGGCCTCACGGGGGGCGGGGTCGGGGGAGAGAGACGCTGTCACGTTATGAACTCGATATCACACAGCAGCATCTCATCGTCCGGGGCCGTCCTGCAAACCGGTTAGCGCCATCTCGACAAAAAGCAAGACAGACGCTCCCAGGGAACGAGCAGCAGAATGTTTCAGAGGGATAAGTATGAACGAATAAATGAATCAGACACAATTATTGCTGTCTGCTAATTGTGGCCATTTCTATTGCAATTTGGATTGCGATAACAGGCCAACAATAATAACCTTAAAGTGCATATGACATTAGACACAATTCTTGCTAAAACATAGTTAACACAATTATATTTAAGACTTTGCTAAAGATTGTACCCAGCTTTCTTTAGTTGGCCATTTTTTGTGATGTTTATAGTTTCACTTCCTTATTGGACACAGACAGGAAGTGACATAGATAGAGGCAAACTATTTTAAACTGTTGCCGTGCCGACCATGTTAAGTCAATGGGAAATGGGTGAAACTGCTCTGGAACTTTACCTTTATCTAGGTCACTTCCTGTCAGCAGCTTAATGATTCAAATAAAATAAAAACTTTCTGCCCAAAATGTCTTCATTATAATCACTGAAATAATCGTTGAAAAAAACTTGATTTCATCTCCCCCCTCTGGCCAGAAAACCACAATTGCAACTTGACTGCCACCGGGTCGGAATCACCAATACACACTAATGGAACTACGAAGAAGAAGCTAACAGGCTAACAGGCAAAGCTTACGGCAGGCTAGCTCCACTTAAACAATATTTACAGCCAAGTTTGAGTGAAAAAATGATAAACAATATCCCTCTCTCCCTTTGTCTTTTCTGTCAGCGTAGTATTTACTCTCACGGACAATTCATGAGTAAAAAACCATAACATGCTACGACACCTGCAGTGGCGCTTATGGCCTCTAGGGGCAAGAGTTACTTAGTACTGCTTTACTAGACTGTGTATAATTAACCGCCTGGATTGGAAATTTGAATGCTCTGACTGAGCTCTTTTCAATATAAAAAACGAAAAATATCACTTTCGGTCCCGGAGATATCGGCCTTTAAAGGAGCTATATCATGCAAAATCGACTTTTTGGAGCTTTTAGCCATGTTGTTATGCTATTTTCTTATCAAAAACACCCCCAGAGCGGTTTTTGGCTTCAGTCATGCAGTTCTAAGTAATCCTCCTGAATCCTGCTCTCTGAGCAGCTGCTCTGCCCTCTCCTGGTAAACCACTGAGTTGTTCAGTCATGTTTTTGAAGACTGAGCTCTTTCTAACCTACTCTGGACACGCCTGTTCTTTTTTCTTACCGAACGATAATGTCACGGATGCGCGTCTGGCTACGAGAGGAACAGGACTATTCAACCTTCCTAAAGAAGAGTGCACTCACCACAAGTTGGAATTTCTTTCTGGGATTAAGCTAGCTACTATATCAACCAACCTGATGGATGCTTGGTGAACCTTGGCCAGAATCAAAGTGGATTAACTTTTATAACCAACGCGATCCCAAACCAGATGGGGAGGCCAGGCTGAGCGGTGAGTCAATCAAAACGCGTGTTAGCGTGTGTGTTAGCGTGTGTGTTAGCGTGTGTGTTAGCGTGCGTGTTAGCGTGTGTGTTAGCCATTTATGAAACTGTGTTGCACATGTCAACTCCTTATAACTGCATTATGTGAAGTAACTTCACTTTTTGCAGCGATATTTATATTTATAATACTGTAAATGTGGAATGAGCGGAGAGAGGGGCGGAGTTAACTGAATTGAAGGGTCTTCCGGGTAGGGAAAATACCCCCCAAAAATACTTATATTTCTCTCAAAATGAGTTCTCCATAGTGATAGAGGTACAATATATCATATAAATGCCTATACTTTACTTTGGAATGGCTAAAATAGCATGATACAGATCCTTTAATATCCTATATTGGAAAATAACTGAATATCGCCCCAATATACAGTATATGGACTGTACCGTAACATGTGCTGTCCAACCAAATAAACAAACAAATTAAATGAATAAATGCATACAGTTTCAGCAGTATATCATGAGGTTATCGTAATCGTGAGCCACATTCACGATAAGCCCTTGTTTTACATTTATATATTTTTTTTAAATCCTTAATTGAACTTTTTGTATTATTAACTAGCAATTTATATGTCATCTTTCTCTCCAATGTGAATCCCCCAGGGCATGTTTAAAAAGCTTCAGTCGGCAGAGAGAGAGCACAAAGGCGCCTCTCCAGTCCCATATATCTCATTACCACAGGAGCTGCTTTTCACGGAGCCTTGGAGAGGGCTCCCAAACACAGCGTATAAGAGCCCTATCATTTCCATGCGAGTGCGTGGTCACTTTGTCCTTCACTGTGGCAGAATACGGGGCTCATTAAGACAAAGGCAGTGAGTGCTTGCAAACACCCCTTTGTTAGCGTTTCAGTACGCGTTCTGGACGTGAGGATTTCAGGAAAGCCTGGGCCGATGCTGATGGGTTTCAAGTCATTTGTTGCTATGTAATTGTCGACGTTAAAGGCGATGGGGATTGCGCAAAAGTGCAAAAGTATGGACTCTGCGAATCTGATAAACACTCTTTGATGGAGAGGGGCGTATACCGTCATTTTTGGACTATTGAGCACACCTGAATATAAGCCGCATAACTACATTTTAAAAAGACACACACAGAACCAGGGCATGGCAGCACCACCTCAGGAACGTGTCCCTCCTCTTTGCCGTTGCATTCTCATCTCCTCCTCGCTCGTTTTTCCACAAACATCGTGCTGCAGGAGGAGGAGCAGAGAAGAGAAAAGCTTGCCCTCAATCGTAGACACAGGTCCTAGGATGTTCTAGCTCTTTCTTAAGGCCTGACGCTGCAGGTGAGTAGGGAAAATAATTACATACATCTCAAATTGAAGCTTCTGCTGAACAATACTCATAAATATGAGTAAAAAAACATATTGCAAGTTTTTTATGATATTTTCTAAATGATGGATTGAACAGATGTAAATGTATGGTATTATTGTATTGACATATTAGTAATGAAGTTTTTTCAGAGGGGATTTTTTTGGATCTTGTTTATTTTTTGAATATGATAATCATAAGTGAAAAAATCTGTTAAAACGCACATTTTACCTTGTTTTTTTGGGTGCAGATCAAAGCTCAATAAATCAGGCTGGGTATTAGATATTTAATAATTCCTCAAAAAAAACCTTCAAAATATTGTTAAGTCCAAGACTAATGTTTGGAGTCTGTAGGAGCTACTGAAGTTTAGATGTTGTTGCATCGAAAACCTCATTTTGAGAAAACCGGTCCCAAAGTGTTGTAACGTGTGCGCATGTGCCACACATTTCTCCAGTCTTTCGTAGAGGGTTTCTCCCAGAAAGGAAATGACCATATTTGGCTTACAGCATCATCTTGAGCTCCTCGTGCACGACACGTGGATGTAATATATGCCAATATTTGTGCGGCTTTTGTGGCGCAATGTTGAGTTGCTTCCGGGTTATCTCCAACTCCCTTGCAACAATACATCATAACATAAGCATTTACGGGGTGAGTTTTGTCATTTTATTTATTCTGACATTAAAACTAAGATGTTAATGGCAAAAACTCGTAAAAATCTCCACATTGACCACGATATGAAAAATCTGTATTTTTACGAGCAGAGTCTCGACTTAAACAAAACCCTACCAAGCGCGTCGTCCCCATTCAATCTCGATCTATTATAAAGTCTGGAATAATAAGCCCATCACTTACCCTTCAATTAGTCAAATTCACAAGATGCTTATAATGAATTAGTTGTCATTTTGAGCAGAGGAGGAAAATCCTGTTTGCTGTTTCATTCTCATCTCCTCCTCGTTCGTTTTTCCACAAACATCGCGCTGCATTTCCCACACTTTGATGCACTAAATGGACACCAAACTGCTTATTTAGCCCACTGCAAGTCAAAAACTGTTTTGGGAGAAAGAGCACGGTGTAGCAGCTGGGAATATCACAGCGCTGGCCTCTCCGTGCTTTAGAAACGCGACCAATTCGAGTGGGCCGAGACACAATTTCCATGAGACGAGACACGAGATTGAGTTTACGAGAACGAGACAAGACAAGATTTTGACATCATTTGTAATAGAGTTGTCCCGATCCGATATTCAGTATCGGGAGCCGTTCCAAGCATTTTGAGAGTATCAGACTGGATCGGATTTAACAACTGGAACAGGTCAGATATCCCGTGAATCTATCGCTAGCTACTATCGCTAACAGCCGCTAACATCCGCACCTTGAACACTCACTGAGGACCCTCAGCAGCCGCCTAAAACATAATAATGGCAGAGAAAAGTTTGTTGTTTCCTTTGCAGTACTGTCATTAGCTTTTACAGAGGAGCCAGAAAGAATCCAATGCAACAGTGGAGATGAGCGTTCTCAGAGGTGTGCACTTTTGTTTCTGTGGAATAATTAGCCATGTGGTACTAGTGTTTATGTCTTTTACAGGCCCTAAAAATTATGTAATAGACCTGAATGGCCTGAAACTAGAATATCTCCTGCTTGTTTTGTGAAGAGGTTTAAAATGCTGCAATTATAAAACTGTTTTGTTTTAATGTAAAATGCCATTTTTAGCCTCTATACTAGCCAACATCAGCTTCTAATTTAACATTCAATCTAAAACTGCTTGTATATTTATATAAAGGCCGCTAGACTAATATATGAAATATACTATTAACAGTGTTGGGAACGTTACTTTTAAAAAGTAATTAGTTATAGTTACTCACTACTTGTTCCAAAAAGTAACTGAGTTAGTAACTGAATTACTCTATAATGAAAGTAACTCGTTACTATGGAAAGTAACTATTTGCGTTACTGCAAAAAAAAATTGCTTTATATCAAAGAATTTTGATTTTTTTTTTTTTTTTTTTTTTTGCACTTTTCAAAAGTCAGTTGAAAGGAGTAGAACAGACAGAGGTGTTTGTATTCATGTACTATCATGTAAAATATGTTCATAGTAACTGAATGAACTGAATGGGGGCTAGAGTGGGGGAGGCCTCTGTGACTGAATGGTATTGACCAGTATTTGCGTCGCTTTTTTATTAATGTCAATGTCAATTAATACGGCCGTATTCACAGAGAATGAGGAGGAACAGGAGTAAAAGAAACATGTGCCAACGCGGCCAACGAGGGGGGGAAGACGCGTCTTTGGGTTAAAAATAAGTTCCAACACTACTGATGGATTCTCCCCCGCGTCCGCACCGCGCTGTGGGGATGACCAGCCGCGGGTCTGGGACACACGTAGTTTTTGGAGCAGAGAGCACGAACACTCTGCACAGACTCCGTGAGACTCCGCCCACCCTCTCCGCTGCTCCTGCTGCGTGAGCCGACACCGCGGCGCTCATTCAGTCTAAATGTAACGTGCCACTTTGTTTACCCAGTAACGATAACGGCGTTGTAACGACGGGGAGAGTAATGAATTAGATTACTCCGTTACTGAAAAAATAACGTCGTTACCTAACGCCGTTCTTTTAACGGCGTTATTCCAAACACTGACTATTAATATATATAATATAATATATAATGTGTGTAAGTTATTATTATTGTGTATAATTTCTGTTTTGTTCTTGGCACACGATTTGCTTGAAATGAATACAAATGAAATGAAAATATGTAATGTATATATTGTATTATATAAAAAAATGTATACAAAAAGACTGTATAATGGATTGGTATCGGCCAGCATGATGTGTTAAAATATCGGGAGCTCAAAAAAGCGGATCGGAACATCCCTAATTTGTAATAATAAATAAAGATGAAATATTTCCTTTTACTGAACAGTTTAACGAAATTAAAATCAAAAGTGAAAACCAATACATCAGGTAAACATTGGTCAATATTCTTTAAGTACCTTTAAGCCGTCTACAATAAGTATAATGGATTCAGCGCAGTAAAATAAAGGAAAAATCCACAATATTCATCTACTGTTCCGAGATCTTGTGGCTGTTTAATCTCACACTGTTTAATCTCGGCCTAAATTTCGTGTCGGGCTCGGGCATAAGATCTAGAGGCCGTTAGCGCTTAAAAATCCCTATAATTAGCGTCTTATAATCGGAAAATGACGATAATTGAGTTGAATGATAAACATATTCCGTGTCTCATGGGCGTGGACTTGTGTCTCTGCTCCTTTTCTTTCCGGCTCCTCCGCATTGGCAGCAGGCTCGGCAGTGGCCCATAAGCACCCATAAGTATGTGCTAACGTCCCATTTAGAGGGCACTGTCCCTTTAAGAGCGTCCCAGGCTCTTTATTGAATGAGCTGCAGTGGTTTGTAGACAGAGAGGCTGTTTAAAGGACTCTCTCTCTCTCCCATCTCCCTGGCTCGATGCATCTTTCCTCTCCAGATCTACTCGGGCTCTTCCGCTCTCTTAACGTACGCCGGATCCCTCGTTGTGGGGAGAATCTTAAGCCTTAGCTCCAAAAACACAGGTAGTACCGTGAGACAGTGATCTCTGTCAGGAGTGTTAATCAACAAAATGCAGCACCAGCACCGCCATCTTACTTTTCCTGTGCTTTATGCGTGGGGCTAGTGCTTCACAGTCCGCTCGGGAGGGACAGTCTGCTGTGATTTTGGATAGATTTAAATGATGTAAATAACCCTTACCTTTACCCTAATTTGTGTCATGGACAGAGGTAAGGTGGGTATAGCCAAAATGTTCACTCAATTAAAAATAACGCTACTTTAGAATAATTTTATTTCTAGGTACAAGTAAAGAGGAGAGGCCCAAATATATACAACAGTAGGAGTAAAATAGTACTTGGAGAAAATGTTACTTGAGTAGCGTGAGTAACTGAGCGGAACATTTTCATTCATGTTTCAGTAGTGACAGAAATTATGAGAAACAAAATTGTAATATAAAATATATATATATATAAATATACATATATATATTATGAAGAATTAAAGGTGCTTATGCAAAAAACTGTAAAAAAAAAAAAAAAAAAGTGTTTAAATCCAGTAAAAAAGTACTGTATGAAAAACTACTTGCACAGTTACTTCAAAAAGTGACTTAAAGGTACATTATGCAACATTTTATGCATGAAAAAGTTGATATTAGTGCGTATTTGACCTTTTAGTGACACAGTGGCTGTACGGGTGGTTAGCTTGGTGCCTTTACTTTCCATCCTGGTGGCCTCTATGGAGCTCCAGGACCAATTTCATTTCAGGTGTTTTAGGGTTTCTGGTGGGTTTTTCTGGATGGAATGTATACATAACCATGGAGACAGTTCCATCAGCAAAGATAACCTACCAGAAACCCTAAAAACGTCCTGGAGGCCACTGTGATGGAAATTAAAGACGCTATGCTAGCCCATACGGCTGCTGGGTCACTAAAAAGTCAAATACCCACTAATATCAACTTTTTCTGCTTAAAGGTGCATAATGCACCTTTATGTACATTGAGTACTTGAGTACAACTGAAATGTCAAGCTTTCTGTCCCGAGCCTGTCTATCCAGCGTCAGCCGTTCCGTAGACATAAACACGGCTGCAACAAGCCGGACTAGCCTCGCCTAAACTCATACCTGAAACTCGCAGCTACATTTCACTGACCATCGCACGGTGCAGACGAGTCCTGTCTCTCCATTATACGTATGGGCGTTATTCTCTCTTTCCTTTCTCTATTCTTCCCGTCTCACTCTACAAAGACGTTGGCTAAAAGTAATACATATTATTAACTATTAGCTATTATACCTTACATCAGCTAAAGGTTTTGTACAGATTTTTTTTACACATTAAGCATGCAAAAGTAGGTTGATGAATTGTAACTGCATGTAATTGAAGCTATTAGTTACTAGTCCAATCAGTCAAAAAGTGGATTACCAGATCTCAACCCGATGAAGAGACACTGAACATGATGATGATGCTTACCTCATGAAAGTACTTCAGAGGGACAGGGACAGGAGGACACACATGGACGGATGGACAGGTGAGTATGGGGATGGTGAGGATGGCATCTGTCGATGAAGATGAGACAGAAACACAAAAGTGACTTATGAGCGATGTCAAACAAAATGACTTCACATCACATTCACAAATACAAAACTGGAAACATTATACGAGGAAAGAGTGGAGTCTCGGGACATGTCCAACTGACTGAAGGACAGCTTCATTCAAAGGCCAGGATGAATGAGTGTGTTTGAGAGTGTGCATGGGGGACGATGGATGGCGTGTTTACATGCATGAGACCCATGTATGTTCATTAACATGCACTGTCCCGGCCAAATAAACCAATAAATAAATAAATGAAAGGCTGTCGGGAAGCTGAACTCTCCCCTTCCCTCATTGCTGCGAGCAGAGAGGGAATTTTAAGTCTTTTCTTATTTCTCTTTGGTTTAAACTGATGTAAAATGACAAAGAAGTTTGATTTTGATAAATTGTTTTAAGCAAAAAAAAAACACAATTTTTCATTACAACTTTTGGAAAAATTTACCACAACAATCAACAAAAAGGGACTGATAAATCAATTCCATTGAACATGGGATTGTCTTGTCAAAACCACTGAGAATTCTACAATTCCTGTCGCAGTTCATAAAAAGAACACTAGAGAGTCTAAAATATAACATACCTGCATTATTGTTCACGTAGAAGCGTTTGGACACAGTGTTTTATTCCCCAGTTGTGAATGAGTTATTCCAAAGCTCTCTGGTTTTATTGTTGGCTAATGTCAATCTACGGATGTTGCCGCCTACTTTTAACAAACATGTCAGATTTTGCCCACAATCACTATTATCCCAACTGCTTTGACTGAATAGCGCATGTACAATGCACAATTATTTGTTAGTTAGTTTTGGATGTTGGATTGAAGTATCCCAGTGGATGGCGATGTTTGTAATGAGAGGAAGGAAAACATATCAGAAAGAGTGTTAAAGCTGGACAGGGGATGCAGCACTCTTGAAACTTCTAAAACTCTTGGGATGGAACCACAGAACCATCGAACGTTTTGCTACCAATAACCAACAGTGAGACGACAGGAGAAAACACAAAGTAACGCCCAAAGACTTAAGAAAAATCAAGCTTAAAGCCACCAGGAATCCATTATCTTCAAGTGCTGCCGTTTTCAGCAACTGTAACCGACCCGAAGTGTCCAGAAGTACAAGGTGCTCAGTTCTGAGAGACATTGCCAACGTGAGAAAGGTGGAAATCAGACTAATGAACGAGACACATACACTGAAATGTTGAGATAAATGTACCACCTGTACGGCAGGGACAAACTTTCTCCTTGAGTTAGTGGCACGGACATCACATCAGCACAGCGCCACCTACTGCTCCGGAGTGTCTACCCTTAGGCTTTGAAATGGGATAAAACATGCGGCCAACTCTATGCTTTTCACTTTGGAGTTGAAAGTATATATTACATGATTTACATATTTATCTTTCAAATATAGAGGAGTATAAATTCTGAACAAAAGTGCTCCTCAAGTACAGATCCTCAAAAAGCAGAAGAAACAGCGTAAAAACCCTGCATATGAGCAGAACTGGGAAAAGAATTTCAGGGTTTTTGTACTAGGAATTACAGTGCTTGGCAGAGCAGCTGAAGCCACTTTTCATGAATTTAAGCACAGCGTTTTATTAGTTTCATTCATTTTAATCAAAAGCTTTAAATTTCAGCAAATTAGGTCTCCAACAGTTTGGCTTCCTATGATCACTACTGTCAAAAATCAACCATTTCTATTATTGGCGTGAGATGATTCTTGGAGTTCAAATTACATCCATTAAGATATGTTCAGGTCTGAGATTCTTCTAAAATGCTCCATAATAATTCTTATTCTGTCAGACTCCAGTCGCGCATCCATTACCGCTGGCACGCTCCCCGTTTTCTCCTCTGCAGATAAGAAGCGTTATTCAAATGACCGCTTAATAATGCAGGGCTTCAGCGGAGGAGCATGATAGAAGAGGAGAGCTGCTCCCGTTTTTAGCCTCAGACTGTGGAATATTGATAAACTCCATGTGGGAAAGTACAAAAGACGTCCAGCAGTACAGCTACAGAGCAGTTCGCGCCTAACGACTGGCTGTTCTTAGTGTTGTGGGGAGGCTGAGCTTTAGAGGCGAACAAATGTCGGGAAAAATATGTAATTGCGACTTCGCTTGCATGTTTAGCGATTGGAGTTACATTTGTAATTTACTTTGTTTGAAATCGAATCGTTTTTTTTAGCCACTGCAGTCTCCCAGAAAATAAAAAGGCAAAACTCAGATTGATTGCGCACATACAAAGGGCCTATCTTACCGGCAGGTTCAATTTCAGGTTTGATTTCGGCTGAGACTTTTTTAAGCCGAAATCGAATCCGAATGGTCTCCGTCGAACATGTTCGTTTTCACCGAGACTAAATGGAGACTCACCTTATCTCCTGGGGACGTTTCGGAGACATCTCCTTGACCAGCGACAACTCGAGTCTCCAACTAGTCTCCAGGCCAGTGAGGATAAGTCTTTTAATGACCATAATGTAGATTACAGAGTTATCTCGGTCGTCTTTCGTGCAACACGTGCACACCAAAACCGTCAATATTTGTGAATAAATGCGTGTGGGGAAAGACCATAGACCGTTAAAAAGAATAGACAGCTCCGCCTCACTCCTCCCCGTTTACCATAATGACCACGTTCGAGGGGGAATTCATGGCGGATTTACAGACTCCTCCTCCCTAGCTCTGACGAAGCATGTTCCTAATAAGGGCATAAGGGCGGGATCTCACTGTAGACTCGGCCCTTGCGTGACGTGTAGCTCGCGCAGCTCCAATGCTAACAGTCCGACCTCCGTTAAGTAGGAGATTTAAAAAAAATTATTTCGAAAATCAGCCTGGTTTCTTTTTTTGTGAGTAACCCAGCGTTATGTCAGGAGGAATATGTAGCCATAGAAAGTGTTAAAAAAGTCCAATGCTTTTCAATGGGGGCCTAGCGATGATATGGAGGTACTACAGCAATGGCGGCCTCCAGTGTTGCGGTCATAAAGCAGAGCAGCTAGCGGCCATTGGGAAAGACGAAAGAGCGCAGCCCTGGTGTAGTGATTTCCTGGAAAACTCAGAAGCAATACTCAACAAAACGACATAAAATACACGTCATAAAGGTCTGAGTTTGGTCTACTTTTTATGATGACGTTAAAGGAAACAACTCACTAAAAAAGATCAACCACTTTATACACTAAAATCTGAACTGCCGTGCACTTCAGAGCGTGTTCAGAGGTTTAAACTACAGGTTAGCAACTTTTACGCAAGTAGGACCCCAAATAGACAGGATATTACGCTACATACGTTGCTGCCCATAGTGACCATTCTAATTGTGACTGCGGTTGTCTGCCCAAGACTGCAACTTCAGAGGATATACTATATATAATGACTTGTTGCGGTAATTGAACAGCCAACTTTCCCGTCCTTGTTAGTGGAATAGGAAAGATGAAAACATACCTTTATTTTCACTGGTGGGGAACTGTTTGCTAACCAGAAATATCCCAATATAATGAGCTGTAGAGCCGTAGGAAAAAGACTGAAATTACAGCGTGGATAACATTAGCAGAGCAAAATCAATCTGGAATAGCTCCCACATAAATAGTTTGTGAAGTGGGCGAAGTTCCGTAACATTAGAGCATAAACGGACAACTTCCAATCGTAAAACTACTGTGTGAAAACTTTAGGGTTATAGTATCAATGGATATACTATAGTTGTCTTCCGTATTATCTTTTAACACAGTATTTTTGTGAAATGACTTTGGAATTTGCTGCAGAGACAAGGCTTAGACTAGAGTTATTGCCACACCAAAGAATAGAAATGATAGTATTTAAATTAGTTTTAGCCGTAATGACTCCTTTTGGGAAACCTTTTTTCGTCGTCTCTGTGCGTCCTTCTCCAAATCCAAAATTCTAATGACCATGCCACAATTTTCACCTTTCATCCTTTGTACTTTCGGCTCAGAAAAGGCAAAAATCTAATCATTGAATCCCCATTAGCCCATCGGACTCCCGCAGTTATATAACCCCCTAACGGCGCATAATAAATCACACTGGCCTATTTCACAAGTCACTTTAAATTATGCATTTCCTGCAAAAAGAATAATAAATATTCCGCCCAAAAGAAGGATATTTTAATGCAGCGGTGTCGGGAAAGGCTAAACCACCCTGACCGCAGCGGGATTAGCTTCTAAAAACTAATTATAAAACTGGCTCGGCGCTAGCTAACCTGCTGATGGCACTTTTTAATTAATTTCTTCAAATGAATTATTAAACAGGGCTAATCCTCGGAGATGCTAAACGGAATTAGCGACATGATATAGCGTTCAGTACTGTAAATACGATTGTATGTTTTAAATATCCCATGTGTCCGGCTAATAATTAGAACAGGATTTGGCTATATGCTTTTTGCTCAGTCCTTAAGCTTTGTGATGCTAGCTAAAATTAGCATGGAAGCCAATGGGGAATTCGTTCCCCCCCTTCCCCTTGTTTGGAGCGCAGTGAGTCGTGGAGGTACAGGGATCACTTGGGTTGATGCAAAGAAGGGGGAAAAAAGAAAAGAAAGAAAATAGCTTGAGGGAGTTAGCATGCACACTGGGGACGCTAAAAACAAAAGGCGGTACATGCGCGGAGACGCTAATGGCTGTGCGGCCCACTGAAGGGTTTAACAGTGCAGATGGTGAGATAAACGAGTGTTCTGACATTTGAAAACATGACCTTCTGTGGTAAATATAACCACTTTTTGCTCCGTAGTCAGATTAAGAGTACGTCGAAACTGTCGCCGAGCTAGGTACTCTTAGGTCCCCTGGCACTCCGCTGTAGTCACCTCTTAATAAGGCGAGACACTGCAGGTAAATAGGGATTTTTTTTTTATTTAAAGATATCGATTTGAAACTTCTGCTGTAGATTACTGGCATAAATAGGAAGAAAAAATGTATTGCAAGTTTATTGTCATTTTATGTGTTCATATATAATTATGGTGTTTTATGCCTAAAAATACCCAAAATGTTGCATTTTTCTGGCGACGAAAACTGAATAATGGATTGAGCCAGATTCAAATGTATGGTTTTATTTTGTTGATATATTAGTTACAAAGACTTTTTCAGAGGGGATTTTGGAAATCTTGTTTAGTTTTAAAATAAACTTTTTTTGTGAAAAAATCTGTAAAAATGTAAATTTCGCCTTGTTTGTTAACATTCAAAACTCAATAAATCAGGCTAAGAATTAGTTAATTAATATTTAAACACGTTATTGTGAAGATTAGGTATAATTTTAATATCGAGGTTAAAGTTTATATGTTCAGAGACCAATTTGGCCCAAATCCTGAAAACTGAAAAAATTGAGTTTTAATGAGGGGAACTTTTGTAACTGCTCTTTTTGAATTTTAATGAGGAACACTAAACCAACTTTTTTTTCTGCTGATAAGCCTTGTGCAAGGGCAAAATTCTAGTCATTGTCTTTAATTTTGTTGAAATATCTTGGCTACTAATTCTCCAAAGTTGGATAGTTGCATACACGGAAGTGTATTTGAAGCATAAAGGGGCAGTTTTATTTGTATGTATAAATATTAGCAAGACAAGTAATATTCAACATGGATTTTACATGGTTTATAATGCAATTAAAACACCATTTGTTAATTGTAAAATGAAATACAAATTATATATATATATATATATATATATATATATATATATATATATATATATATATATATATATATATATATATATATATAATGGTAAATGGACTCAACTTATAAAAGCGCTAGTTTAGTTTAGTTTATTTGAGCAATTTTACATTCATTTTGTCTTTCAAAATGTATACAATTCCGGATGCTCAAAATGGAGTAGGCTGAAGCAATAAGCTTATAAAGCTTAGCCGTGTTCAACTCAATATTTACATTTACATAGCATAATAAATTGTAAGTTCTAAAATACATCGACTTTAGGTACAACAGATACAGATTTATAACGATACAATCATCAGCTTCAGACGTAGCTAAATTTGCCAAGAAGAGCATTTAAATGCCGTACATTTGCTACAGATGTTTGCAGAATTTAAAAGGAAAAAGAACAATTGATAGGACAAAGTATATCTAAAAAAGAATTACTACGTTGTTAATCTGACTTTTAAAGACTTTAAAGATGAGATTAATCCCAGGTTTATACTGTAGTTCTTTCTGATATATATTCCAATGTCAGTCTAATGGTGTTTCTAATTATTATATTAAAAATTATTGACATTTCTTATCACACATTTGACTTGTGTAGGGACAGGCTTTTCTACCTTTCTACTAGGGATGGCCGATATTATTGGCCGATATTTGTTATTTTTCACATATCGGTATCGGTCCGATATGGGAAAATATCGGCCGATATATTTTTTTCTTTGAATTATTTACTGCGCCATAATGTCGTAGCGCACTTGAATGCATGCAGCAGTGTAGACGGGCTGCACTGACCTGACTGGGGCAACAGTTTATTCAAATTATCTGAAATAAACAGTGGCTCCTAAAAATAAAGAAACTCCAGCATAAACTCACACGTCTCCAAAAGAAATATGTTTTTACTCAGTTTAAACAAAGTGGAGCGGACACTTGGACACCACAGAGATACAGAGCCACAAGTTGCTGCTGTTACAAACTGGACTAAAACTGCCTGATGGACATTATTTTGAGTCAGGATTTTTTTTGTTTTTTTTTGTTTGAGTTTTTATTTCGAGCTAAGGCACAAAATCCAAGAAAAAAACAGAAAAATATATATACACAATAAAAAAAAACAAAAAAAGAAAAAAATAATAATATACATTCTAACTCGAAAAGGAGTGGGAAGAAGACAAGCTTATTGACTCCCACCCCTGTTCATAAACTTAAATAACAATAACTAACAACACTGCATATTTCTTACCATCTTACAAGACAACTATCAACCGAGTTGGTTATATTTCAACAGATGCCATACTGCATTATACCAGGTCAACACTCACAGTATCTCACACGCTACAACCATTGTATTATTTCTGTTTCCCATACCGAATTCATTACCGTGTTGGCATTACCGTTATTCACCATCACCATTACAACCCATATAACATTACTCTGTATCAAAATGTTTGATACATAACATACTCCACATTTATTCATGAAAGGTACATTAATCGCAGACCGATTGATGCTCATAATAACAAGAATGATCTTAATGATGTGTGTTACAAGGGATTCGTTTTTTTTTGTTTTTTTTGTTTGTTTGTTTTTTCTCTGTGACTGGACCAGCTGCCAGAGGGGAGCAGCCCCCGAGTAACCGGACCATCCTTTGTTGAGTGTCCTATACTATGCATTAAAAGAGACAAATGTTTAGGAGTCTGCTGCCAGAAGAGGGTTTCCTCGAGCTGCCGACCCCCACCTGTCTGCCCTGTACTACGGGTTATGTTGAATGCGGAGTACATAGATATGTGCATGATTTACTTCTAAGAATTTAATTCCTTTATATTACCATCAGCATCAATAGCAGTACCGCTGTCTGAATCGATTAAGTTTGATTCTAAGAATAATCTATAGATTATTAGGTAATAATCCTAGACTGTTACATTTAAAGTTTAAAGTTAAAATAGTGATGATAACAACACAACAGCAACAACAATAACAATGGCAATAACAACTGCAATAGTATATTAGTAACAACCACAATATACTTCATTAGGATTAACAGGAATCTTTTTCTGATGGATTGTCGCTATATCTGAGTGGTGAGTGTTGCAAAGGTTTCTCCGTCCTGATTATTATCCATGGTCCTGACGCCAGATTTATAACTTTGTTTGTTAGCGTAGCATAGCTTCTAACAGGCTAAAGGCTACAACACGTAAACATTGGCTTTCTGTCATCATGTAGGTTTACTACAGTGATGATAAAGGCTGTATTCACGTTTACTGTGCCAACTTTTGTCATGTTAATGACCCGTGAAAACGAGGCGGTACATCTGTGCATTTAATTAGACGAATTTGCGATCGTTAGTGCATTTTTCATTGAAAACAATGCAGTCAAAGCTCATGCTAATCTTGTAAATCTACTATTTACCTTTTGCCTGCTCTAAACCAACTCTAAATCTTCAGTCTGGCCTCATAAGTTCAGTATAAAATGCTGTTAAAGTGACATGATGCTATTTTTGCAATTCCAAAGCTTCATACAGAGCTGTCCTCAGAGAAGTTTATCAGATTTGTTTAAAAACATAACTTAAACAACATGGTAAGTTATGTTTAAATACAAAATACAATAAATAGTAGCCTAGCATATTCCCAGTGTCACTGTTTCCCATTAATAGATGACATGGGTAAAAGTATAATAAGTAGGTCTGAGTAAATATTTAGCCAAAAACAAAATTACATTTCACTCCAACATTGCATTTGATCTTATATTTTTCTTAATATTTTTCTTATAAAAATGATTGTTTGTTCTAGCATAGTGTGTGAGAGAGTGAGTCCCAGACATAAGCATTGTATTGTTTATTTTCCAATAGTGGAACTATAATTTGCAAACTTTACAACATTTGAGTGAGCCTTTCTATTGATTTTTAACGTCAAAATAAATATTGGCAATATCGATATCGGCCACAGCAGCGAGGCAAATATCGGATATCGATATCAGCAGAAAATGTTCATATCGGACCATCCCTACTTTCTACCTTTACAGTAAGGAACCACTCACCCATTCACTCTCTCATGTATACACCAGTGTACGCAGACACTGGAGGCAAGGAGGGTGAAGTGTCTTGCCCAAGGACACAACGACAGTGTGCATTTGCGGGAGCTGGGATTCGAACCAACAACCTTCCGATCATGAGATGACCCGCTCTACCAACTGCTCCACCGTCGCCCATATTTATTGATTGATTGATTGATTTAAAGCATTGTGGTCATGTTTCGTCACCGTCGATGCTCACAACTTTTCAAAACGCATATTGGGAAATTCTGCACTACTCTTTTCATCTCTGGACATTTGGACAGCTGTAAAAAAAATAATAAGACCATTGCATAGGGAACAGTGTGGACATTCGGACACCGTCTCTCTCAATTCTACAATCCCCAGGCAAGTTTATTAGTGCTAGTGCGTCCTCCTGTAGTCAAAGCTCAGTGACTGCTTGTGCACCACAACTGAATTAAAATCAGTTTTTTATAAACCATTAAGGGCCTGAATTAGTAAGCCCGGTGCTACAATGCCAGTACATGCCTTTTTTTATTCTGTGGCACCTGATTTATTTAGGTTCAACTGTGCTTATTATTAGTGGCACTGGCACCAATCTAACATATAAATGAGTCTGCACTGTTGTCCTTTAGAGTTTATGAGTGACGAAATTCTCAACTGCACCTGCTTTGTGCACCAAACTATCTATGGTGTGAATGCTTCGTAAATCAGGCACGAAGAAGGGGTCGAACAAACCTTAACTTTATCGAAGGCTTAAAGTTAAAAGAAATAAAATAACAAAAGTCAGCTACTGTTTGCTGCTAAAAAACTAATCAGTTAACCACATAAATATCCCCCTGATCTATCGATAACAGCTCTAGATATACAGGTAAATCATTTTCACACAATGGAAACCACACCGCTCCTGCTTTCTCCAGAGTCTCATAACATATTTTATGACGACGGCCTGTGTTGAATATCTACCAACACATATACAGAGTTTGGAGGTCGGGCATCAGCAAAGTACTGTATAAAGTACTTAGTCCATTCCTCACATTCACGGTAAACAAACTAATAATTAAGATTGGTTCCACCAGAAAGAATGTCTTTCTTCCCCGACAACCAGTTGGCTCCAAAACGGCTGTTTACTTTCAAATGTAATATTTTCTTGAGATACGTCTTGCTTGATGAACGCAGGACAGTTCCACGTTGAATTAGGATTTAAATACAAATTGGCGTCACTGCTTTTATCCCTAATAGTCGGAGAAAGTGTGTTCTGCGAGGATGGTGTGGCTGAGCTGCGAACGGAGCTGGATGTCTTGATTATGTGCATTTTAATTAGGAGCATTAATCTTGTTTTAGCCGGCTCAGATATGATAGCGCCGCAGTGTTCCGGGGAGTGCCAGGGACAGCACACCAGCAACAACGAGGAGGACAGCCTGCTTTACACCCCATCTGGAGGGGGGAAAGGGTGATTGTGAGGCTCGCCAACATGCTCCATTACGGGAAAGGACATGCTACTTTTGACATTGCAGCAGTCTCCAAGCCTGTCACGTTGTCTGTGGAGTTGTTGGATAAATATAGCGGGATAACGGCGCCTTGTCATAAAGATAAATGATCCGGATCAGGCTTTTTGCTTTTGGATAATTCATAGGAAAATGTCGCATAATTGATCGCGGGATATCGGCTCGCTGGAGAAAGTGGAAAACGTGGGTTTCAGGTCCATGACTTCTGGGGATCGATGCACGCAGCTCATGCTTTTAGACCTCAAGACGGGGGCCAGGGAAATCACTGAAAGCTCACAACATTTGCGGAAAGTTTCCAACGAAATCATTTGTTTGTTAGATTTGACGGTGGTGAGCGTTTGTGGCTGTATATTCAAGAGATATTAGAGCTTCAAAAGGTGGCAGGCAGTTCAGACATCGCCTTACGTTGTCATTGTCATCTTAAGCAAGACGCAAATAAGCGCAGTGGGTGTTTTCTTTTTTTATTTTCTTTAGATTTAAACAAGGCTTACACCCTGTTCAGACATACTCAATTTATGTTTTTTTTCAGTCCCTTTTAGACCTTGTCGAGTCGTGATTTGATCCTGGCCTGGTGGTCTTGGCCTTGGAAGGTCAGATAATTTATGAGACAGTACTTGGAAGGTCAGATAATTTATGAGACAGACTAAAAGAGGGCTGCCAAAAACACTGCTTCCAAGTACTTAGGACGAAAATGCTTCTCGGTCTATATCACAGTTTTGTAAATGTGGTAGTTTTAGTCTAGTTTTAGTCAACAGAAACTCAAAAGGTTGTAGTGTAATTTTAGTTGATGAAAATTAAAAAGGCTTTAGTCTAGTTTTAGTCAGTTTCATTAAAAAAAATGAAAATGTAATAAAGCATTAGTATTTCAACTAATTAATTTAGATCAATAAGTAGAATTTTATTAGCCGGCCTTACTGCTGCTCAAAAGATGGTAGTATGCCGATGGAAGACAGCGCAGCCATGGACTGCAAAGGAATGGCTCCCGTCTTACAGAGATATAATTCAGTTGGAGCTCTCTGCCGCTCGAATTCATGGAGCAAAAACTGAAAATATCTCATGCTGGTCTAATTTATTAAATACACTCAAACTGGATTAGATTTCGAGATATAAATTACAATGTTACTATGAATATGTTTTGATACACAGTGTGTGGAGAGAAAATTTACTACTATGTATACTGCTATTTCTGTGGATGTCTTGGACGGAGGAAATTAGCACCTTGTATTGTTCTACTATACACTTTACTTCACATGTGTATGTCAACCTGGACAGGGTTTTTCTTCTTTTTTTTATTTTTTTTTATTATCTTTCATTTTGTAAGGGACTGCTTTTATGTACACATTTGAGTTTCTCTGCCCATCATAAGGGAAATGGGGATGTGGGTAAAAAAAGGGATAAAATGGAAGTGTGATGCTTGCAAAAAAGCACTAAATGTAAATGCAATTCAACACTTCAATAAAATAATTGATCACAAAAAAATGTAGGTCAATAAGTATTGAAAACAAGTATCATAAATGTGGCTGAAGGTTGACAGGTTCATTAAGCTTTTGACAGACAGATTCCACCAGGATAGGCAGGTGGGTGTGTTCTCCTGCTTCTCGTCAACTAAAACTCATTAACGTAATGTTTTGGTCACCAAAGAGCTATGTTTAGCTACTTCATGAGAGAATACTTGGATGGTCATATATTATGAGATTGTACTTGGAAGGTAAAATATTTTTTATGAGACTATACTTTGAAGGTCATATATTTCATGAGTCTGTACTTGGAAGATCTTACTGTATATTTTATGAGATTGTACTTGAAAGGTCAAATATTTTGTCCGATCCCCTGGCCAGTCAGGGCCTTTCTGTGCGGAGTTTGCATGTTCTCCCTGTGTCTGTGTAGGTGTCCTCCGGGTACTCCGGTTTCCCTTAAAAATGAGTACAATAGGTTCCCCTCTGGGACCAGGACTCCCATGAGAAAGATATTCTTAATCTCAGCGGGACTAGCCTGTTAAATTAAGGTCAAATCAAAAATGAGAAGGTACTTGGAAGGTGATATATTTTATAAGGCAGTACTCAGAAGGCCATAGATTATATTACGATATACTTGGAGGGTAAAATATTTCATGAGACGGTACTTGGAAGGTCAAGTATTCTATAAAACAGTACTTGTAAGGTCAAATATTTTATGTGACAATACTTGGAAGATTAAATATGTTTTAAGGCGGTAAGTGTGGAAGAACCACTGGTAAATAGAACTAAACACTCCTTAATCCAAATAAAGATAACTTTGACGTAATAATTGTAATGAGCCTTCTGACGTCAACACCCAGTGATGCCTGCATTTGCAGCAGTGCTAAATCTCATTTCGGCGGGAAAATTACTTTTATACTCGGAGTACAATTATACTAAGCGGCTGACAATGAATAAATATGTCAAAACTAGCACTGCATTTCAATTGAAATGGCCTGGGACTCTTTTGTTCTTCTATATTGCTATTTTTGTGCAGAATTGCTGGAGCGGTGCGCATAATTTAGCATAAAGTGTCTGTGGCGTTAGCACACATGTCACACAGGGAGAGAGGAGAGAGGCTGTGCGGCGGGTCAAGTCATTCCACATCACGCTGCATCATTCATGTCACACATTTAGCACAAGCACAAGGACAAACAGGAGCAGGCACTGGAGACCGAGGGGAGGGGGGCAGGGGCAGCTCGTCTGAAACGCACAGTCAAAGCCGGGGGGAGAAAAGGACGAGAACAGGAATCAATGTAGACCAGGACGGAAGCAGAACCGTACACGGGCATACTAAAAAGCCTCTAAACCAGGGCCCTTTCTATCCGGGTAGCTCTCTATAGTACCATGCCGATGAGCAGGATAAAGTCCCATATAAGATAAGAAGATGTCTCTTTGTCCAGTCAGAAGAGAGGATCTCATTACTTGAGCCAAACTGTCAGCCGGTATGTGGAGTGGAACAAGAAGCAGTGGGGTGGAAAAAGGGAAGCTGAAGAATTGTTTCTTATCAATGCAGCACAGATTTTTTTTTTAACACAGCCACTTTTCTACACATGTATCTGAGGTACAGGGTTTAAACAACTTTGCAAAAGAGGCTTATTTCTCAGTCACATGATATGACAAGTATTACATTACACACTTCTCCTCAGGCTTTAGTGATTGAATGAGTTGAACCAGCTTTGTAGTATAGGGCTCAGAAAAAACAGGACTAAACCAGGACTATATCAGGACAAAATAATGACTATACGCATTTCCAGTGATGTCATGTATACATGTTAAAGTGACAGTCTGTAAGTTTGCAAAGTGAGGAGAGTGAAATTTTAAAGTAAACAATCAAATTCCTCCCCTCTTTAAACAGAAAGGCCGTCTTTAGTTTGCAAAATGAGGAGAACAGGAACAGAATGTTCACGATCAACCTCCTCCCCCTCCCTCCTGATTGGACCCGACAGGCTGGTTCACAGGAAAAGCTCGTCACATTGGTCAACGCGGGAGGATACTAGACTCTGATTAGTTGCTGAGATCCGGGAAGGAGGGACTTTACAAAATACAACATATTTTGCTTTTAAATGCTGTCAAGTCACCTCCAGACATTTCAAAAGGACAAAATCTTAGGTTTTTAGTTCTTTAGGTATTAGCTCTGGTCAATTTTTGAGTTTGACTTCAGTCAGTGGAGATGTTTGATAATATCATATTATGATATACACTAGCCAGAGGTCTCCAAGATTCATACATTCAAAGACTATACTTGGACTTTACCAGGAGTATACCAGGACTAAATACAAACTTTACATATGTGTTAATACAAAGGAATTAAAAAGAGTCTGTAAAAAACAGATCTAATTGTCACCATGCAAGCCCTACTGAAATACAACTCTTACCACCACATTATTGAAACTACTAAAATGTGCAATGAGAGAAGGCAGCAATCTCAAACTGAGCCCTGCATCAAAATGAGGCTATTTAGTGTGATGACAAAGAGGCAAGATGGATTATATTCCACCTAAACACCCGCAGAATGAGTCCCGCCATTTGTAATTTGGCCAAAATAATTACACCACCTCCAAACTATCAGGAACTCATTTCCATTCGTATCATGTACGAATGTTGCAATTACACCTTAGTGATAGAAAAGATGATTATGCATTCTAATTCATGCAAAACAACTCAAATTCACTTTTGCTTTGCTTAATAGAATGACCTTGTATCCTGGCATTCTTTTTGTGTAATTATTCATAAATATCCCGTCTGACCTAACACACCAAATATAATGACTTTTTAAAAACATTTTAATTTGGGCACAATTTACGGGATCAAACAGAAGGTTTACTTGTTGTAAGACCCTTCTCCAACAAACCACGAGTTTTACAATTTTAACTGGACTACGCTCCTGCACTGCGCTTGTACGCCCTGAATGTGGGAGGTCCCAAACATGATGCAAGTGATTAGCATTAGCTTTGACAAACCTCGGGCCGGTACTCGAGCGTGGCGACTCCAGTGTGGTAAATACGAACATTTATGTCTGTTCTTACCTAACACGCCGAGCCGGTAGTTGACTGTGATGACGATGACGTTGCCGTAGCTAGCCAGCACGCTGCCGTCCATCATGTTGCCGGTGCCGTCGGTGTAAGACGCCCCGTGCACGTACACCATGACCGGGCGCTGACCCCCTCCTCGTGGATGTCTGTGGAGGAACACAGGTTCATTTAACACAACTAGAAACATAATAAACGAAACATAACAAAATAAACTAGGACACATTTCCCATGAACAGTGCTGCAGTTACTCCCAAACACTGCCTGACTCCAAAGAGTTTAGTTTTATCTAAAAATGCTGTGACCCATGTGACAATGCTGGATTGTGTATCAAATATATCAAAAAGTTTAAGCCTGAAGCTTTGACTGACAGGCCCTGGAGAAGTGTAGACGTTTGTAGCCAGTTGGTAGAGCGGATCGTCTCGTGATTGGAAGGTCGGGGTTTCGAATCCCAGCACTTCAAGACACTTCACCCTCCTTGCCTCCAGTGTCTGCGTACACTGGTGTATGAATGAGAGTGTGAATGGGTGAGTGGATCCTTGCTGTAAAGCGCTTTGGGCCTAATGAAGGTGGAAAAGCGCTATATAAGTTAAGTCCATTTACTATTTATCTCTTGTACCTATGGTGTCAACACAGGAATGAAGGCATCGATGCCTCATGGGGCCTCATCTCACCATCACTACTTTAAACCTGCACTAAAACCTGACTAGGATTAAGCAGATCCTAGTCAGTACTTAATCCCGACTAGGATTTAGTGCAGGCCTATGTTAGCTACGTATATGGCCTATGATCATGGCATCGGTTCTTTGTAACAATGCTTCTTGTTCTGTCCCTATCAAATAAACATATAAATAAATCACTTAAATCACGCAGCACGGTAGCACAGCGGTTAGCGCTCGTGCTTCACAGCTAGAAGGTCCGGGTTCGATTCCCACCTGGACGGGGCCTTTCTGTGTGGAGTTTGCATGTTCTCCCTGTGTCTGAGTAGGTTTCCTCCGGGTACTCCGGTTTCCCCTACCACTAAAAACATGTACAATAGGCCAGGATGAATGAGAGTGTGTTTGAGAGTGCACATGGGGGACGACGGATGCAAATTAGCCCAAGGCTACAATCCGGTGTGGCTTGTTTACATGCATGAGACCCATGTATGTTCATTAACATGCACTGTCCCGACCAAATATAAACCAATAAATAACTTAAATCCATTGATATTGTATTAAGATAGACCGCAATTCATCACTCCTCCCCATTTACATTAGTAACAAGGAGTTGAGAGCGGTATCTTTGCCACAGTTCAACTGGACCTGTCAATCCGAGCCTGGCCTCATTGATGTGCACAAACTTTATAAATCGGCAGCATAATACTCTTTGAGACAAGACATTTAAAATGTTCTGGACAGGCGAGAACTCCCAACAGGATTCTATCTTGCCCGGCTCCTTCTGGAGTCGCGCCTATAGCCACTCGGGGGACGCATGTATCGCAGTGATGTCACTAGCCAGCCACGACCCACAACCCAAACTTTATTTTCTGTTCGGCGGGGCTTGCTAAAACCAGACTTAAATCCAGACTCAATCAAGAACTGACAAAACAACAACAGCAATGGGATGTAGACAAATTAAGGAGCAAGTAAGGACAATATACTTTTTGTCACTACTGATTGTGATAAAAAATATATATAGTAGTAACACCACCACTATTTATTCATGAGCCTCCCGTCCATGTATTTCCGCGATGCATGGATAACTGCATACAAACTACTATTTTACTGGGACTACAGAGGGATGCTACGGTTAGCCTAGCGCACAGCCATGGGTTTGTTCAGGCAGAGCCACCCAACATGACTGAAAATGATTCAAATACAGAAGGCAACACAGATCTCTTGGGAAAAATGGAAAACAGTTGCAACTTCCATTTTCAGGGAGCGACTATGCACATCGTCTCACCTACTTCAGACACCTTTGCTTTGGCTTCTCTTGTAGTAATTTAAGACTAATACAATTCAAAATGAGACTTAACCTCTTAACTCCCACCTGAACCGAGCACATTTTCTCCAGTTCAGTTTGACCCAGACTCATTTGAAAGACCTTCAAAACTGATTTTTCCTTGCGTTGTCGTTCCTTTTTCTTCCTATTTTTTGTGCTTTTTTCTCATGTTTTTGTTGCTTCTTCATCACTTTTTTGTCACCTGTTTGGTTGTGTTTTTGTCACTTGTTTGTCGCTTTTTTGTAGCCTTTTTCATGCAAGGGCCTTATGCCCTTATGCCCTTATTAGGAACATGCTTCGTCAGAGCTGGGAAATCCGCCATGATTTCCCCCTTGAACGTAGTTATTTTGTCAAACGGGGAGGAGTGACGAATGACGGTCTATTAATAATATGTCTATGGAAAATCCTAACGTTTACAAAAGAAATACCCTCCAAAAAAATGTATTAAAAAAATATTTTAAAAAAGGGGCACGAAACTTAAACTACATTAATTTGCAGATTCACTCAAGTAATAGTAAAGATACTTTATTACAATATTACTCAAGTAGAAGTAAAAAGTAATGACATATACTCTAATAATTACAGTTTCTTCAAAAAAAGTACGCAAGTACTCCAATAAAATGTATTGGAGTACTTACGTTTTTGGCCTCAGTATTTATCATTTGTACATTTTTTCACATTATCCCCCTATTTTGTCTTTGTAAAACTTAGATTTTTAACTTGGGTTACATTATAGTTCATGTTTAATGCAGCTTGTGTGGTATTTTAGGTTAAATTGATGCACTTTTAGAACTAGGGTTTACTGTCATTTTAATGCAATAATAGCTTTCTCCCATTTCTCCAAAATTACCTTAACAAATGCTGAATTATGAATATATTTTTGTACTAAATAAAGATACAGAGACATGGAGAGGAGCAAAGTGCTTCAACAGCCCATAAATACTTTAAAAAAACAGACAATGCTAACCAGTACGTTAACGTTAGCTTCCTGCTACATGCTAGCATTAGAAACAAGTACCGTATTTCGCTTCTACTGAACAATTTGCTGTGAAAACATCCATATGGACCCGTTTTTTTGGCCTACTTGCTTTGTGTGAGATAAATATGTTTATAGTCTGCCAGAAAACGGCTAAAAGAGTGAACAATAGCTAGTATGACACAGCCTGTAACGTGGATGTGTGTACACTGTATATGTTGCGAACATTGTTCCTTTTTCGTTTCTTTCTGTCATTGAGAGTTGAGAACTGTGTCACCCAAACAAGTTTCTAAACTATAATGTGATGCAATGTCATTTTAGCACAATAAGCCCTATATTACACATCATCCAAGCTCCATCCAAACCGTAACAAGCTGAAGATGAAAACGGAGTATTATATAATGGCTGATGCAAGTTGCTCCTATTGAAGACGGCCTTATTCACACTGCGCATCAGTCGGAGACAGTGTTGTGCTTTTAAGATCGGCCCGGAGCGCTGCTTGTTCTAATGAAGAAGAGAGAATTCAATTTACACTTTTATCTGCATGACCCAAAACCAGCACGGCGGGTGCCCAGAGCCCTTTTATGAGGACACATTATGCTAAATTAACTTTTTTCCTCTTTTTTTTAGCTTCTAATTTGCACATCACAAAATACCTGGAGTGAGTTTTTATGTCATTCACGTAATAATACAGCTATGATAATAATAAAGTCACTTTTTGGGGGGTTGGTCTTATTTTCAGTAGAACAACCAACCCCATATTGCCAGGAGTTTTGGATGATTTTCACTGATTTTTCAAGACCCACAGAATATTGTGTACTATGACTATGGAAAATCTGATTCCAATTCTGAAACTATAGACAACAATTTTGTTCTTCCGTAATCACCAGTTTAATATAGGTAAGTTTCACTGAGCTTTTGAAATAGAAACACATTTGCTTGATGTGTAACTTTGTGACAATGACTTTGACGCTAAAATGTTTTGCTTTAGTGACACCTCAAACATCTGAACAGTGGTTTCTTTCTATAAAACAGCAAAAACCTGCTTCTCTCTCGTGTGAGATGTGATGTGTCCGGGTTAGCATCCTTAGCATGCTTGTCGGCGGCTTTCTTAGCTCGAACCATGGATGTAATACCTGTCTGCTTCCTTGATCCTCCTCCTCCACCACTCTTACTGTGAGAACCACCGCTAACCAAAACCTGTTTAAGTGTAAGTTGCCTGTATTTTTCCTTACGTTTCGCTATTCTCCCTCGATCTTCTCCTACTGTCGTAGTCATCATCCTTCCCTCGTCTGAGATCATGCTCAGATTAAAAGAATTAGCCGCGGTTTCTACTTCTACCGTGATTAGGCATCCAAAGAGCACTGCTGCCACCTGCTGACTCAATAAAATAATGTCTTCAAGTAAGATCTTCACATGGAAGTTGCACAAGGCTTACTGCATCCAGTCCCACTGAAAAACATAGTGGGACTATGCGACGTCAATGGCAGTGAATGAGTTAAGGATGTGAACTCTGCTCTGATTTGGTGTAAAGGCTGTTTAGATGGATATTGTCCATGGTCATTTTGATGTTTCGGGCCATATAATGGTAAACGTTTGAAAAAAGAAACAGATCAGAGGGGTAAACGTGGGCAAATTAAACAATACGAAAATCATCATCTGTGATTTTGTTTTTGAAATAAATACTACTCTACCATATAGAACGCTTTGCCAAAAAACAATATTGCGTTTTTTTCCCAATCAATATTATGACTTACCGTTAATAACCTTTTGTCACATATAACTAAAATATAGCCTAAACTGAGACAATATTATTGCTCATGAAATATTTACAAATGACTAAAGTATTACTCACTTTTTAGTCCTTAATAATCATTTTAAATGATTATTGTTACTATTCAATTCTTACAGAGATGTCATTTCAAATCATAAAACGTCCAAATCCAAAATCTTGTTTTTAAGTCTATTTTTAAGCCCCATGTGCAGGATATGTCAACTTTAGAACAGAATTGAGGTCTATTAAAAGACTGTTGTTTTGATATATGTCTTTGTTGTTATACGTGTATCGCATCGGAGGCCATATATCGCAATACTTTCGATACTCAACTCCGCTCTGGAAAAAAAATGTTACAATTTTTAGTTGATATGGTCTTGGTACATGGTTTAAACAAAATGGATACTTTTAAAATGTGTCGGCCATTTGCAGTTTTCAAACTGTTTTACTCAATGTCTGAGTCATTTATGTTTAATTTAACCTTTGAAAACTCAAGTGTGCTTTGTTTTTCAGTTCATCCCGGGTAAAGTATTGAAGTTCATTATTAATGTTTTTTGTAAACCCCTGTCCAGCACGAGCAGGGTGGACTTATTGGAGTAAAGCTTCACTTAGCAGCATTTATGAATATGCTACAGTGATGTGATTTAAGAGCTTTTTAAAACATGCTTTTTTGCTGGCAGACGTTTGAGACAGGGCTCCGATACAATCGCAAAAGTCAAATTCTGCCGATATGATCTTAATCAGCCCCACTATGTGTTGCCTATGCACAATAAACCTTTCAAATTAAAGTTGCTAATGTTGTCGTCGGAAATCTAATACAAGTTACTGCAGCAAAAAAGCTTTACAAATGATTGGCGTGTGATTTAATCCTGCGGCCGCGCTTCCTCCATTGGTGCTGAAGCTTTTAATATCACACCTTACACAATTAGGTATGTGCCAATGCACTGCCAAGAGCAATCAGTGTGACCAGGTGACTAATGCACGCTCGGGCAGGTTTAGTCACCAAAATAACAACACTATTTCAGGCTAACTTCACATGGAGCGCCGTCACTCTTCCCACCTGCGCCCACACACAAAAAGCTTAGAATAGAAAAGGGACAATCTCAGCTTTCCAAATAAAATGTTTTTAGTTTGAATATTTTAATCCGGAGAAGGGCAATATATGGTCTACAAGATCATATCGAACTTGCCGTTTGGAAGATATGCAAATGTACAATATAGAGGGGAAAAAGTGAAAGAAAATAAAGGCTAAAACGTGATAAAAATAAAAATAAAAGTGAAAAACAAGAAGAACCCTGCATCAGTGAAGTGAACGAAATCTTTGGTCACAGCCTTCAACATAACGTTATCTAGCATGATGTGCCAATCAATGTGCCTGGTGTATTTTCCTTACAATTGATTCTTTAATAAGCCTTACAAATCTGAAATCATGATGAACACACACATTTTGATCGCTTTTTGTCACATTTCTGTCGTGTTTTTGTTGCATTTTCGTCACGTTTTTGTCTCTTTTCTGTTACTCTTTTGTTGCTTTCTTGTGGCTTTTTTGTTGCTCTTTCGTTGCATTTCCATCCCTGTTTTTGTCTCTTTTTTGTTGCTATTTTGACACTTTCTTCAAGAAGCTTTTATATGGGAGGTTAACCCCCACCTGAACCAAGCACATTTGCTCCATCAATGAGCTTCTTAAAAAAAAAGCGTCATAAAACGAGACGAAAACACAACAAAAAAGTGACAAAAATGCAACATAAAGTGACAAAAAGCGATGAAAGTGCAGCAGAAAAGTGACACAATGTGACAATACGCAATTAAAAAAAAGCAACAAAAAGTGGCAAGAGGTGCGACAACACAGCAACAATGCAATAATGATCCGTCGAACTGGAGAAAATGCACACGGTTAAGGCGTGTGGTGAGAGGTTAAATTGACATATTTTAAAGACATTTTTCTGGAAAAGGCTTATCCCACTGGAAAAACACTTTGAACACACTGATATAACTAACATAGCATATAAGTAGCTAATTGTAGCAGTCATTGAAATCACAGAAATGCCTTTAGCTCTGAGCCTGTTCCTACAAATGTGCACATTGTGTTAGCCGTTCCATCCTCATACAAATCATACAAATGAATAGAAATAAACAGGGAAGACAGGTGCAATACTAACGTATGCCGAGGTATGTTTTGCCCTTATCATGGCATTCATATAATTTCTGTGGTTTCTTTATCAGTTAACACCCTATAAGGTGATGTTTAGTGGCCACTGGACGTGTATCCAATTTGACAAAAAGCAGAAACTTAACTGAATATTATTTAGTATTTCTCTCAGAGGACACTTTTATACGCTAATTTGTATCTAATGTAAAATCTCCAAAGGTCTGTATTGATTAATGATTTCTAACTGGCTTTACCTAAATGAGGTTGGTGGCTAATGCTAAAAGCTATAGGAAAAATACATTGAGCGGACTCTAAATAGTCTCCCGGACTAGCCGACTCGCTAACTGTCCACACACAGTACATTAGGATTGAACGCTGCTTCTCCTTTTTATTTCTATGGATTAGCATTAGTTGTTTTGTTTACATATAAAACTTTATTCAGCTGAAATGCTCTGAACGCACACCCTTAGGCCCTTAAAGCCTTTTAGAGAAGTCTACACTATAGTATTTTAGTCTGGCCTGATGAAAGGTTTATTCTTGTGTAGCAAACGTGCCTTCGCCAAAACAGCTTTACCTCATGCAAAGAGCAGGATGTTCCGCTCACTTGCTCCACTGCTTCCTTATTTAATATTTGACAACAGTCAAATTGCCTAGTTTATGCTCACGGTGCGCCCTGGGCCTCAGTTCCATACGTGCGTACCTACATGCCCTGCCTACAGAGGGAAATCAAGCGCAGTACATTGACTTTTCTCTCTGGCTCCGTTTCCCCGCGAAACAAAAACCACGCGCCGGAGCCAGCGGGTGGATCTAAAAGCAGAGAGGGTCACATGAATGTGGATGAGCCCGTCATGAGTATGCATGAGCGCACCCGCGTCCTCTCCACTTCCAATCCGCGCGCGACCGGGCACCCCCATGGTCCCCCACCAACCCCCCCCAGCAACAGACGCAGGTGTGGGAGCGGAGAGGGTGGCTCCAGCGGTGGCCGGGTGCATATTTATAACAAGGTCAGATGTGTGCCCTCGCGCGAGACTCCGGGCGCCGAGCTGAAACGGGCAGAACTGTGGAGAAATAACCAGTCACTGTGACACTAGCGGGTTTGAGGCCAGACATTGCACGTGAATATGGAAATGAAGCACAGTCCAAAAGTAAAGTATACATTTACTTTTGCCAGCGATACACAACATGCTACTTACAGAGAATGCTATGTTTGCAGCGGATAATATGGAAGATTGGATTTGGATGAGGACTAGGGCTGAACCATTCATCGCATTTGCAATTTTATCGCAATATTACATTACGTGATTTCCAACAACAATTAGGCAAGTCCCGATCTGCTTTTTTGAGCTCCCGATCCAACCCAATATTATGACACTTCATGCTGGCCGATATTGATCCGTTATTGATCCGATACAGTCTTTTTGTATCATTCAAATGTTATTAAATATATGTAATTAGACATTATACAGTTAATAATACATTTAAGGCTAGCTATACATTAGTCTATTACAGGCATTTTTATAAATAGGCCAGAACCTTTGGATTTAGCTTTGAATGTTAAATTAGAAGGTAATGTTGGGTAATGTAGAGCTTGAAATGGGTTTTTGACATTAAAACAAAATCAGTTTCATAATTGCAGCATTTAAAGGAACAGGCCACCGTTTTTACATACTGAGATATGTTCTTACCTTAGCTTTGACGAGTTCATTTGTACCTGTCTGGTCTTCACATGTGCCTTCTGTAACGTAAACACAGCACAGACGGCGTTAGCATTTAGCCTCTCTCTTCTCTATAGCTCCAAACGAGGTGAAGATAGAAGCTACCAAACTCTTCCACGTTTTCCCTATTTAAATATGGTTACGTGAAGTGTTATATTGTAAGGCGTAATAATACCAGGAGTAATTTGGCATCCGCACAGTAAAGTGAAGATATCACTGCACGGATGTCGAACTACTCCTGGTATTATTACGCCTTACAATATAGTTCCCCTTTTTATCCACTTAGAAAATCCACATTGTTTAATTTTGTGTAATTATACTTTATAGTGTAACACTTCACGTAACCATATTTAAATAGGGAAAAGGTGGAAGAGTTTGGTAGCTTCTATCTTCACCTCATTTATAGGAGAAGAGAGAGGCTAAATGCTAATGCCGTCTGTGCTGTGTTTATGTTACTGAAGGCACACATGGAGACCAGACAGGTACAAATGAACTCGTCTAAGCTCAGGTAAGAACATATCTCAGTATGTAAAAACGGTGGCCTATTCCTTTAAGCGTCTTCACAAAACAGCAGCAAAGCAGTAGATTAGAGTTGCACCTCGATCAGCTTCTAAAGCTATTCAGGTCTAGTGCATTATGTTTAGGGCCTGTAAAAGACATAAACCCTAGTAGGACCACATGGCTAATTATTCTGCATAAACAAAGGTGCGCAACCTATTAGAGCGCTCTCATCTCCGCTGTTTTCTGGCTCCTCTGTAAGAACTAAATGAAAGCACTGCAAAGGTAAAAAAGCAGTCTAAAGGTAGAATTCTAAAAAGAGCAAGAGACATGAACTTTCAACACATTGTGGTGGTGAAATAGCAGGATCTTGCATAATACACGTACGTTACAAAATAAATAGGTGTGTGGCAAGAAAGATTCCGAGGCACTCTGTTGAAACGCGAAGGCATGTCCATGTAGTATTAAAGGACATTTAATTTTTCTAAAACTGTCTTCCTCAGGGCATCAGGTAACATGGTCTGCTCGAGCAGGTGTCACCTTTTTAACTAATGGGTGACAAGGTCATGTGACATCTCACCGAGATCAAACAGAAATACAATACATTTAAATGATAGATTGTAGTGATATATTAGCCTGCACACATAAAATAATAATACAAAATTCATGATGCATCATGAATTAGTTTTTTGTTTGAGTTTTTTATTTCGAGCTACAACGAGTCACAAAGCCAAGAAAGGATAAAAACAGAAGAATATATATACATAATAAAAGAAAAAAGAAAGTAAAATAATTTATATTCTGGCTCGAGAAGGAGTGGGAAGAAGACAAGCTTATTGACTCCCACCCCTGTTCATAAACTTAAATAACAATTAATAAATAACAACACTTCATATTTCTTACCATCTTACAAACAAAACAACTATCAACCGAGTTGGTTACATATTAACAAATGCAACACTGCATTATTCCAGGTCAACATTCACAGTATCTCACACGCTACAACCAGTGTATTATTTCTGTCTTTCTAGTTAATACCAATGTGGTGGTCATTGAAGTCTAACTATGCTTCCACAGAGCGGGCGGCACGGTAGCACAGCGGTTAGCGCTCGTGCTTCACAGCTAGAAGGTCCTGGGTTCGATCCCCACCTGGACGGGGCCTTTCTGTGTGGAGTTTGCATGTTCTCCCCGTGTCTGCGTAGGTTTCCTCCGGGTACTCCGGTTTCCCCTACCACTAAAAACATGTACAATAGGCCAGGATGAATGAGAGTGTGTTAGAGAGTGCGCATGGGGGACGCCGGATGGAAATTAGCCCAAGGCTACAATCCGGTGTGGCTTGTTTACATGCATGAGACCCATGTATGTTCATTAACATGCACTGTCTTGACCAAATACAAAAAAAGAGGAGGGTTTAAATAGTCCTACAGGTGGCGTCAGAGAGCCAAGAGCCAGTAAGGTTTGTAAGAGACAACTGTGTAGCACAAGGCTTCTGTAAGGCGCTGTTATGCCAAGGGAAACAGATAAGTGTTTGTCAGGGGCAAACAGCACCCTAAGACGATGCCGGGAATAGATTAGAGATAGAGTTTATTAACTTCAGGAATTCCAATAATGGGCAGCATGAGACGTGTCCTTGTTAGGCTGTGCAGTAGCTAGAAAATGATCTAACAGGTAACAAGGAACATTTCTCTGCCATTATTATGTCTTTAGTGGTGTTGATTGTCCTCAATGAATGTTCAATTATTGTTGGGCGGCACGGTAGCACAGCGGTTAGCGCTCGTGCTTCACAGCTAGAAGGTCCTGGGTTCACTTCCCACCAGGACAGGGCCTTTCTGTGTGGAGTTTGCATGTTCTCCCTGTGTCTGGTTTCCTCCGGGTACTCCGGTTTCCCCTACCACTAAAAACATGTACAATAGGCCAGGAGGAATGAGAGTGCGCATGGGGGACGACGGATGGAAATTAGCCCAAGGCTACAATCCGGTGTGGCTTGTTTAATGCAGGAGACCCATGTATGTTCATTAACATGCACTGTCCCGACCAAATCAATCAATCAAATAAATGTTCAACATGCAGGTGCGGCAGGTTAGCGATAGCTTGTGGGTTCAGTCTTCAATCTGCAGCGACTCTGGCCTGCAGGTTTTCCACAGCACTGTGGAGAACCTGCAGGCGGGGAGGGACCAAGCCAAACCCCTCCTAGTGGTCTTTATCTAGTCTGTGATCTGAGTTGTAAACTTTAGTGTCGCTGACAAAGCCCTTTGGATGAGGAAACGTCCTACACTTCAACTATAGAGTAGAGAAGATGACTGAAGAACCTTCATCGAAGATGGACAACTCCTGTACGACTGAGAGCCAACACAGACACATTAAGAGGTGTGGCTTTAAGACAATACGCTTCCTTGTCCCAGCCCAAATCGTAAAAAAAAAAAAAAAAAAAAAACAGGACAGGGTTCGCACAGGTGTTAAGCTCAGAGTCTTTCATTACTCTCACTAGCTTTAGCCCTTCATCAGACTTCTGACAGTCTGATGAAACATTACTGTACTGTTCTTTGATCCAGCACACTGACCTAGAGCTGTGGAAGTGTGTGTCTTTCTCCTAAAACTGTTGACCCATAGACCACATGGTGACAGAATATTGGAATGGGTCCTGGCATCACCAATCTCAGTTTGGTATCATTTGTTATTGAAAGTGTATCACTCTCATGTTTTTTCACTACAGGCAATAGATTTACAGCTGACACATTCACAACATTTCCTCAACAACAATTTTTTGCTACAACCTGACATCTCTTTTTTTTTTAGACTAATGTCTTTTGTACATTGTCCCTGATCAAATATAAACTAGTCTCTATAGTCTCCAGGCTGGTGAGATAGACCCTTAAATACACAACTCATAATACTCCATATTTGCTCTGGGCCCAAACACGCTGCGTGTACCCATGCAATTTTCCAGAACAGATTCAATCCCAGTTTTTATTATGAGCGGCTACGGCGAAATCCACATGCAGTGTGTTTGGGCCCTTACGGGATAAAGGTTTACCCAAGAAGACACTTGTGTGCGTGCACCCGCGGGTCGTACCAAAGCTCATATTCATGGGGTTATTCAATCAAGTGGAACTCCATTTTGCTACACCTCTGAGCCTGTGTGCATCCAGCCGACACAATACACTTCACCAGTGCCAGCAGACAGACAAAAACACAGAGCCAAGGCCATCGTTCATGAATTACTTTTTAGACAAACACTGCGTTAGAAAAGCGCTACAAAGGACAAAAGGACTTGAATTGGAATGGCGCTGTGGAGCACCAAAATAAAAACTAAATTCAAAGCTCAGTCAGGAGCCAAAGGGCAGTAAAAGAGGACACCCACATCTGAAAGGGGTACAAAAAAGCGGAAAACATTTGTTGTGTTTTAAACTAGAACAATGGTGCCCAAAGCTTTTACCGTCAAGGGGACAAAACGGCCCGGTAAGATAACGACACCGGAAAATTCAGCATTTAAGGCTGATTATTTCTTTACTTGTGCAAGAAAGGAGAAAACTAGCGCCTCAAAATCTAGCTGGAAATATCTATGAATATATAGTGCTATTTAAAGGGAACATACGATGCAAAATGGACCGAGCTAAACGACCCTTTGTCCAAAGCATATATTTATTTACTTACACGAAGTAGAGCAAGTATTTAGGAAGAATTTTGGACATTTCATTCACATTTAATGAGCATGTTAACAGTACGTACAAGAAAGCACAGGAAAGACTTTTGAAGACAGTGAACACATTTTAACAAGGGTTTATTCATCCTTAACCCCACCTTAACCAAGTAGATTGTCTTCAGTTTTACCCAAATCTAAAAGCTTCTGGACTGGAGAGCTTACAGCCTATAGGCCAGGGTAAAGCCTCATTTGAAAGCTAAGACCTACAGAGCTCATCTAAGCTTCTTCCTGGTTTTTGTTATGATGCTTTAGTAGTTTTTGTTGCATTTTTATCATATTTTTTCTGTCACGTTTTCATTGTTTTTTGTTGCATTTTCTCCCCGATTCCGATTTTGTCACAATTTTAATGCTTTTTTTCCCGTTTTTTTTGGTGCATTTTTGACACATTTTTGTCAGGTTTTTGTCACTTTTTTATTTTTTTGGCCACATTTTGTTTGTTTGTGTAATGTCACCTAAGTCACAAAAATGTGACTAAAACAAAAACGTGATGAAAACATAACCAAAACGTGACAATCATAACAAGCAAGAAGCTTAGATTAGTTTTGTGGTCAGAGCCAGTGGTTGATTTAAGCCCTTCTCTATGGTCCTCATGGAGCTGCCATTGCTGTAATACCACCCCTGGTGACCAGGGGCGACTCCAAAAGACATTTGGTAAACAGGATTCGAATGGTGACTTTACACCTCCCTCGCACTGTGTATAAGCCGGGCTCAAAGGATTTTTATTTTTTTTATTTTTACTAAAACTTGCTATAACCCATGTGACAACACTGGGCTATGTATCGTGTTTTTCACCACACTGTTTTTGTTGTTGTTGTATATTACAAATGAATAAGTGGAAGCATATCTATGATTGACAGGCTCTGGAGCTCTGTGGAGGCTCGTAGTCTCGTGAGGGCGGGACTTCCTGCCTTCTTGCCCTTTTAAGGAACAGGCTTCGTAGGAGTAGATTGAGCAGCCATGTTAATTTCCCAGACCACTCGGGATCATTACTGTGACTTGGGCTGTGTGACACACTGGTTATCTCTTCTATCTTATACCTATGGGCTTACCTTTCATATACACTGGCCTATAGGCTGTAAGCTCCAGCCGAGAAGCTTCTAGATTTGGGTAAAGCCAAACTGGAGAAAATGCACTCGGTTAAGGCGGGAGCAAGAAGGATAAGTTTACTGATATTCAACATAGTCCACTCAAAAACAAAGCTAAACTTGGCCGAGTTGTAAAACAGGGCAGTGAAATCACAGGCCAGCAACAAACTCATTTGTCTGAGCATCACAGTAAAGCAGTGCATCGTAACGCCTAATGCCGGTTCTATTCCTTCCTTTTTTGATTAAATTAATCTGCTGCTGTCGTGTCTGCAATGAACTGCACTCCAAAAAATGGATCTGGTTAAAATGTCTCAAATTGAGCATAATCATTTAAGTTTGAGTTGTTTTGACGAGTTAAGATTTAGTTGGCCGTTTGACCTCAATTATTTCACATGTTCTGAGATGTTTCTGACTCGCATCAATACATTTGATCTTTATTTCAGGTTGATTCCTTTGCTAAAGGGGACGGAAAATTGCACTTGTCCCATTGGCAGTGTTACTTTCTTATTTCAAGTGAGATTACCTTAGAACTAGTCTGACATGTCATCAAACAAGCAAAGTAATCTTGGTCTGATCAGGATTAAAGTTTAAATGAGTGAAAAACCGCTCAAAACCTTGATTTTTTTGTTGCGTAATAGATAGAACCAGACGTCCATAAACCATCACCAGAGCCGATCTAACTACATTTGTCATAGTGCCATCCATCCGTTAGCATGCCGTTGGCAAAAAATGGTGGCTTGTATTTTCTGCTTATTATTACTGCCTCTCTCCCCTGCTGCTCCTTTTTTGTCATCAAGTGCCTTTACCATCTTAATTGAACTAATTAAACATCAAATATCGATAAAGCGGGTTTATTCAGCATGTATGCGTTTCATGGGAATCAAAATAGAAACATTTGTTCCTCAATACGTCATCTCTTTACTTCAGTGCCGTCTCGTTCCTCGAAATCTTTGCCCTGTCCTGTCACATCAGGCCCCTTCATCTCCTGTTTTCTGTGACCAAAATAACAGCTAAGTCTTATTAAGAATTATTCCAGTCCAAATGCTGCACTCGCTCCTCCATCTCTGGCGCGGCGAAAGGGGGACTGTTCCAGCCAGTTTCCCTCTCCTGCAGAGTGGAACTATTTTAAATGCCCCTCCTCCGGGCGTATTCAAATCAAGCCATTAGCCTAAACCCCCGGCCCTGCCAAGCTAACCCCGTGCCTGGTTATTCTTAGCCCTGCCTGCCTGCCTGGCACCGCTCACCTTCCTCAGTGGACACAGACATGTTTACTGCAGGTATATTGGAGAAAAGCTAACCAATCACCTTGACAAGCCAGTGGTGTACGATCATGTTTCAGCTTTTAAAAAGCAACTTAAGACTCATCTGTTTAAACAGGCTTTCCAGAGCCAATATGCCTCTATGAATGCATATTTTTTACTGTTTTTTATTGTTTGTATTTTGTTGTTGTCCACTCTAAAGCACTTTGTGACCTCTGTCTGTGAAAAGCGCTATATAAATAAAGATTACTTACTTACTTACTTACTTACTTACTTACTTACTTACTTACTTAGTATAAAAGTATCATTTCTTTAAAGTACATATGACAGGTTTTAATGCTTTTGAAAATAGAGAGGTAAAGTTCCATAGCAGTTTGAATCACTCATTTCCCATACGTTTGTTAAGTGATGATGTCATCGCTTTCCTTCTGGCTCCACCAGAACTTTAGCTAATGGGATTTAGCTAATTTTACCCTGCTGTATCACACAGAAATATTAGCTTTACTGAGGATTTTCTTTAGTAATGCTTTTCTGGCATTCATTATCTTTTTTGTGTTCCCCCATGCACAATGAAGGCTTATTTTAAATATGAAAATATCTTCATTTTGCCTGGAGAAATGGTATATTATTCTAAATAGGTGTAAAACAGTTGTTATTTCAGCAGGAGATTCAGATAAAGTTTTTATTTTTACTGTGTTTGTTTATGGAACTCTCAACACTTTGTAAGTAAGTACCTGTAAGTGTTTTTATTTGTCATTGTACAAGCGTATAACAAACTTGTGTTCAGGTGTTAGTCCTGAGCCGCGCTGCCACTGTGGGTCAACCTGATCAGCATGTTTTTGGAGGTCGGGTAAACCGTAGCACCCGAGGAAACCTGGCTGTCTTCAGTCTCCTCTGATCCTCTGAAACAGTGCAGCGCCTCATGGGTTTGTCCCCGTTTCAGAGCGTGGTGTCCTGCACTGGTCAGCTCCTCCAGCTCCTCCTTCCTCTTCCTCCTGCGCAGCTCCCTCCGCTCCACAACAATCTTTCACCATCTTCTGTGAAGAGCTTAGCAGTTACTCTGTTTTATTCTCCAGTGAACATCCATGAGCCGGAACAAGAGTAGGGACAGAAGGCATCTGTGGCATAGCTGTGATTCTTGCCCGGATACCTCCTCATTTGTCCCTTTTTTTTATTTCTGTAGCGCCTCCTGTAATGCCTCCACTGTGCTGAAGGTGTGGGGAGCTCTTGTTGCGTCTTCAGTGTTTATGTCAGTTTACGTGGGAAAGTGGGGATTGTATCACTGATTAGAGATTAGCTAATCATTTGAATTTGGTGTTAACATCTCAAAAGCTAAGCTTCTGTTAGTTTCAGAAAATGTCATGTTTTTGTTTTTTTTGCTAGCATTAATGTCGGGCATTTCTCTTGCGCATATCTTACTCCGAAGGATGACAGTTCACACTAAACTCTAAAGTAGCAGAGAACTAAAAGACTCACATTAGACGATAAAAGCACAAATCGGCTGATTTCCGCATCAGGAAGAAGTCGGGAAGCTTGTTTTGACCCGAGTTTCCCCGTTGTTTTCCCCAGTTAAGTGAGCGTTCATGTGGGTTTTCCCCAGTTCCAGAGGATCACATGAACTGTTACTTCCTGTCAGTGTCCAGTAAGGAAGTGAAACTATAAACATCACACAAATGGTCAAACTAAAGCAAACTGGGTACAATCTTCAGCAAAATCTTAAATATAATTGTGTTAACTATGTTTTAGCAACAATTGTCATATGCACTTTAAGGCTCACTCTGTATGTAAAAAGATCCGTGCGTTCCAAGCGTAGTTACTGTCACTGCATGTGGTATCGAAGGTCACCCCCAGAGGGTGCTGGAAGTGCAACAGAAAATACAAAACGGGAGAAGAAAAAGCAGCAGACTCCTAAACATTTGTCTCTTTTAATGCATAGTATAGGACACTCAACAAAGGATGGTCCGGTTACTCGGGGCTGCTCCCCTCTGGCAGCAGGTCCAGTCACAGAGAAAAAACAAACAAACAAAAAAAAACGAATCCCTTGTAACACACATCATTAAGATCATTCTTGTTATTATGAGCATCAATCGGTCTGCGATTAATGTACCTTTCATGAATAAATGTGGAGTATGTTATGTATCAAACATTTTGATACAGAGTAATGTTATATGGTTTGTAATGGTGATGATGAATAACGATAATGCCAACACGGTAATGAATTCGGTATGGGAAACAGAAATAATACAATGGTTGTAGCGTGTGAGATACTGTGAGTGTTGACCTGGTATAATGCAGTATGGCATCTGTTGAAATGTAACCAACTCGGTTGATAGTTGTCTTGTAAGATGGTAAGAAATATGCAGTGTTGTTAGTTATTGTTATTTAAGTTTATGAACAGGGGTGGGAGTCAATAAGCTTGTCTTCTTCCCACTCCTTTTCGAGTTAGAATGTATATTATTATTTTTTCTTTTTTTGTTTTTTCTTTTATTGTGTATATATATTTTTCTGTTTTTTTTCTTGGATTTTGTGCCTTAGCTCGAAATAAAAACTCAAAAAAAACAACAACAACAAAACAACAAAAAACAACAAAAAAACAACAACAAAATACAAAAAAACACACAAAAAAAACTATATGGCACCACCAGCAATGTTTTTTACTGTAGATCCTAACGGATGCGGACAGTTAGCAAGCCGGCTACTCCAGGAGGCTTTTCAGAGTCCGTTAGCCTGCTCAATGTATTTTTCCTATAGCTGTTAGCAGTAGCCATCGAACATTGCAACTTATGAATGATCCAGATGTTTTCAGCTGTTATCAACCCATCGACCCCATTTAGGTCAAAGCCTTGTTACAAATCTTTAACAAATGTACAAACCTTTGAGATTTTACTGTAGATACAAATTAGCGTATAAAAGAGTCCTAACTGCTAACCCAAATTCGTTTACGTTTTTGCCTGTTGTTGGGTCGGAATCACATCCAATGGTGACCAAACATTACCTTGTAAGATGTTAATGATAAAGAAACCACAGAAATTATACAAATGCCATGAAAAGGACAAAACAGACCTCGCCCTAGTTTAGCAGTGACGGTTTGTTTGCAAATTATTCAAATCTGAGCTGTGTCTATTAGTGTCCCAGGCGGGTTAGCTCATGCACTGCTCCGCTGCTCGGCCCCACATGGTCTTGGTAAACAAAGCGACTGACAGATTCATGCAGCAGACGGACAGAAGGCTCCATGCATATCCGTATGGGCTTCGAACGTAGCGCATAAATGAGCCTTTATTCTGGCTATAATGAGGCGGAACAAAGCATCTCGGTTAATGTGGTTCTCTCTGCCTTTTGGTCAAGCCATTGATTCAGAAATAACAATGATTCAGTCCTCACGGTTCAATCTTAATAGGACCCATATGAAAATCCATCTACCTACGTATCTACTGTACATATATCTCACAATTTGAATCGAATAGGATTCAGACTGAAAACCTAATTGTTCAATCCTTTATTTTAAATTCTGTGACTCTTGTGCCAAGTTCCAAAACATCCAAAAGTAATTGAATGCATAAAGGAAGATCTTGAGGTATTGTTCCTTCGATTTCTATTGCCGTAAGCACATTTTTATCAAGCACTAACATGAAAACAAAGAGTCTAATCCACCGCGTATTTCTGTGGCAGTCGGCGTCTGACAAAGCTAAAGCTAAACCGTGCTTTTTGATGTGTTCCTCTGAAATACTGGGATGAACAGGAGGGATCGTGAGAGCTAGAAAGGAGTTAGGCAGCAGCTAACGATATGACAATGGGAATAACCAGCTTTAAAGGAGGGGTATTACGTAAAGTCAACTTTTTAGCGCTTTTTACCATGATACAATGTTGATCTCTTGCTAAGCTAAAGTAATAGCATAGCTTCACTACAAGCCCCCTCCTTATTGATACAGCTGTGCAGCGAAGGGGAGCAAAAGACGGGGGTGGGAGGGGCTTAGAATGACATTGCTTTAACAATCAGGAAGTGAACTGCTGGATATTTTGTGCTAGCGGTTTTAGCTAGATATTGCATTTTCTAACCATTATAGCCAACCTGCAAAATGCATATACCCCCTCTTTAACAGGATTCTGCTAATAGTGTCGCACTGCGGAAATAGTAGCCTGACCAGTCAGAATACACGCTTTTCCTATTTTTTTTTACAAAGACATATATATCTAGGATCAGTGGTGATTTCTTCGAGTTCCCGATGAGCGTGATCGACAAGCGTGTTAACCAATCAGAGAAAACACGGACATGCGGTGTATTTTGTAAACATGCAAAAAAACAAGTTAGTGTTTTTTGCGACGCATCGGCCAGAAACGCAGAGACAAAATGTGAATGATCTATGTGATATGGCAACACAGTTCAGATTTTAAATGTAGGAGAATTCAACACGAATGTGCAACTGTTTTAATCAATGTATGTTTGAAAGGGGACAACATTTTTTTTCGATAAATGGCAACAAGAAGAAAATCCTGATAGAGAAGACGAAGCATCAACATCCATGCAGGAACATTCTAGTTAAGTGGGGAGACCTAGCCTGGCATCCAGAATGATCTGATGATATCAGTCTGGGCAGGGAGTTCGCTGTTGCCGCTTCTGCCAAACTCAAACGGATCTGTGCAATCAGAATGGTTTAATTGCGGTCACGTGTTGTTCGCGAGCAGCGTCAAGCTTGGGATGCGGAAGTCCCCTCGATAACAATCTACGGGCTGAGTTTTTTTCTAATATGCCGTAAATGACCAAAAACACATCGGCAGTAGGTGAGTTTTGTGATTCATAATTCTGTTTTGAATATTAACGCAAAACCGCTAATAACGCCACTCTGAGTGCCCTTCGCTGATTGGTTTACTCCGCTTCCTGTTTGCTTGCGTATGTTACGCTGTAGAAATCAAGTTGATGCGAAGAGAATACCACAAGAGTCAGACCTGCATGAAACGAAAGCATGAACCCTTGACTTGAAATAGACGTCGCTTCCTTTTTTCTGTCATACTGAGTTAAATAATTATTAACCATCAAGCACAAAAAAATCAACTGTGACAATGTGCCCCATGTGAGCTTGGAGTTGGTTGTCAATTTTGTTTTTAATGGTTTTTGATTTTAACATAAACTTTAATACCCCTTTGTAACTGTTTAGCTTTTGAGATAAAAGGACAAAATACGTTTTAAAATATTCGCAATGCTATACCAGATGTGTTCATAACACTCATTTGAACTAACTGTTGATTTTTTTGCAAAATGCTCTATAATGAGGTGTAAAATGACAAACATACGGCCTCTATAAAAGCTCATGTTAAATAAAGTGATCATTAAAACATATTAGTTACAACCAACCCATCAGTCTGTGTGACACTAACTCTGAATGTGTTCACTTTACTAACAATGTAAGCTAACTAACAAACGGCTTTAGCATGTTAGCGCTAAAACGGCTCAAATCAAAGCTAATGCCTCTGTCTTTCAAATCAGAGTCTTTTGTTTATGGCACTAACACAGGGAAAGCTCTCACTACAAAATAACCAAGGCATTAAAGTTTGGGAAAAGGCATACAAACAAATTCAGAGTTGTCCTCTCCTCATGTCTTCAGTGATCAGTGAAAATGATCATTGGAAGAGAAGAATACAAATACACAAATTATATATCAGTACCAGCCATACATCGCCTTCTAGTGTGCCTATATTTGCCCCGTGTGACAAATAGCCCCGAAGAAAATATTTTACAAGCGGTTTATTCGGTTCCTTTTGTGATTGGATCGATATAAACTTTGAGATTTGATCGGCTGTTAGCAAAGTTCCAGACGGTCCTACTTTTGAACAGATACAAAAAGCAGAAGTGGATGCCTGGCCAGGCAAACAGTGCGACACACACACAAAAACACAGTAAAATCGCAATAGAATGACTCAAATGACTAATGCCAATGATTGTTTCGATCCAAATATGCTAATTACCAAAGTAAAAAGAAAGCCCTGGCAAGTTCTGGTGTGGTCACACTCACCTTCCTCCGTTGGCACGTAGATGTTGAGGTAGAGGCAGTCCTCGCTCTGCTGCGTCAGGTAAGAGGCTGCTATATCCAGGTTAGCCATTAGCCACGCCGGCATCATGTCCGTTAGCATGTTCCTCTCGTCCAGCGACTGCGGGCACACCGGAGCAAACTGCGTCGCGTTCCGTATCCCCGGCCACGGCAGGGCTTGCTCGGGGGGCTGGAAGCGGCGCTCTCCCGTCGGGGGTCTGGCGTAAGGTACTCCCAGGTACTGCACCACAGGTCCCAAAAGGTCAGACGGCAAGGGGGTCAGGACGCCACGGATACGGCCTTGTGCTGTGGAGATAACCGGTACGGTCTGTTGCGCATGTGACAAAAGCACTAGCAAAAAGAAAATGTAAAAATGTAGAAGTCTGTAATTCCAGGAAAAGTTTGGGAATAGTGTTCTCCAAAGCATGGTGGAGGCTGTGTTTTTGAAAAAGTAAAAACGAAGAATTCCAAAATTATAATCCGTAAAAGTTAGTCCGGCGCCGTGAGTTCCAAAATGTTCTCATTGAAGCGCTGGAAGAAAACAGAAAAATTATTGGAACACAAAGGTATCTGCTTTGAACAACCAGCAAAGGCTACAGAAACCTAGCTTAGCATCTTTAGCACATGTTTCAACAAGTAAATAATCACCATTGCTTTGAGCAGACTGTTACTAAGCACTTCTCACCATTGTTACAACATAAAAATGTCTCTTTGTTGCAATTTTTCAAAATACCGCGTAGCCAATTGGAAGCTGTCTTGTTACAATATCCTTGTCAGTGTGTAGCATATTTTGGTATGCTAGTAGCTTATAGCTTTTGACTGCAATACAGTTCGGAAATGGAATTGTTACCATATAGAACTAGACCTTTTTAGGGGGATCATTAGCTGAAAACAATATTAAAAGTAGGGCTGCAAAATATTTAAGTAACTTGCGATATGCGATACGGCGGTGCAATATTGCGAAAACAAAATTATTGTGATATTTTACCAAACCATTTAAACAATTCAAATGAAACACAAATAGCATATTTATAAGCTAGCAGAAGTCACCAAAAAACTAAATTAGGAAATGTGTAAAAGTTCCGTTTTAGTGAAACATTTTTAAGTTTTGTTCATTGTTCGCAAAAAATGTGACGATCTCTGGCAGATGAAGACTTTTGTGATGTTGCGATATATTGTGGCTTCTTGCGATACAGATACTGCATCACCTAATATTGCGATATCATATTTTTTGTGATATATTGTGCAGTCTTGATTTAAAAGTATAGGTAAGAGAGGCAGAAATACTCCGTTAGCTGCGGGCAGGGGTGCCAGTTCCGCGGTTAAGCCTTGCTGGCTCCAGAATGAACTGACTGAGGATGCATTAGGCTTTCAAAGGGGTGTAAAAAAGATTCTTGTCATTAAAGTACATTGTGAGACTGAAGTTGAGGGTGCAAATGTTGCAATGCACCCTATTGCACCCCTGTAAATACGGGCCTGTTTGCCACTGTTTTTTGTTTTGTTTTTTTGCCATGCTATTTTAGCTTATTTCTTGATGGAAAAAATCTCAAATCCAAGGCTCTGAAACATGTTTTGTAAGTGAGAGAGGAAGAAGGCTCTGTAAACTAGTAAAAGACGTTGAAAATTCCAAACACAGCGTAGAGCCACGGATTTTGGCCGTTTTTTCAGATACAGCGGGAACCAGATGTTTACATACACTTCATAAAAAGACACATTTGCATTTTTTTCTCACTGTCTGACATGAAACCAGGATTCACTTTTATTTTTCTTAGGTCAAGTAGAATTTTAAAGATTTTAGAATATTTTTTTAGAAATGTTTACATACAATTTTTTGAATATTTGGTAGTATTGCCTTTAAACTTTATATTTTGGGTCAAATGTTTTGGATATCCTTCCACAAGCTTCTAGCAATAGTTGGTCATTTTGATCCATTCATCCATACAAAGCTGGTGAAACAGAGCCACATTTGTAGGCCACCTTGCGTGCACATGCCTTTCCAGATCTGCCCTTACATTTTCAACTGGATTGAGATCAGGACTTTGTGATGGCCACTTCAAAACATTGACTTTGTTATCCTTAAGCCACTTTGTAACCAGTATTGGCTATATGCTTTGGGAATTGTCAATTTGGAAGACCCATCTGCGCCCAAGCTTTAACTTCCTGCTGATGTCTTGAGATGTTGCTCCAATATTTCCACATAGTGTTCTTTCTTCATGATGTCATCTATTTGTGAAGTGCACCAGTCCCTCCCGCAGCAAAACAACCCCACAGCATGATGTTGCCACCCCCAAAAACGCGATGATGGTCATTATGGCCAAACAATTCTTTTTTTCCCCTGTCAGACCACAGGATAGTTTTCCAAAAATTAAAGTCTTTATCCTTTATTTATTTGAAAACTCCAAACTGGCTTTTTGATGTTTCTTTTGGAGTAAGTGCTTCTTCCTGGCAGAGTTCCCTCTCAGCCCATGTCGGTACAGTACTTGTTTCACTCTGGATGATGGCAAACTCTTTCAAGTTTCAGCATCTTCACCAGGTCTTTTGCATTTGTTCTTGGGTAGATATTCACATTTCAGACACAGCACGTTCATCTCTGGGACACAGAACCTGCCTTCTTTCTCATCATGATGGCTGGTCATTTCCACTATTGTTTTAGCCCAGTAGTTCCCAAAGTGGGGGTCGGGACCCCTCAGGGGGTCGCGAGGCCTAGGGTGGGGTCCCCAGATGATTTCAAGATGAAACAAAAAGAAAAATGCTACTGTTTTTAGCATATTTTTGAGTGTAAAACAGCCTATAATTAGTGATCAGTTTAAATACATATTAACTTTCTGACCTAAAGTAGCATAAGAGGCAATAACTTTATGCAATGGGGGTCCCGAGATGTATATGTGTCAATTTTTGGGTTCCCAGCCAAAAAAGTTTGGAAACCCCTGTTTTAGCCAAAGGCACCTTCAAGTGTCTTGAAATTTCCCTCAAGGATGAACCAGACTTGTGCTTCCAAGAGCATGACATCGTCATCTGGGCTTTCCCAAACTGTTTAAAGGTATAGTAATCTTAGTGTGTGTAAACTTCTGACTTTGTAAAACGTGACAAAAACATTTCTAAAAAATGATATCTCTCATTCTTCTGGAATTTGACAAATAGAAATAATTTTTTTAATTCTACTTGACCTAAGAAAAATAAAAGTTAATCCTGGTTTCATGTTAGACAGTGAGAAAAAATGCAAATGTGTCTTTTTATAAAGTGTATGTAAACATATGGTTCCCGCTGTATTTCTGAGCGGGTTCAGACCAACCCTAGCTGCAGGGTCAGGTCAGCCTACAGTAATCATGTGTCTCCATTTGACCAATAGGAGAGTTGCTCATTTTCAGCACTCCACTACAATCTGAAAAGCACCGAAAACCCGCGGACAGGTCCATTTATTTTTCAGAAAAGCTGAAAGGCTGCAGACCTTGCAACCCTGCACTACAGTGACCTGATGCATTTATGTGAACGATAATGCCAGTAGTGTAGTTAACGTTGTAAAAACCCAGTGGCTTTTTATTTATGAGGAAATGCTCCCCTTTTTCCAGAATACTAAGCGGTTTTGACGACTCAATCCTGGGGTCTTCTACTTTCCCAGCTAATGGCAAGTCTTAGCTAAAACCACACTGAAAATGTAGAATGAGAAAAAAAAAACTGGTGTTGAATCCTTTTGCTGCATCCAACAGTCAGCTCAGGCTTGTAGTAAAGAAAAAAAGAAAAAATGTAAATGCCTTGGTCTTGGCTCTTGTGAACAACCTTTGCGTCGTCTCCGGGGGAGTGTGGGTGACTCAGTGGCGCGTGCCCGGGAGGATGGCAGGCAGAGCAGTGAGTCAGGCCTTCAGTGGAGCACGTATGGCTGGGCGAGTGGGTCCATGCTTACATAAACACGAGCATCATTGACCGAATATATGCGCTCAACCCCCCGCCACGGGCCCCAAGCAGCTCCTGCAACACAGAGAGACGAGAAGAGAGCGTTAAAGCTGCACCGCCTGAATTCATCCAAACTGTGAAAGTCGTAGTTAGTGCTGGGTACCGGTAAACAATACCAGTATGGTATCGAAAGCAGGTAATGAAAAGAAAATAGAGTTTTGAAGTACTTTTTTTCAGCTTGTTTTTTTTTTTTTTTTTTTTTTTTTTTTTTTTTTTTTTTTTTTTTTTTTTTTTTTTTTTTTTTTTTTTTTTTTTTTTTTTTACCCCTTTTTTATCCGCTTAGTTTAATTTTGTGTAACTAGATTGGATCGTGTAAGCGCTCACCTAACCGTATTTAAATAGGGAAAACGTGGAAGAGCTTGGTTGTTTCTTACTTCACCCCCGTTTGGCCCCATAGAGGAGAGGAGGAGAGGCTAAATGCTAACAACTCTTTGGTCGTTTGGCGTGACTGCGCACGCGCAAAGACCAGACAGGTGCGCGTCAACTCGTCTAAGCTCAGGTAAGAACATATCTCAGGATGGAAAAACGGTGGCCTGTTCCTTTAAAAAATAGAGCTTTTTTTTAAATGTTGGTTTATAATAGTAAGCATCACTAACAGTGCCGTTAAAGAGTTACTAACACCCCCTTTCCAGAGCCTCAGCCTCAGATTTGAAAATATTAACAGTAAAGGGGCGTTGCCTGGAGGACTAAGGGGCACGCGGGAGGGGTCTGGGTCTGCAACATGTTTCACAGGGACAACTTTACAGCTCTCTCTACAGGAGAAGCATCGTGACAGACAGAGACCTTGTACTGAGACTGCTCTGAGGCGCTGGCTTATTTTATTAGACTGATTCCTCTGTTATTTACAAAGCTAGCGGCTTAGCATTGAGCTCATCGATGTTAGCATCGCAGCTAAGGGACCGAACTGTCCTTTCAGAATTTACATCTATTTTAGATGTAGACTTTTTGCTGTAGTCTACGTAAGCATGGGAGATGTATCTCAGTGTCCTCAGCAGATAATGTGTGAGGTATATAGACGTGATATATGTATTACAAAGCTTTATTTTATTTTTCTTACAGCAAAGTGTACAAAACATATCACATAAATAAAAAATATATCTTATTGTGCTGGAACACTGTCCTTTTGAAATTGTTTTCGGTTTGTCATTGAAGATAGTACAGAATCATCCAGGTCATGTTTATCTAAAGGCTTGACTAAGGGTCTGTAACATTGTGGACCCAAAGACCCAGTAATCCCCCCAAGTAAATAGCCCAAAGTAATTTCTATTACTAAATATCAAGTTTAACCAATGTAACACGTTAACTAAACTACCACTGAATGATCACTCTATAGAGTAAAGGCTATAATAAAGTCTCTATCTTTATGCTTATTTAGTTGAATTATGAAAAAAATTAATTAAATTAATTAAAATTATAGATCTTTTTTTAGTGCCAGTTTTCTTACTATTCAACTGCTAACACTATACAATTATCTATAATACAAAAAGCTATGCTAATAAAATCTACCTAAATGCTATGTTAACAATTCGCAAACCTGACGATCGATGAAAAATACTCTCTCGCTATTCTAGCGTGAGGACTGGTCCGCTTTTATAGCCCAGAGCGGCAGAGCAACTGACGTCATCTCTAACGCCTAACGTCATCTCAAACGCCTGCGCAAATAGGGGCGCCAAATTCAAAAATCAAATGCAGTACAGACAGTTCGCTGTAGATGACGCCTCACTGACGGTTTTAGGCAGAAAGTTGATATTTCAACTAATTTGCACTAAATAGCCAAAATAATGACCAGGACATGTAGACAACACTATTGGACACTCATTTATACAGTTTATCAGGGAAAAAAAGTGGATTTGAGGGTGAGTTACTCTTTAAAGTACTGTATCGATTAAAGCAGTTTGGATAAATCCTTAACGATCCCCATCCCTAGAGGTGAATATCCTAAGTGTGGACAGCAGACCTACACGAGTCGGGTTTATGGGCTGCTTGTACTGATGTGTAAACAGTGGAAATCTTTTCACAGCCAGGGGGCAGGAGGCTACAAACCCGTGTGGTGCAGGGGCACACAGACACAGGCCTGGGAGGGGGTCCAGAGACCACAGAAGCCGCCGCACTGCCCCGGGCCAGAGAGGAGAGACAGTGTCAGGGAGGGAGTCTCCGAGAGTCAAGAGGTTAGAGCTGGGGAAGGTTTGCGTCAAGTGTCAGAGGAAGGTAGTAAAACTATTTAAGAATCACGTGTGCAGGTTATGACGACCAAAACTAATATCTTAAAGGCTAACTGGTTGTGGGAAATTTTCAAAATGTCAAAGTGCAACAGGCACATGAATGGTTGGGTATCCATGAGGTGGGGGGGCAGTTGTATGAAATGAACGAAACAAATAGTTTAGTCAGAATGTAACAGTATTGGCAATAATATACTGTGGTTTTCATTATGCAAATTATTCTGGATATTTCTGGACGTTAGCAACATTAGCATCGCAAAGCAAAGAGTCCATTTATAACCAGAGAGGCTCAACTCCAGTGCAGGCTGACGGACAGCAGGGGGCAGTAGATGACAACTAAAGAGTTAAGAACACAAGAAATGTCAAAATATTATAGTCGGGGGTTTTTATTTCCTACTAACAGTGTGCGTCGCCATGTAGTTTTCCTCGAGTCGGGGCTTTTAAGGATCATCCAGCTTTCCCAATGGAAAATCCGACATCGGGCAGCATTCTTAGTTTAAATTTCCGACTTCCGAGTATAAATGGAACGGACCATTAGTCGTACAAGAGTTTTCCATCGACTGAATTTCATTTACTCATCCATGTTAATAGTTTCACTTTGCAAGTTCTTACACTAATATGACAATACATGGGTGAAAGAGGAGCATATGACGACATTGACCCTTGGATTTTACCATTTCAACACACAGACTTGACTGGAACTGTTTGGTTTGGGCTGGGGAAGGCTACTGTAGATGACGACTTTTAAACATTATTGTAGATTTTAAATTGATCAAATAGTAAAATGTGTTATTTTGTTGCAAAAGCGGAAAACCAGTGAACTACACAGACCATAGGCATAAATGTGATGGAAACTAAGGAATTCTGAGTCTGACTATATAGCCTTGTTATCGTCACTGTTATGTAATCACTTTCACATCAGCAGACATTATAGTGTCCCATTTTATATGTTAAACCTATGTCGGGCTATATATAGAATGGAATACGACACTTGTTGCATCCATCGTTAGTCATGACAAACAGATTCAGCTTCATAGACCAGAGGCATATGTTTCCATGAGAACCTGAAAGGACTATTTCCACTTTACAAAAACTACAGAGTACAGTAAAGCGAGAGTTAAGTCTAGAGGCACCGGCAGCCATCTGCGCTCCATATGGCTGCGTACCTGTTAGATTAGCCACAGTCTGCCGTATAGCAGGGCTCCAAAGGCAGAATATACAACTTCAAGACTCAAAACTGGCGACATCAAGGTGACAGTTTCCAAACCTCACAGTAGGATACCATTGCAGTATTTCTAGTATGTTCTATTCTTATCCCTCTACAGGCTAATCTCAGAGTAAACATGTAATGGGGGCTCTTTCTCATGACGTTTTTGTATTCAGAGCTCAACTGCTGCATTGTCAGTCATCTGTTTTCTTCCATAATGCAAACGAAATGGTCTTCCTCTCTTCTTCTTGACCACATTGTGTCACTGCAGGGCTAACAAAGCTGTAACCATGTTCTTTGGGGGAGGGATAGAGAAAGTGCTGATGTCTTGAAGGGGTGCTTCACAGAGAACACCGGCATGAGGTGTCTGACAGTCTCTGCTGAGGAAAGTGGAGCAGTTTGATGAAAATACAGTATGTAAGCTAATACTGGCTTACACTTGTATTGCGCCTCACAAGCTTGACGAAGCTTCTCAAAGTGCCACGCCGTAGTCACTATTCGTTGATGATTTGATAGTCTTTGATACTGCCACCAGCTGTTCACATACACACACAGGCAAGGGCAGTGCGAGTCGGGACAAAGACTCGTTCACTCTTTATAAGCAAATCTGTCTATTTATCACAACTGCGGCAGCAAAGTCCAACCTACGCTGCATGATATTCCACCATCGAAGAGCAGAGCGATATGGCCTAAAATCTATATCACGATATTAAAAAAGAATAAGAATACGATAATGATATATTTGACATATAATTGACATTGGACAAATTACTTTACAATCTCATCCTTACACCCATAGGGAAGATTAATTCAGTGATATTTTTTTTTTTTTTTTATAACAACATACTAATTTCCTGCTAATATGATCTACTCAAGCAGTTTACATCCTTCATTTCATTTTACTTTTTAAGCACCTGTCCCCGTGTCCTCTATGCTGCTCTGACGGAGCTGAGCCTAGCATAAATTATGTCGTGTCCACAACGATATAAAAAATCACTACGATATCAAAAAATGATATCGCGATAACGATATGCGATACGATATGGCCCGCCCCTAGTGTTGACATGCTGGTGCAAATGAACATTGGACATTTTACACAAATCAATCTACTAACATCAGATTTTTGTGGCTAACATTTTCCCTCGTTCTCCGTTTAAATTTCACGCTCTACCGGAAGTGTCAATACAACGGAACTGCCGATCTGTGGCAAAAAGTGAGCGGGGTGGAATAAGGTGAATAAAAGGGCTATTAAAGGGGGTATTATGTAAAATCAACTTTTTCAAGCTTTATATCATGTTATTATGTCATTCCCTCATTAAACACATGCCTGGAGTGTTGCCTTGGCTCATTTACATATTTTTGAGTAATCAGTAAAAACTTAGACGGCAGCCATTTTAGGTGTAGCTATGCCTCAGTCCTCCTAGGAACGCCCCCACCTCCTGGAGACGTTTCTGGACCTTTTGTCACCAGCCAAGCCACCAACCACTGCTCCTCAGCTCAGCAGAGCCCCCTCCCCGCACAGTAGTGTTGTTTAGATGCCACAGCAGTGTGCTGAAAGCTTTTGAAATAGGCCTCTGTCTCTTTAAGGACGTTCAGTACAGCCATTTTGAGAGAGCAATTTTATTCAAGGCAGTTATTTTAATTTACTGCATATACAGACCAACAGAAGGTTACGTCATCATTGTAGTATGCTATAGACTGGTGCTATGTGATTGAAAAAAGCATAATACCCTACTCTTTAAAATACTCGACCGGAAGTCCCAGTCTTTTCTTGTATGGGATGGAAAGCAAAAGCGCCAAGCTAACCGCCCATACAGCCACTGGGTTTTGAAAGGTCAATTACACACTAATATCAACTTTTTTTTTACATTAAAAAGTTGGAAAGTGCAACTTTAAAATGGAATAGTAATTATTATAGCTAATCAATCTTATCTGAATCTGTGGCTTTAGAGAAATAGCCAACTACCTGTGATTTGAGTCTGTCCCTTTCCAAAACCGCTTCCTCCTTCCTTTACCAAAGCACTAACTCTCAAAAAGTGTGTTAGTGCAAAGTGTGAAGCAGACCAAGCAGTGAGGAGAAGTGTCTGATCAGCTCCTTCACAGCGAGTCAGCATGGAGGCCGCTAAACAGGTGTGTTACACCGGAGAGCAGCCTCACGAGCAACACGCACCAAAAGACTTCAGTTCCACATTTACTTCAAAGATTTGTATTAGTCAATTCATTTGTCAGTGAATTGAAATGATAGTTCTCTCACTTATTTAGAAAGGTCAGAGTTTGAATTTAAACAATTAAAGAATGCGGCAGTGAGACCTGATATGATTTTATTTGCAGGCCTCACTTGCGAGTTTGAAGAGGTTAAAATATATAACGTAAATAGGACAAATCTGATTGCTTAGTTAACTCTAAAATCGCCCTGTTTAGCACATTCATTCGTCTTTATTAGACACGCAAATATCAACTGCACTGTTTTTTTCCCCTCCGCTTTGGTGAATCAGGCCCTATGTGTCAATTCCATAAAAAGAAATTCTTCTAAGCGAGGATAAAACATACAATATCGCTGCTGTGCCCCAAAACAAGTTAAAAAGCCATGATTATGTATGATATGTCTGTGAATTGCAGCATGTGTGAAATGGAAATAAAGAGAAACATATAGATACCCCCACTTTTGACAAGTTCTAGGTGGTTAAAAGCTCAATCTAAATCCGTGGTATCTCCTTTAATGAAAAACATCCCTCATCATGTCAAGACAATCCAAGCAACACCGAAGCACAAGGCTGTTTATTTAAACTACTGAAACATAAATCCATGTGTTGACATCTTCATTTCCCGGTGGACTTGGGCAGGAACGGTGGACCGCTGTTTGCCCTCACCCTGTGAGCCAATAAGACACAAAATCATTACACGAACCTTTGCTAGGACCAGCAAACACCTTGACTGTAGCACACGGCCAAATCTGTATTCAGTAAGAATGTCAGTGGTTGTGTCTCTAGTATAGGTAGGTACCTTGCCTTGTCTCGTCTTTGAAGAGATCGCCTCCAAAGTCACTTCTTTCCAAATCAAGACAAGCACCTTTAAAAGAGTAGCTCGCAAAACGCACTTATTGTTATTTTAAAGGAGGATCATGGGATACTTTTTGATGGAGATTCACCCAAAGAATACCTTTGCTAACTTTCAGTCGTAGTAAATGCAATATGAGTAGAGAAATCTGCTGGCAAGACATCGCTGTCACAGCTGAGGAGGAAACATTACGCAAACAAAATCCAAGGTCTGTTTTTGATGAGGGAATAATGTTATAACATGAAAGCTTAAAATGTAGATGCATTTTGTCTTCACTAATATCACCGTTTCTTATTGCATGCTTTTATTCAGTACAGCTCGGTCGAAGTACTTCTAGCGTACCAGTATCACAGAATCATTCAGAGGTGCCAAGGCAAACACTAGAGGAAATACGCAGCTGAAAGACGAACTATGAAGGTAAGCTACATGCTAATCTTATAATAACATCAGCTAATCAGCTAATGTTATACTAACACCAGCTAAAGTTGTGCTAATGGCGGCTGAATGCTAACATCGGCAAAATCACTTTTTTCAACAGTGGTATGATGTTGTGAAATATTAAATCCCATATGACCTGCCTGTTTTAGTGAGGGCTGTCCTTTCTCCTCTGGCCAATCAGAGGCCCGCAGTATGTTAGTATCAGTTCATTTTTCCCCTCATAGTTATGTTTTTTCCCCTATTTCCCTGTATTCCCTATTCATCTGCAGCCTCTTGCCTGAAGTAAACTATTCTGAACGAAGCCTTCTATCATTCCAACATCCCTGTCAGACAATTCCCTCTAATCTAGTCATCTCTTCCTCATGCGCCTCGGCTAACCCCTGGTGACTCCATGATTAATGCGAGACGAGCACTGATTGAACTTCTCTACATGCCTTTGCACATCTGCTTCTTCCACTTCAGATCAAAACTAGGGATACAATTTAGGACTCAATTACTACACTTTGTACGTCAAAGGTTCAAGGGGACAGAAGTAAGCGCATACGGAATATCAAGAGTCTGAATTAGCTCATCATAAAGGCTGCAAATATTTAGCCAGTACAGTTTCCTTAGCCAACAACTACATATCCTGTCTCCATGGGGTCTTCTTACATCTAAAGGCTGCTCTCTTTCAGGTCAAGATCTCTACATTGTGTTTCTAACTTTAATTCAGTGCAAGTCCAATTAGGCATTTGTCCAAAACAGCCTACTCTGTGTATTCTGCACAGGGAAAAGGTCTGGACACGCAACAGTTGGAGCATTTTGTACAGTAACAACAAATTCTTATTTACAAAGTTGACCTGTTAAGTCTGTGACTCGCCTTGCAGGAGCTTATTAGCGAGCGACTGCAGACAGGGTCGAGGAAAACATTTCCGCTGTTGCTGGCTCTGTCCCTGGTTTGTTTTGGACTGAAACGTCTTCATCTGTTACTTTGGTTAGGACTACAACAGCGAGGCGCAGGTGTGACGTTCTCTTGTGAATTCCGTGCGACTGCTGTCAGAAAACGGTCATCACTGTGTGGGTTATCAAAATCGTGCAGCTGTATCTGGTGTTGGGTTATTCCAGCGGTCCATGATTATGACATTGTTAACATCCAGACGCGGTGCTGGGTTATGGCGCGATGTCGGCCTTTTTTCACACAAAAATCTGCCTGGTAAAAAAGCAACACAAAAGTTCTGGAGAGTTGTCTGGAGCCTGCGTCTCCTCTTCACAGCTCAGAGCGAGAAGCAGCTACAGACAGAGCAGGGACAGGGGCTGTGCTGACATGGGCAGCAGAGAGACTGGGGCCCCACAGCAGAGGGACTGAGGGGGCCTCACTGGTAAAGGAAGGTGCAATTGTGCTAAAAAATTGTTCTCGTCTGACCGCGCATGCGTGCATATTCGGAAAAACTCTGTGTGATCCCATTAATTTCCATGGTGCTCGCTACAATTAACTTGCATTTCTGTGTCAATTTCAGCTGAATAGCCCAAAGCACAGAATAATGGTGACAACAAAGCTCTGTAGCTATGGTTTGTGTCGGAGCGATTCAAGATACTCTGATAAGGATGACATCTTTCCGTGCTCCGTACTTTTTACATGTGGAAATGCATTAACAATGCTGTCAATATCTATGTCATTTGTGCAGCTCCACTGACAACAAAAGCCCACAGAGCTTATACTGTAGGCCCAAACTCCACTATCGATCAGCCCCGTGTCACAGAAGAGGCAAACACCAACCCAAACTAATGAGTAACAGCGACTTCACTCCAATCAAAGTCTCTGAATTATCGGCGCAAAATGCATGCAAACCGAGACCAAACCACCATGAAATCCTACGGTTTCATTTTCATCCATTCGTGGTACATGTTCAGGATTGAGTTTGCTGCTCGCTACTGTTAAGACGAGCGTAGTTTAAAAAGTTGTGTCGATAGTAATTTGACATTGCTGCAGCTAGTGCTGGGCGATATGGAAAAACCTATATCACGATATGGATTATTTTATATCACGATAACGATACATATCACGATATACCACAATAAAGTCAGTTTTCAGTTATTCTTTGAAAAGTTTGACAAAATATCATTGCTTCTTTTTTTCAACTTTATTTTGAAGCAGTGGTTTGCTATGGATAATTTATATAGCCTATATTGTCAATGTCAGGAAAAATGTGAGACTGCAGGATAAATGGGCTAAACATGATCTGACCAGAGTCAACACGAATTTAACAACAGAAATGTGTAAACTCGTGCGTAGAGAACGACTTACTCAGAGCATCATCTGCTCCTCAATATCAAGGCTCATATTACACTAAAACAAATGTAAATTGGAGCTTATTATCGCCATTTTCTCAACTTTAATGTAATGTTTAAGAAACAGTGGGCGAGCAGTTTGTATTGTACGTCTTTAGCTGCTCTACGCGCTGCCTGATCCGTCTCTTACCTCCTGCACCACGCCTCTCCTCTCTTCTCTCTCGTGTGTTTAATCCAGATCCACGCGCTAAAAAGATCCATCACTAAAAAGCTGTTTAGTTGCCGTGCGTAAAGCAGAGTGAAACCACGCGGTGTTTAACAGGGAGAGAGACGTCCATTAGATGTGGCCGTTGCTACAGCAGGTGTGGCGGCGGACAGAGTATCGTAAAGCAGGGTGGTGTCGCAAAACCACAAGGCAGAGTTTCTTTGCGAAAAAGTTCTTTTTTATTCTTGTTTATAATCACTTAATATAAACTTAGAGGATGCATAGTGACAAGACAACACTAATACATTCTTGTGGCCTATTTAATGAAATATTTGCTTTAATAATTGATTAAATTAGGTTAGAAACGATAGAAACGATAGAAGAGAAATGGCACGATAGACACTTTTCTATCGTCCCCACGATATGTATCGTCATATCGTCCAGCACTAGCTGCAGCCGATGTTTAGGACGATCAATCATATGTGAGAAAAGCCTTTTCAAAGTTCCCTTTGAGAAGAATTCTATGGTGAATGTTGTGGTAGTAATCAGTGGTATAAGCTACTATTCATGGTCAGTGTTTGTACGAAGCATACAGGACTTTTGAGGGGTGTGTTATCAGATATTGCGCTATTGTCCCTGTAGAGACATTTGTCCTCTGCATTTGACCCATCCTTTGATGCTGCTGGGGCAACCCATCGATGTGGAGCCAGGCTGAATCAGTCAGAATCACCTGCGTAGAGGATTCACCTATTGTACATGTTTTTAGGGGAAAGTCGAGCATGCGGAGTAAAACTACGCAGACACGGGAGAACATGCAAAGGAGCAAAAATGAATTCCGCCACACATTACATGTTTTGCTCCCTTTCTCACAAGTGTTACGTGATGTTGCTGTGACCCGTCTAGTCAGCTGATTTAAGGCGAGACACTGCAGGTGAACAGGGAAAAGAAATAAATGTAGAGATATCAATTTGTACATGAAAATGGCCAAAATTGCCTATATTTTGGGCAACGAAATAAAAATAATGGATTGAGCCAGATTAAAATGTATGGTTTCATTTTATTGACATATTAGTAACTACATTTTTTTCAGAGGGGATTTTGGATATATTGTTTAGTTTTTCAATAAACTAATCATAAGTGGAAAAAATCTGTAAAAACTCAAATTCAAAATCAATACTTTCACCTGCCGTGTCTCGCCTTAAACTGTTTTTTTTTTACATAGTCTTCCTGCTTGGAGCCGAACACCGAACAGAACACAGGCACATGAGCCACCGGGCGACAAGCAGAACAAGAACAGCTAAGCACCTGGGACACAGTTCTGAAGACCTGCAGAGCCTAAATGGACCACACAACTGGAGTATTAGCCCGAGTTTCAGCCTTATTTCCCTCTTCCCCAGGTTCGTCGAGGCACTGTGTTACTATCTTTAAGCTCTCCAAAACCTCAAATCCAAATCTCTCACCGCCGCCTCGCTACGAAATGAACCCAGACTTCTCCTGCGCTGTCTTTGCAACCAGGATTTATTTATTTATTTATTTTATTTGGGTGCCATGCCATGGGTCCGACGTCTCATTATTCCGAAAATGTCCCATTGAGCAGAGGTGCCATTAGCCCAAAAGCTCTCTAACCCAGTTGTGTTGTGGATTAGAGAGCCATATACAACCACTGGCCCTAACCTGAAGGTCAGTGGACTCTTGCCTGAACCTAATTTTATTTTCAACCCCTACTCAATGGGACAATTTCGGAATAATGAGACGTCAGACTAATGGGTTGTCGGACTAATGGGCCGACCCCGTTTATTTGTGCCCCTCTCAATGCTACTGGTTTTGCATTGGTTGCTATAGGGGCCACGTTTTTATACTATAGACCAGTGGTTCTCAAAGTCCCAAAGTTTGCGAACCACTGATATGGACCATTCAAAGCCGCGTTGAAGCATACCATCTCCCTTTAAAAGCTTCATTTTGTGTGTGATTTTTCTCCAGCGCTTTGCAAACCGATCAGTCATCCCGTCGCCATATGCCGCGGCTAACCCCCGGTGACTTGTTGATTAATGCGAGACGAGATTTGATTGAACGTCCGCGGTGCCATCTCGGGTTATGTCTTTCATACGCTCCCGCTGCCCCGATCGCTCAATCTTCTCGTCTTCTTCCTCTTCGGACCGCGCTCCTCTAGAGTCCGGTCACGCCCCGGCGGTCTTAACCCACCGCGCCGTCGTAACCGGGCAATCGTGGCTCTGTGTTTAACATTCCTGCGTCGATCGATGTACAGCTCGCTCAGGACTGCGAGTGAGTGCGAGCTGCTGGCTGCCTGCGGTTGGCTCGATGCACGGCGACCCCCCCTCGCTCCCCGCGCACAGCATTTTATTTATTTATATAGCCAATATTATGCAGTGAGCAATGCTGTCCGCTCAACTTAACTCGGATGTGAGCGCGTCACGGTTTGCTGTGCCGCGTATTATGGAATCTGGGCGCATTTAGTTGGCAAGAGCATATGCCGTCTATTGCCACAGCTGTAGACTGGGTATGGGGGGTTGGACTGTTCTGATGTGGTGCTATATATCACGTAAGATCAGCCAGTGAAATAATGTGTTTTAATTGGTATGTAACATATAGAGAAGCATGGGACTTGACTTGGACTTTGTGCTCAAGACGTGAACAATCTTTTCAGCAAAAAGAAACAACATGAAAGTGCAGCATGGATTCACGAGAGGTACAGATAGAACTGTGTAACACAGGTGCTCTTTGGGAAGGGGTTTCCTGTCGACTCAAACAATATATTGGGAATCGTCTCAAGTTGAAATGTCTCAAAAACAGCATCGCACACTCATAAGCCGATGTCCAAATTTTAATGATAGTAATTATGTTTCGGCGTTAGCCTTCATCAGATCTTTCTATTTTCTTCTTTGAACCAAAGTGCTGAAAGGCTAATGCCGAAACATAATTACTATCATTAAAATTTGGACATTGGCTTATGAGTGTGCGATGTTGTTTTATGATTTATGAAGATTTCCCCCAACATCTGCACCTCGGAGACTGCTTCTGGTGTGTGTTGCTTCTCTTTTCTCAAGTTGAAATGTCTCAACATGTCTCAGCGTATTTGAACTGAAGGCCATGTGATAAAGGCTTTTTATGTTTCCATAATGGACAGAGTGATTTTGGTTGGACTTATCTGCCGTTACTTGTAATATTATATTGACGTTTCAAGATGACAATCACCTACATATTTGGACTTTTTGGATCTATTGGGGCTTGAATTGGACTTCGCCTTAGAGACTTAATCTCTGGAAGACATTACATGTCAAAATTGAGTAGAAAAATAGATTCTTGCAGACATAGCATTGTCGTCTTAAGACATCCCCACATGGGCTTTACCGGAAAACAGAGTTCAGAGGAGATCTCTCAGACTGAGAGTGATGCAATAAATTAAGGAGATTAAGAGATGTTGTAATTTATCTTTAAAGTCACACTGTATAACTTTTCACCCAATAAATAGAATGTAATACAAGTATTTATTTTACAACATTATACTTTTGTTGTTGAAAAATACCCCAAAAATGACCGATGGTGTGTGTTTGCTGTGAGCGGCTCAGCTCTCCTCAGACCTGACGTCTCCAGCTCGTCTCCATGGAGAAGTTGACTAAAGGCAGCTGTGGTACACCTTTCACTTTACACACACAGCACATGAAATATTCATTAGCACTTTGATTATGCACACTGCAATTGAATCACGCTAATTTGCACATATAAAACTATTGCACCCCGTTGTCTGTTTTTCAATTATTGTGTAAAACATTGATTTGTTTCCCTGTAGCTTCGGTGATGGCGGCCGGTCCCGCGGAGGCAACATGACAAGTACAATTGGGCGTTGTGCAACTAATGTATTATGTGCCGTTTTTAAAATGAGTTGTTGTTTTTAGGTGTGCATGCGGTGAATGTTTGAAGTGTTGGTGGTGTAAAAGGGTGTGCTAAACATACGTTCTCCTATGGTGTCCAGGGTGGCCTAAAGAGGAGGAACAAGCTCGGGGGTGGCTGCGTGGTTTTAACTGGGTTCACATGATTTAGTTTAATTCCGTTTGGTGGTTTTGTTTTGGGAGTTGTCATAGCAGGGGTTCTTTTCTTTAGGGGTTCTTTTTCTTTCTTTCTTTTCTTTCTTTGGAGCTTTTATGGGTTTCCCCATTTGAGTGGGACTGTCTTTAAGGCGCCTTATACCACCATTCACTGTTCTGCTGCTGGGGAAGCCACAACCTTTTTGCACTTTTGTGTACACTACTGTTCCACAGTTTGGGGTCACCAGGCCAGATCTAGAGCTTCTCTAATCAGCACAACACTTTTCAGCAGTGCTAGCGTAATTGCACGAGGGTTTTCTAATCATCAATAACCCTCGAACACGATTAGTCAACACAATGTACCATTAGAACCTCTGCACACCTCTGAAGGTATTCCATTAAAATCACCCGTTTCCAGCCAGAATAGGCATTCACAACATTAACAATGTCTACACTGCATTTTAGGGGCGCCAGAAGTGGGGGTGCGGCAGGTGCCCCTGGCACCCCCTGGTGGCGAAGCTTGAGAAATAGCAATGACAATAAAATGATACCTTATGAATATATCTGGTAGCTGTTTCATTCTGTTCCACAACATTGTAAGCCTAAAGCCTTGTTTGGGTGAAGGATGCATATTGCATATTGCATAATGTGCTCGCTGTAACTGCGACCCATGTGCGCTCTCCCCCTCCCTCGCTCTGCATGAACCTCGCTTGCCCACTTTTGCGTCTCAAAGTGCCCCCAGTGAAGTCTTCGGGATGATAAAAGGTGTGTGGTATTTATGAACACTTGCCGTTGTGTCCCATTGGTCAGTGACTGTATAAAAGCTTTCTGTGGCCTGTTGTTTTTGTACAACAGATCAAATGCTAACTTTAGCTTGACTTATAGCGCTGATGCTCCAGACTAAACTGCTGCATTAGATGTCTGCAGAATACAGAGCCTGCTCTGCCTTGTGTTACATAATATCTATAGAATTCTATAACCCCCGCACCACCTTCCGAAAACGTCTTCCGGCGCACCTGCATTTCTGTGCCTAAGGACATTTTAAGTGACCCCAAAACTTTTGAGCGTTAGTGTATGTTTTGTACAAGAAGAAATAAAATATTCCAAAATGTATTGCAGTGTGCCTTTAAATCCAAAAGAGTATCCTCTCGAGACTGCTGTAACTCTCTCAACTGGTCAGTCTCCCCTTTGAGCTGATCATTTTCCAAATATAGGTCCACGTTTTTCTTGACTTCCTCCTTGCAAAAAGTACTGATCTCAACAAACCTTGGACAACACTGTAACATGGATGAAAAGCTCTAAAAAAAAGATGATTTTCGAGACTCTGCATGTAGAACGTCCGTCGATGCAAAACATGAGACGACTGGCGGGATGCCATATTGTGTCACTTCCTGTATGCGGCTTTGGCAACGACGAGAGGAGGGGATGATGATGATGATGACACCGGGAAAGGGAGGGCTGTCACGTCCCACGCTTAATTAAACCTCCAACACACAAACACACACACACACACACACACACGCTGCCTCCTGACCTGTGCCCAACAGCAGAAGGCAGCGGAGTGGAGTGCAAGGACATCACGGAGATTGGGTATGCGTGCATAATAATGGTTCTCCCTCGGTGCGCCCGTGTCCCGGTGTACATTGGCGAACAGTAGCAATCGAGGAATGTCCCAGACGAACGAATGAATGAAGTGTCATGGTGCGACAAAAAAGAAAAGAAAATCAATGGGCTGAAGTGATTTAGTGAGGGGGGTGAGGTATTTCATTATTGGGAAAATGGCCAGTGCTGGAGGTCATACTCTCAAGGTAATAGTGTTGGTTACGAGAATGGCTTTAATTTGCAGCGACTAGAAGAGGCATTAGACACAAGTATCGAGGTACTGTGCAAATAACATTAGCCCAGTGACGAGGCATTTGCTGCTGACTGGATCGAGTGCGCCTCGTTTTAGCCAATCACAGCCAAGTCTCAGAAATGACAAACTGCCACGAGACAAATGCATTCAAATATCTCGTTTTGACGAATACTATTTATGCTTTGATTTTTCACACTGTGGTTATTGTTGATATTTGTAGCTAGTTTTCTCCCATAACATTATAGTTTTATTGTCGGAGCATAAAAAACAAAACTCCCCCTTTATGATGCTTATGATACTTTAGTAGCTCCTACAGACTCCGCACTTTACAGTCTTGGACTTAACAATATTTTGAAGGGTGTTTTTTTTCAGAGGGATTTTTTAAAAATATCTAATTCCTGCCTGATTTATTAAGCATCAAACCCAAAAAAACAAGCCTAATTTTTTGCAGAAATGTTTCCACTTATGAGCTTGTTAAAAAACTAAACAACACCTAAAATCCCCTCTGAAAAACATCATTGTAACTAATATATCAATTAAATAAAACCATAAATTCTAACCAGGCTCTAGCCATTACTTAGATTTTGGCTATTTTTATTCATAGAACACCTTATTCTTTTGTGAAAACATAAAATTACAGAAAACTTGCAATACATTTTTTCCTCATATTTCTGTCAGTAATCTTGAGCAAAAGTTTCTAATTGATATCTCTAAGGTATTATTTTGTTCCAATTCACCTGCGGCTTCTCGCCTTAAAGAATGCTGGGAAGCTTGCGTTTCTTCCAATGGGCGAGGAACGCGCTTCTCTATGGTCCCCATGGCGGGAGCTACCATTGCTGTAATACCACCCCCTGGTGGCCAGGGGCGACTCCAAAACGCACTTGGTAAACAGGATTCTAATGGGACTTCAGACCGCCCTAGAACGGCTTAAAGCCTGTTCAAAGAGTGACATTTTCTGTTTTGGCCCAAACATGTTTCTAGCTCTCACAGTCCCTCCTGTGTATTCAAATTGTTCAAATAATGTAATTGCATGCACATTTCACACCCATATACAGCACTGAGTGGTGACAAAGTGAAGCAGGGGCGGGGCCACCCCCAAGAGAAATTACACTCATTTAGATTAGACTTCTATCATCCATTGCTCAATAAAACTTTAGATGAAGACAATACAACAAGGTCTGTGTTTTGCTGTGTTTACAACATACTCTGAGGTGGCAAAATAAATGTATTCTACAACACCAAAAATCAGGTACCCAGGCTTTAAAAGCCTGGCTCCAAAGAGTTTCATTTTTTCTAAAAAAAATGCTATGACCCATGTAACAACGCTGGGGTAGGTGAAATATTTTTAACCACGCTGGTTTTTGTACATCAGCCTGAAATAGTGCAAGCCTTTCAGTGCATTGACTGGCTCCAGAGCCTGTCAATCAAGCTCTGGAGCTCTGTGGAGGCTCCGCCCGGCCCGCGAGAGCAAGGCTTCCTGCCTTTTCGCCCTTTTAAGGAGGAGACAGAGCGGCCATGTAAGTTCACAGATGATCAGGACCTTTGCTATGGATGGGGCTGAATAGGTTATCATCTATCTCTAATTATCATATGGTTTCTTCCCACGCCATCTTCTTGTTAAAAAGTATCAATAAAACCTCTTGTTGTTGCTGTAAAACCCGCCTTCTGACGGCAGTACTGCCTCATGATTGGCCAGAACCATCAGTCGTGCGGACTCTAACAAATCAGCGCGGGCTGCACAAGATGAACTCACAAATGCCACTCCATGTTACTATGTGTGATCCAAGGAGCTCAGCACGCCCAAAACGATGGGTCATATTACATTACTAAAAGTAAACTAATAATCTATGTGCACCCTCATTAGTGTTGCTGTTTCAAACATCTATTACAATCTGTTAAAGTGGGCAGTTAGTGTGAGAAAATAATGTCAAATTATGATAAAATCATTAAATTAAAAACACTGAACAAAGTAATAGTCTCCCAGTCCCAAGCTCAGGTGACCCAGCTGTTGTTAGTTTGCAGTCATACTGTATATAAGCTCAGAAAGTACTGTCCATGCATGCAAAGCACATTTCAGCAAAAATACTGTCATGAAGTGAAGGTAATGACCCCAAATGCACACAGCTCGAAGTAGGAACATAAATTTAATGGTTGCTCCAAGTAGCTTCAAACATAGACTAATACAGGGACTAAGGAACAGGCAAAATACTTAACTAGGACGCGACGAGAGACAGGCTAACACACGACAATGCACCGACGAAGGACAAGGGAAAACACAGAGGTATAAATACGCACACAAAGGAAACGGGGAACAGGTGAAACACATTAGGGAGGGACAGGTACAGTAATCAAGGGGAGGAAGACAAAGCAAAATGACACAGACACAGACCAAGAATGTCAAAGTAAAACACACAAAACAGGGACACGAGACAAGACAGGGGCAAACCAGACAGAAACCCTAATAAAACCAAATAAACTAAACCCACACCATGACAAATACAAACAAAATATGTATTAATTCTGAAACATGGGCAGTGAAGTAGCTTTAAAACAGCTCAAAATAATAACTGCCAGTTATCAACCCATATTTATGACTGACTGATCTGAGTGCATATACTTTACAGGTGACCTATCATGAAAAATTGCCATCAACATAAAGAAAAAGAAAGAGCATGTTATGATGTCCCCTCATCAAAAACATACCTGGAGTATTTTGCTTCATTCATGCAGTTTTGGCTAATCCTGTTCACTTTGGTCGTTTCTTCTTCTACTGCAGAAGCGCTCTGATCTGAATTTCCTGTGTGTCCTCACATTTGAAGCCAATAAAACATCATCAGAGCCATTCTGCACTCACACTGCAATTATCACAGCGCCATCGATTTGCAGCAAAAGAGATTTTAAAATGTATAATACTGGAGTCATCGCTCAGATAACCTTTTCCTGTCGATCACAGACACATACAAAAGTCTCTTAATAACGCTTTGCATTTTCAACATCCTCCAGTCCATCGCCCAACCAAAAGCTTTCATACACCAGGTGGGTGTAATGATTGGTTTGAGGTCCGTGTATCGGTCTCAGCGTGGGTCAGTTGCTTTCTCTGTGACGCAAATGTAACCAGTTAATGACGCTGGCCAACAGGTGGAGGAACCCTGAGTCTGCAAGGAGGAGAATTCAACTAGCATCGGACACTGAATAGGAATTTTCTAGCATAAATGTGCAGAGTCAGGACTAAACACGGTGAGGCTTCCATTCTGGAGCAGCCTTCCTGCTTCTTCCTTTAATTTTATGATATTTATTCTATGTTTTATCAATTTTATTATTTATTTTATGTATTTATTTATTTGAGCAATGTTTTACAGTGCGTTATTATATACAATAATTATTTACATCATTTCATTTACATTATCAAAAAATACAAATAAAGAAAATAACTCAAAAGGAGTAGGCAGAAGCAAGAAAGCTTATAAGTGCCTATACCCCAATTTCAAAACACAACACAATACAATACAATACAAATAGAAAAGTTTGTGATTTCTGAGTGTATTTACTTAGTTTTATAACCTTCTCTTATTTTTTTTATCATTGCTTATATTACCATTCTGGTCACCATTCTATTGATTTACTTATTGTTTAAATAGTCATAGTGTTTAATTGCCTTCTTACTGTAGTGTCATTTCATTCAACCTACTTTTAACTCGGGCTGGGCACCATTAACCTGTTACCTGATCAGGCGGTTAGGGTTAGTTAACCCTAATCAGGATATAATTAGGATTAAGAACGGCAAATGTAACGCAAGTATACAGATCTCACACATATTTTTAGAAACTAGAAGGTCTTGGCTTTCAAATTCAGTATCACACTGGCATATAGGCTGTAACCGCTCCAGTCAATACACTTTGAGATTTGGATGTAAATAATTGTTAACCCTAATCCCTAACCCTACGGTGGCAGTTAAGTGGTAAAACAGCACCGACCAAAAAGCTCCGGTAAGGGGCAAAAAAATAAAATAATAATAAAACCAAAATAACTAAATTCTTTGGTGCCAACTTTCAGTACTTAACTCTCCAGACGTCAATAATATATGACTCGCAGTGAGTCTAAAAGGCAACATGAACGGGAGCAGATGATGAGCCGCTTCAGCGCAAATGGAGGCTGTTTCTTAAAGCGAAGCAAATCTATAACTTACTAAAACGTTTGTAATTATTAGCAACAGGTCTGAGCCAGGACTAAACCAGGACTTAGACTACACCGGTTGTAAACCCAGGACTAAACTAAAGTCGGTTATAACCCAGGACTAAACCAGGACTGAATTTGACACTTGAGTTTCTAGGCAAATTGAAAAGCGTAACGTAGCAGTGACAAAAACAAAGACTCTTTACCTTTAGACAGACCGAGGCTGAGGGGAATATCAAAGATTGTTTGTGAAAAAGTGAGCGCTCACTCTGTATTAGACATTTTTGGTACAGTTTCGGTAAATTATTAGTGACAGAGTGAGCGCTCACACTGGACGAGTTCATTTGTACCTGTCTGGTCTCCACATGTGCCTTCAGTCACATAAACACAGCACAGACGGCGTTAGCATTTAGCCTCTCTCTTCTCTATAGCTCCAAACGAGGTGAAGATAGAAGCTACCAAACTCTTCCACGTTTTCCCTATTTAAATATGGTACGTGAAGTGTTATATTATAAGGCACAGTAAAGTGAAGATATCACTGCGCGGATGCCGAATTACTCCTGGTATTATTACGCCTTACAATATAGTTCCCCTTTTTATCCGCTTAGAAAATCCACATTGTTTCATTTTGTGTAATTATACTTTATAGTGTAACACTTTACGTAACCATATTTAAATAGAGAAAACGTGGAAGAGTTTGGTAGCTTCTATCTTCACCTCGTTTGGAGCTATAGAGGAGAAGAGAGAGGCTAAATGCTAACGCCGTCTGTGCTGTGTTTACGATACGGAAGGCACACGTGAAGACCAGACTGGTACAAATGAACTCGTCTAAGCTAAGGTAAGAACATATCTCAGTATGTAAAAACGGTGGCCTATTCCTTTAAGTGGAAATTCTGCCCAAAACAGAGTTTTGGAAAGAGTTGCTTTCTGTGCTGTTTTATTGAAATGCAATTCATTCAAAAGATTTTTTATTGTCAATTAATTTGACCTTGTTGTGGAGCGGGGAGTGGGGAGTAAGGGGCGGAAGCACAGGGAGGGCAATGTCGGGGTGGGCACTTATAAGCTTCTGCTTCGGCCCACTCCTTTTGAGCAGAATTTTAACTGCTCAAATAAATAAATAAACTAAACTAAACTAAGGGAGGGAGTTCAGCTTCCTGATGGCCTGGTGGTACACTCTGACACTCTGAATGATACTTTTTTATACCCATGTTATTTTAATTGAATTAAATTTGAATTGTATTAAAATAACATAGGTATGGAAAAAAGTACTGTTAAGGCAGCGGTACCGAAAAGCAGGTATTGTTTAAGAAGTGGTATGGAAAATAAACAGTACCCAGCCAGCCCTACTTTTAACACATCCCTTCTTGATTTGCAAAGCACTTAGAATTCACTCTCTCTTCATGACGTCTCCTTCAATAAACCATTTAATGCACCTCGTGTGTTTCTGAGCGGCGCCCGTTTGTTGACATGTTATGCTCATTAAATTCCCACAGCCTTGGTTCAATATGGCACGGCTGTCCTTTAGGAAGGCATCTGTAATCAACGTAACAATGGCCCACGCATATCAACAACGGATCAATGGTACCTGTTAGATTATAGATTCTTAATTCTATTGCGTGCCTGAACTGCCTCTTTTTTGAGTTTACAAGTGCAATACCTACAGGAATATACAGTTGTGCCGATACGTTTACACACCCTGGTGGATTTCTTGATTTATTTATTTTTTGCCATTTCTCAAAGAATATGACTGAAAACACAACAACCTTTTTATTTTTACACATGGTTAGTGATGTTTTGAAGACAGTTATTGTGAAAAAAATGTGTTTACACTTTTCAAATCAGCGTAACAATAGAAAATACCAAAATGACCCTGTTCAAAAGTTTACACACCCCAGTGATTTTGGCCTGAAACGTGCACACGACTTACTGACACAAGTAAGGATTAAACAACGAGGAGCTGTGCATTAGACGGTTATAATGCACGACGCGGAGTCAAGAACACCACGACGCGCAGCGGAGCCGTCTAATGCACGGCTCCGAGTTGTTTAATCCGCTTATACCATGGTCCCACAAATGTAACATTTTATAACAAATGTTGTTTTCATTTACTAAACTCGCTAAATATGCCTACAACTACTAACTACAGGGACTATTTTATGTGGACTTTTAAGAGGCCACTGTCTGAACGCTCGTCTCAGAGCGAGCATTCTCTCGCTGCTGTGAGGATCTCCGTCAGGCTCAACGAAACAACATAAGCACACGCTGCATCGCCAGACTCACAACACAACAGGACTAACCTTGCACTTTTCCGTGGAAGTAAACACCGATATGCGGCACTCCTGGGCAGGAGTTATTTCACTTTTACGCTGTTTTAACCTAAAGCTAGTTAGCTAGCTAGCAACATGTAGCTCAACTGAAACAGATGCAGTGGAGTCATTGAAGTGAGTGGAGTCGCTTACACCTTGGCCCACGAACTGAAACATTTATGTTTGACTTTACTAATCCAGCCAAATATGCTTAAGTGCTGGGATCATTTTATATACGTCTGAAAATAATGAATAGTGCCTTAACCGTTTTCAGTAGAAATGGAAAGCTCATATTTTATTAACAGAAGCCTAACCTAGCTGCTGGCTCTCCTCTACTCCCCATTCATCAAAAGTTTTGTTTTGGCCACAACATCCATCTCATTGGTTCATGTCAGTCACTAATTAAGCGTCTGATTCAGCTGTGTGCGTGTGTATAAAAGGTCAGTGAGTTTTTAGGCTCCTGACAGACCTTTGCCTTTTCAATCCAGAGCTGCACTGATGTTTCCAGTTTCTGGGCCAGATCTTGTGCCTGGCCCAGTCCGTGCGCAACTCTAAACGCAACATGGTACACGCGCGATCTTGCCTGTGGCGCAGGTTTTCTCCACTAGGGAGAGGGCGTTATTTTAAAAAACAGGCCGACTGAGGCGTGGGTCATTACAAGCAGCACTCAGAGCGCTGCTCCTCTGTGGCAACCTTCACATTATGTTCCTCTTTACAACGCGCTGCCTTGTATTCTTCCTTAGAATCGATGTCAAATTGAAAACAAAAGCAAAATGACCTTGAAAAGTCTGCTTGAGCGTACGCACGGGCTTACTTTAGTACAGTAGATCAACGTGCACACCCCTAACACCAAAACAACACAGTTTTACATAAACACATGCCTTCAAGTGCCACAACACCACGTGTTTTAAGGTGACGTTTCCATGGTGTGTCAGTGTTTACCTCCTGATGAATGAAGAGCATCAGCAGTGGTCGGTTGTAATAAGCCTCATGTTTCCTTTTACATTATTGCTCCTTGTGTCGGCTACAGCTCAGTCCAAAAGAAAGAAGCGCATTTCACAAACTTTTTTTCTTTTCTTTTTTTCCAATTCAGCCGCTCCAAGAATCCTGCAGCTGTGGCTCAAATGTTCCAATAAGCTACACTTTCCTTTCAACTACTGCATAACTCTGCAACTCTTCCACAGCCAGTATGACAGTTTCTGAAATCCTTTACATTTGGTAACTTTGTGCATTCGACCGGTGTCCAACACCGAGGCTGCTGCCTTTCTTTCCCCGCCCGCTCATCTTGGATCTGCAGCGAGTAGCCGCACGCAGCGGAGGGACAGTTTTATTTCTTTCATCTTTATTAACATTGCGCGCTGCATGTGCATGTTATTAAGCATTTACAGGACAAACTACACCCCCACCGCCTCCCGCAGTAGGAGTCTGGGGAAAGCATGGGGAGGGGGCGAGTCTGTCCACCCCCTGTCCTGCCCACTTTTTGTGCCAGGTATGACACTGAAGATTGCCAGGAGCGCCACCCGTCTTTGCACTCGTCTGCTCTACAGCCTGCGCTATGAACCACAAGATCTGACCCTCTGAGTCATGGGGAAACAAAAGATTATCACAGGATTCACCAGAAAAGGTGACTGAACCTTTATAAACAGGAAAGGGTTATAAAAAGATACGCAAATGCCACAAAGCATCTCACTGACAGTATGCCAAACAGCACAGAGACAAACCTCAACATTTCTGAAACAAAATCATTTAGAATAAAGAGACCAACATTGAACTTTTTAGCCATAACCATACAGTAAACGTTACATTTGAAGAGTCAACAAGGCCTAGGATGAATTCCTACTGTGAAATATGGAGTGGTTCGCTGATGTTTTGGGATGTGTGGGTTACCAAGGCACCGGAAACCTGGTCAAAACTGATGGCAGGATGAATGCAGCAGCTTATCAAAAATATTGGAGGAGGATTTTGCACTCATCAGCCCGAAAGCTGTGCATGGGTTGTAGTTGGACGTTCCAACTAGGGGTGGGCCATATCGTATCGCATATCGTTATCGTGATATGCGTTTTGATATCGTTGTCATTATTGATATCGTTGTGGACACGATATAATTTATGTTACGCTCAGCTCCATCAGAGCAGCATAAACACTGACTGTAGAACACGGGAGCAGGTGCTTAAACAGTGAAATGAAATGAAGGATGTAAACTGCTTGAGTAGATCATATTTGTGAGAATTAGTATACTGTTAAAAAAAAAAAAAAGAATAAAATATCACTGAATTAATCTTCCCAATAGACGTAAGGCTGGATTTTGAAGTAATTTGTCCATTGTCAGTTATATCGTCAAATATATCGTTATCGTGATATTTCTTTTTTTATATCGTGATATAGATTTTAGGCCATATCGCCCTGCCCTAGTTCCAACAGGACAATGATCCAAAACACAAGGCCAAGTCGACCTGCCACTGGCTCCAGCAGAATAAAGTGAAGGTTCTGGAGTGGCCATCTCAGTCTCCTGACTTCAATATCATTGAGCCACTGTGGGAAAGCCACCCACAAACAAAAGTCAAAATTGCCATGAAGAGGCGGTCTCTGAAGTTTGGGGGTGACATGCGGGGGGTGAGTGTGTGGGCCTTTGCATTGGCACAATCACAGCAGACTGATTACGTGGGAGGGACTTGGTTATAAACCACAGGTACAGGGGCAGGACAATGGGCAGCACCTGATGACGATGTGTGGAGCTGGTGCGGCTTATGACGTTCTGTGGAGGCCGTGGACACGTCTCCAGCCAATCAGGAAATTCTAATTTAGTAGCAGAGTTTACCTGAAGGGGGCGCAACCCATTCATTTTCAGGCCAAAGTTAGGATTTAACACATGTTTGTGCTATAATGTCAGAATAATGTCAGGACCAGTGGACAACACTATGAGACACCCATTGAGACAGTTTATCAGTGAAAAAAAACTTGATTTGGTGTTTAGTTGCTCTTTAAATTATATTCAAAACCTTCTCCACAACGACCACAAAAGACTCCAAGCTGTCACTGATGCTAAGGGGACAATATTAGAAACTGGGGTGTGTACACTTTTCAACAACAAAAACAAAAAAATCATATCAAATCATCCTCCAGGGTGTGTAAACTTATTGGCACAACTGTATGCAAGTGAGCCGAGTTTTCAGAGCAAATGGTCAAATTAGCGAATCGCAAAGGCATTAGAACAATCCTGTATGACATCCTCTGCAGAGAACGCAATGTCCTAGCATCGCTTGATTAGGTTTTTGCTATTTCATGATTCTTTCACCCAAGTTGTCTTTTAAACTAAACCACATCAGAATGAAGAGTGGTGACAGAGTTTTGGTGAACCTTTCAAGAGTAGAACGAAGAATGGATTCAGTAAAACTCCAAATAAATTATAGAGGGAAACGTAACTGTAAAAAGCAGATGGCTTCTACAAATGTGATAATGCTCCTAAACACACTTCAGAGTCCACGATGGGCAGGTGCAGTCTGAAGGTTTTGCCGTGGCCTTCACAGTCTCCTGGCCTTAAACATCATTGAAGATCTGTGGATAAACCTCAAAGACCAGAAAGTCTTTCAGAACTGGGTAACTTCAGAACTGGCAGGATGGGTTGGACGTCCATAGAGCAGTTCGTGACAGACAGCCCAGAAATCTCTTAGCTCTGGAAGACTTTTGTAAGGAAGAATGGGCCAAAAAAAATCACTCAAACAAGAACTGAAAGACTCTTTGCTGCCTAGAAAAGCGTTTTAAAGATCCGATACTTGCCATATGGAGGGACTAAATGTATAGCTTTTGTCGGGTGCACACACTTTGTTTTTTTTACTTTTATGTTATTTTGAACATGTAAAAGAGAACACGTGAATTTAAAAGACATAGCTAACACAACTGCGCCACGGGTCGTCTCATGATCGGAAGGTTGGGGGTTTACATCCCGCCTCTTGAAGGTGCACACTGTCGTTGTGTCCTTGGGCAAGACACGTCACCCACCTCGCCTCCAGTGTCTGTGCACATTGGTGTATGAATGAGAGTGTGAATGGGTGACTGGTTCCTTGATGTAAAGCGCTTGAGTGCCTAATGTACAGTGAGGAAAATAAGTATTTGAACACCCTGCTATTTTGCAAGTTCTCCCACTTAGAAATCATGGAGGGGTCTGAAATTGTCATCGTAGGTAAGAACACCATCCCTACTGTGAAGCATGGGGGTGGTAGCATCATGCTTTGGGGGTGTTTTTCTGCACATGGGACAGGGCGACTGCACTGTATTAAGGAGAGGATGACCGGGGCCATGTATTGCGAGATTTTGGGGAACAACCTCCTTCCCTCAGTTAGAGCATTGAAGATGGGTCGAGGCTGGGTCTTCCAACATGACAATGACCCGAAGCACACAGCCAGGATAACCAAGGAGTGGCTCTGTAAGAAGCATATCAAGGTTCTGGCGTGGCCTAGCCAGTCTCCAGACTTAAACCCAATAGAGAATCTTTGGAGGGAGCTCAAACTCTGTGTTTCTCAGCGACAGCCCAGAAACCTGACTGATCTAGAGAAGATCTGTGTGGAGGAGTGGGCCAAAATCCCTCCTGCAGTGTGTGCAAACCTGGTGAAAAACTACAGGAAACGTTTGACCTCTGTAATTGCAAACAAAGGCTACTGTACCAAATATTAACATTGATTTTCTCAGGTGTTCAAATACTTATTTGCAGCTGTATCATACAAATAAATAGTTAAAAAATCATACATTGTGATTTCTGGATTTTTTTTTTTAGATTATGTCTCTCACAGTGGACATGCACCTACGATGACAATTTCAGACCCCTCCATGATTTCTAAGTGGGAGAACTTGCAAATAGCAGGGTGTTCAAATACTTATTTTCCTCACTGTAGGTGGAAAAGCGCTATTTAAGTTGAGTCCATTTACCATTTACCAAAGCTGAGAGCAGCTTTAATTTACCATTTGATGTTGCATGTTTTACAAATCTGATATGTAAATGAGACAATGCCGCGTGAGTTAAAAATGTATAAATGACTCTGCTGCTGGTGTACGTTTGCCCGTGCTACTTGCTTTGCACATGAGCAAATGCTAAAGCTGCTGCTTCTCCTCCGCACTACAGCCTCATGTACTTTTCAGCATGTAGGCTAAATTCTTTTTCAGCTCTCACCGGACAAACTACACATTGTATTTATCCCACTGTGAGTTAACACTGTCTATGTCCCGAAAGAAAGAGAATATACCAATGGTCCGCTCTGGCATTGGTATCAAAGAGCACTGGGCTCTCCACGAGGCAGAAACATTTAGAATCATAAGTCTGGTACAGTTCGTGTGAGGGTCACTGCTCTACGTAACATCACCCCCTCTTAGCACCAAAGTCTTATCTACAGCCTGCCTTTAGTAACACAAGATACAGGGCCCTGGACTTGCAAATCCAGTTTGAAAAGAAGTGAAAGAGTCAGGAACTCTCTTGGAGTTCAAAAAACACATAACAGCTGCAATGTTAAAGAAGTATGAAAATTAGACTTGGACATGAATAATGTGAGATATTTGATTTGAACAAACAAACATGAATATGGTTTGTTTCTTTTTTGACCATTTGTAAACATTTTAGGAATATGACAGTTCCGTATTTTATTGTATATATTGTAAATAATTAAATATAGAATACAAAAACATCAGAAAATACTGTAAATATGTATATGACTGTAACCATATGTATGTATATATATATTTATATATGCACATCTTTTTAAAAGACAGCATGTAAAGTGTGAAAACAAAAGGGGCAGATATTATAAGACTTGTTCTTCTCCTCTGCTCCGTTTCATTCATGCTATGTTGGATTGGTGGTCTTGTGGTGATTGCATGATGTCACTTTTGAATGAAATAAATAAATAAAATGAAATGAAAAAAAAAAAATGAAATGAAATGAAAAGCAAACTCCGATGAGGCGGAACTATAACACAAACACATTGACTCATCAAATCAAACAACTCAATTCTGACATTGGCAGAATTTGATTTGATGTCTTCCCTAAAAACGCAGCTACACATTTTCGAATCACATCCCAAATAAACGACCTTGTAAGTATTTCCCTCAATCTCGTTCCCAATCAAATCAAATCACCGCGTTGAGTTAAATGAAGCCAAATGATTATGCTGGCTGTAATCGACTAGCTCCAGGCGCAGAACCGCTCGGCGCCTGTCTGTGTCAGCCTCGCTCTCCACACGTCTCTGAAGGCAGCTTTGATCGGAGAGACTTGTGCCCAATGACACGGGCCAACGGACTGGACACGGGTCAAGCGCACTGGGTTGTCTGCGACGGCGTGTCCCAGTGCTAGAGCTCAATGGTTTGGGTGGAAACGTCGGTTTGTGATGAGTTTTGGTTTGGATTAATGGGACATGAATGGATATTGTGGGCTTCTAAACCTGTTCATAATCCACAATTGGAAACTTAAAGGGATATTTCAGGATTTTTGACATAGGGCCTCATTTCCTAGTTATCCAGAGTGTTGTTGATGTCTGGAGATATTTTTTTCTTAAATTCATGCAGTTCTTATATTTGAAGAGTCTAGTTTCGCTAGGCTAGGCCAAGGCTAAAGCATTTCTATGGTATCAGTTAGCCTGCATTAAAAACAGTCTGACCCACTCCACAGTGCACCTGAGGTAAATCACTTATAACACCAGACTAACCATATAAATGTCTGTGTTAATAGAATAATTATAACCATTTTACATTTAAAATAACTTATATTTGAGCAGCATCAGCTTCGTGGCTGTAAGCTAACGCAGCGGCGGAGTGATCTTCGAAAATATAGTCCCTCAAAATGGGGTAATTCAAGTGATACAAGGTCAGTTATATTTCAAACATTATTCTATGGACACAGACATTTATATGGTTAGTCTGGTGTTATAAGTGATTTACCTCAGGTGCACTGTGGAGTGGGTCAGACTGTTTTTAATGCAGGCTAACTGATACCATAGAAATGCTTTAGCCTTGGCCTAGCCTAGCGAAACTAGACTCTTCAAATATAAGAACTGCATGAATTCCAATGACAACACTCTGGATAACTAGGAAATGAGGCCCAATGTCAAAAATCCTGAAATATCCCTTTACGGCGAGACACTGCAGGTGAATGGGGAAAAAAAATAAATGTAGAGATATTAATTTTTGCTGAACAGCACTGATATACATATGAGAAAAAAATGTATTGCATTTTTTCTGTCATTTTATGTTTTCATATAAAAATAAGACATTTTGTACATGAAAATGGCCAAAATTGCCTATATTTTGAGCAACGAAATAAAAATAATGGATTGAGCCAGATTAAAATTTATGGTTTCATTTTATTGACACATTAGTAAGTAAGATTTTTTGAGGGGATTTTGGATATATTGTTTAGTTTTTCAATAAACTAATCATAAGTGGAAAAAATCTATAAAAACAAAAAAATATTTGGGTTCAAAGCTGAATAAATCAGGCTAGGAATTAGATGAAAAAACCTTCAAAATATTGAACTGTTTGGAGTCTGTGTGAGCGACTATAAGGGCTCACCCGCTGCCCGAGTGGGGCCTTCTCTCATTCAGAGAAAACAAGCCCTTCTTTGGCTCTTCCGCACCAGGCGTCTTGTAGGAGGAAAAAGACCATATTTGGGTGATAGCGTCATCACGGGGACCCTTCACAGGACACGTGGATGTCAAATCTGTCAATATTTGTGAATGAATACCCGCGGGACGCGCCGCAGCTGCTACTTCCGGGTTACCTCTGCGTCACAGGCGACAAATCATCATAAAATAAGCATCATGCTGGGTGAGTTTTGTCTTTTTTATTCTCTGACATGAAAACTAAGATGTAAAGTGAGGGAAATAGATAAAAATCTCCACTTCGACCACTGCGTGAAAAATCAATAGGTGAAAGTATTGATTTTTTCATGTTAGTAGAAAAATAACAAAACTTACCCTGTATGATGTTTATTTTATGATTCTTTATGGTTTTTGCCGCGAGTGAGGCAGCGATAACCTGGAAGTAGCAACTCCGCCATGACGAAAAGCCGTCTTTCCCGCGGGTATTCATTCATAAATATTGACAGATTTTACATCCACGTGTCCTGTGAAGGGTCCCCGTGATGACGCTTTCACCCAAATATGGTATTTTTCCTCCTACAAGACGCCTGGTGCAGAAGAGCCAAAGAAGGTTCCGCGCACTCGCTACAAAACTTCAGGGCTTGTTTTCTCTGAATGAGAGAAGGTCCCACTCGGGCAGCGGGTGAGCCCTTATAGTCGCTCACACAGACTCCAAACTTTTTAGCCTGATTTATTCAGCTTTGAACCCAAAAAAACAGGCAGAATTTGAGTTTTTATAGATTTTTTCACTTATGATTAGTTAATTGAAAAACTAAACAATATATCCAAAATCCCCTCTGAGTTACTAATATGTCAATAAAATAAAACCATACATTTTAATCTGGCTCAATCCATTATTTAGATTTCGTTGCCCAAAATATCGGCAATTATGGCCATTTTCATGCACAAAATGCCTTATTTTGTAATGTTCAGCAAAAGTTTCAAATCGATATATCTACATCTATTTCTTTTTTCCCTATTCACCTTCAGTGTCTCGCCTTAAATTGACATATCGCGTATATGGGATTAAAACACATTCTTTTGGGGATATGTGCGCTTATATTTTATGTTTTAAAATGTGAAATAATGCCAATATTAGGATTAGACAGTGGCCTGGGCTGGTGAGGAGTTGGCCTGGAGCTCCCCCTGTAGGCAGCAGTATCAATCAATCAATGACATTGTATTTGTGTGGCGCCTTACAACAGCCAAAAGGTGCACAAAACATCCAAGAAACAACTATGAATAAAAACACAAATGTACATCAGCAGTCAAGTCAGTGGTGATGTGTTGAAAGCTTGTCTGAATAGATGTGTTTTCAACTGTGATTTAAAAACAAAGGCGTCTTTTAAGTGTTATTTCCGCTGATCACCAAAAACAGTTTAGCGCGGGGATGAGTGAGTAATGCCACACAGTGAAGAGATGAGAAAGGGAGCCATAAAAGTTCCAAAACTGGCGCATTTGCAGTTCTTTCATCCTCGTGTCCGGGATCAAGGTCTGTTTTTTACATCTGGTCACCCTAGCATAGCTGGAAGACTAACAGCTTTGGGCCTTGGATGGCAAATGACTGTCCACCAAACTTTCTATAGTTGGACTTGGGAGCAACCTAGTAAAACCTAACTTTCACCTTGATAAAACAGCGTGGTCAGTAACTCTGTGTGTCATGATCTGCTTTCGGTTGCCCTGTTTTGGTTTGTGTTCTTGTTTATGTCCTTAGTGTTTTATTTTGACATGTTATTTGGTCTCTGTGATTATCTGTTTGACTTCCCTCGTGTTGTTTGCCTGCCCCGCCCTAATGTACTTCACCTGTGCCACATTCCCTCATGTATTTCCATTGTTCTTTATCTTCATGTCCGAGCCCTGTCTGTGAGTTTTTGTTATTTGTTATTTCAGTTGTTCCTGGTTTTATTTTTGGTTTGTGTCAGCCCCTTGTTTGGATTTTGTCAGTTACCTTCATTAAATCAGTTTTGTTGCCGTCTGCATTTTGGGCCGTTTCTTTCCTTGTTTTACTTTAAAATGTGACGCTGCAGTGAACAGACTTTGAGCGATGTACTGCTCAAAACATATAAGCATGTCAATCAATGGTTTTGTATAGCCCAATATCACAACAGGAGTTGCCTCACATATCCATGGAAGTATAGATCAGATCTTCAACAGTAGAGGAAGAAAATAGGAAGTCAGTTTTTACATTACAACATGGTTTCAAAATATTTGCATCATGTACCTGCGTTAGATTAATGTCTGTGTGGAAAAGAATGCTCTCTTAGCATGAACCCCCTCTGCTGGCAGCAGGCGGAGCTGTCTGTCTAAAATCCCCACTTCCTCGTTCTATCTATTACCCAACAAAATACAGATCGGGGTGCTTTAGCAGTAGAAGACGAAGCAACCAATGGGAAAAGAACTACATGAGTGAAGCAAAATACGACTCCAGTGACGTTAAGATCTCAAAATAAAAGTCAATTTTGCAATATATGTCCCCTTTAAGTCATGGCTCAGTTCACAGTGCACATTTAACGTTAGCATTAGCATTTGACAGAAAACTGAAATATAACAAGAGTCACTTGCATTCTAGGAGATATTTCAGAGATCCAAATCCTGAGGCAACACCAGGCAAACAAATGACCCCAAACACACTTTCTAATAGACCTACATACCTATATCTGAACTACAGCTGCTCCCAGTTTCTCTCTGTCTCTCTCTCTTCCCTCTGACAGGTCGGAGGAGTCAGGGGAGGACAACTTTTGTTTAGACCTTTTTAAAAATATATATTTCATGTTGTGTATATACTATCAAGAATTGACAAAAGTGAATCTTTATCCCTACACTCTCTCTGGCACAATCTCTCTCACTCACTCTCTCCCTTCTTTTCCTCTCTCTCTCTCTCTCTCTCTCTCTCTCTCAAATACAGATCGGGGGTGCTTTAGCAGTAGAAGACGAAGCAACCAAAGGGGAAAGAACTACATGAGTGAAGCAAAATACGACTCCAGTGACGTTAAAATCTCAAAATTAAAATCTAAAATCTATGCACATTTAGAGTGTCATTTCCATTTATGGTGGAATCCCAAGTGATGGTGAGTGAAACAAATACAATCACAGCCAGACTTTCTTTTTGCTATTGCTAATTCCAAATGAAATGACCAAACCAGGACTAAAGAAAGTCTAAACCAGGACTGGACCGGACTGCAAGGCAACACAACTACTAAACCAGGACAATGCCAGCACTATTCCATCACTAAACCAGACTAAATGGGGACCAAGAGCAGGGACTGAACCAGGACTAAGCCAGGGCTATGTAAACTAAAAACAGACTAAATTTACCCAGGACTTCAAAATCAGATCTAACCCTGGAGTCCACCTAAAACATGATTTAGCCAGTTCAAAACACAGAGCTAAAACGGGATAGAGCCAATTCTAAACCAAAACTAACCCTGGACTAAACCAGGCAGAAATAGGACTTTTCTGAGAAAAAAAGCTGGGACAAAACAGAAGAGTTCGAGGGCTAAACCAGAACATAACAAGGACTAAACCAAGACTAAACCAGGTCGAAGCCACTACACCAGGACATAACCAGGACTCAACCAGGACTAAACAAAGACTAACCCACAACTAAACTATGATTAAACAAAGACTAAACCAGGCGTTACCCTGGACTAAACTAGGACTAAACCAAGACTAAACCAGGTTGAAGCCACTACACCAGGACATAACCAGGGCTAAACCAGGACTAAACTAGGACTTAAACTAGGACTAAACAAAGACTGAACCGGGAGTAAACTAGGACTATACTAGGTTTTAAACTAGGACTAAACCAGGACTAAACAAAGACTAAACCAGGACTAAAGCAAAACTGAACCAGGAGTAAACTAGGACTAAATAGGACTAAAAAAAAGACTAAACCAGGACTAAACTATGATTAAACAAAGACTAAACCAGGCGTAACCCTGGACTAAACTAGGACTAAACCAGGGCTAAACAAAAACTAAACCAGGAGTAAACTAGGACTTAACTAGGACTTCAACCAGCACTAAACTAGGACTGAACTAGGCCTAAACCAGAATAAACCATGTCTAAACCAAACCTAAACCATTTTAAACCACAACTGAATTAGCGCTAAACCAGGACCAAACCTAAATAAACCAGGACTTAGCCAGGCCTAAACCAGGTCTAACCTCTGACAAAACCAGTGCCCGATCTAAACCTGGACAGAATCCCAAGCGAACAAGTCTAAACCAGGACCACGTCCGGCGTAAGAAACAGACTTTAACCAGTCCTAAAAACCTCATCCACGTCCCAAACCAGGACCTCCTCATCCCGAAGACAGACCGCTGTGTGCTCCGGGGCCCCCGCGATTGGAGAGCGCTGTCCAAGGTGCTAGTTAACATTCCGCTGGTGATCGCACACACAACTGACGGAAGAACGGAGCATTTATCATCACGGCTGCCAGCGCAAACATTCATTCACCTTATACAAAAACATCCCCATTCCCCCCTCCTCCTCCACTGCCAAAGTCCTACTACGATATCGCGTTGCATTGAGAGAGAAACCCCCTTGCTTGGAAACATCGAGCTGACTTGAGCAAAAGCTGCAACCTCGTTCGCTGCAGCAAGGAGGAGAAGCGAGGGGGGTGAGGTGACAAACAAAAACGGCAAGTATCTGAGAGTTTGCGTGCCTTACCTTGCCTACTGCTTTGGTGGAATCCCTCGGAGGAGCATATTTCCACGAACCAACGCGACGTTTTCCCCCCTCCTCGTGCTTTGCTTCGTCGCTGGCGTAGCCTACACCGCAGCTGGTACGACGTGCGCGGGATAGGGATGGATGGAGGGTAGAGGAGCGAGAGGGGGGCAAGACGATAGACTGATATTCCAACGGTGCTTTGTCACACACAAAAAAACAAAAAAAACGCTGTAGTCCCTTGGACGCGTGCCAAAGCGAAATGGCCAAGAAAAAATATTACGCGCGGCTGGCTTTGCAGTTAGTGTTTTTTTGTTTGTTTTTTTGGTCTCCTTCCTCCACCGTAACGGAACAGAACGGAACGAAGCAGGCCCAGGGACGGGAGAGAGTGTGTGTGTGCGCCCGCGTGTGTGTGTGTGTGTATGTGTGTATGATCAATTTGTCCGCGTCTTGCTGCTGTCCTCTCCTCCCTCCCCATCCGCTCGCTCTCTCTCTCTCTCTCTCGTTCCCCTCGCCGCCTCCCTCTCTCCTCCTCTCTCTCTCTCTCTCTCTCTCTCTCTTCTTTCAGTGTCTCTCTCCCGTTTCTCTCGAGATGCGATTGGACAGTGTGGCAGGCAGCGGCTATGATCCAATGATACGCACCTTCTCCGGCTGCCGAGGCGAGCCGGGGGAGTGGGGGGAGGAGAGGAGAGGGGGAGGCCGGTGCAGGGGACGCACACACACGCACACACACGCACGCACACACACACACGAACACGCACCTGTAGATGAGAGCCGCAGAGGTAGACGTGGATAAAAATACTCTCATGGGCTCAGAGAGAGGGCCAGTTGGCGCACGAGTAGCCGGTACACTCCCACGCAGCTGGGGAAGTTTGTCTGACTGTGCGCGTATGTATGCGGTGCGATCGACTTTTGTTTTTTTTTGTAATGAAATAAATGAGAAAGATGACAAAACACATGTGCTACAGTTAGCCCAATACTGTGTCCTCAAGAAATATGATAGTGCGTATGAAGCGTTGCAAATGCGAGCGGATGAGGATAAACGCGCGTCAAAGCCAGTGAGAACAGCGCGGGACACGAGCAGGGATGCCCCGCCACTGCTTCATGCACTCAAGTAATCACAATCTACAGTGTGTTCATTTACGCCTTGTTAACCAATCAGGGACTGGACAGGAGCCCCAGCACTCACATCTTCCACCTGTTCACTCAGCTCCACTCCGCTCTGCAGTGACATCACCGCACACTGTCTCCTCCTCAGTCCGCCCCGGTCATCTCCACCCCCACGAGGAGCTCAAAGTGAGCATAAGGCAACACGTTTGAGAAATAAGAGTCCTAATGAAATAATAAACACGGTTACAGAGGAGATAGGGAGAGAGAGGGAGAGGAGGAAAAGTTACGTGAATGAAGCAACAGAAGCTTTTAATCGGCCGTGTGATTGTTTTTTGTGATAACAAACTCCATAGACGGAAATATCGATGTTATATTGTGTGAAATAGTGACATTTTCATTCAAATAAAGTCAGTTCAGAGGGTATTTACTTAATTAAAAAAAAAAAGCATCAAAGAGCCATAAGTCCCATCACCTGCAGCATGGAGGACAAGTTGATCATCGCGGTTTGCGCTCGGTCTGAGTTGTATGACACGCCTCCTAATTATGACGCTTGCAAACTTCACGCGCCAGCAAACGGGCGTTTCTCGCGAGTGTGAAGCGGCAATGTTTGGCGTCCAACTAGAGGCTGATGGGGCGTGGACGCACGTTTGGTCTGAACGCACCTTAAGAGCCCAAACACACCGGCAATGCATCGCACAACGCTTGACGGACACGTTTATTTTGAGGAATGCGTCCTGTGCGTTGCCCCTGGCGCGCGTTAGGCACAGCTCAGTGTGGCCGCTTCAATCCATCGTCAATGATTCTATGTCAAAACGCGTCTAAAAGGCAATGCGTGCAGAAAACGCAGCCGGTGTGTCTGGGGTGTAATGAATATGCAAAGTGGGACGATTTCACCACAGTGAGCAAAATTAGAGGCGGAGAAAAGACTCAGGCGTAAACCTGTGCGCAGGACCGGAGAATGCAGTTTGTGCACCAGTGAGGGGTTCTAAAGGGTTTCAAATGTTTGTATCTGGCTCGTTCCCAAAGATAAAATAATTGTATAATAATTGTGTTGTTTTTATAGAGTACAGAGTTATAAACAAAGTAGGCCTACACATTATGAGTCTTTGGCTTTTTCTGTATTCCATTGAACCGGGGCGGTTCACAGCAGCTGTCTTCCCACGTCCTTTTAAAGTCCTGGCTGCCTATGGCTGTGGCCTGTGTGCAGCTGAGAGATGCCCCTCGAACCAGTGCGTCCCTGCACCTACACGTGGACTATAAACACGGTGTAAACATGAATTTAAAGGGATAGACTCAAACCACAGGCAGTTGGCCATTTCTCCAAAGCCAAAGATTCAGATTACAAAATTGATTTGCTATCAATATTATTATTTGCTTTTCAATAAAGTTATAATTATTATCAATAGAGATTTGTCCTTTATCTGTCATGACTTTTATATGTGGCTCTTTCCTCAAAGGCGCAGTAAACTCATTTATGTATCACATTTACAGCTCTAATATTACGCAGTTTTTAAAATCAGACACACAATAGCACTGTAATAGACTGTAAAATGAAGAATGGACTTAAGACAAACTCGTGGAGGTCAGAAAGACAAGCCTGTGTTCACTATTGACTTAAACAGGCAAAACAGTTTTAAAGGAAAGTGGAAATGGAGCCAGGAGCTTCCAGAGCCAGTCGCCGTTTCCTTGTGGTTACAGGAAGAAGTTGGCCACAATAAAACATTCATTCTTCATTTTACAGTCTGAGAAAAGAACAAGGAAATGAAAAAACATTCCTCAATGCAGAGACCCTCTAGGCCAGCCATTTTCAATAGGTGGCCCGCGGGCCAGATTTGGCCCACCAGCAAGTTAGTCTGGCACGTAGCTCATTATTATGTACATTTTTGTCATTTTCCGAGTACTTTCCTGGTGTAATTGGGCTTTGCGGCGTGTTAGGGGCATTGTGACCATAGACTGTTAAAAGAATAGACAGCTCCTCCTCACTCCTCCCCGTTTACCATAATGACCACTTTCCATGGGGAAATCATGGCGGATTTACAGACTCCTCCTCCCCAGCTCTGACGAAGCATGTTCCTAATAAGGGCAAAAGGGCGGATTCTCACTGTAGACTCGGCCCTTGCGTGACGTGTAGCTCGCGCAGCTCCAATGCTAACAGTCCGACCTCCGTTAAGTAGGAGATTAAAAAAATATATTTCGAAAACCAGCCTGGTTTCTATTTTTTTGACTAACCCAGCGTTATCTCAGGAGGAATATGTAGCCATATTAAGTGTTGAAAAAATTGAAACCAGGCATTAAAGTTGTTTTTAACGTGTCTAAAGTCCAATGCTTTTCAATGGGGGCCTAGCGGCCAAATGGAGGTACTACAGCAATGGAAGAGCAATGGCGGCCTCCAGTGTTTGCGGTCACAAAGCAGAGCAGCCAGCGGCCATTGATTGTGACCATCACTGTCTGTCTGAGAGGACGGAAACGAAAACATGGCTCTGTCAAACGGTCTAAGGAAGCTACTGTAATGTAAAGTAAACACAGGCTTAGTGTTGGGTTGACTGTAAACCCGAAAGGTTCTCCCGCTTACATTGTTTTAAAGACAGGCTTTTTCCTGGTATTTGGTCATGATCCCAAACACTAATGTATCACTGTCTTACTTTTGGTCGGTGAGAAGATGCAACACTGTGTTGCTCTAAAACAGCTGCAACAAATGATCCAGTTGTTTCACTCGCTGGTTTTCCCACGATCTATGTGCATTTTCATACTGCATCAAATGTGTCAATCTTTTATTTCAGCACGTGGCACGTTTACGTGTTCTCCCTGTATCTGTGTAGGTTTTGAAAAAGTGTTTTATAAATAATGCTCGATCGCTTGATAGAGGCCTTAAACAGCGTTAATTTATTTAATAACCTTTCATTATCAGAATAGTTGTGTGAGTGAATCCATGCTTACCATATTTATTATTTATTGTGTCTCTGTATGAAAATGTTAATGAGTTGCCGAATAGTGGAGCGTGCGTGTATAAACGACATGCTTTATTAGAAGCGGCAGAGCATGAGCTGTCAATCACACTCCTGTCAGTCACAGCGGAACACTCAATTAGCGCCATATCTTCTCTTTTCTATCTGGCCGTTTGTGGTCATCTATTACACACATACAGAATGATTTAACACTTTAAACATTGTGAGAGGCAATATGGACTGAAAATGACTGGGACATGGACACGTGTCATTGATTCCTGGTCCACATCCCACGGAAATGGTTCAGCCTTGCCTTTAAACAAACGTCACTGGAGTCGTCACCAAAACATCAAGGCGAAAATGTCTCTCCCAAACCAAGCCAACAAAATCTATGGCACAAGCAGACGCCATGAAAGTAAAACATATGATGGTGAATAAAGCACTGCCCTGTTTCTGACCAAACGCCCACATGAGGAGAGTTTTGTTCCGACGGTTTCTGAAACACGTAACGTTAGTGCCACCGTCAGGTTTAGCGTATGAGAAGTAGCCACTGGAGCTTCTAGCCTCTCAGTGTACATGACATTACCCAAACCACCATAGTTTTAATCACCATCATGGGTTGGGGAAACAGCAGGGTCTTAGTGTGACACAAACTGTGTATTTTTGAGGAGCACAAAAAAGAGCATTTTTGTCTTTTTTCTCTTGATTCAAAGCTCAATAATTCTTGCTGGAATTAGATATAGAAAAAGCCATCCATCCATTTTCTTCCACTTGTCCGTTGCCGGGTCGTGGGGGCAGCTGTTGGAGCTGCACCAGCCCCTATGGCACCTCCTGCAGGTGGTGGGTCCACAGAAGGGCGGCCTCATGGTTCTAACCGGGCCTGTTGGTCTCTCATAAGGGGCTTCTGAACCGCTCTTTGTCTGACCCGTCACCTAGGACCTGTTTGCCATGGGAGACCCTACCAGGGGCACCAAGCCCCCGACAACAGAGCTCCAGGATCATTCAGGCTCAAACCCCTCCACCACGTTAAGGTGGCGGTTCCAGGAGGGGATAAAGAAAAATCCCTCTGATAAATATTTCAAAATATTGCTAAGTCTGTAGAAGCTGCTAAAGTGGAGGTGTTGCAAGAGTTGAATGAAAACCTCATTTAGAGAAATAGTCCTAAAGTTTTGTATCATCTGCACATGTGGCCATGTGTATATTTCTCCCGTCTTTAGTCGCTGCTGTTTCCCTAAAAGGAAATGACTATATTTGGATTACAGCGTCATCTCTGTTGCCTTTCGCAGCACACACTGTCACCAAATGTCAATGTTTGTGAATGAATGCATGTGGGAAGCCGGTTGTTGTGGCACAGTGTTGTAGGTACTTGCTGGAAATCTTTGGTTTACTAGCGACAAAACGTCATAAAATAAGTGTCATACAGAGTCACTTTTGTCTTTCTTAGACTCTTACAGTAAATCTAAGATGTGAAGGGGGAAAACTAGCTCAAAATCCCAACATTAACCACTGCATGTCTCGCTTTATTTAAACAGCACTTTAAAATGAATAGATAAAAAAGATTTGGGTCCCATTAAGGATAAATATCTTGATTTAAAATGCTCGGAGATATACAGTATAAACAATGTTTGGAAGTGAGGAAATTCTGCAAGTGACAGGACGGACGGTGATCGCAGCTGCAGCGGGTGGATGAGGCTAGCGTTCCAAATACCAGACACTGCCTGATGTCTGTCGCAGATCGTCTTTGATATGAGACATGAGACGAGTGATCTTTCATTTCAGAATCATGCGGCGTACGCCCGGCTTTAGAGGACTGCCAGACCTCAGCGATTAGTTATGCCAGAACGGCCTTTATGACGATTGAGACACACCGGAGGATCTTGAATCTCTTTTCCTATTTTTGGTTTTAACTGCAGCAAAGGGAATGAAAGTACCGGCTCTAGCTAATGGTGCATTCACGTGATTAGCCCTTGTTCAACACAGAGAAGATTCACTTGACTTGCTAAATGTCACGATTCGAAGAGTTTGGTATTCTGAGGTCTGGATGCATCACCCGAAAACACGCAACATTTATTCAGAAGCGGGTATTTATTCACTGTCTCACACTTTGTTGGTTAGAAAATACAATAATCTAAAACAGCGGACACTAAATAACCAGCAGTTTCACTTCCTGCTTTTTCTAGCGATCTCACTCTAAGATCCACCCACCCAGCTGTGTCAATAAAGAAATGCAGCTCGCGTGGCTGTTGTGGAGCGACGATGAGTGTTTTTCATCCGGGAGGAAAGGAATACGTTCAGCAAGAGATGGAGAGGTGTGGGAAGCATTTCCTGGATACGTAGGACCTCTGAACAGTTGCAAAGAAGTAAGTGTGGGTAAGCTTAAAAAAATTACTCAAAGATGCGCGAGTGGTTCGAAACACAGCTTCAGGTGCGTTTCTGATGAGACATTGTAAAGTAAAACGCTCTAAAAAGAAAAGGTCTGTATAATACCCCCCTTTAAAATGTTAACTTAATCAGCCCCATCCATTGTCATATATGTTTTGACTTTTCTCCTAAAGTATTCTAGTTTGATTATGTAAAACTATCTATCAAAATCAATATCGACCTACTATTAAAAAAAAAAACATGTGAGGTAATTCAAGGCGTAAAATGTGAAATGATGTCTAAGGATAAGGGTCAGGGCTGGTTAGGTTTTCGCCTGGAGCTCCCTCTGCAGGAAAGCAGAAAGCACAGAAGAAACAACTTTGAATTATATGAAATACGACAAGTATGTTTTTGACGAGAGAACATTTGTGAAATAAAAAATAAAAAAACATTTGCAGGATGTCTCTTTTGAATCATTTTGATCATACTCCTCTGTTGCCAGCAGAGGGGGCAGTCAGTGATTCCAGCCTTTCTGAGCATGACTGACTCTGAGCATGCTTACACCTAAAGTAAGCCACGGCAATGTCCCCTTTAATTGGCTGAACTTAACGCGCCATCAGAATTCAAAGTGCACGTTGGCGTACGCACGCGGTGTGTACAGAATGAAACATGTGAGGTATAGCATTTGTACAGATCCACTTCCCCTGGGTCAGTGTGAGGCCACAAACAAGAAAATATGCTCTCAATGACATACATTTATATACAGGCATGGACAATAGTGTTGGCACTATTGTGTTTCTAAACGCAGACTATAGCGTAGACTTTGCAGCTGACAAGGAGCACAATGTGAGATCTTCCAGCTTCAGACCTGGGGCATTAAGTGGGCACTCAGACACCCATGGCCAATGGCAATGCTAACGAGAACAACCTTTTTCCTCCAACCAGACTCTTTCTGTGGCCAGAAAGAGGCAAGGGAGAACGTGGTGGGGAGAACATGCAAACCTGCGGTGTATCTGTTTCTCTCGGGACACCGGAAATGGACAGTGTTTAACTCACGGTGGAATAAATACAGTTTTTGGTTTGACCTTTGGTTTGATCGAGCTTATAAAAGCCTATAATGCTAAAGGAAGAACATGACGCAGTGCAGTGTAAATGAGAAAAAACATGAGCTGTTCTGAGCACTATCTCTGGTAAACTGTCAGATGTCAGGTGTATGCGCGATGCAGTTACAGTATTAGAAGTGCTCCCTATGGGGGAATAATTATATTTCGGGGGAAATAGAACTTGTATTTCTTGTTCAGCAGATTAAATGTGTTGAATCGAATCAAAATCATGACCTTTATGTTGAAACACGTATCGAATCATGACAAAAGTGAATCATTACATCCCTAGCATATCCATCCATGCACACACTGGAAAGAGGAGCTGACTACACCAGGGTGAGTGTTACTACACACTGCTTTCACTATTGGAAATATAATGTGGTGGGGCCATGAGTACAAAGTCTGTCCACTGCTCATTCTAAGTTAATATTAGTGAACCATGTGCAGCAGGAGGAGTGCGTAAATACTGTAGTGCCAGATAGTATGAGTGGTGAGATGGTGTAACTGCAGCACCAAAATCAATCAGCAAAACTGTTTCAAGCCGGCGTTTGTTACAAGGCTGTGCATAATCAGGGCTGGCTGATTACGGGGCCCTTGATAACTGTAGGGCCCCCCAGCTGCCTGCCTTTCCTTATGTGGGAAGGGGACGAGAGAAGGGAATGGTTTTGGGAAGGGCCATTGAGTAGACTCTCATTTCCTCCTGAAAGTTGGAGGAGGAATGCAGCATAATGTGTTAGCTGCTGACCCCAACTCATTTCTAGCTCTCCCAATACCGCCCACACATCCTGATTGTTCACATGGATTAACCTGTAAACAAGTCTGATTTCCAATATAAGACACTATATTAGGTTTGAGCTTGTTAGAGGATAACATTAAATCTCTATTTATCATACTGGGTCAAGCTGTACAGTCGTACTACAGTATCTCTGTCATAGCCTTGACTGTGGTGCTCAGGCGCCCACTATCAGCCACTGAATGATTTGCCTGTGTATCAGTATGATGCTCTGAGAGGGTATTTATCCCTTTTCTGTGGAAGCATAGACAGACTGTAATGGTGAGTTCATGTCTCCGGGTCCCGTACCAATGGTAAATAAACTTCTCCTGTATAAGACATCCTGACTGCTGCCTATTCTTCATCAATCCTCTCGAACTGTTATACAGCTGATGCAGTAACCTAACCTCAAGGGCCTGAGGGTTTTTTTCCTGCCTTTTGCCTCCAGCTTTTGAATGAACGACATGTTTGGCCAGCAGGCAAAGGCAGCGAGGCTCAATCATTCTGACTGGCAATCAGAGGTGGCTTCAGGAGAATCAGACAAACTCCACATGTGTCTCGTGCAGCGCAAATTGCAAGCGATTCTCAACGCTAGAAACAAATAACTGCTGTCTCACGACCATGACCCTTCATCACGAAGCGGGCTGTGGGTGGTCAAAAGAAAGTTCGCTCTGAGCTCCGTGGAGATCCTGAAGTGGCAGATTCAGAATAAGAACACACTGACCTCTGAAGCAAAAGAACAGAAGCTTCTGTCCTGTCCCCAAACCCTCACTCATCGGGGCCACAGGGGCTCATTTTTCTATGGATCCAAAAATCAGCGCTTTGAATACTGCCTCCAGCTCCAGTGTCCTGAGCCATGTAAACACAGCATCCTGATTTCAGTATCCAGGGATGGGCCGGTATCCAGGATACTCAGGGCTGGGCTACTGTAACTGCCTGCTAGCAGCGTGTCCTAAAAGTTCCCTAAAAAGTTTTCAATTAGTTCAAAATGCAGCTGCAAGATTGTTAACACGTACAAAGAGAAGAGAACACATTACACCTGTGCTAAAGTCTCTCCACTGGCTTCCTGTTGAATTTAGAATCACATTTAAAATCCTGCTCCTCACATTTAAAGCCATAAAGGGTATGGCTCTGCATTATCTCCAAGACGCTATCGTTCCATATCAGCCAATCAGAGCACTCCGCTCTCAAAACTCAGGGCTACTAGTGATTCCTCGAGTCTCTAAACTCACTGTAGGAGGAAGAGCCTTTAGCTACCAAGCTCCGGTTTTATGGAATAAACTTCCAGCTCACGTTAAAGAAGCAGACACAGTCCCTACATTTAAGACTAGGCTCAAAACGTACCTCTTTGAATGAGCTTATGATCAGGTCAGTTAGGTAAAGCTCTAACCCACAGCCTGAAGTAAAAGCTGCCTTAGAAGAAACACTGCTGTGGGAAGTACGGTACACTGAGCGCTATCCTCTTCTTCTTCTTACTGCAAACTTTGTTATGATACAATATTTATCTTATCTGTAGTCTGTTCATTACTATTCACATGGTGTCTCCTGTCCCACGCCCCCTCGGGAGTCTCTGTCTAGATCGAACGGAGGAACCCGGCTGAACGGAGGAACCCTGCCTACTGGATTGACCACAAGGACTGGACGGTCTCGATCTTGGCCCGTCTGCTTAAGGGACTCCATCGGCCCTGGGTCTCTATAGCCTGTCCGTCCATGGGAGTGGATCTCTCCTTCTGTGGTTCTCCCCAAGGTTTCTCTTTTCTCCCCCCAACCTTTTTGAGTTTTTCCTTGTCGTGCTGGAGAGTCTAAGGACAGGGGACACCCGCGCCGCTCGTCACCACCTACTGCTGACGCTTATTTGGACATTATGTTTGCCTGGATACTTGATTCACCTGAACTTTACATTGTCTTATTTACTGCTCTGTTTTATTGCCTTAATGTTCGGTGCAGCCCTATGAGGCAACTCCTGTTGTGATATTGGGCTATACAAAACCATTGATTGTTGATTGATTGATTGATACTCTCACTGGGATATTCCAACAGTATCCTGGTTTCTGAGTGTTGCTGATGTACTGAGAGGGTGAGCTGAGACACATATACGGAAGGAGCAGAAACTTCCCCTCAGCGACTGGAGCTCGTAACTGGGCTTTAAAAAAATGCTGTATTTTGTAATGATAAGCAAACCATTTCAACTTAAAATGTATTCTCACAATATTGCAAATAAAACGAAAAGACAACACAACATCCCCACCTGTGTGTAAAGCTGTTGACAATCCTCGTGGACACTGTGTGCTTTGCCGTCATTTGTACTATAGACATTTGCCTACTGCATTTCATCCACAAAAAGCCGGTCTAGTCATTAAGGTCTTCAGTTTGAATTAGAGGTCGACCGATATGTCGCCACAATGTCTTGTGCATTTATAATCCTGTGTATGATGCTTCTAAGCTGTAAAATGTGGGAAACGTTATTAGATGCATAGAGCTGATTTATTCAGAACATTCATATTAAGTAGATAGTTCAGAAGGAGCTTGTTTTAAAGACAAAAATCAGCAGTTTCCAAAAACAAAAAAAACAGTAAGTCTCTCTTATGGTTCCCAAATTATAAGCAACAGTCTGCAACGTTAAATAAAATACAATCCGAGGTGTACAAACCTGTGACCAATTTTTATTGTGATGTTTTTCAGTTCCCCTGAGGCCTAGGAAGTTGTGTTCCGGAGATATCGGCCTTTTATCTCCATTAGATCAGCCGATAGCCGATATTGTAAAATACCCCAATATCAACCTCTACTGAATTATCTCTTTATGATTAAAATGGCCATCCGTAACTGTGCAGAGAAATAGCAGGTTTTAACCTATAGTCCATATTTGTGTGTGTCTTTCAAAACACGCGCCAGATTCTTTATCCAGATGATAGAAAACCAAAGACCCCAACAAAAAAGTATTATATTTTTATTTTATTTTATTGAGACGAAAAAGGCACAGGATGGGAGAGAGTGCGCTGAATGAATAAGGTCAGGTCAGTGTGTGTGGAGACACCTTATCGACAACTGATAAAACTCCAATCAGAAGAAATCCTTATCATCATCAGAAAAATAAGTTGTTTTTTATAAAGTTTATTGTATTTGGTTTGTATTCGTATTTTGTTCTTGTTTAACCTTTTTTCCTGTGAGGGTCCGGTACAGAATTCATGATAAATTGGGCTATGGTGAGCAGCTCTTTGACACGAGCGCGTTACAGCCGGACCAACAGTAGGCTGTTATATGAGCTCTCCATTTTAGTGCTCTTGTTTAGGGAAATGTGCTAAAAAGCTGTGTGACGTACGTGCTGGGACCTCATTTCTGTCTGTAGAGGGAGGTCATAATTATTGAGCCCAAAAATGTATTGTTTGTTTAACGTTTATTGAGCGATAAGTTGAAATAGTACATTATTGTGACAGAACAGTGCGGTCACTAGGTCGTGTGAAGCTGCGAGAGGGGCTACTGTATATGCACGCGAGTTCCTAACTCCTGACTTCCGAGCGGATCCTGCTCTTCCAGTCCTGTTATTTCCCTATGAGTTACAGTAGTAGCAGTGTATTGTCCCAAAAAAAAAAAAAATTGCTTAGATTCCATGGCGGGCAGGGAGTAACTGGTGGACGGGTGCATACCTATGTTCCCCGGGTCCTATGTTCCCGGGTCCTATGTTCCCCGGGTGCAATTTTTTTCTTTCCGTGGGTGAGTTGGTACTTCAACCAATCACAAGTCATGAGAGTGAAATGTCATACATATATCAATCAGCTTAACCCTGACCCCTAGCCACTAACCTTAAAGGGACTATACATAAGTTTAACCACAAATAAATGTATACAAATTTAAAATGTCTTCCTCATACATGCTCCAGCAATGCCCTGGTGAGTAGAATGAGCCCTGGCCTTTTCACCGTGATTGCCTCTATATGCCTGTAAAGTCACTTAAATAGTTTATGCTCGGGTCGCACAAGCAAACAGCGTAATGACGTCATGCACGTTCACGCTCAGCTGTAGCGTCAGCTGTAGCGTCAGCTGTAGCGTTAGCTGTAGCGTTAGTTGTAGCGTTAGCTGTAGCGTTAGCTGTAGCGTTAGCTGTATCTCCTCTATACTGACGCTGCAGCGCGAGTGGTAACTTCAGAAGGATGGATTTAGCAGAGAATAAGAGGAGACCGGCTTCAAGCACCATCGAAACTCCAGCCCAGACCCCAAATAACGAAAAGAAACAAAGAGTTTATTCGAGTGTGACAAAAAAGGCGAAAGTCGAGTCTGATCGGCGTAGGCAAAGAACCAGAGTAAACATCGGAAAATGTTGAGAGAATCTCTCAAAAGACCCGCAGTTTATTTTGCTTGAAAGGTAAGAAATTATTACTAAATACGTGGGAGAAAAGTGTTGTTGATGCTTCAAAACAACGGTGTCCTTCTGTCCGTGCATGTTGTACAAACTTCACTGAAACAAGCCATAAAATAATCATATTTGGAAGTTCCCAAAATAGTTGATCTAATAGTTTTATACCTACAGAGAAGTTGTGTAGTATTAGTAGCAGACTAGTAGTGTCAGTAATAACAGTAATTGTGCTGTACCTACAAAACATTTGAGTAGTAACAGTGGTAATGGTGCTGTATTTACAGTGGCAAAAATAATGCTGCTAATGTTAGCTTTTCTTGGCCGCAAAATAAGCCTGACTGTTCACGGATTTATAAGTAGTGAAACGACTACAAAAGTGGACATGTGCCGTTTACAATATAGTTTACGAGTTAGCTACGCTAACTTTGGGCCCAGGGAATTGAAGAGACGATTTTGGCTTTGGATTCGGTGGAATTATTTTATTATTTCAATTAGGCCTGCGTTTATGCATACAAAGTATACAAGTATTTTTTTTCTCTCCTTCAAACGTCAATTATTCGTTTATCTGTATTATTTGGCTTCTTCACTCGATTCACTTTGCTGCATTTGCTCAAGTATCACATCTTGGAAATATTCACTCAAATTGATTTGGTCTAAATATCTTACAAAACAGTAACGTTTCTTACCTCAGTTGAAGTCAAACCTGCAAATCTGTAAATTGACCAGGACGGGACTGTTATTTCTGGTGCTCCTAAAGCCTGAGCGCCTCATGCACGAGCTTATCATCGAGCTGCAGTTACGCGTTTGGCCTGAGGGGGCAATTGCGAGTACAAAACTGTCAAACTCCACACAGCCCCTTTAAGGATAGTGGGCTGGTGCCTAATCTTAATCAATAGAAGTGGGGGAACATAGGTACTGGGGAACATAGGGCTGACCCCCTGGTGGACAATCACAGCACCATGTTAAAACATCACAGACCTGCTCATCACGGTAGGAGTTTATGTCTTGAAGCTAACGGCTAACAAACGAGCCGTTCAAAAAATGGGCACGTCTTTAGTATAAACACTTTTTAGTTGTTTAAGTTTTGTGGTGGTGTTATTAGCCTTTAGCTCTGAGATTAAAACTCCTCCGCGATAAACACAGACGTTTCCACTGGTCAAGTATTTACATCCAACGTAATGTTTTTAACACGTAGCGCGTGACTTCCCACCAGTAACTCAAGGTCTGCGATGTTTTCTTGAACTATTCAGTGATTTTTGCAAGACATCGCTAACTCTTACTGGGAAAATAGTGAGAGAGAAAAGACCGCGACCTCAGGCTCACGTGTTACTCGCGTTGTATAGAGTCTACTGTGACAGGCCCACGCGGATACTATGTCATGTGAAGCATCGAGATTGGACTGTACCAACCTGAACTTGTGCAGAAGGCGATATCAGCGTCACATGGTATCTCCCTATTGCAGATCAAGGAAAAAAGAAACGTTAAGGCGGAAGGTCTTTCTGATTTCAATGCAATGGGATACATGTACACACACCCACACTTCCCATTCTCTGTCTCCACCTTCTCTCTCTACGTGATGGCGTGCCTGCCCCTCCTCCTCCTCCGGCGTGCATGTGCCTGCCCCCTCCCGCGGCGATGAGTGCGAGGTGCGTGAGCCAATGCTAATGTGTGTTGCTGCAGATCCCTGTTTGGGCACACTCGTCACGTCAGCACAGCCTGCCGCAGCACCATTCACTACTTTCCGTTCCTCTGATCCCGCGGCAACCGTACACACACACTTTACCTGCACCCCCCGGCGGTCCCCTGTACTCCTTTGCCTTCCGTCTCCCTCATCTTTGAGCTGTCTCTACTGCACATAAGGGGTGTCCGTGTTTCAGTGGATACAAATTTTAACAGATTTTCTGATTGAAATGCAAGTACAGAGGAGGGATTTGAACATCAACCGAAAACCACCTTACAACTGAAACAATACATTACATATCTAGCTGTTTGCCTTTTCAATTCATCTTCTGTAACTTATATTTCAACAGTGCAGAGGTTATAAGGGCTGCTCATATTAGGTTTGGACAATACGCTTTTATGTTTAGGTTATGAAAAAACAAATAGATATAATGAATGAGGTAATAAATACATTGAACATACATACATACACTGAATTAAGAAATCAGAATCAGCTTTGAAGCATTGTTCTCTATTTGCAGAGTGTTTGCTTCTTTCAATAGATGATCTTTGACTGTGTTTGCCAGTGCAGACTTTCTTTCATTTCTACCTTGCCTCACCTTATGTTGTTATCTGAGTAAGTCAATAAAGAAAACTCAGCTAAAATCATGAAACTGAAGTGTGTTTTGTACAGCTCGATCCCAGCTTGGAGTGGTCTGCACTATAGGGATGGGTACTGAAACCTGGTATCATAACGGCCCCAGGGCCACGTCTGCCGGTCCACTTGGACCGATAAGCTCCAGCCTTAACGGTCCTCTTATCACTGCTGAGGAGTCGCGCTAATGTCACACAGCCAAATCCCCACTTTAAAAGCCTCTCTCCCCTCTTACAGATGAATTACCTGTGTGTAATGTACAGTATGTCTAATGTAGTAATGTATAGTGTAGAAACTCCCTGAAGATTAGCACAAGCTATGCAATCTTTCTGCACAGCATCACCTACAAACTTGTTTTGTACTGTGTTGAATTGATAAGATAAGATAATCCTTGATTGATCTCACAATGGAGAAATTGACTTGTTAAATCAGCTCTCAGAAAAACACTCAGGGTGTGCAATAAGACACAGGAAATGTGCATCAATAAAATAGTAAGTAAGGGTATCATATATACAATAAATGTGAATGATAAAAAATAAAGAATATAGAATAAGGTTAGAGCAGAATATATATATATATATATATATATATATACATATATTAAAGGGCAATATCCCTGTTACATAACTGACACGCCTTTTTAAAATCAATGATTAAAAATCAATCAAATCAAATAAATTTATTCATGTCATGTCATGCCATACACCATTTTTTTCCCCCATCCATACATGAAGAAAACGGAACAGAGGGAAGATTAATCTTGTATTATCTGTTCCCATTAGCAACTTTACAAAAAAATGAAATAAGTTAGATTCCCCATCATTCTACCCCGACTCCTCACCAGGTCACAAAACATAACAAACAGCATCATTTGTCTTACAGTTCACTTCAGGTGTTTTCAGTTTTTTCGTAATCACTCATTCACACATTTTTTTGAATTTGTAAACACTTGTACAACATTTAAATTCCACACTTAAAGAATTCCACAATTTAAAGGAATAGGCCACCGTTTTACATACTGAGATATGTTCTTACCTTAGCTTAGACGAGTTCATTTGTACCAGTCTGGTCTTCACGTGTGCCTTCTGTAACGTAAACACAGCACAGACGGCGTTAGCATTTAGCCTCCCTCTTCTCCTCTGTAGCTCCAAATGAGGTGAAGATAGAAGCTACCAAACTCTTCCACGTTTTCCCTATTTAAATATGGTTACGTGAAGTGTTACACCATAAAGTATAATTACACAAAATTAAACAATGTAGATTTCTAAGCGGATAAAAAGGGGAACTATATTGTATAAGGCGTAATAATACCAGGAGTAATTCGGCATCCGCGCAGTGATATCTTCACTTTACTGTGCGGATGCCGAATAGTGTAACACTTTGCTCATAGCCCCCAGCTCAGCCGCCACGTGTTGGAGTTCACCCCGGTGAACGAGAGGGTCGCGTCCCTACGCCTTCGGGTTGGGGACAGGTCTCTCACCGTTGTCTCGGCCTACGGGCCCAACATCGGTGTAGAGTACCCAGCCTTCTTGGAGTCCCTGGGAGGGGTACTAGATAGTGCTCCGACTGGGGACTCCATTGTTCTACTGGGGACTTCAACGCCCACGTGGGTAACGACAGTGAGACCTGGACGGGGGTGATGGGGAAGAACGGCCTCCCCGATCTGAACCCGAGTGGTGTTCTGTTATTGGACTTCTGTGCTAGTTACAGTTTGTCCATAACGAACACCATGTTCGAGCACAAGGGTGTCCATAAGTGCACGTGGCACCAGGACACCCTAGGCAGGAGGTCGATGATCGACTTTGTAGTTGTGTCATCTGATCTCCGGCCGCGTGTCTCGGACACTCGGGTGAAGAGAGGGGCTGAGCTGTCAACCGATCACCACCTGGTGGTGAGCTGGATCCGCTGGCAGGGGGGGAGGAAGCCGGTCAGACCTGGCAGGCCCAAACGTGTTGTGAGGGTCTGTTGGGAACGTTTGGTGGATCCCTCTGTCAGTAGGGTCTTCAACTCCCACCTCCGGAAGAGCTTCACCCAGATTCCGAGGGAGGTTGGAGACATGGAGTCCGAGTGGACCATGTTCTCCTCCTCCATTGTCGATGCGGCTGCTCGCAGTTGTGGCCGTAAGGTCTCTGGTGCCTGTCGCGGCGGCAATCCTCGAACCCGGTGGTGGCGCCCGGAAGTAAGGGATGCCGTCAAGCTGAAGAAGGAGTCCTACCTGGCCTTGTTGGCTTGTGGGACTCCGGAGGCAGCTGAGAGGTACCGGCAGGCCAAGCGTGCTGCAGCTCGTGCGGTCACAGAGGCAAAAACTCGGGTCTGGGAGGAGTTCGGAGAAGCCATGGAGGAGGACTATCGGTCGGCCTCGAAGAGATTCTGGCAAACCATCCGGCGCCTCAGGAGGGGGAAGCAGTGCTTCACCAACACTGTTTACAGTGCGGGCGGGGAGCTGTTGACCTCGACTGGGGATGTGGTCGGGCGGTGGAAGGAGTACTTCGAGGATCTCCTCAATCCCACTGTCACGTCTTCCGATGAGGAGGCAGAGGCTGGGGACTCGGAGGGGGGTTCGTCCATCACCCAGGCTGAAGTCACCGAGGTGGTTAGAAAGCTCCTCGGTGGCAAGGCGGTAGTACAGCGGTTAGCGCTCGTGCTTCACAGCTAGAAGGTCCGGGTTCGATTCCCACCTGGACGGGGCCTTTCTGTGTGGAGTTTGCATGTTCTCCCCGTGTCTGCGTAGGTTTCCTCCGGGTACTCCGGTTTCCCCTACCACTAAAAACTGTACAATAGGCCAGGATGAATGAGTGTGTTTGAGAGTGCGAATGGGGGACGACGGATGCAAATTAGCCCAAGGCTACAATCCAGTGTGGCTTGTTTACATGCATGAGACCCATGTACTGTATGTTCATTAAACATGCCACTGTCCCGACCAAATAAACCAATAAATAAAAAATTTATAAAAATAAGGCCCGGGGGTGGACTGAGATTCGTGCTGAGTACTTAAGTCTCTGGATGTTGTAGGGCTATCTTGTTGACACGTCTCTGGCAACATCGCGTGGCGGTTGGGTTTACAGTGCCTCTGGGATGGGCAGACCGTGGTGGTGGTCCCCCTCTTTAAGAAGGGGAATCGGAGGGTGGTGCTCCAATTACCAGAGGGATTCACACTTGCTCAGCCTCCCCGGTAAGGTCTACTCCAGGGTGCTGGAGAGGAGAGATCCGGCCGATATCGAAAAGCTCGATTCAGGAGGAACAATGCGGTTTATTTCGTCCCGGTCGTGCCCACTGGAACCAGCTATATACCCTACATCGGGTGCTCGAGGGTTCGTGGAGTTCGCCCAACAGTCACATGTGCTTTGGTGGATACTGGAGAAAGCGTTCGACCGTTGTCCCTCGTGTGGCCTTGGTGGGGGGTGCTCCGGGAGTATGGGGTCCGGGGCCCTCTGCTAAGGGCTGTCCGTTCCCTGTATGACCGCAGCAGGAGCTTGGTTCGCATTGCCGGCAGTAAGTCAGACTTGTTTCCGGTGCGTGTTGGTCTCCGCCAGGGCTGCCCTATGTCACCGGTTCTGTTCATTACCTTTATGGACAGAATTTCTAGGCGCAGCCAGGGCCGGAGGGTGTCCGGTTTGTTAACCTCAGGATCTCATCTCTGCTGTTTGCAGACGATGTTGTTCTGTTGCTTCATCAAATCAGGACCTTCAGCGCGCACTGGGGCGGTTTGCAGCCAAGTGTGAAGCGGCCGGGATGAGGATCAGCACCTCCAAACCTGAGGCCATGGTTCTCCACCGGAAAAAGGTGGCTTCCCCGCTTCAGGTCGGTGGGGAGTCCTTACCTCAAGTGGAGGAGTTCAAGTATCTCGGGGCCTTGTTCACGAGTGAGGGACGGATGGAGCGTGAGATCGATAGACGGATCGGTGCAGCGTCAGCAGTGATGCGGTCGCTGTATCGGACTGTTGGTGTGAAGAGGGAGCTGAGTCAGGGGGCAAAGCTCTCGATTTACCGATCGATCTACGTTCCCACCCTCACCTATGGTCATGAGATCTGGGTAATGACCGAAAGGACAAGATCGCGAATACAAGAGGCCGAAATGAGTTTCGTTCGCAGGGTGGCTGGGGGTGAGGAGCTCAGTTACCCGGAGGAGCTCGGGGTAGAGTCGCTGCTCCTTCACGTCGAAAGGAGCCAGCTGAGGTGGCTAGGGCATCTGTTCCGGATGCCTCCTGGTCGCCTCCCTCGGGAGGTGCTCCAGGCATGTCCTATTGGAGGAGGCCTCGTGGAAGGCCCAGGACACGCTGGTGGGACTATGTCTCCGAGCTGGCCTGGTGTTGCCTCGGGGTCCCCCCAGAACAGCTGGAGGAGGTGTGCGCGGATCGGGAAGTCTGGGCATCTCTGCTGAGACTGCTGCCTCCGCGACCCGGCCCCGGATAAAGCGGAAGAAAATGGATGGATGGGAAACGTCTTGTGCAACAAAATTACTTTGAACATAATTTTTAAGTCGACGAGATCCTTAAATTTAAGAAGTTTATTTTCAATAAATAAGGATTAGTGTGCTCTCTATAACCTTTCTTACTGATGATTCTAATAGCTCTTTTTTGCAGCAGGAACAAGGGCTTGGTGGTACAAGTATATGTGTTACCCCAGACTCTGAACAATAACTGAAATATGGGAGAATAATTGAGGAATGAAGCATACTCAACAAGCTACAATCTAACAAATCTCTAACTTTATATAAAATGCCAATACTTTTGCTGACCTTTCTTTTTACATAGTCAATATGCGCTTTTCAATTTAATTTTTCGTCTAAAACAACACCTAGAAACTTAACTTCCTTGACTCTTTTTATACTGACTCCATCAATTGTAATTTTCACATTATCAATTTTGCTATGATTACTGAAATCATATAGTTTTGTCCCAATTAAAAGATAACTTAATTTCGTTAAACCAATTTCTCACTTTTAACATTTCTTCTTCAATTCTTTCCAATAGCTCCAACAAGTTACTTCCTGATTGAAATATACTGGTGTCATTAGCAAACAACAAAAAATGTAACCCGTTTGTTGAGTCACAACTGTCATTAATAAACCAAATAAAAAGCAATGGCCCTAAAACAGACCCTTGCGGAAATACACATATGACCTCTCTCAGAATCTAGCCCGTTGATATGTACATACTGCTTACGGTTTGTAATATAACTTTGAAGCTACTGATGTGTTATACCCCTAATCCCATAGTTGGATGATTTTGACAGTAACAAATCATGATTTATGGTGTCAAATGCTTTGCGTAGGTCAATAAACACACCTACAGTGTACTCTTTTCTTTCAATTGCAGCTGTTATATTTCCACCAGTGCAGAGAGCGCTAGGCTTGTGGATCTTTGTGATCGGAATCCATACTGTTTTTCAGAGAGTAATTTATGTTTATCTAAAAAGTTTGTTGATTTTTGTGCAAACCATTTCTCTAGGACTTTAGAAAACTGTGAGAGCAGCGACGCTGGTCTGTAATTGTTAAATTTGTGCTCGTCTCCATCTTTGAACAGCGGAATTACTTTAGCAACTTTCATTTGTTCAGGAAAAACACCAGTTTGTATGGACAGATTACAAATGAAAGTCAGTGGTTTAACAATGCAGTCAATAGTTCTTTTAATAATTGTCATGTCTAGTCCATCACTGTCTGTGGAGGTTTTATTTTTACATTTATTTAAAATAGATAAGATGTCATATTCACTGATCTCTTCAGCAAACAGGGACAGCATGATTCTGCTTCCCAATTTGCACGTTTTATTTCCATTAGTTGCATTCATAGTGTTCGCAATATTGGCTCCAATATTTGTAAAAAAAATAAAATAAATTCATTGGCAATAGTTTTGCTGTTGTTATGCACAACATCCTTCTCAATGAAATGATCTGGTATCTTTTCTTGTCTAGAGTTTGGTCTTATTACTTTATTCAATACATTCCATTTTGCTTTCATGTTTCCATGATTTTCTCTTAGTTTTCTATTATAATAGTCCTTCTCTGCATTTCTTATAATGCTCGTTATTTTATTTGTATTTGTTTTGTATTTGATCTCACTATCTGAGGTCCGTTTTTTAACATAGTTTTTATACAGTTTGTTTTTCTTTTGGCATGCTCTATTATTCCTTTAGTAAACCAAGGTTTTTCACTTTTAAAGATTTTTTAGAAAGCTTCATTGGACACCATTTGTTATAAAGTGACAAAAAAGTGTTTAAAAAAGATCCATAAGCCTCATTCACATCAGCCACATAAAGTTCATACCAGTCTTGTTTTGCGAGTTCGCTTCTAAATCCATGAATCTTTTCCTCAGTTCTGACTCTGAAGTATGTGGGCCGATTTAAACGCTCATGTTTTGTAGGCTGCAAATCAAAGAAGGTAAAAACAGGCAAGTGATCGCTGATGTCATTTATCAATAAGCCACTTTGACAACGTGATCTACATCATTTGTGATAATATTATCAATATTAGCACAAGAAGTGGTGATTCTGCTTGGACGTGAAATCAATGGAAAAAGGGACCGTGAAAATAATGCAGCAAAGAAATCAGAAGTAACTTTGCATTCGGATGGATTGAAAAAAATCAATATTGAAATCACCACCTATTAAGAGGGTCTTCTGATTATTCTGGATATCGAGTAAACTTTCAAAACAATTCCGAAAAGCATCCACATTTGAGCCTTGTGGATCAAATGTGGATCCACAAAATGCACGCAGCAATCACATTGCTGCCTTTCTCCATCTCAATTTCAACAGCCACACTTTCCATAATACCATCTATAGTAATAGACATTGTTTCAATAATGTTGCATTTCAAATTATTATCAACATACAACGCCACACTCCCCTCTTTCTCCTGGGCGGTTTGTATAATACAAGTTGTATCCATCCATTTCAAAATCTGCACCTTTCTAATCATTAAGCCACGCTTCGGAGAGAGCAATTATTTTAAATCGTCAGAGAAGTATATTCAAATAGTCTTTAATTTTACTAAAATTGGCATAATAATAATAATAATTAAAGCCGCAAGCGGCATTTAGAGGCCCTCGAGGTTCTCGTTTGGCCGGTTGACGCCGGTGGCCGCACGCCCCCCCAATAACCGGGAGGCGCTGCCGCGCCCTACCTGCCACACTAGGTCGAGATTGTAAAAGAGCAAAGGCAAGAAATGGCGCCTTCGGCGACAGATCACTCTTCTGGCCAATATGGCCGCCCTCCTGATGGTTGCCTAGCAACCGCGTAATATGTTTTTTGTTTGGCTTCACTTGACCAATCACTGTGCCGAATTTTGTTCGTCTACGACAAACTAAAGTTTTCGGGCATCTCCATAGGCGCAATGTAAACTTGATTTTCCAGGGGCGCTGGCGCGCCATTTTTAAAAAAATTTTAATGAAACTTATTGACACTGTGTATCGCCGTGATTTGGAATTTTGGGCAAAAAATGGGGAGTTTTCGTCGACGACTCGTCGAGTTATTCCAAAAAAACACGGATAGAAGAAAAATAATAATAAGAATAAGAATAAGAAAAACCCATACAATAACAATATAGCGCCGCCTTCGGCGGCGCATATTTATATATTCGGAAAGGTCTCACGTCCAGTAATCCAACCGTGGGGTTTATTGTCAAATACGAGCGCGTTGTGCTCCTCTTATACCTCTTCTTTCTCAATATTTCCCAATGGGTTTTTTTTTTCCGTATTTTTGTGCGAGCAGAAGCAAATATGCCGCTTTCGCGGCAAAGACCTATATTATCGGATAGGTCTCGATGCCCTGAGTCACTCTAACAGTGTTTTGAGTGCTGGTGAGTGGCCATGGTCGATGACGAGCGCGTTGCGCTCGTCATCGACTGCTTTCTTCTCCATGTTGCGCCTTGCCTGTGGTTTCACTTTTTTTTATTCGAGCAGCAACAAATGTGCCGCTTTCGCGGCACACGCTTATATCACCGGACAGGTCGGTGTGCCGGAGTGTCGTTATTAATGTGTGATGCATGGGGAGCGCTCCGCGCTCTGTTTCTTGAGCGCTCCGCGCTCTTTTAGGGACGTGCGCTACGCGCACGTCTTTCGTCAGTGCGCTCCGCGCACTGCCTGTACAATAACAACAGGCCCGGACCCTGCCAGGCTCTCGGGCCTAATAATAATAATAATGCATCGGTTTTATATAGGGCTTTTTTGGACACTCAAAGAAGCTTTACATTGCACTATTCATTCACTCCATACTTGGTAGTGGTAAGCTACAATTGTAGCCACAGCTGCCCTGGGGTAGACTGACGGAAGCGAGGCAACCAGTCTGCACCATCGGCCCCTCCGACCACCACCAACCACTCACTACATTCGCCAGGCTTCCTGTGTTACCAAACGGTCTCCCATCCAAGTACCGACCAGGCTCTTCCCTGCTTAGCTTCCAAGGTCTGACGGGATTGGGCAGAGCAAAGGCGGTATGGCCACAGCTTCTAACATTAAAATGAACAAAAGAAAGGCCTATACCATCACATGAATTGAAGTGTAAATTAAATTCATCAGTAGTATAATATATACAAGCGTTACCAATATCATTCCATAAGTGGCTGTCGGGTCTAGATCCATGTCAAAGTCATGCATTCTATGTTCTCTTAAATCATTGTTTTCCATAGTTAAATAATACTGAGTAATCCATGAATTAGATACAACTAAATATAATCTTCAATTGATGAACTGATTTAAGACAAAAAACAAAGCATTGGTGACCATGTGTACCTACCCCTCCTCCCGCCACCCCGTCCATTCATAAAATGAAACAGTGTCCTTCATGAGGCAATGTCTCCACTCTCCTCAGATGTTTACATTTTAGCTGTGTTTCATTTCAATAGAATCAATTATTGTCATTTGTCATGTTCACAGACAGACACAAAGCATGCAGTACTCACGTGTAGTACCTTACCGGTGACGTTTTGCCATTGGTTAGGTGTCCAGAGATGATAAGAAGTTTTCCGCCTGGCTTGCTTCATCAAATGTATAGTCCACATTAGCTTTGGTCAGTTTGATCGTTGCTGGATACAGGAGGAAAGCTTGGAATCCTTTTACGCGTGCGTCATACATCACTTTATAGCATGATTTGCGCCGCTTGGCAGTGGCCTCACTATAATCCGCAGCAAGCTTGAGCTGGGTTTCGGCCACCTCTGGAGGATATTTCCTGGACTCTTTGAGAATACGATCCCTGTCCTTGTACCGGAGACAGTTCGCGATCAGCGGGCGTGGGCGTCGAGGCTTGCCGTCAGTATGGGGGTCTCATGTAAGCATCCAAGCCGGTGACATCTCGTCAGCTCCGGGCAGGCATCAGCGAAACCCGGGAACTATTTAGGAAGATTCTCTGTCATATAGCTCATTTCATACAATGAAATACATTTTTAGAAAGAGAAAAACAAAACAAATGGCCATGTACACTAGGACCATATACAGTGGGAGGAAAAAGTAAGTACACCGTTTGGAATTTCTCACATTTCTGCCTAAATTGGTCGAAAAATGTGGTCTGATCTTTATTAAAATCACAAGAATGAGTAAACAGTGTCACAATGTCATGTGTGGAGGACAAATGGAACAGCACACCAACATCAAAACCCTCTCCTCACTGTGAAGTCTGGAGCAGGAGAATCATGGTGTGGGGCTGTTGTGTTGCCTCAGGGCCTGGACAACGTGCTATCATCAATGGAAAAAATTAACAAGTTTATCAAGATATTTTGCAGAAAACCTGAGACATTCACAACATGTATGGAATAAGTACGTGAACCCTTGTATTAAATATCTGGCTGATCCTTCTTTTGCAGCAATAACTGCTTTTCTGTAGTTGCAGATTAGACGCTCAAACGATCAGGATGAATCTTGGACCATTCCTCTTTACAAAACTGCTGCAGTTCAGTGAGATTCGGGGGTTCACTTACTTATTCCAGTTACATGTTACGGCCAATAAAATGTAAATGTTTGGGTGGTATTAGTTTAAACAGACACTGTTTAATCATTCTTGTGATTTTAATAAAGATCAGACCACATTTAGTGACCAATTTAGGCAAAAACGTGAGAAATTCCAAACAGTGTACTCACTTTTTCCTCTCACTGTAGCTACATTACCAATTAAACACGTTTTGAGCCTGGTCTTAAACCCGGCAACAAAAGGCAATAAGTAGAGTGGGCTTTTAAAAGTATCGATAAGAGTAGAGTAGTTGTATTGATAAATCTTAACAATACAGAGGTGAGAGCGCGATAAGTAGGTTGTTTTAGGATTGGATTTATCTTTCCATTTCATATGTTTTTGTGTATTTAATCACTTTGCATTGCGTGTGGAAAGTGCTTTGGGGCAGTACTCTGTTTTAAATGTGCTAAATGAACTTGGCTTTGACCTAATTACGACCAAATAGTGTGTACTCTGAAGCCCTGGTCCCAGTGTATTTGTCTGAACGAGACACAGTATTGAGGCGAGACACGACAAGTGAACGTGTTGATTTGTTTTTCATGCAGTTTTATTATGAGAGTCTCGCCTTGTTTCTTCCTATAACATCTTAGTTTTAATGTCAAAGTAAAAAAAAAAATAGACCAAACTCACTTTTTAAGATGTGACCTTTTGTCAACATGTGCCTTTGATTTTTTTTGTCAGGAAATCACTACAAGCTACATTCATCTGACTCCTGAGCCGTTTTCATTCACAAAAACAGGACTTGGCTGGTGTCACCATAGAAATGAAAGGCAAAGCAGAAGCGGGGTTCTATCCTTCTGTATGCGGACAGTTAGCAAGTCGGCTAGTCAGGGAGACTTATCAGAGTCCATTAGCCAGCTCAATGTGTTTCCCCTTTAGCAGTTAGCGTTAGCCATCAACATTGCAAATTATGAACCCATAGTCAGCCCACATTTAGGTGAGGTCAGAGCAGAGATAGAAATCTTTAACGAATGTACAGAATTAGCTTCTAAAAAAGTGTCATCTGAGCTAAATGCTAACTCATATTCAGTTCAAGTGTATGCATTTTGTGGGGTCGAATACACATCCAATAGTCACTAAACTTCATGTTACGCCATACTTTAATATTGCGCCTGGCTTCACCATTCATTTGAATGGGGATAGAAAGCTCAATTCAAATGGGTCCGGGATTCCACGGCTAACAAAATGTATGCATTTGTAGGAACAGGCTCCGAAAGCTAAAGGCATTTCTTTGAGTACCACTGTAAGCTCTAAAGATGGATCCTGCAGTGGTGATTATTGTGTTTTGTCAATGTGAAAGGCGCGCCCACGTGCGGTGAATGACTGCGCGTGGCGGAAGGACAATGTGGACAGTGCACTGCGCGGCGTGAGGAGGGAGTGAAGTCGAACACACACATTCAGGAAAACACATCATCTAAATTTGGAGCAACAAAACCACCTCTACTACGTCATAAAGACACAAGTGAAACACAAAAAACGGAAAAAATTCATAACAAGCAACAGCTGTGGTATGAAATGCCTTTCCCTAGCCCAGGCTTTCGGATCCGAGGAATTACATGCTTCAATAAAGAACACACTGGATTACAAACAAGTTTTAAAGGGGATTTTACCATGACATGAGGCTGGACAGACAGGTACACACTCCAAACCACATATCGAGATAATATCTGGGAGAGGCAGGAGTTAAGTGTCACAGAAAGGTAGTAAAACTATTCCACTGTCACCAAAGCACAAGCAAAGAATCAGGAGACAATGTTCATTTACATTTTAGTTCTTAGCAGCAACAGCGCAGAGGTTTTATTTATTTATTTATTTTTTCAGAATGGAGCAGCAGCAGTGGCTCCTCCTGAAGTGAACACATGCGAGCGACTGATAGCTAGCCGCAACCAAACAGAAGCGGCGATTCGTCCGGTTAGGTGTGTATGTTATCCAGATATGGTAAATACCTTTCCAACCACTAAAGTCTACAGGGGGAACTTTAAAGCCTGTTTCAGCAAAATGCTTTCTCAATATGTAGCCTGCTTCCTAGCCTTAATTTTAGTTGTCAGTTCAAACTTGTCATCTTGTCTTTTTACTGTAATCATATTTCCTTGTTCCGCATGCTGTAACTCGATACCTCACACATAAGCTTGTTCAGAGCCGCTCCTGTACACAGCGCCGTCACTATAGATTTACACAGACTTGAGGCATAAGTCCCTTAAATCCGTGCTCTGACAGTGAAAGGAGCAGAGAGCTCTTTTCTCTTTTTTCTTTTTCAAACCAAGAGAACTTTAGCTCGGAGCCGGCGTCAGGATGATGAGATACAGAGGTCACACTTCCAAAGAGGTCAGAGCGGGTGAACAGTATCTCTTCATAATCCAGGGCGGGTGAACTGTAACAAAGAGAAAGACTGGCTGGAATTTGTCACCTGAAAATTGCACGTGAACGCTGCCTCACGTCAGGAAAAACAGAACTCGGAAGCTCAGGTCATGACATACCTCGCTGTTGTAGCTTTAGACCCAACCGCATTTTTGGAAATTAGCTCAAAATAAAACTATAAAACTTTACTTTGTGAACTTGTTTGTTCGAAATCGAAGCTTCAAAAACTGATGCTGATCTGCCACTCAATTTGCTGCTGTTGCTGTGATGGAATGCTACCTGCCTTGCTGTTTTTGGTATTCTGGCATAAAGCCGGGTGTGCACTGCACGATTTTAGCCGTCTGCGAATATTGCGATGAACGATCACTCGTCGTGGGAAAAATCTTAGGTCGTACCTCAGAATCACAGGTCTTCGATTGTACAGTGAGACAGGACAAAGATTTCAAATAGAACCGTCGTACGACCAAAGACGAGCAGCGACCGACATCAGGCAGTGTCTGATATTTTGGGGGGTCAGCCCTATGTTCCCCGGTACCTATGTTCCCCCACCGGTATTGATTAAGATTAGGCACCAGCCCACTATCCTTAAGGTTAGTGGCTAGGGCAGGGTCAGGGTTAAGCTGCTTGATATATGTATGACGTTTCACTCTCATGACTTGTGACTGGTTGAAGTACCAACTCACCTACGGAAAAAAAAAATTGCACCCGGGGAACATAGGACCCGGGGAACATAGGACTGGGGAACATAGGACCCGGGGAACATAGGTACGCACCCATATTTTGGAACACTAGTCATAGAGTGGGCCATCCTCTCGCTGCAGAGAGGATCTCTGTCAAGTGTCCCGTCATGCTGCACCGCCAGAGTCATAAGCAACAGAGACCAGGCATGAGTGGGTCCGGCTCCGCATTTCACAGGACTTTCCCTGCAATTTTCCACAGAAACAAACCCCACTAACATGTGATATGAAGCCTGAAACTGCTACGACAAAACTTTGGTCGTAGCTACAATTGTCTCTTTGAGCTATTGCACGTGGAGACGAATTATTAGAGACATCTAATTATAAGACAAAACAAATTATGTAATGTACAGTAAGCCAGGCATAAAGAGACACGGTACGACTGTCAGCAATGTGTGTCCCATAACACATGGGGAAATGTAACATAATGAATCATACCAAAGAAAAGTCTGCAAAATTGGGCAGAGATTCAACAAAATTCAATTAAAAAAAGAGAAATGGCTGCCTATATTTTACAGTTGTTATTTCACAGTTACATTTATGAAGTGGGAAGTCACAATTCGTTTTTAGGATGTTTTAAATATTTCAAATGTTATGAAATGTTGCTTAAATGAACAGTTTTAAAAAGTGTGAATTTCTCAATTTTTTTACCTAAAAAGGACCGTTTTTTATTAAAACTACCATTCTCCATTTGCCACCTAGAAATAATAACATTTAATAAATACATTTTTAAGTGAAAGTAGATACATGGCATGTGCATGTGGTTATCAGAATAGTACAACATTTTCTGTGGGACAGAGATGATTGTTGAAAAAAGGCAGAAATCTTGGTGGCAAAGAGTTAAAAGTCTCTTACTATCCTAGTTATCATTGTCTTACATTCATACTGCAAAGTGTGAGCTTTTTACTGGTTTTCAGATTTCATGGACACGCTTCAGGTCGATTAAAACTATTTCCATTTGGTTCTTGCTAACTCCTTGGAAATGTTGCTTGGTCAAAGCATTTGTCGGTAAACTGTCAGCGCTGATGCCATTACCGATCATTCTGCAGTATTTAATCGGCCGTTCCTCAATGATTGTGTGTTGTCCTGATGCCTCTCTCTCCTCAAGTGTCCCGTGCCTCCCCTCTCTCCGCTGCCCTTCATTAGCCCTTATCATCTGGAGTGGCGCCAAATTCTCTTCTAACGGGCAAACGATCCTTCTGCACCTCCCCAACGGCTTTTGGCCTTTGACACAAACTAATCTTCGACTCTTGCGGCATGCTGCTGTTGTTGTGGCGTGTCAGTGAGGCGAGATGGGGCTCGGAATAGGAAAACAAAAACTCATTTTAGACACTTCGAAATTCTTCACAGAAATTACTGACACAAATATGTATATACATTTTCAGATGGTAACAAACATATTCCAGAATGAGAAAATGATGAGAAAATGTGGTTTCCTGACACACTGACGTAGAAATTGTGTTACATTTAGAGCTGCTATTAAAATGACCTGTCCTATGGTTTTTATGAACTGTCTTTGTTTTGTTCTGTCGTCAATACAACATGCAGTAATAAGCACTTTCAAACCGAGGAGCAGTGATTACGGTCAGTCACCCCACAGCCTCTCATTATCCTGACAAACACAGGCTTGGCCGTTTTGAGTTTTGTGTCACTTTAGCATTCTCCTGTTTATTTTCAGTGACACTGAATGACCTACTTTTTCAGACCAGAGAGTTTTCGAGTGTTTGCGGCGCGTTGGATGACTTTAGTAACTCAGCCACGAGCCTCTCCGCGTCCTGCCTCACTCCGATGTTGTGCAGACACCCCCCACCTGTCTGGGACCAGGCTGGGCTGTTGTCAAGAGCGTGGCACAACCTTGCACCGCATGACCCATGTGGATAAATAAGATATATTTGATCTGTTTAACAAGGTCTGCAGCCTTGAATTACACGTGTGTCAGCCTTTTGGGAAAAGAAAACATGCCTGAACCTGAATTGTAAAATCCAAAGTCGGACAATCCAGCATTGCTATCACCAAAATGTATCTCCAAAAATTTCCAAATAAAATAGATTTTATTTCCCAAAATTAGGTATTACATGTCATGATAAATCCACTGAAGTGAGTTAAATGTTGTGAGAATGTCAGTTGTTAATCCGGTGTTTCAGTGTGGGCTTCCTGTCCCTCAGAGCTGCCTGAAAGCAGCCTGTAACTGGATAACAGTGAAGCTCGACTTCAAAGCAGGGGACGATGTTGTAACACCCACCAGCTGGGGTGGGCGATATGACAAAAATAGAATATCACGATTTTTTAATTATAAACTCCCGATTTCGATTTTATCACAATTTTTTTTTATAGTAACTAAAATAACTTAAATTACACACTGAAGAAGAAAAAGATTGAATGAATACAAGTCTTTTCATGGTTTAGCACCAAAGTCCATCTCTGACATGTTAGAGCCGTATGAACCATCTCGGGCCCTGAGAACTTCAGGGAGGGGTCTCCTGGTGGTTCCCAGAGTCAATAATAAACACGGTGAGGCTGCGTTTCAGTTTCATGCAGCTAAAATCTGGAACAGTCTTCATGAGGATGTGAGACAGGCCTCAACTCTGACAATGTTCAAATCCAGGCTGAAAACAGCTCTTTTTACCCGTGCATATGAAAACTGAAAGTATTTTATCTGCACTCTTGCCTTTCACTGTCATTGATTAACTTTATGTTGATGTTTTATTGATTGATTTGATCTGTTTTCTTGTAATTTTAAGCACTTTGAATTGCCTTGTGTACTGTATGAATTGTGCTCTACAAATAAACTTGCCTTGCCTTGCCTTACTAATTTATTCAACTTTGTGATAATCAACACAGCAAAAATAGACTTAGAACTAACTCTATACATTAAAAACCACAATAAAAGTAAAATAGTAACACTAAGTATGCTAAAGGCTTGTTGTTAATATCTGTTGCTGTTTGGCATCTTTTCTGCTTTGATATGACGCTCTGTCGCTGTCTGACCCTTTCACAATAAGAGTCTTACTAAAGCGATATCATGCAGTGACTTTTATTGTGTAAAAGGTTAGCTACTTGACAAGAAACTGAGAGTCACGGTGTATTTGGAGAACTTTAAATTAAACAAATGAGAAGGATGCGGCGCCTGTCAGAACTGTAAGGACGAAGGACACACTCGCTTCTTCACACATGTGTCAGGTAAATAATAAACACACGCTGTGATCCACGCAGAGCAGCTGCGTTACGGGGGAAAGACACTGACATAAATACCTCTGAAATAGAGACAGAACGCTGGGTTTAAAAAGCTCAGGATGGAGGAGTCTGGTCGTAAACACGCACTGTAGAGGAGCGGCTAGCTGCTAAACGCTCGCATTAGCGTCCGACATTGCGTAGCATAAGGTTTGTGGCTTGGCTTCACTGACAATGAAAAGAGTCAACTGTGCAGAAGTGCTTAGAACCGTGATTAAACGATCCCACAAAAGCTCTGGAGATCGTAAGACGGTTTAATATCGTCATATCGCCCAGCCCTACCACCAGCTGAATGGTGATTGGCTGTCCCCGCTAAAAGATTTGACGGACTGCTTTTGCTCTTCCTCTTGATGCTCCTGCCCTGTGTCTGTGAGAGCAGCATTGACGTTAGCATTAGCATTAGCTGCTGTCACAGCTACAAGAGGAAGGCTGATTTCCGAAACCATTAAATTGTAGCCTCTAAGTACTAACACTAGCAGCTAATCCTTAACCTTTCATGGGGTCAACTGTTAGATCTCTATGCAGTTAGTGAACCAGAGCTTCAGCAGCATTTAATAATAATAATAATGCCTTACACTTGTATTGCGCTTTACAAGCCTGTATTACCAAGTTTCTCAAAGCGCTACACTTTCGTCATTATTCATTCACTCCATACTCGGTGGTGGTAAGCTACTGTTGTAGCCACAGCTGCCCTAGGGTAGACTGACAGAAGCAAGGCAACCAGTCTGCGCCATCGGCCCTTCCGACCACCACCAACCACTCACTCACTCACTACATTCGCTAGGCTTCCTGGTGTTACCAAACAGTCTCCCATCCAAGTACCGACCAGGCCCTTCCCTGCTTAGCTTCCAAGGTCTGACGGGATTGGGCAGAGCAAATCCGGTATGACCAATTCCACCGTCCTTACCCAGGGGAAGGGGAAGTGACATCACCAACACTGTTCATCTTCTTCTTTAAGGATATTGGCAGGCAAACAAAAGTGCATGCCACCACCTACTGTAGTACATATGCAACAACATAGTGTCCAAATAAAGATATTTAAGGAGAAAAAAAAAACAAATATCCAAATGATCCATCACATTTCCCTTTAGGCTTATTTGATCTCAACAGCGGTTTCATAAAGCTACAGTATGCAAATTAGCCATGTAGCTTAAGTTTCTACTAAATGAAAGCAAAAGCACAAACTGCTTCATTTAGGCCATTTACTGAGGAGGCTCTTTAAAACCATGTGACTGTGCTGTGATGATTCTAACATGTATTTCGTCACTTTTATAAAGTTTGGCTTGTGCAGAATCTCTTATATATATATATATTTTTAAATTAAATATGCACCTGTCAATCAATAGTGGTTACGCATGAAGAATCACTCAAGGGTGGGGGCGATGGGGGCGGGCGCGCGGCGCGGAGGCTTATGGGATAGCACATGGCTCGTAATCGCCAGTGAGGTAGCATCAGAAGTCCATATGCTAAAGTGGCTAAACGACAGCCCAATTCGGAGGCTACTTATCATGGCAGACGCTGACGCACATCCGGTTTGGCGTAAGACCTCTTACCAATTTAACGGTTTCGGAATCAGCCGAAAACTACTGAGACCAACCTGACAGGGATGGACTTCCTGTTTTATGGAAACATTAAAAATAAATGTGGAGAGTAAAAAGTGTTCTCCGGAGTTAGCTCCTCCTGCTTTGTGCTGCTATTAGCCACATATAGCTACAGCATGACACAAGCACAACAGCTCAGAGTTGGATAAGACAAAATGTGTTTCTTCAGACCTCGCTTCAATCGCAGCACCCAGAGACCGTCCCACAGTTTGAGCTTCGATCTTGGATCAAACCAAAGGTCCTGGAAACGCCAGGACTGTAACACTGGAGGACATAAAGACTGGAAACACAGCTTGTACCAAAGACCTTCCTAAAATGCTGACAGACTGTCTCCAGGGCACCGCCAGCGATGCTCCAAATAAACAAACAAACAGCAGCAGTCCTTTGGCGTTGATGTCGGCCACAGGTCTCTGTAGAGGGAGACGTTTTCAAAGCGCAGCACATATCAATATTTCATCAATCTCACGGGTGGTATTCCCAGCCTCTACCCTGCCCTCGGGGACCACAGCTCTGCAAACACTCATCGCTTTAAAGGAAACATATCCTGCTTAGTCGAGTAATACCAGCCGTAAATGCAACTCTTTGAAAAACTTGTTTTAGCACGTAATATTAATGACTAAAAATAGAAGTCGCGACCCCTTAAGTTGGGAGCACATTCTAGGAGTTCTAAGTTCTAAGAGTTCCAATTTGATTTGCCTCTCCCCGAGTACAAAACTTTAAAGCTTTTTTTCTCCAAATTGAATTTTCTCCACTTTAGTATTTTTTTTAGTGGCTTCAGTTACATTTTCTAACCAGATTTATTGAGCTCTAAACTCCAAAAAACAAGGAAAAATTGGTGCTGGCGTTTTGATCAGGTTTCTGCGGCATGGAGATTGTGGCACTCTTCAATATTAGAGCCAGCAGAATATGCTCTTTCTCCTTGAAGAGGATGTAGCCTAAAATCTGAATGAAGTGCATAAGGCTGTGTGTGATGTTAATGTAGAGATGAGTAAAGCAAAGGGGAAGAAGCAATTGATGCTTGTTGCATTCAGCTGCTAGCAGCACACACCCTAAGCCCCACGCCCTGGCCATGCAAACACCGGTGTACGGTTGTTTGCAAGCAAGATGTCATTCTTGACAGTGCTAACGCTGCTGTTGTGCCAGGGCTGGGCCCTGAGTCTGTTGTAAATCCCAGTCACTGCCCCTGATTCAGAAAGGTAAGGTTTATTCCCCTTATGTAATAACTCCTGCTTGGATCTCATGGTCTTGTGTTAATGGCTAAACTGCTTGGCTGATTTGTGCTGATGTTGTCTTTAACTTCTGTTATCAATGTAACATTTATGACATACTGTTGTGTGAAAAGACTTCTTCACAGCCAGACCATCAATGTGGATAGAGTAGGCAGAAATATCCCTGATTAGATCCTTTTTGGTCCCTGCTCCGCATCCGTTTCCCTCGGACAGTGGGTGCCATGCCATTGGTCCCATTACATTACATTCCAAATTATCATGCAAATTGTATTTCAGTGTCATAAAGGTAAAAAAAAAAAATGTCAATGAAACTCATGGATGGTATTGTGTCTCAGGGCTCTTTGAATCACTGACATCAATCTCAGACGCCTGGGATGATTAGTTGTCAGGTTAAGTCCAGTTAAAGGAAAAACTACTGAAAAAGGACATTACACATTATTAAGCAGACCACCATTTTCAAGCAATATGGGAAAGAAAAAGGATCTCTCTACTGATGAAAAGCGTGAAATAGTTGAATGCCTTGGTCTAGGTATGAAAACCTTTGATATTTCATGAAAGATGAAGCGTAATCATTGTACTGTTAAGAGATTTGTGGCTGATTCAGAGCACACACGGGTTTGTGCAGATAAAGGTAAAATGAGGACGGTTTCTGCCAGACAAATACATCAGATTAAGAGAACAGCTGCTACAAAGCAGCAAACAGGTATTTGAAGCTGCTGGTGCCTCTGGAGTCTCCCGAACATCAAGGTGTAGGACCCTCCAGAGGCTGCAGTTGTGGATGAACCGTCTATCCGGCCTCCCCTAAACTGTTCATTGAAGCTGATGAGCAGAAACGCCTGCAATGGCCCAGAAATACATGAAGACTCATTTTCAAACAGTCTTGTTCACTGATGAGTGCTGTGTAACCCTGGATGGTCAGATGGATGGAGTAGTGGATGGTTGGTGAATGGCCACCATGTCCCAACAAGGCTGTGACGTCAGGAGGGAGCGGTGTCATGTTTTGGCCTGGGGTCATGGGGACAGAGCTGGTCGGCCCCTTTAGGCTCCCTGAAGGTGTGGAAATGACCCCTGAAAAATATGTGGAGTTTCTGACTGACCACTTTCTTCTATGGTTCAAAATCATCTTCATGCATGACAACGCACCATGTCCTGCTGTAAAGAATACCTCTGCATCATTGGCTGCTATGGGCATAAAAGGAGAGAAACTCATGATGTGGACCCCCTCCTCCCCTGACCTCAACCCTAATGAGAACCTTTGGAGCCTCAAGCAAAACATCTATGAGGGTGGGAGACAGTCCACATCCAAACAGCAGCTCTGGGAGGCTATTCTGACATCCTGCAAACAAATCCAAGCAGAAACTCTCCAAAAACTCACAAGTTTAATGGATTTATGAGTTTTGAAGCTGCTATCAAATAAGAGTCCTATGTTAAAATATAACTTGAACTGTTAAGATGTTTTTGATTGAAATAGCTTTTGATTTCAGTAAATATGACCTCCTAATGCTGCAAATTCATCAAATGACCATTTTTAGTTAATTTCAACCTTTAAAATGTATTGAAACTATGAGTTGCATAATAATTTGTAACCGTAGATTTTGAGTTGTTTATTATATTTATTTTTGAATAAAAATACTGTGATCACTGGGAGGTTTTTCCAACCCCATTCAAATGATCCTCTAACAGTTAAAGGCTTGAAAATTATGCTGACTGTCATTTGAGATGATAATTTAGAAAATCTGAGAAAAATATAATTTGCATAATCACTTGGAACCCAGGATAGTCCGACATCTCATTATTACAAAAAATGTCCCATTGAGCAGAGGTGCCATTAGTCCGACAGCCCAGTTGTGTTGTGGATTAGAGAGCCATATACAACCATTGGCCCTAAACTTAAAGTCAGTGGACTCTTGCCTAAACCTAATTAATAATAATAATAATAATAATAATAATACATTTTATTTATATTGCACTTTACATTTCAAAGAAACCTCAAATTATCAACCCGTACTCAATTTTCGGAATAATGAGATGTTGGACTAATGGGCTGACCCCGGACAGTGGTCGTATGTAGTTTCCGACATCTCTGCCCCGAGCACGTTGCCTCGCCCGTGGCTTTCGCCATTGTCGCATGTGAAGAAAGCATGTCTCTTTGGTCTGCTGCCTCACCGTGTCTGTCTGCCAGGTATTCAAAAGTGCGAAAAGAAAAAACAACACAGCCACAATTTAATACCGCTCAATTTTGTAAACAAGCGACAGAACAGGAAGTGGAGTTTAATCGACCAATCAGATGAGCGTGTTTCCTGTTCACTCTTTTTCCTGCTGAAGGTTTTGAGGCGAGTAGAGGATTTCGCCATCTAAGATCATGATCCGACAGACAAAAAAGGAGGCGTAAATGCCAACTGCGCCTGTTGGGAAAAATAAACAATGTTGCAAATTTGGTCCCCCATTAAACTAAGTCCCCCTCCTGGAACCACCACCTTAACGTGGTGGAGGGGTTTGAGCCTGAATGATCCTGGAGCTCTGTTGTCGGGGGCTTCGTGCCCCTGGTAGGGTCTCCCAGGGCAAACAGGTCCTAGGTGACGGGTCAGACAAAGAGCGGTTCAGAAGCCCCTTATGAGAGACCAACAGGCCCGGTTAGAACCATGAGGCCGTCCTTCTGTGGACCCACTACCTGCAGGAGGAGCCATAGGGGCTGGTGCAGCTCCAACAGCTGCCCCCACGACCCGGCAACGGACAAGTGGAAGAAGATGGATGGATCAAACTCAGTCTCAGGTGTGAATGCAACCTTAAACTATGAGGAAATGCTTCAGCAGCAAAAGTGGCCGGGCTGAATAGTGAATAGAATATCAGCCTGTGTAGAGTATACATTTTTCAAGCACAAAATAAGGTAATTTGATCAAAAAGTTTTCATATACTCACTCCACAACATCACATCGCGGATGGAGGCTCAAAAAAGTCGACTTAGCATCTTATATCCCTTTTAAAACAACTCACTCGCATATTCTCCGCACACACGTCTAAAAATACACGCCGCACCTGCTCCTGAGTGCCTTACATAAGTGCGTTGCGTAATATTACCAATGACATTACCGCACGCGAGACATTTAGCCCAATTGTGAGTAATTATGCTAATGCCTCTCTGCCCTCGGGTCCCCGCGCCTTCCCCCTCCGCATGGCGTCCGGCGCAGGAGTCAGGGAAAAGAAGGAAAAAGAAAAAGGCAAGAGCATTTAAAGGCATCAATGAATATTTTAGCGCGCCAGGCCGGGGTGAGGAGATAATTGAATGGAGGAGCGTAGCGAATGTGTCGTGGCCGGTTCGGGAGGGGGGGGGTATGAAGTACAGCGCAGATGAATGGGCCCAGAGTAATCTCCGTTAAGAATCCACCGCACGTAGGTTTAATAAGACGGACGAGCAGGTGAGGAGATGTATGGAGGTGTCGCGGGGAGCGTTTAGAGTCGCTGACGGTCGGCAGGTAAAGGATGTGGTGACGGGGGAGGGCGGGGGTAAGACGAGAGTTTGAGAGGGCGGGGTTGGATCAGTCACAGGCGTTAGCGAGAAGCAGATTATGTTCTGGCAAAGCTCATAGGAACGTGTCAAAAACAGAAGATTATCATGCTGTGTGGCGTCGGGGAATACATTATACCACTTACAAGGGCCGACACTGACAATGATTTGCGTTTCATCGTCATTATATACAGTATTAGAGCTGGGAAATTCATCGAAATCGCAATCTCTACTTCGGTCGATGGCGATCACCGTCATGGGACTTTATGATTGTCAGGTTTACTGTCGTTCCTTTGGCGGAAACAGCTCCTAGTTTTGGAGTTTGGACCATAGACATGTTATTAATAGACCGTCACTCCTCACTCCTCCCCGTTTACCATAATGACCACGTTCGAGGGGGAAATCATGGCGGATTTACAGACTCCTCCTCCCCAGCTCTGACGAAGCATGTTCCTAATAAGGGCATAAGGGCGGGATCTTCACTGTAGAGTCGGCCCTTGCGTGACGTGTAGCTCGCGCAGCTCCAATGCTAACAGTCCATGCAGCTCCAATGCTAACAGTACGACATTTCTAAAATGTTTCCTACCATAACCAGCCCGGTGCCTCTGATTGTGTCTAACCCAGCGTAATCACAGGAGGAATATCTAGCTGTAGACAAAAAATCAGGCACCGGGCATTAAAGTTGTTTTTAACGTGTCTAAAGTGCAATGGATTCCAATGGGGGCCTAGCGGCTATATGGCGGTACTACAGCAATGGCGGCCTCCAGTGTCGCCGTCGCAAAGCAGAGCAGCCAGCGGCCATTGGGTTGGACAGAACGATGGAAGAATGTTGTGCGTTAAATGAACCTGGAACAAAGCTTTTGTTTTAGTTTGAGCTGAGGTTTGTATAAAGGGTCTGTCTAAGTTCATGAATCCGCTGCACGCTCTAAGGTCTGATCTCGTAATTTGCAAGAGGGATTATGGTCACACTTGTACTTGTGCTTTACCTGCTTGGTTTCTCAGTTTCTCAAAGCGCCGCACTGTGGTCATCATTCATTCACTCCATTCTCAGTGTTAGTCACAGCTGCCCTGGGTAGACTTGTGGAAACGAGGCTGCCAATCTGTTTTACCCCTCACCCCCAGATAGATACAGATGGCATCTCTGCCCATATATGGTCATGTTTGAAGCAGTTGAGGAGGAAAGCAAAATCTAAACTTTCTATAATTATTCCAAAAGGACTTTAACAAATGCTGAATCATTAATACAGTTTTCAACTCAATAAAGATACAAAGACATCGAGAGGAGCAAAGTAGTTCAGCAGCCCATAAATACATAAAATAACAGCGAATGCTAACATGACGTTTTTTTTGCTTCTACTGAACAATCTGCTGTGAAAAGAAATTCATATGAGCCCGATTTAGACATGACTTTATTTGTGTGTGATAAATAAGTTTATAGTCCGCTAGAAAATGGCTAAAAAGAGTGAAATATTGTGTTTCCCAAAGCCCCCTTGTATGACGCGATGCCTTCTGTATCTATTCCACATCTTCCGCCTGTTCGCTCAGCTCCACTGTGCTCTGAAGGCCAGCGACATCAACGCCCACTGCCTCCTCTTCAGTCCCGGTCGTCCCGCCGGTGCTGCAGCTCCACGAGGAGCTCGACGTGAGCACGCACAAAGCAACGAGTTTGAGAGATAAAACGCCTAATAAAATAATACAACCATTTAGGGGCAGGCGAGCTGTAAACTCCGGTCACAGAGGAGATTGCGTTGAAGCTAGACCACTTCTCTTTCACAAGTTTTTTTTACATGAAAAATAGTTAGGTGAATGAGTGCAACAGAAGCTTAATCAGGTTGTGTGATTGTTTGTATGATTACAAACTCCTACAGAAGGAAATATCGAGGTTATATTGTATAAACAGTGAGATTTACGTTAAAATAAAGTCAGTTGGAGGGTATTTACTTTGAAAACCTGGATGTTGTTGCGTTCTCTTTCCTGTCTGGTGTGACCTGAGCTGTGGAGCTTGATCAGGCCGGGGCCGATGGAGCTGAAAAATAGAGTTGGTCCGTATTTTTGTCGGGGAAGGGCAGAGCGGCAGCCAGTGATGGAGGCCCATGGAGCGGAATGTTTCTTAAAAGTTAAAATAGCAACGTATTTGCTGCGGAGGTCGGGGTGGAGTAGAACACGGAGAATGTAGAATCTCAGTCACACACACACACACTACATTCACATGAAGAAGGCAGGTGAAGTGTCCTGTCAAAGGATACAACTGTAAGCACCAGCAGGAATCAAACCGCCAACCTTCCAGTTAGTAATAAGTTTGACCTTCTGAGCCACTGTCACCTCAAGGTTAAAGAGTAACTAAACACCAAATCAAGTTTTTTTTACTGATAAACTGTCTCAATGGGTGTCTCATAGTGTTGTCTACTGGTCCCTGACATTATTCTGACATTATAGCGCAAACATGTGTCAAATCATAACTTTGGCCTGAAAACGAATGGGTTGCGCCCCCTTCAGGGTAAACTCTGCTACTAAATTAGAATTTCCTGATTGGCTGGAGAGTGTCCACGGCCTCCACAGAACGTCATAAGCCGCACCAGCTCCACACATCGTCATCAGGTGCTGCCCATTGTCCTGCCCCTGTACCTGTGGTATATAACCAAGTCCCTCCCACGTAATCTGTCTGCTGTGATTGTGCCAATGCAAAGGCCCACACACTTTGCATGTCACCGCCAAACTTCAGAGACCGACTCTTTCGCGGAATTTTTTTACTTTTGTTTGTGGGTGGGGAAAGGCTTTGGCACGCCCGTTTAGGTACTCTTTAACTTTCAAGATCAGACGAGATCAGGCATTCTCAAGGTGATGCAACTGTTATCAACAGAACTCCCTAGTCTCACACAGCGCCTGCTCTGCGTCTGCTCAAATCCAGCAATCCAACCATAATAACAGGACACAGTCGGAGAGATTTCATTTGTGTAAGGTCTGCAGACTGCTGGAGATGTAAAAGCTTCTGAATATGTGTGTAGGAGCACCTTGGGAAGGATAACGTGTATCTGAAAGCTATATAATAACATGTTAGGCCGATGAATGTTAAAAGGAAGGGGCATTTAGGACCTCACTGAACTCTACTACATTCACCACCACCAGTGCAGTACAAAGCTTGTTTAGATGCTCTCTGTCCTGTTCACATTTTAACAAGCGACTGTGATGGAGTTCGATCGAGTCCATTCTCATTCCCCTCACCCCAGCACAGAGAGGAGTCAGTGGGTACACCACACACGCACATGGCTTCAAGACCATCGTGCATGTGTAGATAATCAGACGAACGAGTGAGGTGTGACAAGTACTTAATCGAATGGATAAACTTTGGCACTTAGACCCCTGCAGGTAGATTTCTTGTCTATGTGATAAAGGGAAAATACATAATTACCGGTGATGGTGAGGAGGAGGAGGAGGAGGAGGAAGGGGCTGGCAAAGGGGTAATTCAAGCCAAATTTAGTAAGACGAACTTCAGTCGCTAATATAATAAGGTCATCATTTAACGGCTCTTTTCTCATATTTTTTATACTGTTTTTATGTTAGTCTATGGAAAATGTTTACTGACACCCATGAACATGGCCGATCTCCATGGTAACACTTAATTTTCCCGAACTCTGTTGAAAAAGGTATTGTTCAGGTTTGCTATCGTAAACAGTGATGCTGGTAAGTAGAGCACTACTCTAATCTGATGTCTGTGTAATGTCTAATCTACTACTTTTTTCAGTAACGAGTAATCTAACACATTACTATTTCTACTACTACTATAAGAATCATGTCTGCCCCCATCAACACAAAATCATTTACAGTTCCAGTTCATTTAACTTTTAAGCTGTCTCATGCAGCTGTCTTTTCTTCTTCTTTTTTTGTTGGTCCAAGACATCAAAACACAAAAATACATAAAGTTGATCTGCTACTCCGCAGTATCATATTTCTGTAACATTGATAATTTAACATACTTCTTAAACATGTAAATGGACTTAGACGTTTTAATTTTGCAATCAAGACTGTTCCACAGAGCGACTCCTTTGATTGATATACATCTTTCCTTTACAGCTGATTGAAACCTGGGTTTTGTAAAAGCCTCAGTACTTTTTAGTTCATATCTACTTTTTCTCTTGGTGAATCTGTTTTGCAAATTGTTTGGTAAATTTTCCAGATGAGCTTTATACATGGCTTTTAGAAGGTTAAACTCTACTAATTCATTAAATGTAAGTGTTTTTAGTTGTATGAATAAAGGATTGGTCTCTGTATCCATTTCCACTGGCGACTCTAATCGCTCTTTTCTGTAAAAGAAAAATTGGATTAATGTATGTTTTGCAGGCACTTCCCCACACTTCAATGCAGTAGGTCAGATATAGAACAATGAGTTATACAACAAAAAACATGCATTCTTATTTAGAGAATCTTTGACTTTATGCAGCACAGCTATTAATTGGGATACCTTTACTTTGACATTATCAATATGTGATTTCCATGTCAAGTGTTCATCAATCATAATACCTAGAAACTTAATCTCATGTGCCCTTTCTATTTGTAATCCGTTAATAAACAATGAAGCTTTAACAGATTTCCTTTTGCTACAAAAAATCATAAACTTAGTTTTGCTCATATTTAGGGACAATTTATTGGCATTGAACCATCTCATAATTTTCTGAAATTTCTCTACGATTTGTAGGACATCTTTTATATTTTTTCCTGAATAGAATAAAGTGGTGTCATATCAAATCCTGGATGGCAGAAAACTTTCTCCAGCTCCAAACTGAAGTTTTAGTCATCGGTCCTGAGGCCCAGAGAGAGAAACTTTGACCCAAACTACAGTCACTGCCTTTTAATCCTTCCTCACAGGTGAAGAACCTGGGTGTGATCTTTGACTCTGAGCTGACTTTTATTCCACACATTAAGAATATCACAAAGATAGGTTTTTACCATCTAAAGAACATAGCCAGAGTCCGCCCCATTCTCTCTCGGGCCAACACGGAGACGCTGATGCATGCTTTTATCACCAGTCGTATCGACTACTGTAATGCCCTGCTTTCTGGTCTTCCCAAAAAGAGTATCTCAGGTTTACAACTTTTACAAAATTCAGCAGCTCATGTTCTGACAAAGACCAGGAGGCGGGACCACATTACACCGGTTTTAGAGTCGCTGCATTGGCTCCCCGTGTGTTTCAGGATCGATTTTAAAGTTCTTCTAACGGTTTTTAAATGTCTTAATGGTCTTGGTCCTTCTTATCTTTCAGAATTACTTTTACCTTAGGAACCTTCACGGCCCCTTCACTCCGAGTGCCCCAACGACCACGGGCACCACTGATGCCTTCACTCTCCAGGCCTTCTCTAGCTCTTCTCTGAGCCCCTGGTATTTCTCTAGTTTCTCGTGTTCCTTTTTCCTGATGTTGAAGTCGCTTGGTATTGCTATGTCAACCACCACGGCTTTCCTCTGCTCTTTGTCCACCACCACGATGTCCGGTTGGTTCATTACCATTCTGTCCGTCTGTATCTGGAAGTCCCACAGGATCTTGGCTCGGTCATTCTCTACCACATTTGGAGATGTTTCCCACTTTGACCTTGGGGTTTCCAGCCCATACTCTGCACAGATGTTCCTGTACACTATGCCAGCCACTTGGTTATGGCGCTCCATGTAAGCTTTCCCTGTCAGCATCTTACACCCTGCAGTTATGTGCTGGATTGTCTCATTGGCCTCTTTGCACAGTCTACACCTGGGGTCTTGTCTGGTGTGATAGATCTGGGCCTCTATTGCTCTGGTGCTCAAGGCCTGCTCCTGTGCAGCCATGACCCCAGGAAGAATAGCGACAGTTTGGCTGCGCTACTGGGGATCCTTTCAATAAACATAAACATAAACATAAACATAAACATAAACATAAACATGATGAGTGCCTCTGTGCTGTCCTTCAGGCCAGCTCTGTAATATATATATATATATATATATATGTATATATATATATTATATATATATATAATATATATATATATATATATATGTTTTTTTTTATGTTCTCCCAGTAGTTCCTCTGAGGGAGCCCTCTGCCCCGGGCGCGTGCCTGGATGGAGGTTGGATATCTCTCCTACACCTCCTCCGGGCGCCCTGTGTTGGCGCTCTGTGGCTGTGGCCGATGGGCTGCTCCTGGTGCAGACGGCTCCTTGGATGGTGTTTCCTCTTTCGGTCCATCTGAACTCAGCCTTATGTACCCCACTTTATGTCCATTTTTATTAAGACTTTTAACTGCTGGGCTGTCTGTATGTATATGTGTCGGTGTGTCTGTGTGTGTGGGTGGGGTGGGGGAGGTGTTGTTATTTACTGTATATTTGCTGGTGGGGACGATTTTAATGATTTTTAAGCACTGTAAAGCACTATGTGTTACATTTTGTATGAAAAGCGCTTAATAAATAAAGTTTGATTGATTGATTGATTGATTGACTTAAACACCCCTCTGAGTTAGTTGGTATCTCCCTGCCACAAGAATGAAAAGATTTATGTGAAAAAAATGTCTGATTTTGATACATCAGTCGTTATTTTGATAGATTTACATGACAATTACGCTTGTCTTCCTTAGTTTATATCGGGAACATCAGCCCAGGCCCAGTTAAAGCAGGCCCGGACTGGCCATATATTTTACCGGGCATTTGACCGGTGGGCCGGTTCCAAAATGGGCCGGTGCGTTAGATTTAATTTTTTTATTTTCTGCGCAGCCCATGTTTTCTGGAATGGAATCATCCAATGGTCCATCACAGGCGCATCAGTGGCACATGTGCCGCACGCATGAGCCGGCCCAGTCTATTTATTTTTTATTTTGTGCAACTTTTTCGATTTGGGTAAAGCTGAACAGGAGAAAATGAGCTTGGTTAAGGTGGGGGTTAAGAGGTTAACCTTTTAACTAGATACATGGGCAAAGGCACTAACCACTAAGCCACTGTGGCCCCTTAAGAGCCGGAGCAGCTGAGGAGATAATGGTTCTGCTGCTGCGTTAAACTCTTCCTGGTCCTCATTTGGAATCAGACGCCGGGCTGTAAGGTTGTGGTGTGAGTAAACGCTAGATTATGTCTCGTCTCGGGAAAGAAAAACATGAACAGATGGGCGACTGTTCGTGTTTCCGGTTCAGACCAGAGCATCGTCTTGCAGCCACACAGCAGAGAAAAAAAACAACAAAAAAACATAATTATTGTCAACACACCGCAATGAACAAGTGAGCCACGGCAGCAGAGAAGATTTTTAGAAAGCCAGACACAAACACGAAATAAGAAGTAAACACACGGCACAGGGAATAAAATAAAAAGTTGGTCACGGATTGGTATCAGAAAAGCTCTTGATTTACCAGACAATCTATGCTCCATGTATCACCTTTGGGTTGTAATTTACAGGGTGGGGTCCCCAAATGTTTCACGCTGCAACCCCAAAATAATCGACGAAACCATTTAAAGGGATATTTCGGGATTTTTTCTTAAATTCATGCAGTTCTTATATTTGAAGAGTCTAGTGGCGCTAGGCTAGGGCAAGGCTAAAGCATTTCTATGGTATCAGTTAGCCTGCATTAAAAACAGTCTGACCCACTCCACAGTGCACCTGAGGTAAATCACTTATAACACCAGACTAACCATATAAATGTCTGTGTTAATAGAATAATTTTAGCACAATCAAAAATAATTTTAACCATTTACATTTAAAATAACTTATATTTGAGCAGCATCAGCTTCGTGGCTGTAAGCTAAGGCAGCGGCGGAGTGATCTGCGATTAAATAGTCCCTCAAAATGCGGTAATTCATGTGATACAAGGTCAGTTATATTTCAAAAATTATTCTATTCTATAAACGTATCTCCAGACATCAACAACACTCTGGATAACTAGGAAATGAGGCCCAATGTCAAAATCCTGAAATATCCCTTTAAAGATGGAGAGAGAAAATTGCAGACTCATTCCAAACTTTCCTTGCGCATTTCTAACATTCTAACATCCCCCATCGAGACCGGGTCGTTTTGGGTTTGCAATGAAGCGTCAGCGCAAATTCAACCTGGAAGACCTACCTGCAGCCTTTATTATCCAATCATCCAATCACGGCCCCCTCTCGAGCCGCACCTTCGAGTCAGCCAATCACCGCAGCTGCTCATCCTGCTTCAGCCATTCATCGCACAGGATCCCCTTCGTAATCACTTGTCCGTTTCCCAGCCGTGTTGCTACCATCCTCCGCCCCTCCTCCGCCTGGCCTCTCCTAGGCTCTGCTCGTCGTGTCCGGGCTCCGGAGGAAGATTGTGGCTATCGTCCATAATCAATTGAATTTTAATATACAACTTTTGAATTTTAACACTTCATACCTTGCTAATTATAACAGTAATAACGGCTTGTGTTGCACTTTACCTGTGTTGGTTCATTTACTTAAGAATTTATGAGACAAAAATGAGAGGGAACATCTCATTATAGACATAAACACTGCAGTGATGGTCCACCAGAAAAAAGACAACACAACACCAGGGTATGGATGCTTAGAATGAACGTCAATTATAGAAAAGGTCTCAAGTCGAATTCTTCATTGAGACCCTTAGGACTGAGTGTATCCAAAGTGAAGATCCAGAATGCTTCTCTCCTTAAAAGAAGAGTGTTGATGTCACCACCTCTTTTCGGTAAGTGGACTTGTTCGATACCAGTGTATTTGAGAGTACTGACATTATGTTGGGCTTGTGTGAAATGGATTGCCACGTGTTCAGAGATTCTATTTTTCAAAAGCCTTGTTGTTTTTCCGATGTATGCGAAGCCACGGGGCACTTCAGCATGTATATTATGTTCAATGGTTGCTGGCTGCTCTGCTTTGTGACGACGACACTAGCCATTGCTCTGCCATTTCTGTAGTACCTCTATATAGCCACTAGTCCCCCATTGGAATGCATTGCTCTTTAGACACGTTAAAAACCACTTTAGAGCCTGGTGCCTAACTTTTGGAACTGTCTACAGCTAGATATTGCTCCTGTGATAACACTGGGTTAGTTACAATTAAAGGAACCAGGCTGGTTTTCGTAAAACAAAAATGGTAGAAATCTCGTACTAATGAGTGCCGGACTGTTAGCATTGGAGCTGCGCGGCTATGACCGAACTACACGTCACGCAGTGAAGATCCCGGCCTTATGCCCTTTTTACGGCCATGATTCCCCCCTCGAAATTGGTCATTATGATAAACGGGGAGGAGTGAGGAATGACGGTCTATTAAAAAGTCTTACCCGTCCTAGGATGGTTGAACGTTCTGTTTTTTGAGTGAATTTACATTGAGTGCAATGGCCACAGCGGTAATTTCCCTGTGGTACGTGTGAAACAAAGTGAGGTCGGATAAGTGAAGGCAAGTCCGCTCTTACCAGCATGTTGTTTAAATTAGGTGTCAATGCAAGGTGGTTCGGAAAGATCTTTCAAACTTGAATCAGACTGAATGATATGTCAGTGTTTCTTGATAATGCGTTTGAAGTCTTTGCTTAGAGGAGGATATTGAATAATGCAGTTGGCTGTGGACTCTATTTTTTTTTTTTGTATGCTGTATGCATTCTCTTGAGTCAAATTTTTCACAGGCTCGGGAAATCCATTCGTCCTTATTGTCTTTCCTTAAAGCGTCTGACCAGTTCATTTGCTTGTGTTTGATAGTCAGAGTCTGTACTGCAGATCCGGCGAATTCTAATCCAAATTGTGAAATAGGTACAGTAGGCTCCTTTTTAAGGGCAGCAGGTGGAAAGAGCGTCCATGAAGAATAGAGTTCCTGTCAGTACTCTACCTGAACAGCTTAGAGCCAAGTGTGTTTCCATCTTTGTAAGCAAGAATGTCTAAAAGTGTCCAACGAAGAGGGAGCCATTTTGGAGCCCATGCTGGTGCCAGACACTTGTAAAAATCAGAATGAAACATAAATGAGTTAGAGGTCAGAACTAGATTCATGAGATCAACGATGCAGGCGGTGCTTGGAGTGCAATTGGTACGTTGGTTCAGAAAGAATTCAGAGGCACTTAGCCCACCCTGAAACGGGACGTGTGTATATAACGATTCAATGTCCATGGGCACTAATAGACGTTTGACATTGGAACATACAGGTGCTCGTCATATAATTAGAATATCATGAAAAAGTGCTTTCACTTCTGTTATTCAACTTAAACTGTGAACCTAATATATGATAGACTCATTACATGCAAAGTGACATATGTATAGCCTTATTTGTTATAATTTGATTATTATGGCTCAGCTTGTAAAAACCCAAAATTAAAAATCTCATGAAATTAGAATATTTTGAAAATGGACTGTAAGCTATAATCATCAAAATTAAAACAAATAAAGGCTTGACATATGTCACTTTGCATGTAATGAGTCTGTATTATATATTAGTTTCACATTTTAAGTTGAATTGCAGAAATGAACTTTTTCATATATTCTAATTATATGACGAGCACCTATACAAAATATTGTTATTGTATATTGTAATATGCACAACTGTTTTTGTGTACTTTTTTTGCTTATTGTGGTCTCCACATTTGTCACTACACTACATTAAGATTAGTCTAGGACAGGGGTTCCCAAACTGTGGTACCCCGGGGGTACGCAGGAAGCCCCCGGGGGTACGCAAAGAAAATAAACGTTTATTACAATCTGATGGATACTGACCCGTTAAAACCGCCGCACGAGGAACGCACTTATACAGGCGAAAGAGTCTTATAATTCAGACGTGGATGAGCTTGTTCTGGACCTAAACATGTCCACTCCAGAACCGAACCTCAAGAGCCGCTTTGACCCGAGCGCGTAAAACTCCGCGGAGGCCGAGAGCGCGGCTGAGGCTCAGCCCTCGCTACAACAGCAGCGCCAAAGTTCGATGGAGTTGCATTTTCTGTAATATCTGACTGACGGTGACTTCGATTTGCAACAGGAGTTTTCCTCTCATTCTGATCCGAGGGGAGAAGGAGAAGCGTCTGTGGCCCCTCCTCTGGCACTAAACCCGTGGCTTTGTATCTGACAAATACATTCAAATTTACGAGCTGATGTGCGGTGACACGTGCATAGATGGTAATGTCCTGCGTATACATTATCTCCACTTTAACAAAAGCTTAAACCAGCACATTTGAGTCTGTACCAGTGGTTTGACAGTACGACTGAGGGAGATGCAGAGGGGGCGGGGCCAGAGCGCAGAGTCCAAACCAGAGTCTGATGTTCAGAGTGACAAAAGCAGCAGAGTCCTGGTCCACTGGGACAAAGCAAAACACTCAGCTTTATCCATTCACACTAACAGCCTTGTTTCCAAAATAATCAAAAACGGGTATTTTCATACATTTTTTTGTATTTACATATTCTTAATAGCCTTAATCACCCAGACAAGCAAAAACATATTGAATGTGGAAAGCCTGCTTGAGTTCACTGTAATAATGGAGGAAATAAACATAATATTACATGTGATATTCCCAGTGTTTTCAATCGCGTCAAACTAGGGGTACACGGCTCCAAAAAGTTTGGGAACCACGGATATAGGACATATAGCGGGAACCATATGTTTACATACACATAAAAAGACACATTTACATTTTTTCTCACTGTCTGACATGAAACCAGAATTTGTTTTTTAATCAACACCATTTTTACTTTTTACAGTAAAGTTTACATACCCTAATATGTAGGTATTAGGTATGTAAATTTAGCTATAGCTATTTAGCTATAGCTTTCAACAGTTTGGGAAAGCCCAGATGACGATGTCATGCCCTTGGAAGCACAAGTCTGGTTCACCCTTGGGTGTAATTTCAAGACACTTGAAGGTCCAGGTACATTGGTTAAAACAATGATGGAAATGTCCAGTTATTATACAGATCAGAAAGAAGGCGGGTTCTGTGTCCCAGAGATGAACGTGCTGTGGTCTGAAATGTGAATATCAACTCAAGAACAATTACTTTTTCACTAAGGTGATTGTAATTATCCAATCATTCTGTACATCCTAGCAACCGCTACTATGAAGCTTGGTCCGTCAAGCCGCAGACTCAAAACAATGGTACATACCAGCACTGAGCACTGAGCAGATGATCACCAAAAACCCAACCAGAAGAAGAAGAAGAAGCAAAATGGTGAAGCAATCTGCCTATGGAGGATGTAAAACGGACACTTGGTACCACAAGAGAGTGTTTGGGAGAGTTCTTTCCCTTCCCAAAGCCGAAAACACAACTGGAGCGCTGCCTACAATGGTTCAAACAATGTGAACGGCCCATGTCATGTCCACTTTAATTTCCAGCCTGATATATTGAGCTGTGAACCGCGAACAACAAGGTGAAACTACTTTTCTTTTTTACATATCATTTCCAACAATAAGTAGCTTATTCACAGCCATATTTCTTCCGTTTCTCAGAACACTGCAGAGTCTCAGTCCATCAGCAGCTGAACTCTCCCTCTTCCCTCTGCCACCACCTATTGTGCATGCATGCCGCTGATTCCCACGTCGGTAAAAGGCCCTCATTTGCACTAAATGGTCAGAGCCTTCGCTGCGGAGTGAAGCGCCTGCGGCGGGTCGGGGGAAAGAACAGTGCTCGGTGAGATTGGAGTCATTGTGTGGCGCGGCTCGTTTCAGCCACCATTCCTAAATGAGTCTATTCACACAGACGCCAGTGGAGTGGCCAGGATTTTTATTTAACACCACAGTATAATAACATTCCCTCATCAGAAACAAGCCTGGAGTTGTGTTTTAGTTTTGTCACGTTCGTGTCCGTTTGACTAATGCTGCATATAGGTTATATTTGTCAGTGCTCAAATTACGGTGACTTACACTGGACATCAAGGTTGAGGTGAGACGCTGCAGGGGAATAGGGGAAAAAGTCTAATCAACTGTAGATTACTGACATACATATGAGGAAAACATTTATTGCAAGTTGTTTGTCCTTTTAAGTTATCATATCAAATAAGGCCCTTCATACATAAAATAACCTCTTAACCCCCGCATTAACCAAGTGCATTTTCTCCAGTGCAGCTTTACCCAAATCTAAATGTTACAGAGTAATGGCCAGAGTAATGCCTCATTTGAAAGCGAAGACCTACAAAATAGATAGTTTTCCTCGCCTTGTTGCCGCGTTGTTGTCATTTTCTTGAAATGTTTAAGCATTTATATTTGGGTCAAGCCAAACTGAACAAAATGTGCTCAGTTCAGGCGGGGGGTAAGAGGTTAAGGGCTTTATTTGCCATTATTGTACAACAACTGTGCAAAATATCTCCTCTGCATTGGACCCATCCCTCGACGCCACTGGGACGATCTGTAAGGAGCAGTGGCGACCGCAGTACCGCGCCCGGGGACCCATCTCCAAATGTGGAGCCAGGCTGATGGAGGATTTGGTATGGGGAAACTGGAGTATCAGGAGGAAACCTACACAGGCACGGGGAGAACATGAAAACCTGTCCCTGTTGAACCCGGGACCTTCTAGCTGTGAAGCACGAGCGCTAACCGCTGTACCACCGTGCCGTTGAGCAATGTCTCCTACTTTCCATCCCAGTGGCCTCTATAACGGCATTTTTGCAGATTTTGTAGAGTTTCTGGTAGGTTTTTTCCTAGAAATCAAATGTCATTAGCTATTTGAACCTGTTCTGTACAAATGTGCCATCCTGGACCCAATTAAATGGATAATTCTATCCTCATACAAATTAATAGAGAAAACGGTGCAATACTTAAGTATGGTGAGGTATGTTTTGTATATAATTTCTGTATGTCTTTTATCATTAACAAAAAGATGCTATTGAGTAGCCACTGGATGTGTATCCGACCCACAAAAAGCAAAAACTTCAATGATTTTGTGTAGCATTTAGCTTTAGCTTTTGTGAAGGAATTACCTGCTCTGGAGAACTGAACTAATGCTGAGACCACGTAAAGTTTATTAATTATACATGTATGAACTATAACTGGAATAATTCTCTTCCTCCTGAGAGAGGAGGTTTGAAGCAGCTGGACCTCTTATCTCTCCAACGCCCTCAACACTTTCCCTTCAAGGCTAAGCCACGAAGCTAAACCAGATAAGGACTGACCTCCTTGGCTCATATTTTGCATAACACTGACTTTCAGATTGTAAACAACTGCACACACATACCCCTCCCTAACCACGCCCCCGTCGTTCTGCGTCTGCCTCAGCACGTTTCCTCAGCCCCGCCCCCAGTCAATGGCCGCTCGTCCTTCCTCCATCCATCCATTTTCTTCCGCTTTATCCGGGGCCGGGTCGCGGGGGCAGCAGTCTCAGCAGAGACGCCCAGACTTCCCAATCCACACACACCTCCTCCAGCTGATCTGGGGGGACACCAGAGGCGACACCAGGCCAGCTCGGAGACATAGTCCCACCAGCGTGTCCTGGGCCTTCCACGAGGCTTCCTCCTAATAGGACATGCCTGGAGTACCACCCAAGGGAGGCGGCCAGGTTCCATGTCCCGAACGCCAGAAGCTGCGCACACGGACCAGGTCGTCGAGGCACCTGCCTTTGACTGCCACCCAGTCCTCTCTGCACCCGACCCCTACGGATCCCTCTGTGGGTGGTGGGTCCACAGGAGGGCGGGCCCACGTCGTCCCTTCGGGCTGTGCCCGGCCGGGCCCGTGGGTGAAGGCCCGACCACCAGGCGCTCGCATTCGAGCCCCAACCCCAGGCCTGGCTCCAAGGTGGGGCCCCAGCTGTGCCATACCGGGCGACGTCACGGTCCTTGTTATTACTCGTCCTTCCTGTCACCAAGAAAAAATTCCAGCACCTGACCTGGTGTACTGTGTATTTCTCATGTCTTGATGTTTTTATGTATGTGGTTTGATAAGTGGAAGCTCTGCACACCTGAGTCGGCAACAGGTGTGTTGAAGAATAGAATACTTAACTTGGAAAAATGGCTCCCGCACACTGTCTCACTCTTTTACTTGGCTTTTATTGCAGCTATGTATGTGGTTTGCCTTAACTTAACCTGATAGTAATTTCACATAATATCGTTTTTGTAAGGCGCATCGAGTTCCCTTGTGTACAAAATGTGCGGTATAAATTAACATGCTTTGCCTTGCCAAGCTTTAGCAATAACTGACTCAAAAATGTAGAATCTTGACATCCCAACTAATACTTTTTTTTCTTTGTTTGTTTTAGATTGTTTTTTCTGTGAATGTTGCATGTAAAGTGAAAGCAAATTTACCCAAATCCCTGTCTCAGAGTCACTGCCCAGCACCTCGCTCCCCACAGCCATGTCCACACAAGTAACCCATCAGTGATCGATGGCGAGGCTAATTTAGTGTGTCTTTGTCAAACAGACAGCACACGCAGAGCAGAGGTGGACATGGGCTAAAGCCGGCCTTCACATGTGGAACACAATCGTTATAAATACACACGTGTTCCACAGAGGTGTTCCCCCAGAGCCTCTGTCCTGGTTTCCACTGTCCCTGACCAGTGTTTACTGGACAAACAGCTCTGTGTTTAATCGCCCTAAATAGTGTGACATTGTCATCTCGGTGCCACTGCAACTTTGTCAGCGAGTGACTCCATTGGGAATAGTGGTTGTAGATGGAGAAGGAGACACATTTTTGAGATATGTTCATTTTCAATGAGCCACTTTACTTATTTATTTGAAGAAACCAGTCTGAGAAATACGAGCTGGAATGAATTATGTAAGCCACAGCCACATTGTAGATGGACTGGTGCCTTATGGTTTGAAAAGCAGGCCCAAAAAAAAAGGATATAGCATTGTGGACTATACAGTGGGCTCATTGTGTGACTCACTATTCTCTCGTCAGTGCAGTTAATGTGACTCAAATTCCAGTAAAAATTGATTTCAGAAATAGGACCAGCCAAATCCAAGTACCTGTTCAGTAAAAGCATTAGTAAGATGTGTTTTGAATGAAGAAGATGGAGACAGGGTGGCACAGTGGTTAGCGCCATCGTGCTTCACAGCTAGAAGGCTCGACACACACCCCAGGCGGACCGGGCCTTTCTGTGTGGAGTTTCCATGTTCTCCCCGTGTCTGTGTAGGTTTCCTACGGGTACTCTGGTTTCCCCTACCACTAAAAACATGTACAATAGGACAGGATGAATGACAGTGTGTCTGAGAGTGCGGGTGTGGGACAACGTATGTAAAATAGCCCATGGCTACAATGCGGCGTGGCATGTTTAATAATAATAATAATAATGTATTGGTTTCAGTGTTGGGGAAGTTACTTTTAAAAAGTAACTTTTCTTGTTACTCGTTACTTTTAAAAAGTAACATGTTACTTTACTTAGTTACTCTCTTAAGAAAGTAACTTATTATGTTACCTTTGTAACATAAAATGTCACATGTTAGAGTCCCTTTTCTGGAGAGCTCTGTGCTGGCCCTTCTGGGGCCCTAAGCAAAAATCCACACAGGCGCCCTATAGTACCTACGCATCCCATGGCTATTCGACGAAGAGCGGTCAAAAACATAATGACCTCAATTTGGGCCCTGCCCCTCTGTGTGAGAACCACTAACCCGCTGTCAGACTGGGGTTTACGACTAGTATTAGTCTATTTCCCCACTTTTTAAAATGGTAAATGGCAAATGGTCCCATTCTCTCACCTCTAGTCCCTGACCCACAGTTTGGGAATCGCTGATTTAAAACTAACTGAAACTGCACCCGACGGTTATTTCTGTCTTACCACTGAGAATAAGCCTGATAATTTGTTTTAGCTATGCACATTCAGAGAACTAGAGTTACTGAAAGTAACTGTGCTCATGAGAACCGTGTGGATTGGAGTTTGGAGTTGAATCAGACAGGCCACAGGCTTTACTCTCGTCTATTCACCAAACTACTGTCCTGATACTCTGCTAGAGACAATAAGAAGAGTTTAAATGAGTGTGTGGTTGATGGAGCCCTGAGTCCGTGCAGAGACAACATGGGAGCAGCCCCCGGGGAAACGGGAGACTTGTGAGCAGGGGTGTAGCACCAAATTCTGGGGCCTAGGTACAAACTATTTTGATGGGCCCCTGACGCCCTTCCACGTGCACGTTCAGTCAATTCACATTTTATACTCATCTCAACATATTCTGTGGTTTAGTTTGTGTAGTTAATTTCTTTTACATTGTAACTTTGTTACACAAACTGTATCCTGTATATTCAGTATGTGGTTTGTCTGTTTAACCTTAAGATTATTATTAGAATTAAGATTATTAGTTTTACATAGACCTTAAAGATATCACATCAAACCAAACAGGCGGCTGCACTGGGCACACAGGATTTTTTTGTTTTTGTTTTTGTTAATAGGCATTGAAATAGGCATTAATGATACTTTAAAATGCTAGTTTATGTTTTACAATTCATTGATACGTTGCCTCTTGCCCATGTGTTCATGAACAAGAAATCTAATGCGGTCTCACCATATTTTCAATCCCACGTTTAGGTGTAGGCTACAGTGCTGTTAAAGTTTGAAGAGTCTGGCACAGGCCGTCCCATACATTTTCACTAGAACCAAGTCAAAGGAGTCTCTGAACCTGTGCATTTATAATGAACGAGTATGCGCGCGGCTAATTTGCATAATTATTTCTGCGAAAATAGCGTGAGCAACCTGTGGCTTTTGTCCCTGTTTTGGCCTGATGGCGTCGATGACAGTAAATAAAGCTAAAGGGAAACATCAGAGATTAAAATGAGAAGAGAAGGAGCGGACAGGGCGGGTCAGTGGCTCTGCTTCACTGCAGCAGCGCAGGCAGAGAGGAGGCACTCGCCTTGACTTGACTCATGTTTAACTGTCATTAATCACAGAAAGTTACATCCCAGGCCCGCGATAATAGTGTAAATAAGAGCCTGTAAGCGCAAAAGAGCGAGGCAAGACTAACATTTCTCTTTCCTAGCTCTGTGTCATGGCATTACGGAGCTCTCCACACACGCACTTGAGTTGAAGCGCGCGGTGCTGAACGCCGGTGTGTGGGCTGAACCATTTGGCACATTTTTAAAGGGGTGTCAGGACCCTGAGATTCATCCATCATTATTGTTTGTGCAAATTTCTGTCTCGCAACCGTTGTATTTCAGCCTGTTCAGCCTATGTTCCGTTGTTATATCAATTATGAGGAGTTTAAAAAGTGCAATACAGAACGCGTTTATAGCAGCACTTTTGAGGGCCCCAACCCTGCTCTGGGCCCTGGGTACTCAGTACCCTTTACCCCCCCAGTCCGACGCCCATGCTTGTGAGGGAGGCGAGCACCGGGAGACAGACAGCCAAGCGGGGACGGGAAGGGAAGAAGCACTCGTGCACTCGTGGGAGTGACGGGGGCAAGGTGGTAGGGCACAAGCAAAACAACCCCGTAGTTTGACTGAGTGGCCCTTGTGGCTGCGGGGGCCTTCCAAACTTGTGTAATCTACGTATAGGAAAAAGCGGCTCTGACTGTCACGGTCACATCTGCCCATGGTAAATAAAAAGTCATGTTGCGGCTGATCGAAAATAAACGGCATTACTTTACTACATTGTCGGTAGTGTGAAACATATAAATGTATTGCTACTTGCTTCAACCATATACTAGTTAGGAGGAGAACAACGTAGTCTTTGTCTTATGATTCTGTTTTGCTATTGTTTCAATAAATGTCCTACCTTGAAAAAGTACTGGCAGATCCATCTTGGCCGAGATACTTTTCCCGGAAAAAGTCGTTTTTTTATTTATTGGTTTATTTGGTCGGGACAGTGCATGTTAGTACATGGGTCTCATGCATGTAAACACGCCACACCAGATTGTAGCCTTGTAGTTCCATTAGTGTAACGCGTTTCTTTGTAACTCGTTACACCCAACACTGATTGGTTGTATATGCACTTTTCTGGATACTGGACGCTTTACTTGCATTATTCATTCACTCCATACTCAGTGATGGTAAGCTACTATTGTAGCCACAGCTGTCCTGGGGTAGACTGATGGAAGCGAGGCAACCAGTCTGTGCCATCCGACCACCACCAACCACTCACTCACTACATTCACCCTGGCTTCTCCCATCCAAGTACAAACCAGGCCCTTCCTGCTCAGCTTCAGGATCTGACAGGATCAGGCAGAGCAAAGGCGGGATGGCCAGTTTACATGCATGTATCCATGTACATGCACTGTCCTGACCAAACAAACAAGAAAACAGTCTGGATTTTTACAACTCTATGTCTGATGGGGAGGCTGATTATCGAGAACGATATACAGTATTAAAGGTGCATTATGCAATTATTTATGCGAATAATAAAAATTGATATTTGACCTTGTAGTGACCCAGCGGCTGTATGAGAGGTCAGCACGGTGCCTTACTTTCCATCACAGTGGTCTCTACAACCAACGCTCCAACCAATTGATCCTGGAGCGTCCTTGAGATCACTGTGATGTTAAGCCTTCATACTGACCTGACCACTCATACAGCTGATGGGTCACTACAAGGTCAAATACGCACAAATACCTACTTTTTTACTCCTAAAAAGTTGCATAAAGCACCTTTAAGGATTGTTTATTTATAAAGCAGTAAAAATAACATTTGACTGTTTTCATTCAGTCGTGTTGTGTTCAGTTCAAAGACCTGTCCCTGTCGGCTGTTCTCCTCCCACTCTCACAATGCACTGTGGTCTATATTGACCCGGCTGTGACCATCGATGCGCTCTACTTTTCAAGGTGTTTTGTGGGAACTGTTCATGAAATTTTCATGAAATCGGCTGGAGGCTGAAGGCCAGTTGTGAGGAACAACTGAAGACATGTTTGATGTATTCAACAAGTGCTCTACTTTTTACTCAAAAATCATTTGGACACCACTGAACTGAGCCAATATAGCGCACTGTGTAGGGAATAATGTGGGCATTCAGACTGGAGTCTTTGTTCTCCATACCTAGGCATGTTCTGTTATCCTTTCTAGGAATAACCCATCAAAGTATGTAGCAGCACCTTGTGATATTCCGTAATTGTTGTGTTGTAATTCATATCAATTTAGTCCAAACCAGTTTCGGTTCAGATTCAGTCAGATCAGTGGAAGCCGCACAAGATGGATTCTCGTATGTTTGTGTGTGAATTCAGCTCACAGGAAAGGTTAGCCATCAGGTTCTATGGTGAAAAATGAAACATGTATTTTATGTTGTTTAAAATCCCTCTCTTTTGACAGACAAGGTGGTAAAAAATCCATCATGAGCTATTTTATCCATTATGAACAAGAATTTTGAACACTTGTTCAAACTGAGGGGTAAAAGTTTCAAAGGAAGACGATTTATTCAGAGCATCATGTACTCGTCAATATTAAGGCTCATATTTCACTATTACAAATTCAAATTGGGGCATATTATTGCATTTTCTCAATTTTAACTTAATGCTTAAGAAACAGTGGGTGAACAGGACAGTATTAAGCAGGTCTGCTCTTACCTCCATGCACCGCACCCTATTCATCCAAATCCACACGATCTCAGCTCCGATGTGAGACCCAAGCGGTTTAGTTTCCGTGTGAAATGCAAAGTGAAACCATGCGGTGTTCTAGAGTGATGTGGGCTTTAGAGTGTGCCCGGCGCGCTCAGAGACAGAGCAGTGCTGGGTTTGGACTTTCATTACGGCTTCATTTTCAATCCGTCAAAATTACGACCTTCAAACTTTTCCGTCCAAGCTAAAAATATTCTGTAAATGACTTTTTCGGTTAATGTAACCTCTGGTGCTACCCAGTTTTATATTATTTAGTGGGCTAAATAGTGAACGGTCTTATTATTATCATCCTATTATTCAGTTTGTCTTGTTCTGTGTGGGAATGTTTTGTGTAGGGAGTGCTTATTCATCCAAACCATGCAGCTGTGTTAGGGACCGTTTATATTGTATTAACTTTACCGAGACTAACTATTTAAGTTTTACATCCTCCCTCAGGTACAGGGCCTTGGGATTAGATTTGATGTTGGAGCTGTTGTAAAGATTCAGCTCACAGTGCACATTTTAAAGCGAGACCCGGCAGGTGAAGTGGAAAAGTTTGGTCCACTTTTCACCAAACTTTGGAGTGAGGCGGTCGGTCGGTTCGGAGCCGGGTGGCCTTTTTCTTGGCCAAAGTAATCGTACAAAATTATAGGCTTAAAAACAAGCTTCTGCCTTCGATGCCTGAGCACATCAGGAGCTGCATAGACAAAATAATGCCAGTTGTACCTCGATGTGTGCGGTGGATTTTGGATTCATCAACAAAACCACGCCCTGATATATACAGTATAACTTATAGCCTACTGATAAATCATATATTTAAAACTACATACACCAAACTAGTATGTGACTTCAGCACAAAGGAAAGGGGCAACTCCTGTCAAGTGTATCATTCAAGGTTGAAATAGTCTTCCCTTTTGCAGCTCTGACAGTGGTTGGATCATTCGGTGTTGTTCAGCCTGGGCTTTGGCTTTAGGTCACGAGCTGCGCTGAGTTTAAGAGTGTTTCATTTTGTTTCTAACCTGGCAGAAAACACGACACACTGTTTGGTACAGTTTCAACTAACTTTGCCAAACTCTAAAGGTGCGTTCAGACCGAACGTGCGTCCACGCCCTATCAGCCTCTAGTTGGACGCCAAACATTGCCGCTTCCCACTCGCGAGAAACGCCTGTTTGCTGGCGCGTGAAGTTTTGCAAGCGTCATTAGGAGGCGTGTCATACAAGCGCAAACCACGATGATCAACTTCTCCTCCATGCTGCAGGTCAGGGCTAGCCTGGCTAACGCAGGACTAAAATCACAAGTGATATTTAGTCTGGGGACCACCAATTCATTTTCTCGTAGGAGAGGTGTGGTTTATGATTGTCCATAGCCGTTTATTGGGCGCTACGAATGTCTCTCATGCGTCTGCACGTAGCCATAGCCAATCATATCATGGTATCAGATGACGTATGACGTACCTGCTGTAACTGTAAACACGTTCTAAAGCTTGATCGAAAGATGGCATCGCGTCTGCTGCTGTCATGTTGGACCCGTAAATATTTTTTTATTTTTTTATCCCTAAACAAACTACAAGTTTTATGTCAAATAGCGCGTCATCGTCTTACCGTCCCTCCTCGTTCTGTGATTGGTGCCCAAATCCATGGAAAAATGTCGGCCATGGTCCCCAGACTGTTGTGAAGTTCGAAAAGATTCGAGCGCACACAGCAGTCTGGCGTTAGCCAGGCTAGGTCAGGGGCGCAACTACCCCCCTCCCACACACAAATACACACATGGCTCTTTGATGGTTGTTTCTTTTTTTTTTTAAAGAAAATAAATACCCTCTGAATTGACTTTATTTTAACGAAAATGTCACTATTTCACACAATATAACATCGATATTTCCATCTATGGAGTTTGTCATCACAAAAAAACAATCACACGGCCCGATTAAGCTTCTGTTGCTTCATTCACTAACTTTTCCTCCTCTCTCTCTCTCTCCCTCGCGCAAGAGGGGAGAAAACAACGCAAGCTTCAACGCGATCTCCTCTGTAACCGTGTTTATTATTTCATTAGGACTTTTATTTCTCAAACTTGTTGCCTTATGCTCACTTTGAGCTCCTCGTGGGCTGCAGGCTGCGCAGCAGTGGTGGAGATGACAGTCCCTCTGCACTCCTCTCTGCCCCACTCCAGCAGCAGTGACTTTTGTTTCGCAAAATAAGCACAACTAAAGTGACGCCCCTCCCCAAAGAGGAATTAAAAAAAAACACTTCACCACCGCGAACCTGTTCATATCGTTCACTGTAAAGACTCGTTCAAAAGAGCCGGATCGTTCGCGACCGACACACATAGACTGTTAAAAGAACACATCACTATTGGCGCCCCTATGAAAGGCATATATTGCGTATGCCCTTTTTGCGCCACTGCTGCAGGTAACAGGTGACGCTTGTGCTCACTATTTGAGCCCAGTCCCTGATTGGTTAACAAGGCGTAAATGAACACACGTGTAGATTGTGATTACTTGAGTGCATGAAGAAGTGGGCGGGGCATCGCTGCTCTGTACCGCGCTGTTCTCACTGGTTTTGATGCGCGTTAATCCTCATCTGCTCGCATTTGGAACGCTTCATACGCGCGGACGGCTTTGCTTACATTTCGACGCGCGTCGAAGCGTCTACATAGGGTTAACATGGAAGTTGGTGGCGTGTCAGCGTTTGGTCTGTACGCACCATAAGGCTGATTCCGAAACCAGTAAATTGGTAAGTGGTCTAACGCCAAACCGGATGTGCGCGTCTGCCATGATAAGAAGCCTCCGAATTGGGCTGTCAGTTAGGAAGGAGTTAGGGAAAGGAGCCTTAATGCTAACTATCATAGCCACTTTAGCATAGGAGCTTCTGATGCTACCTCACTGGCGATTAGGAGCTATGTGCCATCCCATAAGCCACTGCGCCGCGTGCCGCCCCCCTCCTGAGTGATTCTTCATGCGTAACCACTGTTGATTGACAGGCGCACAATTCATTAAAACATATATATAAGAGATTCTGCACAAGTCAAACTTTATAAAAGTGACATGTTAGTCATCACAGCACAGTCACATGGTTTTAAAGAGCCTCCTCAGTAAATGACCTAAATGAAGCAGTTTGTGCTTTTGCTTTCATTTAGTAGAAACTTAAGCCACATGGCTAATTTGCATACTGTAGCTTTATGAAACGCTGTTGAGATAAAATAAAGGGAAATGTGAAGGATCATTTGGATTTTTTTTTGTTCTCAAATGTCTTTAATCGGACACTATGTTGTTGCATATGCACTACAGTAGGTGGCGGCATGCACTTGTTTGCCTGCCAATATCCTTAAAGAAGAAGAAGAACAGCTGTTGGTGATGTCACTTCCCCTTCCCCTGGGTAAGGACGGTGGAATTGGGCAAATGCTGCTGAAGCAGAAGTTCACTAACTGCATAGAGATCTAACAGTTGACCCCATGAAAGGTTAAGGATTAGTTGCGAGTGTTAGTACTTAGAGGCTACAATTTAATGGTTTCGGAATCAGCCTTTACTTCATTATCTGCAGAAATGTCCACGTCTCTGTTAAATTGTTTCTCCTGCTACATCCCGGTCCATCCTCACTCTCACTGCTCACAGTTATGTCTAACAGCTGTTTTAGCGCCATGCCAATGTTGTTCTGATTTCTGACGTACAGGCTATGAATAATACAAGTTTTCTGTCATTTTATATTTTCAAATACAAGTAATATTATGCATAAAAATGGCCCAAATCGCCTAAATGCATTGTGGTATGTCTCTTGCTCGCTAGCGACAAAACGTCATAAAATAAGCATCGTGAAGGGTGAGTTTTATCTTTTTTATACTCCATTAAAACTATAATGTTACGGGAAAAAACTAAGGAGAATCTCAACATTGACCACTGTGTCTGGCCTTAAATAACTTCAGAAGCATATAATGTATGCACACATACAAATATCTAGGTGTTCACCTGGATGATAAATTGGACTGGAACATCAACACACAGTCTCTCTACAAAAGGGGTCAGACCAGGCTCTTTTTTCTGAGGAGGCTGAAGTCCTTTAATGTGTGTAACCAAATGTGTCTATGTGTTATCATTCTGTTGTGGCTGCTGTTCTTTTTATGCTGCCATTTGCCGGGGAAACAACTTATCGGTCAAAAACCCTAAAAGGCTGGACAAGCTGGTTAAGAGGGCGGGGTCAGTGTCGGGGGTCACTGGACTCTGTTGAGGCAGTGGTCGAGAGGTGCATGGGGAGAAAGGTCCAGGCCATCCTCAGTAACTCCAGGCACTCTCTGCATGGACTCTGTCTGCTCAGAGGAGCAATAGATCAGATCGTTTCCTCTCCATATACAGCAAGACTGAGCGCTTCTGGAGATCCTTCATCCCTGCTGCAATTTGATTTTATAATGATCATTGCTGATGTAAATGTGTGGAGGTTTAACTTCGGGCTAGTACTTTTATTATATTATTTGTATTGTCTTTTTATCCGCTGTATTGCTACTGAATGACAACTGAATTTCCCCTTGCTGGGATTAATAAAGTATTTATCTATCTATCTATCTATCTGTATGTGAATGTGAATCCCTTGCATTTCATTTTCATGTGTAGCGGCTTTTATATAAAGATATACTGTATTCCAGTGTATATTATATTATAAATTCTATCAGTAATGAACAGTGTAATGGTAAGTGCTTCTCCATCCTTGACGCAGCGACACTGGAGTCTATGAAATACAGTAGAACATCTCTCCGTGACCTCCGGTGTGATTGCGCATCCCTGCATCGTCTCAATAGTCTCCTGGTTTGCCAGCTCATCCTGCAGTCTCCACACGCTGCTGCCGCTGAGAAGGCTTCAGCACCACATCATCGCCATTTCTGTCATCCCTCTGGCTATTCACGAGAGAGAGAAGCCTGTTCCGTATTCAGTCCGAGTTAGCGCGGCGGTCTGGAGTTTGGCATAATCATTACAAACCGTGGTTTTCAAATAGATTGTCTGCCGCAGCTACAAAAGAGACCGGAGTGAATGCAGGTGAACTGTGTTTTAATTTGAAAGATTATTAAAGCTCATGTATGGTCCCATTCCTGGCTACCATATATCTTCTCTTTGATATCATATTCATGTTTTTAAATCACTTTTACTGAAGAATAGACAAGAAAATGAGGTAACGCAGTGATGGTTTGTTTAATGGATGGTTTCGCAGTGATGGTTTGTTTTCAAATAGTTTGAATCACTAGTTAGAAGTTTAGCCGTTTGTTCTGCTTCATCCTGTTGAGCTGTGTGCAGTAGTGTCCAGTGGTTAGCTCACTCCTGCTCCGACCGTCGCTATGACTCTGGATAAACAAATCCTCTGATGGAGCACACGGACAGAATCACGCAGGAGACAGACAGAAAGGTACAGTATATGAGTATCTATATGCGTTTCAAACGTAGAGCGTGAATGGGCCTTTAAAGCCCCAGTATAGGACGTATTCCTAAAGTATTATTATAAGATAAGATGAGATCGCCTTTATTGATCTCACAATGGAGAAATGTACTTGTTACATTCAGCTCTTAGAAACACTGGTGTGCAGAATAGACAGGAAATGTGAGTAAACAAAAAAACAATGAAATAGTAAATAGTGGTATCTTATGTACAATGACTACCAAGGACTTTGTGGGGACAAAAGTATAAACAGTAAATAATAATAAAGTAAACAGACTATAACAAACGATGTTAGTGTCAGGATTAGCAGTGCAGGTTTACATCATAGTGCAAGTGGTTGATAAAGTGACACAGATAAGTGATGTGAATACAGGGATTATTGCACGTGTTCTGCAAAGGGGTTATTGCACATGAGTTACTTTACAGTCTCGTACAGTCTGACAGCAGTGTGGATGAAGGCCTTGCGGTAGCGCTCCTTCTTGCACTGAGGGTTTCTCAGTCTGCCACTGAAAGAGCTGCTCAGCTCCTCTACAGTCCCATGCAGTGGGTGGGAGGTGTTGTCCATGATGGAGGTGAGCTTGGCTAATACCCTCCTGTCCCTCACCTCCTCCACACAGTCCAGGGGGCAGCCCAGGACAGAGCTGACCCTCCTGACCAGCTTGTTCAGTCTGTTCTTGTCCCGCTCTGTGCTGCCCGGGGCCCAGCACACGGCAGCGTAGTGGAGAGCAGAGGCTACCACAGAGTCATAAACAGTCCTGAGCAGAGTCCTGCTCACTTTGAAGGACCAGTCTCCTCAGAAGGTGGAGGCTTTGGCCCTTCTTGTACAGGGCGTTGGTGTTGTGGGACCAGTCCAGTTTGTTGTTGAGGTGAACACCCAGGTACTTGAAGCTGTCCACCTCCTCAATGTCCTCCCCCGTGATTATTTGACTTACATCACAGTAGCAAAAACTGCCCACAAAGATTACTCGACATGTGCGAGTGACTCGCAACTTTGGGCATGTTTTTCATGACGGAACATTATATCAAGACTAAAACGCGTAAAAATGATTTTTAAAGTATTATTTTTAAACTTCACACTGAACACATTTAGAGTCCAAAAAGACCTGCCAAAGTGGGTTTGCCTGGAGGACTAAGAAAGCATCAAGCGAGGGGGGAAAGGGACTTTGACCTGAAGAACACTTCAATCCGGCCCTCGAAACCTGACTAAGCCCAATATTGCCCATCCATCCATCCATTTTCTTCCACTTGTCCGTTGCCGGGTCGTGGGGGCAGCTGTTGGAGCTGCACCAGCCCCTATGGCTCCTCCTGCAGGTGGTGGGTCCATAGAAGGACGGCCTCATGGTTCTAACCGGGCCTGTTGGTCTCTCATAAGGGGCTTCTGAACCGCTCTTTGTCTGACCCGTCACCTAGGACCTGTTTGCCCTGGGAGACCCTACCAGGGGCACCAAGCCCCCGACAACAGAGCTCCAGGATCATTCAGGCTCAAACCCCTCCACCACGTTAAGGTGGCGGTTCCAGGAGGGGTCAATACATAGACATATTATTAATAGACCGTCAATACTCACTCCTCCCCGTTTACCATAATGACCACGTTCGAGGGGGAATTCATGGCGGATTTACAGACTCCTCTCCCCAGCTCTGACGAAGCATGTTCCTAATAAGGGCATAAGGGCGGGATCTTCACTGTAGACTCCGCCCTTGTGTGACGTGTAGCTCGCGCAGCTCCAATGCTAACAGTCCGACCCCCGTTAAGTAGGAGATTTCTAAAATGTATCCTACCATAACCAGCCCGGTGCCTCTGACTGTCTAACCCAGCGTAATCACAAGAGGAATATCTAGCTGTAGACAGTTCCAAAAAATGAGGCACCGGGCATTAAAGTTGTTTTTAACGTGTCTAAAGTGCAATGCATTCCAATGGGGGACTAGCGGCTATATGGAGGTACTACAGCAATGGCGGCCTCCAGTGTCGTTGTCGCAAAGCAGAGCAGCCAGCGGCCATTGGGTCAATATTGCCTAACAAGGGGGAAAAACACCAATGTTTTTATTGACATAAAGACAGATAATGCATAACTGCTGCTATTTTGTTGCTCTTTTCATGTGTTTAGGCAATTACAGTCTATTTGAGAATTGTAATTGTTTGAAACAACCAAATTCGAAACTGGTCTGGAAAGTTACAAAAAACAATGTGGCCCTCGCATCAAAAACTTTGCCCATATCTGCTTGAATGCTCGCACTTCCAACTATTCTTAACTATTGGCGTGGGTAAGAATGAGCTGCAAACCAGATCGCTGGGGAATTAAGCGAGCCGGAGATTTAACAGAAATAACTACAACATCACGCCACACAGACCAGTTTCCCACGCGTATTCAATCACAAATATTGACATATTTTGTGTCCAAGTGTGCTGCAGAAGGCGACTGAGATGACGCTGTAATCCAAATATATGGTCATTTCCTCTCTGGGAGACAGCAGCGACTAAAGACGGAGGAAATATACACAGGGCGCCTGTGGAGACAAAGTGACTAAACTTTAGGCCCTCTTTTCTTCATTTCACTCTTGCAGCAACATCCAAAATCCCCTCTGAAAAAATATATCTAAAAATATATAATCATAATAAAGCCATACATTTAAAGCTGGCTCTACCTAAAATCAAAAAAGGACAGAAAATATATAATACATTTTTACCCCTAAATATAAATCTGTAATCTACAGCAGACTTTTCAAATTGATACCTCTAAATATATATTTTTCTCCAATTCAACTGCCATGTCTCGCCTTGAAGTGGACCCGTGACCTACTGCATGTCGGATCTAAAAATACACTTAGAAACATGATATCGGGTGTCTCATCGTTGATATTGCATGTTTTATCATTCCGATTGCGTTCAATAGACAAGACCCCTGTCACGTGCAAGATGAATCCATTTGATGAAAGGGAGAGTTCAGTGATCATAGGAGAGACTAAGCAGCCTCTGCACAATAGAATATATCAGCACGTGCGGAAACTAACTCTGATTACAGCCAGGTCAAAATCCTTGCTGAATAAAAAGGATGACATTAACCTCTTACCCCCCACATTAACCAAGCACATTTTCTCCACTCTGGCTTTACCCAAATCTAAAAGCAAAAAAGTGGCATTAGAGCGACAAAAACGTGCCGGAAAAGCAACAATAACACAATAAAAAGTGATGAAAAAGCAACAAAAAAGTGACGAAAACATGACAAAAAACATCAAAAACACGTCAAAAAAGCGATTAAAAAACCAGTACACAACAGAAACACTTCCAAAATGTGACAAAAAACACGGCAAAACAGTGACAAAATGTGCTGGCAAAGCAACAATAACACAACAACAACAAAAACGACAAAACACAAGTAAAGAGTGATGAAAAAGCAACAAAAAAACAAGAAAGCCACGAAAGAGCGACAAAAGGTAACAAAAATGTGATGAAAAAGTGACCGAAACGCAGTTGCGATCAGTTTTGTAGGTTCATACTGTCTTCTTAGTTTTAAACTATTAAAGACTGTTCTTTAAGTAAGACAGAAGGTTTGTTTACCTGCTTTACTATCGATCACTTCTTCTGATCTTCCTCAGAAGTGTCACCCGGTGGTAAAAGTGACGTGTCGTAGGCAGGTACATCTTATCCCACACCTGGGATGCCGTCATGGAGAAGGCACCAGCCAGTAGGGGGCGAAAGCTCTCCCTACTGGCTGGTAAATCCATGTAAAGCTTCCTACGACACGTCACTTTTACCACCAGTTGATGCTTCTGAGGAAGATCATATCGACACTAGTAAACAAACCTGTCTTACTAAAAGAACAGTCTTTAACAGTTTTGTAGGTCTTAGCTTTCAAATGAGGCGCGACACTGGCCTATACGCTGTAAGCTCCAGTCCAGAAGCTTTTAGATTTTGGGTAAAGCTGAACTGGAGAAAATGTGCTCGGTTAAGGCGGGGGTTAAGAGGTTAAAGAGGAGCAAACAAGAGTCTTGTCACTCTTGTTTCAAGAAGAAGCTTCAGAAGATCTTTGAAAATGTTGACTCCAAAGGGAAATCCCTGGATGACCGAGAGCCTTTGCAAAGAAAAGCAAAGGGCCTAACTGCGCCGTATCCCTCGCTCCTCTCATCCTGGAGTAGCCCTCCTGAGAGTAGAGACATAAGCTCATTTCAGCACAGAGCATGACGGCAGAGTGGGCCAGGGGATTATAGGAGCTGGACACTGTGCTCCTCGCTCAGTCCATTCACTCCATTAAAGAAAGGAAAGAACCAAGCGAGAACATCATTCTCACTACACAACAATAACAGGGTACCGCACTTTATTTTTTCATCAGTTTGTTCTCTAGTTCATGCACACGTGTGAAAGATCAGACAGAAATCAGATGATATGAATATCAGATCATGTATATCAGGTTAATAATCTGAGAACTCCAGAAATCAGATCATGATCAGATTTTCGGTCTCCATGTAAACGTGGTGGGGAAACCTATGCAGACACATGGAGACTGTGCAAACACCAGAAAGAAAGGTTTTGGTGCTGATGCTAAAACTCACATTTCTCCTTGTTTTTGTGGTCCAAAGCTCAACATATCATCTCCCCCACAAAAGAGCCAGTGATAACAGAGCAAAGAAAAAGTAGCAAATGGGCAACAAAAAAGTGACAAAACAGCAATGAAAATGCAACTAAAAATGTGACAAACGCAATAAAAAAGCCACACAGAAGCAAGTAAAGGTCAACATAAAAGTGACAGTATGAGATGACAAAGAGCGTGGACAAAAGTGACGACAACAACACAAGGAAAAGGATTTCAGTTTTGTAGGTCTAGCTAAGACTGTCCAAACCTTTTTCATGGGGGCCTCATATTGAAGCGTACACGGGGTGAAGGGCCATAGATCGGTGGTTAGTTCCGCGAAACCTTGGACTAGCAGAGGTTTAAATTGTGCTCCATAGCTTTAGTTATGCTTAAAAGCTTCATACCTGCTCTGTCTCACAATAAAATGTTAGTTATTAGGTTAGAATTGTGTAGAATTATTACATTTCAAATTAAAAAGACCATCTCTGATGGATTCAGCAAGAAGGCCGAGGGTCACCAAAAATTGGTCCTAGGGCCGCACTTTGGACACCCCTGCTACAAGCTCTCCAAGAAACTTTTAGATTTGGGCAATGCCGAACTGGTGAAAATGTGTTTGGTTAAGGCGGGTGGTAAGAGGTTAGAAAATCCCTCTGAAGAAACTGCCAAAGTGGAGATGTTGTTGCAAGGCTGAAACGAAAACTGTCCCTAAAGTCTTGTAACGTCTGCACATACACGTGTTTATTTCTTCAGCCTTCAGCCGCTGAAAGGAAACGTCTCACCAGTGGACAAAACGTCATAAAATAAGCACCGTAAAGAGGGTTATGTAATATCAACATCAATAATGGTTTTCAGCACAATAGAGGACGATTTGGGAGGACATTGGACAAAGGGGGAGATCCTGGCTGTTTGGGAGGCTGGAGGTGGTACTGGAGCTAGCAAGGTGACGCTCAAGGGCACACGTGCTGCTCACAGTACAAACGTATGTTGTTCCGGGTGGTCATGGATACATTCACCATCGAGTCAATCATGACTTATGTTGTTCATACAGCACATACTCAGCACATAGAAAAGGGCATTATATACAGGTACTGCCAGAAGAGATGATAAAGAATGCTTCTCAGGCAGAGAGTCTCTTATATACACTAACAGTCGCAGATTTATCCAGTTAGGTAAGGAAAGAGATCATTTTGAAACTTGTAGATTACAGACATAAATGTAGCCAAGGTTTTCTGTCAACTGATGTTTTTAAATATAAATAATGAATTCAATGCAAAAAAAAGGTACAAATTGACTTGTGGCAACAATGAGTAATAGATAAGTAAAGCCGGTGCGTGGCCAAGATGAGCGAACAACATTGTAATATGGTAAAAAGCTCTGAAAAGGTCATTTTGCATAATACCTTTAATAGATTGTATTCATGCTTTAGTTGTATCTTGTATTTTCATGTAGCTCTAAAGCACTTTGAATTGCCTTGTGTATGAATTGTGCTCTCCAAATAGACTCTCCTTGCATCTCCGCAGAAATCAGACTAGAGAGAGCATCGAGTTGCCTTGTGCACCAAATGCGCGGTATAAATAAATAAACTTTCCTTGCCTAGGGCTGCACAATTAACCTTTATAGCGTCAAAATGAAGACTTGTGCTACTGCGGTAACATAACCGCAAGGTGCTGAGGTTTTGTTTTTCCTGCCTTGCACCGCCGCCGTTTGAGGGAAAGACATGTTCGCTAAGCAGAATGATCGAGCCTTGTCCCTTTAGCTGCTGCAATCAGACATGGCTGCAGAAGAATCAAGTTTGTCTGCGCTGCAGTTGCTGTAAACAAAGTCCACATGTGTTGTGTAAACAGAAAACTATTTTATTCACGCCAAGTAAATGGTCTCAACTTATATAATAAAATGGCTTTTCCACCTTCATTAGGCACTCAAAGCACTTTACAGTAAGGATCCACTCTCTCATTCACACACCAGCGTATACGCAGACACTGGAGGCAAGGAGGGTGAAGTGTCTTGCCCAAGGACACAACAACAATGTGCACCTTCAGGAGGCGGGATTTGAACCCCCGACCTTTCGATCATGAGGTGACCCGCTCTCCCCAGTAACAATCAACACATTTCTTGGGTCCTGCGGGACGAGTTGTGTCACGGAATTTGACAGAGTTTGTCCTCTGTTGGAACATGCTCTGTAGGAGGAGCAAGTGTGCCATGTTATTTTCACAGACCACATGGGCTCATCACTATGAACGGGTCTGGATGGCTGATCTCTTGTACACATCTATGATAGGGAGGGAGAAAGAGTGTGAGAGCGCCACATTTATGAGCGAAAGGTTGTTTTTCTGACAACCCCATAAAATGCCTCTGTGCTGCCTCTTGCAGACTGGTATCTTGCTGCTGAATGAGGCTGAAACGTAATAACTGAGTACCCTAATGTTTAACAGCAGTTTGCAAGTTTATGTGCAACTCAATGCTCATTGTATGAAAACTAAAACATGGGATATACTATACTGTATAAAATCGCAAATGGAATCACAATCGCAATATCTGTCAGAAAATCTGTGATAACCATAGATTTTTTTTGTGTAAAAATCATGCAGCACTAAATCAGACTATAATCTGAATACTTTCCCGTTGTGAACATACTGACTACTGTAGTACTGCAGTAGTTAGTAGTTAGTAGTTAGGATCAAAAAGTCTCCACAGCCACGTCACCAGAGTTTATGGAGGGACAATAGGAGCGAGAGGTGCATGGATTTGTCATGGGCTATACACGAGGCTATGAAGAACAAGGGAAAGTCAGACATGTCCCGGAGACATCTCCAGACGGACAGTTACATGGACCGGAGGAGACAAAGACGGAGAGAGGTTAGTCCAACACTCATTTCTGTTCAGCTCACACAGGCACTGCCCAAAGTACCAACTGAGGAGTACATTTGTGGGTATGAGAATTAAGTACTTTTTTCTGATCAACTGTAAGTCTGGTTAAATACAGAAGCCAGATGTGTGTCCGAGAAAACCCTACGCAGTCTTACAATTGGACAAGAGCAAGAAGAAGCTTCTAAAGACAAATCTCAATACTACAATGGTTTTAGTGCGGACAGCTGATCTTTCCATAGCCACAGTCGAGAGAAAGTCATTGTTGCTAGTTTTATAACACAGCTCTTTATGGAGCAAAAGATCTCCATAACATTTAAACATAAAGGCTTAGGTCGTGTCAGCAGCACGTTGGATTATTATTCAGAAATAAACACTACAGTAGAGCCATGCAGTGCTACTAGCGAGCATCGCATTAATCGACTTTGCTGCCTGGTAAAGATGACACTTTGAGAAAGCTTCTGACTGAAGCTGTTTGCCTGTCTGTAGCTTTGTAAGGATGCAGGTGGTTGTCTCTCAGATGGATGTACCTGTAAGTTAGTGTTATCTCTCGGCGATGACTCTTTTTTTCCCAACATGTCCCTTAATGTGGGCGTTTCATCTAAATGTTCTTTTGCTGTAAATCCCCAAAAAATCCCACACCTCAGACTTTATTTTCTCCCGGGGTGTCAAATGTTTTCTGGCTACACGGGGTCCACACTAGCAAGGACCTCTATCCCTGAAGACTCGCTGGACTTCACTCAAATGAACAGACGGGAAGAAGTCTTTGTCCCATTTATTTCAGTCATAGTCAGGTGAAAAACCTTAGAAAATACAAACACCATTGTAAGTATTTACAAAGAATAAAATACAATAAATAACAGGCAACACTGAATACAAACAGAACAGGTAAGTATGAAAGTGCATAAAGGTTTTAGCAGATATTTAATCAATGTATTTTTAACTCTTTTAGCATTATCATTTTAAATGCTAAAAGGGTTTTTTCACATATACAATTTTAACATGCATATTAACTATTTAAGATTGTTACCCTTTAAGTTAAAGAATGTTTATGTTTAATCATGTAAACTATTTTTTAGCAAGTTACATAAATCGACATGAATTGAAAACTGACGTTTGAGAAAGCTTGGAAATTGCACTGCTAATAGAATACAATACAATTTGTGAATATTACAATATTTTCCAGTAAACAAACAAACTGAGGTAACCTCCCAAAGTGACCAATAACCAAATAGTTACTTTACAAATTTACAGTCATTTAATAACATAACTAAATGTTAAATTTACCAAAAAGAGATTTACATAGCGCCCATGAATGCACCACACTCTAGCACTGTCATGTTCAAACAGTACTGTAGTACTGGAGCCACTCTTACGGGCAGTCTCTTCAGTTGTTTTGGGGTCAGTTTGACCCGTGTGTGATTCTTGATCTAAAGTGTTTGTTTACCACGTCTGCTCCGCTCTCTGTGCACATCAGGACTGAGCACGAGCGGGCTAGAGACAGTTTGTGTTGCATTGATTACTGAGCGCTCCTGCGGTGGTGCCGCTCCGCTCCTCGGAGGGAGGAGGGGCGATGGGCACGGGGTAAAGTGTGGGTTATTCAGATCCACCTCGTTCACCTGGCCATTTGCCATGTTTCTCATTGACTCACTCATAGGGTGACTCACAATTGTTATGCACCTCGTCTGTGCACTTCCGGTGGAGCATGTTCCGGTGTTAAAATAGACAGCAAAACATGGGTCTCTTACGCTTTTAGAAAAATCCAAGCATTGTGGCGGCTCATGTTGTTGTTCACATTATAGACAGAGGGATCACGATACGCAGAAGGATAATGTGGAACAGAACAAACAATCTCATTAAAGTGAAAAAAGGCTTTTAATTACAATAATTATTGAAATAATAATAATTATTTATTTATTTTTACAAATATTTTATATATTTTTTTGCCTATTGGCTTCTTTGCCATCATTTAGCGTAGAGGATGTAACCTGAAAATGAAAACGATGACTCGCAAATTGTTGTTTGCATGTTTGCAATGTTTACATCAGTTAATATTCATCAATAGATACAAATATTGGACTAGTTTCCATCCAGTATGATTGTCACAACATTTATTAACCGCACGGACTACTTTTCTTTTTCTTACACGCACAAAAACGTTGTAGTTTTATGGAAATACCGTCCTCTCTAGCTGTTTACGCTTCTTTTCATTGACGCGCCAGAACCGGAACCTGCTTTTGCCGCAAAGCATTATGGGGATTCAAAAGTGCCCTATTCTTCTAAAGCTTGCAGTGATGAGGGAAGTGGGGACCCTTTGTGGTGTCACACCATAATTCACAGAGGTACATTAAGAGGGATTCGGGTTTTCTCGTGTATTAAGCCATTAACTTCCTGTGCGATTATCCCGATTAATAAAAAATGTGGCGATCGATTAATTGCTTCATTTTTTATCACGATTAACGATAATATTGTTTATCGTCCCATCTCTACTCCACAATCCCAGCACCTGCCCCCAATCAAGCCCGAATCAGTGTTAGTGCAGCCTCCAGTCGTTAAAGCTCAGCATCTGAGGTTCTGAGGAATGTTGTGTTCAGTTGTCAACCCACTTCTAGCTCATGCTTCAAACATAGTAAAGTCTTCTTTATGGCTGTTCACCAATATTTCTGTTATAGTTTGGTGATGTATTAAAATCAAATTGACCTCTACCCGTCCACTCATGGCCACCCCCCTAGATACGGCCTTGAAACGTTCCCCTTCGATCCGTGCTGTTGATCTGAATGACTCTAAATGTAGCTGTGTGGGTGGCTGAAGTGGCTGGAGTGTGAAAAAAAAGAACTCGCCTTGGCCTCAGCCACTCAATGGAGTCACGCTGTGTCTCATTCATTTTACATGGAGCCATCACTAATGCATGTGGCACTGGGTGAGAACATACATCTGCGCTCTGCACGGCCCAACAAGACGGAGCAGCGCTCTCCAAATTCCCCGTCAGAGCGCGGGGGCAGGTGTGTGTGTGTGTGTGTGTGTGTGTGTGTGTGTGTGTGTGTGTGTGTGTGTGTGTGTGTGTTTCACACCCTTTGTGGATTCAACACGGAAAATGTGTGCTAAACTGTAAGGCAGCGTATCGTGACACGGCGAAACCAAGCCTCTCAGTTAGCTCCTCAGTAGAGATGGTGGAATTTCATTAAAGTCACACTGCGGGACATTCCAGGTTAGATGAGTTGCTACGTCACAAGAGAAACTGAACTCAAAACATAACCTAACCACAGTACATTTGTTGAACAATTCGGAAACACCATGGGCAGTTTGCGAGTGCAGAAGCCTGACTTCATCTCTCTGTTTATGTGGAAATGTATTGAGGAAATATTATTATACAATGTGGAAATATTTCTATACATATTTTACTTTAGTGATTTTATCTATAGAACTGTGTTAATGTAACCTGTGCTTTAAGGTTCATCTGAAACTGGGGTTTGAAGCCTGACTTTACAACTGGGCTCGACATTCCTTTTTATGGTCTTATTGTTCTCTGGAGTACTGGGTCTGGAGGAGAGTGCATTCAAACATCATGGAGTCAGATTGCAGAGGAGGTGACGGCAGCATTCTAGGAGCGCTGATTGGTTCGGCGACAAGGACACGCCTACTCCTTCCTGTTCCTTTTAAATGGCTAGACTCTAGCCTCCTATGCTCTAACCGCTAGAGCATAGGAGGTGTTCTCTCTCTTCGCTGGAGCCGCTGGCTAACGTGCTGCTGCTAGGGCAGAGCTCAGATAACTTGTGTTTTAAGATTGTATATGAGGGAATAAAACCATGATTGATTTGAATCGATCGAGCCTCCATCTTCTGTTCAATCCAATCAAGAACACGCCGACAGTCTTTCAGTGACTATTTCAGTTCACATCATCCCTCACACAGGTGGTGGGTCCACAATAGATGGGAGCAATATCTATGTCACCCTTTAGTACAGGGGTGTCCAAAGTGCGGCCCGGGGGCCAAATGCGGCCCTCAGACCAATTTTTTGTGGCCCTCAGCATTCTTGCTGAATCGGTACACGAGATGGTAATTTTTATTTGAAATGTAATAATTCTACTCAATTCTAACCTAACTCTAACCTAACAACTAACATTTTATTGTGAGTCAGAGGTGGCATGAATGTTTTAAGCATGAATAAAATGTGTGGGGCACAATTTAAACCTCTGCTAGTCGAAGGTTTCGCGGCACTAACCACCGATCTATGGCCCTTCACCCTGTGTACGCTTTAATATGTGGCCCCCATGAAAAAGTTTGGACACCCCTGCTTTAGTAAGTAGTAAGTAAGTAATCTTTATTTGTAGAGCATCTTTCACAGACAAAAGCCACAAAGTGCTTCACAACACAGTAAAAATCAGTAATTACATACAATGTAAAAAAAAGGCCAAGACAACACAAAAATCACAGCAGCCCAAAAGTAGCTAATTAAAAGCTTGAACCAATGTCTCTTAAGGTTGCTTTTGAAAGTATCAACAGAGTCAATGGAGCACAAAGAGGATGGAAGATCATTCCAAAGCCTGGGAGCAACAGCCTGGAAGGATCGGTCACCTCTAGAACGAAAACGAGTGCGTGGAACCTTCAGCAGATTTTGATCCACAGACCTCAGAGCCCGCACAGGGGTGTAAGGCTGGATCAGATCACTAATGTAAGGAGCCTGACCATGCAGGGCTCTGAAGGCTAGAACCAAAATGTTAAACTTGATCCTATAGGACACTGGACACTTTAGGTGAAAACGGCTGCTCTCGTTCATTGAAATGAATGGGCAGAGATCATCTGAGAACTTCTGATTTACATATGAAAAAACATGTTTTATTTTTTATCAAATGTGAAAAGGAAATCATGGAAGTGAACTGTTGCTTCACATAATTCCCAGAGAACACGGTTAACGTTTTTAAACTGAGCAGCTGAAACCCACTCTGATCGTTACATCAGTGACATTTGCCTGTGTAACTTGTTCACTGGTTGCTTTATAATGTCATTACAGCTTTAGCTTTTATTCTGTCCCTTTTATATTGTTAGTAAATTAAATGTATGCAGCCTATGATGTAGTAGTGTATCTTGTGAGAGCAATCCACTACATTAATAAGTTAGCTGTGTCCAAACTCATTCCTAACTTTTCTAACATATTAACATCATGATTCATTTCACAACTTGCAGGGTCACTTTTCAGGGTCATTGTCACAGAAATGCCTGAAAACTGACAAATTACCCAACCTGCAATGTTTTAAGCATTTTAGATTGACTTAAGGCTTTTTAGAAATTGTAAATAGAGAATTTTGATGCCTTGGTTTCACTTATTTTTGCTCCCTAAGCACCAAAGAGCATCTTCACCGCAGGACGTTTATTGCACACACAAAAACTACCCAAACACTTTGAAATCTGTCTTTTTTAGAAGACTGTGTTATGATTTTTTTCCTGACCGCCCACCCACTGCTTCTACCTGCCGTCACAGTCAGTAAATCAATCTGATATCTCCACATAAAGTCACAAGCGGTGCTGTACAGTTGGCGGTGCCGCGCTCTGTGAGGTGCTGCCCCCTGGCTCAGCTCAATATTTAATGCACCTGTTTCGCACGTGAATATTGGATGAGTGTTCAGGTGCTTCCGTGTCAAAACGCCTTCAATTATAGAAGAACACACAGGCCACGTGCTCCCGACTTCTGCTCCACTATGTGCAGAGTGGTAAAAACACACCTGGACAGTTTTGTTTTGATTCGAGAACAGTGTGAGAGCTTAGAGTGCAGAGATTCTACATTTTAGATTTTAACCCTGAGTCCATAATAAAGTTGAATATCACTGCAGAAAAGCTGAGTGGGGCTGAGAAAGTAGGAATTGAATGATTTTTAGAGTGAGTCGGTCTATCCTTGAAGCTGTTAAAAGAGCCTTTTGGAAATCCACATTTAACATCCTGATGTGGTACGGCAATCTCAGCATACAGAGTAACCGCCAGATTCCACATTCTCCGTGTTTGCCCCGTTCCACTCCGCCCCGACCTCTGCTGCACATGCGTTGCTATTTTAACTGTTAAGAAACATTCCACATCCTCCCCTCCGCTGCGTGGGCCTCTGTCACCGGCCGCCTCTCCGTGCCCCTCCGACAAAAATACGGATTAACTCTATTTTCAGCTCCGTCAGCGCCGGCCGGATCAAGCTCCGCAGTTCAGATCGCACCTCATGCAGGAAAGAGAATGGCAACAACATCCAGATATTTAAATCAAATATGCCTGCCATTTGCTCTACTCATTTTTACATTAACGTTGCGTGTGGCCTCCTGTATTTTTGAGCAACATGCTCATAAGAGCTAACTTGCCTCCATCTACCCAAACTCACTTTTTAAGCGACATCCCACAAGGTAACCACAGATGCGGCCATTGCACTCAGTGTAATTTCACGCAAAAGACTAAAACTTTCAACCATCCACGGACTGGGAAATCCTACCCCATAAAGGGAACCATCACATGTAATACAAACAATGTCATCTACATGCTTAAGTGTCCCTGTGGGCTGGCTTATGTTGGTACAACGACAAGACCTTTAAAAGACAAGAATTTCAGAACATCGATCCAATATACGTAACCATGACCCAAGAGCCCTGTGGCGGTACACTTCTCATCAGCCCAGCACAATGTGAGCACTCTGAGGTATCTAGGAATAGAACAAATCAAAACCTCTAACAGAGGTGGTGATATCAACAACCTGCTTCTAAAAAGAGAGACCTTCTGGATCTATACTCTAGACCACTGGTTCCCAAAGTGGGGGTCGGGACCCCTCTGGGGGTCGCGATGCCTTAGGTGGGGTCCCCAGATGATTTTAAGATGAAACAAAAAGAAGAATGCTATTGTTTTAGTACATTTTTTGTGTGTAAACCAGCCTACAATGAGTGAAATCCATTCAGTTTAGATACATGTTAACTTGATTATAAAATGTTTTTCTTCCCTAAAGTAGCGTAAGAGGCAATAACTTTATACAATGGGGGTCCCCGAGTTGCTAACGTGTCAATATTGGGGTCCCAGCCAAAAAAGTTTGGGAACCCCTGCTCTAGACACACAAAGCCCAAAGGTCTCAACGAACAGTTTGATTTACGGCCCTTCCTATTACCACTATGTTCACACTCATAGTACAGTGCCTGAGTATTTGTTTTTGCCATACCTTCACTGTAGTAGTGTAGCCATGGTTGTTAATGTCCTACCCCGGGGTATCTCTAAATGCTTGTAAATATTTGTAAATATTCTTTTTACATGTGTATGTAAATATGTATTGTTTCTTTTGCACTATGTTGTGGTTGTACTGGTCCAGCATCTGTTTTAGCTGCGCCTGTACACACCTCCATATGTGTATATATATATATTTGTTTGTCCCATTATGTGTTGACCAACATGTAAACATTTTCTAAAGATCCAGCCATAGTCATGTGACCTCTCAAACACATGACACAATCAGCCCATATGTGTCAGAGTTGTTTTTTAAGTCTGATGAAGGGCTAGGACCCCGAAACGTCACTCTGCCGGTGTGAACAATAAAAAATGGTGAGCATCTACAGTTGTGCGGATCTCTTTTTCTTTTTTCCACTGTATTTTTTGGATCCAGCACACTGGTTTAGTACTTTGGATGTGCGTGTCTCTCCTCCTTAATTGTTGCCTCCTGTATTTCATTCAGCATTTAGGCTCTGTCCTTTTCAGGCTCTCACAGGACAAACGACAAACATTATTCATCCCACTGCGAGTTGAAACACTGGCCGAGAGACAGAGAATATACCGGTGGTCTTGCGCGGGCAATCTCCACGCTGCAGAAACGTGATTAAAACACCAGCACGTGCAAACCACACAGACACCCACAGGCCGCGGAAAATATTCAAGTCTGGTACAGTGTGTAGGAGGAAAAAGCTTGGGGTTTCGCCATGTGTGTCTGTTCAGCCCAGTTACTGGGCCGGTTATGAAGCTGGACACAAGATCGGGTTCTGAATCTGTAAAAGTGCGTGGTTTGTGGTGGTCAGAGCGTCCGTTGACGCAATTCTGTCGATCGACCCCAGGGAAAACAAATTATTTTTTAATTTGATTTTATTGGCATTGGATGTGGAAACCTATCCGCATTGCTGGCTCCAAAATCACAACACAACGCAGAGGCATCACAATCCTTGCGATCAGAGACAGGGTTAGAGTTGATACATAATGTCACAAGGGTTCAGTGTATTTTTGACTATAGAGAGTCCTTAGTAGCCATGAAGGAAACAAACAGCTAGGTGATGATCTAAATGTCTTTGAGCGGCATTTGAGCCCTACAAAATTTACAGATTTCCTTTTCTGAAACACTGAAGAGGCACCAAGAACTCCTGACACCTACAAAAAAGGGGCTAACAAGGAGGTGTCCGGGCAAGACTCGCAGCTAAGCCACAAAAGCGGGCTGGTGGGAGTCCATTTTTTTAACTATGTAACGTCATGATGAATGTCAAGCTCTGAGACCTGATTGTCTGGAGCTTGGACTTTGCATGTTCTCCCTGTGTCTGTACGGGTTTCCTCCGGTTTCCCTTACCTCCAAAAACATGTTGATCGGTCGGCCCAAAGTAGCGGCGCGCAGAGTTGCAGCAGCTCAGGACTAGCCCAACATCTGATCGCCGCAATTTCGTTGTACAACTGTATAATGACAATAAAGTTCTTCATCATACACAGCATAGTCATTGGCAGTGAGCAGTCTGCATTGTTTTGATTAGAGACAGAACACTCTCTGCTGGAGTTTTATATAGGCTACCTATCCAAATCAACTCGTCGTCCTCTTTGGGAAAGCCCACCAATGGTAACGTTTGTTGGGGGTCAGCCCTATGTTCCCCGGTACCTATGTTCTCCCACCGGTATTGATTAAGATTAGGCACCAGCCCACTATCCTTAAGGTTAGTAGCTAAGGCAGGGTCAGGGTTAAGCTGCTTGATATATGTATGACGTTTCACTCTCATGACTTGTGTTTGGTTGAAGTACCAACTCACCTACGGAAAAAAAAAATTGCACCCGGGGAACATAGGACCCGGGAAACATAGGTACGCACCCCGTTTGTCGCCTACTGCTCCATTTCTCCTTGACCAAAACAAGATACAGACACATAGAGAGAAACAAAGTGGTCCAATGTGCAAGAGCGTCTGGCTGCAGACTGACCCTGTCATGTACCAATCTGCTCATGTACCCACGTGACCTACCGACACTCTCATGTACGTGACTCTGTGATTCTTGTCTCTTAACAGAAGGGGCAGAATCCTATCCAATTGCACCGCCTGCCATGTAAGCTATAAGGATATGTTTTGTGGATATGTTTTGCTAATAATGAAAGTTATAATGCGATCGATTCATGTGTCTGTATGCTGTTCAGCTACACGCTGTCCACACCATTGATGATTCCTTAAAATGTTTGCCATTTTTAAGAACATATTCCCGGATTTACCATACCAAAAAGGTCCATGGTTCGATTCCCAGACCTTGAGAAGGGCTTTCTGAGTCTCTTTGCTCCCGTTTCCCCAATCAAAGTAAGCAAGCACAATAGGGCACACTAACTCAGCATACAGGTTCAGACCTCTGAGATAACATTGGTATACACTTGCCTTGTTCGCATGAACATACAACTTGCTTTGAAACAAATCCAAGATATTTTTGCCATTGATACTATGTTTTTAAAAGAGCACAAAGAAATTGTAACTCCAGTGCTAACTAAAGTCATAAATCAGTCTATAAGTGAGAGTGTCTTCCCTACAGTTTTGAAAACAGCTATAGTAAAGCCCAGGTCTCTAACTATCGACCTATAAGCATCCTTCTCACTATCTCCAAAGTCTTCGGAAAAAGTAGTTGCAGTGCAGCTTGTGAAACATCTTGATTACAATGCTACATTACATCCTCTCCAGTTTGGTTTCAGAAAACGATACTCAACAGAGACTGCATGCTGCTATTTAATAGAGGAAATAAAATCCAGTCTGGATTGTGAGGAGTTGTAGGGTGTTTTTCTTGACTTGCGTAAAGCCTTCAATACAGTAAACCATGAGCTACTGATAGATAAATTAACACATTTCTTTATTATCATACAAATACAGTACAGTACAAATAATTAGATTAAATATTATCTCAGTGCAAGGCAGCAGTGTGTATAATGTTTCATCTCCCTTCTGAGTATGCACTATGGGGGTGCCGCAGGGCTCTATATTAGGGCCCTTGCTGTTTTCTCTTTATAAATACAAAATTAAACATTCTACGTCCACGCAGTAATTTCGAAGTGCCCCCAAAGTATTATTACGCCTAACAATATAGTCCCCCTTTTTATGCACTTTGAAAATTGACATGTTTAATTTTGTGCAACTATACTTGGATCGTGTAACTACTCACGTAACCGTATTTAAATAGGGACATCGTGGAAGAGCTTGGTCGCTTCTAACTTCACCCCTGTTTGGACCCATAGAGGAGAGGAGAGGCTAAATGCTAACAACATCTTTGGTCTTTTTGACTAAGTGCACGCGTAACAGGTACGCATCAACTTGTCTAAGGTAAGAACATATCTCAGTATGAAAAAACAGTTGCCTTTAAAACAAACCTGTTCCCACGATGTTCTGTAGTCTGTAGTCAACACAATCCTTTCTGTGAAAACATTTTCTGTAGCCCATTCAGCTGCTTTTCTGCAGTCAGCAACATTCTTTTCTAAATAATATACAAAATATAGAAATACTGTTATAACAAATAGGCAATTAAAACTAAATGTAATGAGGAAAGAAATAACATTTCAACCTGAAAAGACTCAGAGACAGAATACGTTAGGAAAGTTTTATTGAATGTGAATCATGATTGGAGCTCAGACCCTGGTGGAAGCTTGCAGTAATGATATGGATTACATGGTGTTGATGGATGATGGCCAGAATCTCCCCATCGTCCGGACACTGGTGGTGGTAGGACAACCCGGGGCTGCCAGTTGACGACAAGCAGGGCCGAGGAGAGACTAGGCGAATGAGGGTCACAGCACGGCTGGGAAACGGCCGAGTGATTGACCAGGGAGCTTAAGAAGGGGATCCTGGGGTGATGATTGGCGGACGCGAAGGTGCAGCTTGAGCTGGGACCGTGATTGGATGATTGGTAAAGGCTGCTGTTAATGAGGCGATGAATGAAGGCTGTGCATAGAGGTGGGAGATATATCGTTTAGACGATAATATTGAAATTGTTGTCTGGACGATATGCAAAATTGGATATCGAGATATTTCATAATTTGTACAATCCGACCCCCCAAACATGTTTTTTTTGTCCTTGCGTTGTCCTTGTGGGTTACCGTAGAGCGCCAGCCGCCCCCTCCGCTGCGTAACATATTCAAAACAACAACATGGCAGCGTGGAGCGATTACAGAGATGAAGAATCTAATGATATGAATGACGTTTGTCACTTGAGTCGCTCATATTTGCGAGGAAAGGGCTCAGGACAAGTTGTAGCACTGCCTTGCTAGCTAGCTAACTTTCCTAACTTTTAGCCTCGCGCTAACTAACAACACGGTGAAGAAAACCACAATGCAAACGCGGTTAAAGGCTAATAATATCCTCCTCACCTGTTTTCTTCAGATCACGTAAGTTCCAGGACAAACGTGTCTCCTCTGTCTCTTTCCCTCCTGTGTGTATTTGTGCGTCTGCCCCACCCCCCCACCCGAGTGCATCGGGAGAGGCACGAAAAGGAGAAAGAGGGAAAAACTGGATCCTTTGAAAAACGCATTAAGACTCACTTCCCAAACGCGTTAATAATACTCACAGATCTATCCCCAGTCTCCTTACAATAAAACACAAGTAAACTGCCCAGAGGCAGGTGAACTTACAGGAGCATTTCACTGTGATGGAGATGAAGTTGCAAATATTGTAGCAATATTATTTTATCTTCCGTGTTCTTCCCATTGACAGTATGGTTCTTCCAGATGAAGGTAGAGCTTGAGATGAATAAATAGAATAAATAGCTTTAAATGAATTTGCCCTATTGTCTAAAGGCTTTGATTTTGAAGTATTTTGTCAGGTGTAAATTATATCGCCAAATACATCGTTATTGTGATATTTCTTTTTCATACCGTGATATACATTTTTGTTCCCCCTGCCCTAATGTTTAAATCAATAATGTGTCACATCTTTATGTACTAGTAATTCTATACAATAATAGGTCAGATACAGCAAGTCAAAAGGCCAACTGAACCTTCTTTGCCAGTTTGCACACATTTCTGTGAAGGATTGCAAAAATATCGTCTGAATATCGATATCGAGATATTGAAAACAAATATTGAGATATTCATTTTTGCCAATATCGCCCACCCCTAGCTGTGCAGGTACGTCTTCCAGGTTGAATTTGGGCTCAAGCTTCATGACTGGACACCCAAGGACAAGTGGATCTGCAACCTCAAGGTCAAGTATCTGGTCATCATTCTAAATATACATGAAAAGACAAAAAATAAAATAGGGCAGCACAATATGAAAATCTATTGCTGCTAAATTTCAACACAGTATGTTCAATCCCTTTATTTGCGTAAAAACAATCATTTAAAAACAAGTCCCAGAACTAAGCAACAACGGAAAAAAAAGACTAAAATAGAAATCCGTCTCTATGTAGTCCTACATAATAAAATCTACAATGGCAGTTGAATAAAATGATTAAGCTCAACATAGTTGACATGTTTTACCTCCAGAGTCTCCTCAATTTTTCCGCTTCTTCAAATGAAAAGCTGGAGCTCCCTCTCCCCGCAACATGCCTTGACCTCCTCTGTCCAATGGGCAAAGACCAATCCATGGCTTCAGGGAAAAATCATTCTAAAGTTAAAACCGTCTATGGTTTAAAGACTTTGGGTCTCCTGTAACACCACTATTTTCTCAAAGCTGGCATGTCTCCCTGTAAAACTGCATGACTATAGTTTCAAGAAATGTACGATTGATCCACTTCCAACCGCAAAGTTAAACAGTGCTTCCAAAACTGTATAGAGGGCATACTAATGATATAGGGACAATCTTTACTTTCAATGACAAACCTCTTAATCATCCATCCATCAATCCATCTTCTTCCACTTATCCGTTGCCGGGTCGTGGGGGCAGCTGCTGGAGTTGCTCAAATCACATTGCACCAGCCCCTATGGCTCGTCCTGCAGGTAGTGGGTCCACAGAAGGACGGCCTCATGGTTCTAACCGGGCCTGTTGGTCTCTCATAAGGGGCTTCTGAACCGCTCTTTGTCTGACCCGTCACCTAGGATCTGTTTGCCATGGGAGACCCTACCAGGGGCACGAAGCCCCCGACAACAGAGCTCCAGGATCATTCAGGCTCAAACCCTCCACCACGTTAAGGTGGCGATTCCAGGAGGGGAGCTAATAATCAATACCACAAAAGATCAAGCGTTGTACCATCAAGATGAACACTCCACAGTCATTTCCACTTGGTTGTCTTGGAAAACCGTACAACAATACTTAAATTAAAGTGTGACAATAATAATCACTGTTAATATAAAGATTCTAAAAGTTACCTGTAGTTCCAAACCCTGGAAGTATTTGAAGTCTAAGCTTTCTGCATTTAAGACTCGTTTAGGTTGAACAGTTTAAAACAATTGTAATAAATCCAATACTATTTTTTAGTTTAAAACAAAAATGGAGCTTGAACACATACACCTGACCCAGTGCAGCACTCGCTTTGCAGTCATATTTCTCCAGTTAGTTTTATATTCAAAAAGAAACAGCATAAAAGCCCTTAATGTACATACATGTGTAATGTTACCATACACTCCTCAGAGAGCAAGCCTTTTCCTCAACAGATATAATTGGGACAGGAAGATCACATCAACAGAATAACAAGTTACCTTATGAATACATATGGAAGACTACTTCATAAATCAATTGTGTGCTCAATCTTAAGCATATCAATGATTATCATTTATGAACACTAACTGGGATTAGGTTCATCATATTAATAATGACAATCATGGTCACAAAGTCCATTCTTGGTATCTAAATACCATACTGCATTGTGGACAGTTGTGCAAATATGTAGATACAGCTGGAGAGGGAAAAAAGGTGCAATGGTGATTTAAAAACAATAAAACTCAAACTGTTATCATCAAGATGCAGTACTTACTGCCGACCACACCATTCATTGTTGCTATTTTTGCTTTGGCTGTGATTCTTCTGGAAGCGTTTAGTTGGACTGCAGTGGGACATTCGGTGCACACCGTTTCTTTTGGATGGAGCTCTGTTTTATACAGTATTTGGCCAGTGGCACACGGAGTGGTCATTCTTAAATATGGCAGGGTTAGTTAGGAACAAATGCCATTTGCTTATTGTTTTATGAACAGGGGCAGTGCTATGTTATTTGTGCAGCGTTGTAAGTAACCACGCACCTTCGACTGTACTGATGAATGGTAGGTTCATGTACGGAAAAACAAAAGTGATTCTAATTATTTGGCAAACCTCTGTCTCTAGACGCAGGTCAGATTAAACACTCTCACACCTCGGAGAATTCACAAATTTGAAATAGTTTAAATTTGCCGTTATTTTGTCCAAATAAAAGTGAAATGTAAACATTATTATACCTTAGCTGAAATATTTTTTTTTATTCCCGTTTCGTGACAGTAAAGTAAGCAGGCAGTAGCCTAGTGTCCACTTGTTTAAAGTACGTTGACAATTGAACATTTTTATGCCTTTTAAGAGCTTACAGATAATACGTTTTTAATTGTAATTATTTAGAGTTTAGCTTTGGTAACAGCTAGCTAGGACTGATCCCATGAACGTTTGAGTGAGTAGTGACTAGTCCTTTATTTTGTGTCACAGCTTAATGAACCTTAATTTAAAAAAATAAATAAAAACGTAGCTACATGGCAAACTGCGTGCAGCACACTCCAGTAAAATATTTCAGGAATATGCAAATAAAGTTGACTTAAGCGGGCACATTCCCCATGGTGCGTGTTTGCCTCGGGTGTTGCACACCTGAGCTGATTAGATACAGAATGCTGCGATCAGGCCACAATATAGACTATAGCAATAAACTATGGACAATCGAATATATTACAGTTAAATATTAGCAACATATGATTCATAATAGTCACTATTGTACGACTGACGGTTCTTGGATGGCTCAGGCACACACACAAAAACGCAGTCGCCATTTTGAATAAAGAGGATTGTCTTCTTCTTTAAATAATTTCTGGCAGGCTGTACGCTAGGCTGCCCCTTCTGTTAAGATAAGAATCACAGAGTCACATGACAGTCGGTCTGCATCCAGATGCCTCTCACATTTTGTGCATAAAGAACAGCGAAAGCTAGCAATAATAATAATAATAAGTAAGTAAGTGCTTTATTTGTCATTGTACAAGTGTACAACGAAATAGTGTTCAGGTGTTAGTCCTTAGCCGCTGCAACTGAGCCAGGCCGCCATTGTGAGCCAACCTGACCAGCATGTTTTTGGAGGTCGGGGAAACCGTAGCACCCGAGGAAACCTGGCTGGCTTCAGTCTCCTCTGATTCCCAGAAGCGCAGCGCCTCCTGGGTTTGTCCCTGTTTCAGAGCGTGGTGTTCTGCACTGGTCAGCTCCACCTCCTTTCTCTTCCTCCTGTGCAGCTCCCTCCGCTCCACAACAGTCTTTCACCATCTCCTCGTTTGTCCCTTACTTGTTTCCTGTAGCTCCTCTTGTGACGCCTCCACTGTGCTGCAGCTGTGAGGGCTCTTGGTGCCTCTTCAGTGTCTCAGAAGAAGAAATGTGTAGGTCTCAAATGGGTTTAGCTGATAAGCTAGCTTTTTGTTTACTTTTTAATAATGTTAACGTTACCGCAGCTAACTCCATGAGACTTTATTTGACACATTGAGCTCCTGTGCAATCTGCTTACATTTCTGATGTAATAATACTGCGTTAAGAACATTCCTGTGCTACAGTCAGTCACTTATACTAGAAAAGAACAAAAGCCAAAGTGAAGCGTTATTTAGGACCTTAAGGAGGACGACTGTAACGCACCGTGGCACGTCCCGCTCTCACAGACCTGTGTCATTAATTACTGCGGTGTGCGGAGGCAGGCGTGAGTTAATGGAGTAATCAGCAGGAGCAGCTCCCCAGCATTAACCTTCACCCACCCCCAGCCCCCTACACACACATATACTGTTTTTATACATTATAAGGACATGTTTCCAAACCCAGTATGGTAAATGGTCACATTTTTATATAGCGCCTTTCTACCTGCTTTAGGCACTCAAAGCGCTTTACATCAAGGAATCAGTCACCCATTCACACGCTCATTCATACACCAGTGTACGCAGACACTGGAGGCAAGGTGGGTGAAGTGTCTTGCCCAAGGACACAACGACAGTGGGCACCTGCGGGATTCAAACCGCCGACCCTCTGGTCACAAGACGACACGCTCTACTCTCTGCACCACCGTCGCCCAGGTGGTGGTTTATAGGGGGACACCCTTTACCTTATTTAAAAAAAAATGAAACCAAACAATCAAAAGTCACTTCAGAGTTAATTTTACAACAACAGAAGTGTATATTTTGTAACATGACATAATGGTGTTTTATGAGGACTGGGTTAAGCCTCTGACATACTTGTATTATGGGGACACATGTATACACATGTGTTAATCACTCAAACATGACAAAAGCCTGAACATAGGGGATAGAGGTCGACTGATATGGGTTTTTCTAAGGCAGATGCCGATTTTTGTAGATTTTTATTGACCGATTTTTCAAAATGTCTGGTCTATAATCCTGTGTATGAAGCTTGTAAACTGTGTCAGTATTGAACTGTGACAACAGGGGGCGCTTTAATAGGGGCATAGGGCTTATTTATTAAAAAACATTCCTGTTCAGTAGGTACTAGAGATGCACCGATTCCAGTTTTCTGCTTCCAATACCGATTCTGGGGGTTTGAGTGTCTTTCGATATTAATCAAGACCATTTCTTAAAAGCGTCTTTCTCTGAGTGAAACAGTGAATGGTCCTCTTTTCTCCTGTGTGAGATCAATACGGTCTTCATTTTTCTTGATAAAGATGTTACCATTTATCAATTATATCAGTTAATAAAGTAATATAAAAACCTTTGTTTTTACACTTTTGGTCCTGGAGATATTGGCGTTAGATCAGCCGATACTGTAAAATGCCCAAATATCGGCCTGACATATCGGTCGACCTCAAAGGGACATAACTAAATTCTGAAGACATGCCGTTTTTGAAAAGCTTAGTGTATTTCTAGGCTTCATTAAGAAAAATACTGTACTGTATAGTAATTCCAGGTGAACCCACACAGAAAATAGGTTTTCTTGAGGCTTTTTGAATGCAATAGGGTGAAATAGTTCTTGTGGTCCAGCCATGAACAAACATTCAACCAGGATACATGCAACGTTGGGAGGACATTTCAGATTATGAGGACAGGTTCACTATTCCACATTATGTGACCTGGTGTTAGCCTGGTCAGCCAGACGGACAAACTCTACATATATGAGATATAAGGCAAGTTAGTCCAGACCTTTTGTTGTTTGAATTTGGCAACACTCCAGTCTCATGTACCAGGACCAATCACAGCCTGGTGGGAGTTTATCTCATTTCAATTTGTGTTACCTTTGCTTTTTTTTCAAGAAAATTTGGACTTGAGCGATGAGAGGACTTGCAATGAAGACCCAAAGGTGAGAACAACACATTTTTACGCTTACAATGAGTCAAAGTGATTGCCTGGAAACCAGAGATTGAGTCTGGTTGCATCAACTCCATTTCCACAGCGGTACATACGCAAGCAAACAGGAAGCGGAATGAACCAATCAGCAAAGGCCGGGTGTTCGCTGTTGTACAAACTTTCATCGAGACCAATTAAGTCCAATTTCTGTTTATATCAGACTTTTGCCTCAATAGGCAGGTTATCATGATAATCAAATGACATTTCATCACAATCCGACAATTATTCACCTTCATAAATCCTCTCAAATCCAATGACAACCACCCAATGCAGCGATCTCCCATTGTTTTCAATGAAGCCGAGAGCGTTGTATTCACCTCCACTTGATTTGTTCCTGATATCCCTCTGTATAAAAAAATACAGAGGGATATCATTCTGGTCTCGCCAGGCTATTAAAGTGATAAGTCTGTAAGTTGAGAGAGTGACTGGGTTGGAAAAAAAAAATCGCTTGCCTTCTGGGACTGAGCTTTGGAGATCTTTTGGATCTCATAGATCTTCAGGCACAAATAATAATCCCCAGTGTTTTGTCGATTGGCGCGCACATCTGGGCCAACGGTCATGACCAACATTCAAGGCAAGGCAAGTTTATTTGTAGAGCACAATTCATACACAAGGCAATTCAAAGTGCTTCACAGTTGCATAAAATTACAAGAAAACAGATCAAATCAATCGATAAAACATCAACATAAAGTTAATCAATGACAGTAAAAGGCAAGAGTGCAGATAAAATACTTTCAGTTTTCATATGCACGGGTAAAAAGAGCTGTTTTCAGCTTGGATTTGAACATTGTCAGAGTTGACGCCTGTCTCACATCCTCATGAAGACCGTTCCAGATTTTAGCTTTAGCCTCAGCGTGTTTATTATTGACTCTGGGAACCACCAGGAGACCCCTCCCTGAAGTTCTCAGGGCCCGAGATGGTTCATACGGCTCTAACATGTCAGAGATGTACTTTGGTGCTAAACCATGAAAAGACTTGTACACAAGCAGAGCTGTTTTAAATTCTATTCTATTCTATTCATTCACGCACACGCATAATTCATCCCTATTGTACATGTTTAGGGGAAGGGAAAACCAGACTACCTGGAGGAAACATATGCATGTATAACAGTGGTGTTCGGCCCTGCGTCGTGTTTTCTTAAAACAGGAACTTGCGGACACAGCTTAAAATTGGAGGAGGCAAAAAGGGCACTCCCATTTATTAACAATAGCCAACATGACAAGCCAAAGTCCAAACCCAGGCCCTGCTCCTCGTACTGGTAGCTGCTGTCTTGTCCGATGTTCCGTCTGTTCTGCCCGCGAAGGAAACCGCCTCCCAAGACCATGTGTGTCGGCGGCGAGGTCACATCGACTCAGCCAATTTGCAGGGATTTACAACTAAGGTCCTTTTAACCCCGTTACCCAGGCACGGTGAGAACATGCAAACTCCACCCACTCCAGCATGTTGCCTTCTCACAGAAACGATCAAACACAATTTGGATAATGGAGGAGTAGTAGGAGCAACTTTCTTAGACCTTTCACAAGCCATTTGATGCCGTCAGTCACCCCATGTTACTTGCAAAATTAACACCATTTAATTTGTCCACAAACACTCTGGCTTGGGTTGAGTCTTACCTGTCTGGTCGCACCCATAGCGTCCGTATCAGTGACACTACATCCAGTATTACTGCCACTGATATCGGACTCCCACAAGGCTCTAATTTCGGCCCTCTTCTGTTCTCCCTCTATATAAATGACCTGCCATCTGTATGTGAGGATGTTAAAGGAACAGGTCACCATTTTTACATACTGAGATATGTTCTTATCTGAGCTTAGACAAGTTGATGCGTACCTGTCTGGTCTTTGGTCTTTTTGCGTGACAGAGCACACGCATAAAGATGTTGTTAGCATTTGGCCTCTCCCAGCATATTCCTATGGCTCCAAACATGATGAAGTTGGAAGCGACCACGCTCTTCCACGGGCACACACAAAGACCAGACAGGTACGTATCAACTCGTCTAAGCTCAGGTAAGAACATATCTCAGTATGGGAAAACGGTGGCCTGTTCCTTTAATATCCAGATGTACGGTCGTTTATACTTGGGGAAAGGATGCCGACCAGGTAGCCATTAACTTACGGCAGCAATGGAGAAGGTTGCGAGATGGCTACATGACTCAAGTCTCACCTTAAAACAGTAAGAAAACAGCAACAATGTACTTTGTAAACAAATATAAAACGTCATCCTTTCCAAACATAACTCTAAACAGGGAAACAATACAAAACGCCAGTGAATATAGTTACCTAGGTGTCATTTTAGACCCACCTCTTAGCTTTAAAAAACACATCAAACAGATGTGCCAGAGTCTCAGACACAACATCAAAACACTCAAATGTATTAGAAATTCGCTAACAGTGGATGCTAATGCTATTTTAACTAAATGATTATGTCTCGGTATTATTATTGTATAACATGCTGGTCGCAGGCAAACAAAACCACTATGAGGCCGTTGGAAAGCTTGCAGAAACAATCACTCAAAATCCTTGATCAAACACCGAGACAACACCATCACTGTTTAGTCCTTCGAAAATACAGACTGTTAAATTTCGACAATATTGAAAGATTTGCTTTAATACGATTGGCCTATAGAATCCTAAATAACACTGGACCAGCACCACTTAAGCACTTTGTCCAGTACACATCTGCTGTGACCACTAGAACCACACGAGCCTTCGCCAGGGGGCAGTGTAGCATACCCAGATGTAAAACCGCTTTTGCACAATCAGCCTTCTCATATAAAGCAATAAAGGAATGGAACGAGCTCACAACGGACCTGAACTACTAGACTATTTTCAGTTAACAGTAGAACTTTAAAAGTGGCTTTGGAGCACTCAAAGTTGTTCACACTGAGATGGACACATAAATATAATAATTAGAGATAGATTAATACCTATTCAGCCCCATTCATAGAGAAGGTCCCACGTCCTGTGGGCACCTTAATGGCCGCTCAGACTCCTCCTACGCAGCCTGTTCCTTAAAAGGGCAAAAAGGCAGGAAGCCCTGCGCTCGTGGGGCGGGCGGAACCTCCACAGAGCTCCAGAGCTTGATTGACAGGCTCTGGATCCAGTCAATGCACTGAAAAGGCGTCCTCTTTTTCGGTCTGATAAACAAAAACCAGCGTCGTTAAAAATATTTCACCTACCCCAGTGTTGTGACATGGGTCATAGCATAGCACTCTTTGGAGCCAGGCTTTTAAGCCGTTCTTGGGAGGTTGGAAGTCTCAATGCTCCCAAGTGTCTTTTGGAGTCGCCCTTGGCCACAAGGGGGTGCAATTACAGCAATGTCAGCTCCCTGCCATGAGGACCATAGGACCACATTAATGTGTACAACGCGTTCCAAATTATTATGCAAATGACATTTTTCTCTAAATTGTCAACTCAAATAACAGTCAGCATAATTTTCAAGTCTTTAACTGTTAGAGGATCATTTGAATGTGGTATTTCTGAGCCATTGCAGCCGTTTCTGCTCGTCAGCTTCAATGAACAGTTTAGGGGAGGCCGGATAGAAGGTTTATCCACAACTGCAGCCTCTGGAGGGTCCTACACCTTGATGTTCGGGAGACTCCAGAGGCACCAGCAGCTTCAAATACCTGTTTGCTGCTTTGTAGCAGCTGTTCTCTTAATCTGATGTATTTGTCTGGCAGAAACCGTCCTCATTTTACCTTTATCTGCACAAACCTGTGTGTGCTCTGAATCAGCCACAAATCTCTTAACAGTACGATGATTGATCTTTCATGAAATATTGAAGGTTTTCATACCTAGTCCAAGGCATTCAACTATTTCACACTTTTCATCAGCAGAGAGATCCTTTTTCTTTCCCATATTGCTTGAAAATGGTGGTCTGCTTAATAATGTGGAATGTCATTTTTCAGTAGTTTTTCCCTTAACTGGACTTACCTGACAACTAATCATCCCAGGCGTCTGAGATTCAAAGAGCCCTGAGACACAATACCATCCATGAGTTTCATTGAGTTTCATTTTTCCCCTTTGACGTCAGACGCCGACAGGAGCCAGAGCAATGGCGGCACCCGGTACGAGAAGCATGAGTTAAGCTAAAGGACGTCAAGTCTAGTTATCGCTCAAAGGCGTCAAGCCCCGGTGACTAATGCGCGAAGATTCATGTTTATTGGTTTATTTGGTAGGGACAGTGCAAGTTAATGAACAAGCCACACCGGATTGTAGCCTTGGGCTAATTTCCATCCGTCGTCCCCCATGCGCACTCTCAAACACACTCTCATTCATCCTGGCCTATTGTACATGTTTTTAGTGGTAGGGGAAACCGGAGTACCCGGAGGAAACCTACGCAGACACGAGGAGAACATGCAAACTCCACACAGAAAGGCCCCGGCCTTGGTGGGGATCGAACCCGGACCTTCTAGCTGTGAAGCACGAGCTCTAACCGCTGTGCTACCGTGCCGTGCCGTGCCGTGCTTCCATGCGACCCCGGTGCGGTGCGTGTGACCGGCAGATACAGAAACCTACGTTAAGTGCCAGAAATGGCGTGCTCTGGCTCCTGTTGGGCCAGCCTCTCCTCTCCATGACCCGTTTCCGTTGTGCTCGAGAATTGTTACCCCTGACTGTTGGACTGTGAATACCACAAACACTACAGTAGTCGGTCCTGCGGACGAAGTGGACGTGGCGTCAAGCAACCATTTCATGTGAGCAGTAGGATACTGTTTGTTACTTGGAGGAACGGACTTATTATTCTCTTTATGTTGGGAGGGGGGTAACTTTTCATGGAGCTCGGGGAGACCTGTATGTGAAACCTGATTTTAAACGTATAATTAATGGTTCTCTACCTAGAACCCAATTTTTAAAGACAAAAACAATAAGGTACTAAAGTAATAAATTTAATAAATAAGAACTGTGTATTGGTCTCTGTCCTCCCGACCTTAGAACCTGTGTGGGGAAAATGTAACTTGGTTCCCTTGGACCGTAAATCAAGGGTGGCGTTGTCAATACCAGCTAAAACTCCCTTAGTTACCACCTATCTTGCCACAATGGAACTGAAATACAATTTGCATAATCATTTGGAACGCGGTGTATATATTCATGTACAAGAACATTTTACTATGAAATTTGAAATGTATACTTAAATGTGTGTTTATTGCTTACAAATGTGAATGTGACGCTGTAAATGAGAGGTGTGGCTGGGTTATACAGATGTGATGCTGTTGGATGTGTGTGTGCGTGAGGGTCAGTGTCAGTGAGAGGGCATGTTCTGATTGCTTATTTCATCGCATGCTATTGTGTATATATATATTTTTTTGACGGGATAATCATAACAATCTGACACAACACAATCCTGAAGTAAACTGTCTCTTCCACGTCTCTGATTATGAGCAATGGGCATGTTAGCAGAAATCTGAGCGTGAAAAGTGTCCGAGCGGTCTATAAAAAGCCGCTGCTCCACATATGCTCCACACTGCCTGACTCACAGGATCGTACATCATCACCGCTCTTCATCTTCAGCGGACACGTGAGCGGTCAGAAGGCAGCGCGAGGAGGCTGAGCTCATAGGTCAGCCATGACACGGACAACTGCTGCGGCCATCCCCCCAAGACCCCCATGAGGAGATGACCAACATGTTCAAAGTGTACGGTAAAGCCACACTGCGGAACATTCCAGGTTATACTGTTATGTCACGAGAGCAGGTGAACTGTGGCGAAGTCAAAACATAATAGCTTTATCAAAAGAATATATTCACAGGTTTTTAAATTTGTAAGCCTTGCCGCAGGTGAAAACAGATGATCCCCGGGTTTTCTATGTAAAATAGGCTTTAGTTACTTATTTCTCAATAAAAATCACTATTTCAAACGACTAAACCTCGAGCTAAGGCTTTCAGAGCTGCTGCTTCTGTGACAGAGGGGGAAAGGAGCACACAGGTTTTGTAAAATACATTGAAAATTCCAGCAGTGACATACGGCCACAGATTTTGGTCGTTTTTAAGTTATTTTTGGGCAGGTTTGGGTGCTGAGACATGGCAACCCTGCCTGAGATCTTCCACTTGACTGAGATTCTATTTATTTATTTTTTTACAGTCTTAAACAAACATGTAACTTGTGCTTAAGTTCAGTTTCAGCTATGGTTTTACTAAGCTAGTTCTTTTTTAGTAGAACTTTGGTCCTGATTTATTATTTTGTCTTGTTTTGGCACAATATCATGGAAAAAATAAATTGAAGAAAAATATTACGATATTGTCATTATTGCAGTATTCTTGCTGAATGGTACACTTTTGCTTCTATACAGTATATTCTATATCATGTATTATGTTAGCCCTGTAAGCTAATCGCACTTGCTATTCATGCGTTAGCATTATAAGTTTAGCTATTTTTATGCTTTAAGATGATGCTACATTTTGTGCAGTACCAAGCTAAATACATGTATTTAGAATACATACTTAGAATACTAATTTAGAGTAACTGTATTCTGATAAAGTTACATTTTCATTTCAGAGTATTTAGAATACAGTATAGCTCCATACATAAACAACATTATTAAGAAAGAACTTTTAATGTTGTCCGGTTGGGGAGTAACATCTCTGACTCCGTGACCAGCAGCACCGGGGCTCCACAGGGTACGGTTCTCGCGCCCCTCCTCTTCACCCTGTACACCGCAGACTTCAGGCACAGCACTGAACTGTGTCATGTGCAGAAGTTCTCGGACGACAGTGCCATCGTCGGGTGCATTCGTGGGGGGATGAGCAGGAGTACCGGTCCCTTGTAAAGGACTTCACCACCTGGAGTCACCTGAATCACCTGCAGCTAAACACCTCCAAGACAAAGGAGATGGTCCTGGACTTTAGGAGGTGCCGCCCATCTCCTCAGCCTGTGACCATCAATGGCGAGGAGATCGAGGTGGTGACCCCCTATAAATATCTTGGGCTGCAGGTGGATGAGAAGCTGGACTGGTCAGTGAACACTGACCAGCTTTACAAGAAAATACAGTGCAGACTCTACTTTCTGAGGAGGCTTGCTTCTTTTAAGATCTGCAGATAAGTGCTTCAACTGTTCTACCAGGCAGTAGTGGCTAGTGCCCTTTTCTATGGTGTTGTGTGTTGGGCGGGAAACATCAGGCAGGGGGACACTCAGAGACTGGACAAACTAATTAGAAAGGCCTCCTCCGTGATTGGGGCCGATCAGGACTCTGTAGTGTCGATCTCGGAGGAGAAAACCCTGGAGAAGCTGCTCTCTGTGATAGACAACAGCGACCACCCCCTGCATGAGCTGGTGATGAGGCAGAGGAGCACCTTCAGTGAGAGGCTGCTCTCGCTCTCCTGTTCAAAGGATAGGCTTAGGAAATCTTTCTTGCCCAGAGCGATCAGGCTTTATAACAAATCCGTGGGGGGGAGGGACTAATGGGAATGATGGTTTTTATAGTACTTTTATATTTATTCTCTGCACTGTTTTATTTAGTGAAATTTTCTCTAGCTTTTTAAATCTGATGTTTTTATGTATGACTTGTCTGTGCAGCTGATAAACTGAATTTCCTTCGGGATTAATAAAGTATATCGTATCGTATCGTATTTTTCCTCCTAAAATAAAATAAATATTTAAAACGCCTTATGCCGCAGTTCATGCAAACACTGCACATGTGTCACATGATGCTGTATCTGCTGCTCCATTGGCCAACAGAGTTAAAGAGTTCCTCATTAATGGTAAGTGAGTTTATAACAGGTGTTCCAACAATCATAGTCTTCATTTTGTAATTATACGCCATATTTATACATAAATGTAATGACAATAATAATAATAATAATAATAATAATAATGCATCGGTTTTATATAGCGCTTTTCTGGACACTCAAAGACGCTTTACATTGCACTATTCATTCACTCCATACTTGATGGTGGTAAGCTACTATTGTAGCCACAGCTGCCCTGGGGTAGACTGACAGAAGCGAGGCTACCAGTTTGCGCCATCGGCCCCTCCGACCACCACCAACCACTCACTCACTCACTACATTCGCTAGGCTTCCTGGTGTTACCAAACGGTCTCCCATCCAAGTACTAACCAGGCCCTTCCCTGCTTAGCTTCCAAGATCTGACGGGATTGGGCATAGCAAAGGCGGTATGGCCACCAATCAATGTGAAAGTATTCAAAGTATTCAGAATACAGTACTCTGTTTATACAAAGATACATTTTAAGGCAAGTATTCAGTAACTAAATACAAGTATTCTCCCCTGCCCGTGGTTGCAGTAATTACTGATGCCTCTGTGTGACAGGGAAAAAAAAGAGAATGGCAGGATAGAGGAGCAGTTCGTAGCTTTGTGATTTCAGTTCAAGTTCAGTTTGACATTACTTACGTTAAAAACATTATGCAATATGTCTGGTGTTTCCCTCAATTACTTTTTCTGTTGTTTACTTTGACCTAGCGCTGGGCAAATTTGAAAAGAAACAAAATCAAGATTATTTGCCCCATATTAATTAATCTCGACTTTTGATTTGAAGGTGAAACAGATATCCTCTATGATCCTCTGACGGCTCCTCGCATCTCTCTGTTTTGCCCATTAGACGAGTTAGCGCAAGTTTGTAGCTGATTTAATTCTTAAAATCAGCAGATCCTGTTCTCTTGCTGTCGCATGCTACTGTTTGTTCCCTGGGTTTGATCTGAAAGGCGCTGCAGCGTCTGGATTCTTTTCCATCTCTCCGCTGATGTCGAGTGTTTTTGCAGCTTTCTTTGTGTTCAGAGGGACGATGGTTCTTGAGATGAATAAATAGGTTTGCAGTGTTACCCAATGTTGTTAGACGCTTTCCCTTTGTGAACAAGTGGCTGCTGCTTTTTTTTTACATCGCTGTATCGGCCCAAGAAACAAGATTCCTTTGCCAAGTGTGCAAACAATTGTCATTTCTTGCCTTGCTGTATTTACATGTCTGAAGGCTGAACCAAAGGCCTTGCCTCATACGCGCAGGCAGGCTGTTGTTGCCAGATACTGCGCCCCACAATCTTACTTGTTGTCTTCACTGTCAAATCGGGAGAATCGGGAGAGTTGGCAAGTATGAAAGTCTGATGTTGCATATCATTTCAAAGACAGCAAATTTCGCCAGGTGAGAGTGGATTATTAAGGTGGTTCCTCACAAAATCCTACTCTGTATTCCAGACCGAGCTCTTTAACATACAATCAATATCTTTTAAACAGGCAGCGTCACTCTATGTTTACGATGTTTATGATGATGAACGCGCTAAACTAGACAAACTCTTCTTCTAGTGTGCTACGACTGTGCAGAAGAGTGACAGAGAGAATGAAGAGTGTGCGACCATTGCCCGAGCTTCTGCCTGACAGAGAGGACAAGGACACACTGAGGTCATCCATCATGGAGCTGCAGGGACATCGATCCAAGGGTCACTGAGTCACCAACTGTGTGTGAGCCGGCTATAGAGGCGCTAATATCATGCTAACACTACACCAGTACACATGTGTTCATGTGTACTGGGTACTAGGTCTAACCACACGTGAGCCCTAATCAAAGGTGGGTAGACTAACTGGAATATTGACTCAAGTAAGAGTACTGTTAGAAAGCAATGCAACAGGCCGGAGTCGGCTAAAGATGAACAAAATGGCCTTTTCAGAGAGTTTGTCAACAAACACAGTGAGTCAGTGTGACTCCAACACTTTAGACCGATCGACAGAGCCTCTCCAGGACCGGCTGGTCTGAGGTCCGACCAGCTGGAACGGGGCGGGTGTAGCGTGAAGGCGCCCAAACTCGCTTCAGTTTCACTCCTTTTTTTAGAGCGAGGAAAGGGCTTGGAGTACCGCAATGTTCGGACTATTGAGCGGTGAGTGAAATTTAAAAAGAACCATATTTTGTGAACATAGATAGGGCGCACTTGTAAGCCACAGGTGTCCACGTTGGTACAAAGCGCAGTTCAGCACTGGAGAAACAGGACTTTCTACTCACATTGTCCAAGAGAACAGCGGCCTACAGGTACATGTACTTTAAAGAAGTGTGTTAAGAACAAAAACAATTAGATTGTTCTTTAATTCCGGGAGTTTCCTGGTGTTTGAAGGCTCAATGGTGAATCATTTGTGGCTGACTTTTGATGAATTTAACCCTTCACTTTGTCCCTCCATAATATTTCAGCCGTGATGGTGAGAGGATTAATCACAACTCCCAGCCCCCGCTCCGGTGTGCAGCAAACGCCGTGAGCAGAGCTAGGGCCTGGAGGAAGACAGCGATAGGGTTTGCCACATGTCGAGCAGGGCCGGCCCTGGGCATTGGCGACCCAGGTGGCTGCCTAGGGCGCCATCAGCTGGAGGGAGTGCGGAATTGCGCTTTTTTTTTAACCCCATGGTCCATGCTCCCTTGATCTACAACATTGCTGATTTTCGCACCTAACTTTAGAACAGAAAGTGTCAATTGTGTTGGAAACTTTAAATTTCAAGCTTTCATACCCCTTCCTGGTCCTTCTACGTCTCCAAGGAGCCGCGTAACAATGCTGTGAAAATGTGTACATTTACTTCAGAAGTAGAGGTTCCCCCTCCAATATAACTGTTGTGCACATGTTTCATGGTATGTGCCCATCCCGCCTTTGCTATGCCCAATCCCGACCTGGGAAGCTAAGCAGGAAGGGCCTGGTCGGTACTTGGATGGGAGACCGTTTGGTAACACCAGGAAACCTAGTGAATGTAGTGAGTGAGTAAGTGGTTGGTGGTGGTCGGAGGGACCGATGGCGCAGATTGGCAGCCTTGCTTCCATCAGTCTACCCCAGGGCAGCTGTGGCTCACAATAGTAGCTTACCACCAGCGAGTATGGAGTGAATGAATAATGCAATGTAAAGCGTCTTTGAGTGTCCAGAAAAGCGCTATATAAAACCGATGCACTATTATTATTATTATTATTATTATTATGATCGCACATTTTCTGATGATTTAAATTTTTTTTTTTTAAATAAATAAATAAATAAAATTGCCTTTTCCATATCCAAAGTGTGTTCAAAAGACTTGGATAGAAAAAACAGTGTGTCTTTCTCGCGTCGGGAGTTCTTTCATTAGAAATAGCCGTGTTTTTGGACCCAGGTGCATGGTTATTGATAGCGTTAGCCACATCATTGTAAAAGGTTCAAAGTGTATGAAAAAAAAGTCTGGAAATTACGATTATTATTTTTTAAAACACACGCTGCAGAACATTTGAAATGTTACTCAACTTCATATCAGCGAGGTCTCATCCTCTCTTTTTTCCTTGTTCATGTTTCAATATCGAATTCTGAGCCTGAAGTACTGAGGTTTGAACCTCAAAAGAAAAATTTACTTTTTTTTTTTTTTACATATTTTGTTTTTCACGAATAACTTGCTCATTCAAAAACAAGATTTCTAAAATCCCCTCAGAAAAAATAAATCGCAACTTATATGACAACAAAACATAAATGTAAACCTGGCTCTATCCGTTATTTAGGATGCGTTGCCAAAAATATAGACAATTGTCTCGCCTTAAAACTACAAAGGATTCTGGATGAGCTGCATATTCCATAACCAACAGAGAGTTTAAAATGTCCCATGCTGAGTTATCGACAGTGATCAAGGTATTTTTCACTGCAGACACATGCTCTCATGACATTTACTCCTCCCTCTCTTCCCGTCACTGCGTCATGGTAATTACAGATCTCAGAGATGAATGTAATTAGTCTCCCTCTGGTTAATTGTCTGGGAAGATTAGTTGAATAATGAGTGGGCTACGGTCTCATTTTAAAGTCAGCCTCACCATTAGCTTTTCCATGTGCAGGCAGGTCTTTAAGCCAGACACAAGGACGAGAATCGAAAGGCAATATGAGACATTTTGGGCAAAGGAGCGATTGTTAATGAGTGTTTATGATGAGCTTTGTCCGCTGTTAAAATAACACATTTATAATCAGTTTAGGTAGTCTACTGTTAAAGGTTCCACCTGCTGATGTCATGAGGTGGCGCCCCTCTGTTATTTAAGTCCACACATCTTGCTAATAGTCATTATAGCGGTTCATCTTAAGTACTGTCACTTTTTGGCTTAGTATCAAACTTGGCATCAAAACAGCAACCTCCAGCAACGTTAATAATCACGTGTCTGCAAGCGATCAATTATTTGTAAGTTCTATGTAAACAATTTCACTCAGTCCAGGTGCTACATACAGAAACAATAGTTCAAAATATAGCCGCAAGCGGCGATTATCGGCCCTCGTCGACCGCCCTGCCTAAAGCAGGGGGCGCTTCGCGCCCTTTTGTCTCCCTCAATCTAAAATTATGGTATTGCTACTGCCTTTGTTTGTTTTGAACTTTTTTCCCAAGGGTCTTAGTTTTAGGATTTTTGGAATGCGCTAACGCGCACTCCGCACTCAGTTTTGACATTATACAGAGAAAAATTAGTATGAATTTGTATCACACTATATCTGCAAACTGAAGCATATTTTTACATTTTACTTAGGGCTGCGGCTGCGCCGCAGAACATCCACAAAGGTTATCCAAAGTACTTTGGTTCCTCACTTCTCGCTGAATTATGGAGTTTAACATTTTTCCATCAGAATAAAATGGGACGTTCTGGTCATCGCTACGGCAACACCGTGAAAAATATGGCATGGGTGTGATTGACTTTTCTGATCGGAACGACCAAATAGAATTTTGTGCCAAATTATTTGAATTTTCGTAAAACTAAAATTTGTACTCCCCATATAATTCGTATAGGGGGCACCGTCGCGCCCAATTTGAATTTCGCCAAATGAAAGTGTTTAGGACTGTGACTTTAACAACTGATAACAAAATGAGCGAAATCGGGCTCCATATGTGCGAATGGGAGCCATTTTTTGTTTGGATAACTTTTAAAGTTCTACTTCTCAAGATTATTTTCCACCCAAAATTAGGTCGTTCCGATAAACGCTCTAGGAGATAGATTTTGTACAAAGTGAAAAATAAAGGCGGATTCCCGCTTCGCGGGCTGTCATCCAAAATGGCCGACACCCAATATGGCGGACGGCGTTGCCGTAATAATATTTTTTGCTCAACTTGTCATGTTGCACGTCTGTACCGATTTTTAGGATTCTACGACAAACTTCATTTTTGGCCAAGTCCTATCTCGCAATGTTAAAAAAAACGGAGGTGGCTCTATCGCGCCACTATTTTGAAATTCAAAATTTGGAAATAGTCAAAAGTTGCGTCGGATCGGGTTTGAATTTTGGGCCAAAATCGGTGACTTTTCGTCGATGTTCACTGGGTGAAAATTGCGACGGTGCGAAAGAAAGAAAGAAAGAAAGAAAGAAAGAAAGAAAGAAAGAAAGAAAGAATAATATTCCCATACGAAAACAATGTTCCCGCTTACGCGGGTACCACAAACTATATATTTTCGGAAAGCGCTCGCGCATTCCTACCTCATGGTAGAGGCTCTCAGTCGCCCATTGACTTTTATGGGCTCTGTACAATTACAATGTTGATTTTTGCATTATATATGTATGTGCACGGACGTGCACGACAAGAAGAGTGTGTTAGTGAGTGTTTGAGAGGAGGGGAGCGCTTCGCGCTCGTTTTGTGCGTTTTGTTCGCACTTTGGGGGAGTGTGCTCCGCTTCGCTCCGCGCACCGTCCAATTACAATGTTCGTTTTCTGATACATGTGCACGTGCACGGAACGTGCACGACGAGAGGAGTGCGTTAGTGCATGTTTGACAGGAGGCGAGCGCTTCACGCTCGTTTTGTGCGCTCCGCGCACTTTGGGGGAGTGCGCTCCGCTTCGCTCCGCGCACTCTATACGATTACAAGAGCCCCTTCGCCAACCCTGATGGGGCTTGGGCCTAATTATAAAACAGGAAATCATAGACTGTAGTATAGCAATGAGGCTGAGGGCATGTAGCATCCCCCATAGTGTTCCATTAACAGAGGCGTAGCTTGCCATAAGGCAAGGCAGGCAGCTGCCTGGGGGCCCCCAAGAGTCAAGGGCCCCTATGAACCAACCCGTTATTCAAAATCCTGCAATAAACGCTTGATATACACAGTCTTCCTAATAATTTCGGTGATGCAGTTACATCATCTCTCCACCAATGCTCCGTGGCGCTGTTTATCCCCATCCTGCTGCATGCTTTAGTGCAGGGGTGCCCAAACTTTTTGTCTCCAAGGGCCAAAATGAAAAAGTGCCTGTGGGTCACGGGCCAAACACGGCGATGTCAAGCATGAAACACATATAACTGCAAATAATAGTTACTTTATTTTATTTTTCGGTATACATTTGCATTTGATTATATCTATGCAAATAACATGCTATATAAAACAAATGTTAACTATGGCAAAAGCCTAATTTTAGTAGAACAAAATCAACAATTGTAGCAATATGTAAAATGTAAAAAGACCTGTATCTACATTAGCTACATTGACTTTACATCATTGATTTAACTCAAAGAAAATGCCATATTACATTAGATCATTTTGAAAGTGTCAGTTCAGCATAAATTCTTTTATAAGTCCATTTTTAACATGACCTATGTTGATGTCAACAAACTTTGCAATAAAAGTTGGAAAACTGGGAAAGTTGATGCTACAACGCTCTGTGATAAACACCAAGACACCACAACAGTGTTTCCTTAACTTTGCGAAAGGAGTGAAATAGCGCCCCCAATTTGACGCTGGTGGCCAAAAAGCATACTGCATCCATATTTACCATTGAGAATGAATGGGAGAGAGTTAGTATTAACCATACAGCGCAAAAGTAGGTGACTCTTTGGCGGGCCAATTTTGGCCCGCGGGCCCCACTTTGGGCACCCCTGCTTTAGTGAGTCATGGTTCCCTAATGTTAACTTATAATGAGCAGTGGACAGACTTTTTTACTCATGGCTCCATCAGATTATATTTCTAATAGTGAAACCAGTTTATTGTAATACTCTTCATGACCTAAAGAACCTCAGCCTTCTGTTCTAAGGGAAACTAATGCAGAGAACTGCATTATGGGAGTTGTCAGGTGACCCCATTGAATTATATAGATGGAAGAGGCATGCTGTCCCAGCTCCTATCTCTTTACATAGTGGTGCTCAGTGGCGCATGAAACCAGTTTCGTCCGCCATAACGGCCCATAGTACCCGTATGACGCGTCACCTGTATCTATGCTCCGTACGGCCCAAGTGGGTAAAGCAGCGGGAGCGCGCACAGCTGCCGACGAAGCCTCAGAGCGGAGCGGACGCCATTACGCTGTAAGTTAAATCTCTTGATATAATCGTACTTTAAATACAAAATGAATTTTTAAGGCCATTTGAGGCGATTAAGTTACTATGTTAAGATGATCTGTGGGGTCAGTTTGTCAGTGCAGGGCTTAATAAGCTAGATAGCCCCGCTCTTTTACAACAACCGTAACTTACAGCGGCCCTTCGAACGTACGTCGCCGCGCTAATGTACTCTCGCTCGGCCACTTTTCTGAGAAGTTTCGTAAGTGCTGGCCGTCTTCATATTGCAATAGAAATGATAAAAATCGACTTTTTACTTCACTGTATTTGCTAGTATAACCTCACCACTAGAATTGTTTGGCTGAAATACAAAGGAGCACTACAAAAGTGTTCTATATTGTATTATCATTAGTATAATTTGAAGTAAATGCTGTACCAGTACAGCATTTATCTGTACTGGATCCAGGGCAGATGCAGAAATCATGTTTTGTTGTTTCAATATAGGTTTTATTGGTACTGTACCTACGTTATCTGAAAAGAAAGGTATAAACATCACCACTGAAGTAACTTAAATGATTTACCATTTTTTTATTATCGAACCAAAAAGCTATTTTCAAAGCCGTGCAGCCTAATCAGAAAAACGATCACGTCTTCATTAGTTTAAATTGTTGTTGTTCATGTTAGCTAATAGGCCTACTTTTTAACATTTAAACACGCTTGCCATGTGTAGGTTCGCAATACATTTTAGTACTGAGTAAAGAAAAAACTTACTTTAGGTGCCTGTTAGCGTTTATCCTAGTCCAGTCCCGTTGTGACAGATCAACGTAGGGATCAGATCAACGTAGGGAAAACAAAGCGGAAGTGCGCGACGCGGACGCGCCACGCGCCGCGCACCAAACCAGGAAATCAACGAATAATTCCCTTGGAATCATCCCATCGGAGTAACTTTGCTTGTGGTTCTTAGACCAAGGCATCATCCACTTTACACCGATGAAGAACAAAGGACCTAGCTGTTTAGAGTTTCTCCACGACGCTTTTGTGTGGACTATGTGGTTGAGCCACCCGAACAGTGTACCACACGCATGGAAATGTGTAAACAATCCTTCGGATGGGCAGTATAAGGGCTTCTTGATATAGTAAGCAAGTTCAAATTGTTGTTATTACACCATACTTAATGAACAAGTTACACCAATATGAGGATGAAAAATGACATGCTCAAGCTATGTTTACGTGTTATGATAACACAGGCATCAACACATCCATGTCACGTGTCACAACATTGCCTGTGTTGAGTTGAATGCTAGTAGTCTACAAAGAAACGAGCTAACATGACTGTTCTTCAAATCGCTAATATCAGTCAAAGCACTTTGGAGGTAGGTTAAAGGAATATGCAGTCAATCTCCAAAAACAGAGCCTACATTTCATTGACCAACATGATATAGGCCACATCGAGCATTAGTGAGATGGTGCTAGACTAGCTATATATCTGTAAAACATCACACATATCCTATGGATATTGCACAAGGCATAGACTTAGGCTTCTACATGATGGGATTAAGTGACTTTATCTAACATGAGCTTTGTGCGTAAATGATACACCGATATGCCTTGTAGCCCATTAGGCCATTATAGACCACATCAAGGCGTTATAGTTGTCAACCATTATTTTGAGTGTCACTCAAAAGTATGATTTTTGATCTCAATTAGTTTTTTTTTTTCTGGTGAAATAAACATTTGAATGAATGAATGTTCATATATTTTTTCTCGTTTCAGACGACTACATAATGCTGCCATCTGCTTTAAGGAAATGTAGAGACATCATTACCTGTGCAACCCTACAGCATTTCGAATATTTGGACATTGGATAACGTTTGTGTAATTTCCAGTGGCACACATCTTGACTCCTGCCATCAAAGACTGAATAAAAATGGCTCTTGCATTGTGTAACTGTACACATATTTTTGTAACATGATTTTGGCCTAATAAAAGCACCGGAAAAGAATGCTGCCAATTGTTGTTCCATGGGTCATACAAATTGAGTATTAAAATAAACATCTGGCTGGATTCATAAGCTACCAAGAAAAAGCAAGGACAGCCTGTGTTTTGTCATTTTGTGTCACTATAACAAGTGCAATCATTGGGTAGCCCCTATCAAAATTACAAGAAGTTGTAAATTCCACACCACAGTGAAAATGATGATACCAGGATATATTGCCAAAGTGGAATGGTATTCACAAACTAGGAATGTGTGTAGGTGCTAAGCGCCAGTGCGATATAGGCTACAACGCGTGGTGGTAAAGTATGGATAGCCAAAGAAAAACTTGTAGATTTCCACAAGGTACCAATTTACTTAGGACTGACCTATGGCAAATTAATGAGGCACCACCTTGGTGTGGGGGGGATAATTAAATTACCATTGGCTCACCCTCATAGCCGAATTGATCCAATCAGGCTCAAGGCTTGCCCTTAGAGTTTTCATTTTGGTAGGCCACGTAAAAGTCACTTTTCACTGTTATTACTATGTCATTATGGTATAACGCCACAAGGTGGTGCCTCATTAATTTGCTTGCTTACTATATCAAGAAGCCCTTATACTGCCATCCGAAGGATTGTTTACACATTTCCATGCGTGTGGTACACTGTTCGGGTGGCTCAACCACATAGTCCACACAAAGCGTTGTGGAGAAACTCTAAACAGCTAGGTCCTTTGTTCTTCATCGGTGTAAAGTAGATGATGCCTTGGTCTAAGAACCACAAGCAAAGTTACTCCGATGGGATGATTCCAAGGGAATTATTCGTTGATTTCCTGGTGCGGCGCGCGGCGCGCGGTGCGTGTCGCGTCCGCGTCGCGCACTTCCGCTTTGTTTTCCCTACGTTGATCTGATCCCTACGTTGATCTGTCACACCGTTCATTACCGTATTGTTGTCTGTTTGGCTCTCAGACCGCTTAACGGGGAAGACCTCTGCTCGTTCATGAGTCTTCACGCACACGCTCGCGCACGTCCACAGCACTGGTGACGTCACGTCATTGGAATACTTTTTAAAAATTGTTTTTGATGCTTTACAATTTTTTACGAAGAAAAAAAGTCCATGTCCTAAAAATAGTAATTTTAAAGAATATATTTGCCTTAGTCTGAAACTCCAGATGCCCCGTGGACCATTTTACAGGCTGCTCCTTTTACATTGTTGTCTATGGCGAAAAAGGCTGTTGAGCCGTAGGGTGCAATATCACGGCCTGCCACTATCACAACTCATTTCAGAGCAAAGGGGCGGACCCCCCCACTGGGTGACCCGTTCCTGCCCAAATGTCGTCCTCTCTCCAGTGCGCAGTACACCGAGCGGCCACCAGAGAGCGCCCTAGCGACATTCTTACTTGGGGCCCCTTGGTAGAATTCGTACATTTTAAAGCCTAATTAAAGCATGAATTGTAACAATTGGTCCAGAAATTATGTATTAGAGGCTCTTCTTCAAAATCTTAATTTCACTGCAAATTTTGCTTCAGCAGGTGCTGTTTCTCACTGTCTGACAGGAAACCAGAATTAACTTTTACTTTGTTGGGTCAGTTAGAATTTTAACATTATTTCTATTTGCTAAATGCCAGAAGAATGAGATTTTTTTGTACTTACTTTTTACAAAGTCAGAAGTTTACACACACTAAGATTACTATAGCTTTAAACAGTTTGGGAAGCCCAGATGACGATGTCATGACCTTGGAAGCACAAGTCTGGTTCATCATTGGGTGTAATTTCAAGACGCCTCAAGGTGCCACGTTCATTAGTTCAATTAATTATAAGCAAGTATAAAAAAGATTGAAATGACCAGCCATCATACAGATCAGAAAGAAGGCGGGTTCTGTGTCCCAGAGTCTGAAATGTGAAGATCAACCCAAGAACAAATGCAAAAGACCTGGTGAAGATGCTGAACCTGGTAAGAGTTTGTCATTATCCAGAGTGAAACAAGTACTGTACCGACATGGGCTGAGAGGGAACTCTGCCAGGAAGAAGCTCTGACTCCAAAAGAAACTGCACACAAGGATAAAGACTTTAATGTTTGGAGACATAACCTGTGGTCTGATGGGACATTTTTAAAATGTTTTGGCCACAATGGGGTTGTTTTTCTGTGGGAGGGACTGGTGCACTTCACAAAATAGATGACATCATGAAGAAAGAACACTATGTGGAAATATTGGAGCCACATCTCAAGACATCAGCCAGGAAGTTAAAGCTTGGGCGCAGATGGGTCTTCCAAATGGACAAGGAAATCCCAAGTTGACCCACGTTATAGAGTTTATACCAAATATTAATGATAAAAAAAGTAATATAAAACAGTGTAGAAAATTCTCTCTCATTCTTCTGGCATTTAGTGAATAGAAATAATGTTCTAATTGACCTAAAAAAAAGAAAGGTTAATTCTGGTTTCATGTGAGAGAAAAAATGCAAAAGTGTCTTTTTATAAAGTGTATGAAACATCTGGTTTCCGCTGTGTATAGTGCTTTTCCGCCTACATACACCTACAGCAAGGAACCAGTCGCACATTCACACTCTCTGTCATACACCTATGTGCACAGACACTGGAGGCAAGGTAGGTGAAGTGTCTTGCCCAAGGACACGACGATAGTGTGCGCAGGATTTGAAACCCCTGACCTTTCGATCATCAGACGGCCCGCTCTACCATCTACACCCGTCGCCCTATAAAGCACAATACAAATAAAGGCTGACTGATCGATTTTCAAGTTGAGTTTTAAATAAATCCTTGTGACTGTGATACACATTTAATTCTGCAGTGAAACTCTGTAGTAATAATGACCTATCCAAGTAAAAACAAAAAATCTTATCTTTGTTTGATCTCGTCACGTTCGGGTAATCCAACAACTAACAGCTAAATGCAATAGAATAACAGAAGAAAAGAAACCATACTCCCTATTAGATTGATAGTTGAAGTCTTGGCAGAGTGCACCATCTGGAGGAGAAAAATATAACTGCAGGTGAATTTGGAACAGAACACACAAGACCTTGATGAGAAAGGACACTACTGACTAAAAAATATACATATTACACAGAAAGGTTTGAGTTGGGAACACTTTCCTCTCATTTCCATCGTTTCTCCTCCCGCAGGATATTGCATTTAATGATTTTGTATTAAAGAGTGATCTTGCAGTGTAAGATGATGGGGGAAAAAATGATTATTTTGTATATTTTGAAATGTAACAAAGTAGTGACATAAGAGACGATTACAACAATGTGTATGTATTCTAAAAATAATAATAATTAGAGGAAGCAGGAAACATTTGTGTACAGATCTTGTGAAGTTTAATAACCAACACTGTTATGTACAAAGCAAGCAACATAATCAAATGACATTAAACTCAAAATCCTTAAATGCTTGTAATTTAAAAGTAATAATTCCATCGCAGACGTTTTCTCGGACAGCCCTGGGTGCCTCACAATGACACTTCAGTGGTTCTTTAGGGAGAGAACGCAGAAGACAGTGCAAGTAAGAGGGAAAACATGTGAACATTTGGATGAACCCTGAAGATCTGTCTGTGAATGACAGCTGTCCCAATGTTCTTAACAATATCAAATCATATCTCGTGTGATACAGCAAATTTCGTTTCGCATATTTTTGTGTTCAAATGCCAGAAGCAAAGAGGTCACGATTACACCGTTTTACTGTTAATAGGATCATAAAGATGTCACTATATTAACATATGATTTGGATAAAACTTTAGAATGACGTTTAGATAATGTTAACCATGTTTATGTGCCTTATGCTGTAGGACAGTGCTTCTTAACTGGCGGGTCGGGACACAAAAGTGGGTCGCCAGCCTTTCCTAGGAAACGTTTCTTTCAATATTTATCACTGAAAATGTTTTGAAACTAGAGGTCGACCGATATGTGTTTTTCTAAGGCCGCTGCCGATATGCACGGCCCATGTTTCCAAATGTCTCGTCTATAATCTCGTGTATGATGCTTAACTGTAAACTGTGTCAGTGTTGAACAGGGGCATAGGGCTGATTTATTCATGTTTTAGTAGGTTCTCCAGAGGGAGCTAATTGAAAAGACAAAAATCGGCAGATTCCAAAACTAAAAATGGTAAGTCTCTGCCTCCTATGGTTCTGAATTTATAAGCAAAAGTCTGCAACATAAAATAGATCTGAGGTGTACAAACTTGTGACCAATTTGGATCACGATGTTTCTCTGCTCCCCTGAGGCCTAGGTAGTTGTGGGAGGAGCCATTACCAATGCAAATAACTTTCAGCCTTATAGTATTGGCCTTTTACTGGAATTAAATCAGCCGATACCCGATACTGTAAAATACTCAAAAATTGGTCAAGTTATAATTGAAACACTGTCAGTTTGTTCAAATGACTGTTATTGGATTGTTTTTATTATGATTTCAGCTTCATAGGCTTTAGACTTTTTCAAAAATAATTTGTAAGGGAAATACAGTATTTTACATTATAGATAACAAATTAAATTCTGTTTTGGGTCACGGCTAGTCATTCTATGGTGATGGTGGGTCCCAACACCATACCAGTTACATGGCAGTCCCTTATTCTAAGACCTTCCTTACAATAACAGGACACCTCTATAGTTCCATTTCCAAATAGAACATGGTGCTCTCTGACATTTGGTACATGTGTGCACCAGTGGTTTGTAGCTTTGCAACATTATATAGCTTTGAGTAAAAAACAAAACAAAAACAAAAAAACAAGTTTAGCAAAATCTGCATGGACAAATTAGGGCTGCACAATCCAAAAACCAACCAGCCCTGAAGTGCTCAGGGGCGTGTCCAGACTTCATGGACTGGGGTGGCCCAGTTTGGTGCATTTAGTTATTTTAGGGAGGCACTAACACTTTGGCATAGTGTTGCGCTCATTCAGGACTATTTCCCAACTTGTTACAATTAGTAAACTATGAGTAGGCTGGCACTCGGGGGTAGACCAGAAATAAGGGGTGGCTCGTGACCTCTCTGGCCACCTCGAAGAAATATTTACTTCAATAAAATGCATTTTGTCATAGTTTTTCCAGGTATATTTTTACGTTAATTGTACTGAATTTTTAGTAGAAGAGATCGCTTTTATCAACGTCTCTTGAAAGTCATTAACTCGGCTTAACCGAGGAGGAAGGAATTATGTTGCGGGAATCCCAATTTTTTACTCTTTTTAGCCGTTTTTCATTGGACTGTAAATGTATTTACACTTAAGCTAGCATTAGCATATGTAGAATGAAACTAACTCTCTCCCTCTTTGTCTATAAATGAGCAAATAACTATAGCTAACAGCTATGCTAGGAACCACAGATTTATGGGGGGAAATAAAAGGCTAGACTAAATGACAGGCACCAACTGAGGTTTGTAGCTTGTAAATTTTAAATGATTTCTGAGGGTTTTACTTTATATTGTGCAGCCCCATTCTAAAAGTACACCCAGGGCAGCAGTGTTTCCTGTTTCGCCTTCAGTCCCTTCATTGGTGCGCCTTCTCTTCTTCGGAGCTCGTGAGGTTTTAAAACTACCCCTACAGAGGTGATAAAAGTACAGCTAACCTATGACCACAGCAGAACAGCGAAAAGAAAAAAAAACCTTTACAGAGGAGCCAGTTAAAACGAATCTTTTACAAAACCACCAGTTAGTCGGGTCTGTACAGCAGTGTGACGACAGGGGGCGCTATGTACACACACTGGGAATACATGCGTGTTGGGTGAGTCTGTTCGGTCTGGGCGATCACACCTACGAGGAGGGGCAGAGCAGAGAGGGGAAAAGAGGAGGAGGAGGAGGAAGAAGAGAGCAGGGTGGCTCTTCCTCTGCGTCAGTTGCAGACTGGTCACAACAAAACCAGGGCTGCTCCCATTCTTTAAAAAGTTCTTCAGCGTTTCTTCAGTTTCCCAAAGGACCATCCTGCAGAAGCATAACATAAGTTGTACTTTTGGATTTATTTATTTATTTATATAAAAGGAACAAACACAAAAAGTGCAGGATTATAGCCTAAACACATCTCATATGTCACTGATGACAAAGACTGAATCATTTTATCAACACCCCTTTATGTCTTTGCAATAATGAATGAATGAAGGTTCATTTCAGTTACAAAACGTATACAACATATTGATTACAAACATGGAGGGTAGCCGAAAAGGTGTAGGCTGAAGCCACGGCTCATTATGCCTACCCTAGTAGTCTAGGGATGTCCTGATCCGATATTCAGTAGGGCTGGGCGATAAATCTAATTAATTCAAGCTTTTAAAAACAGACGATGTGGAAAATGGCTAAATCGTAAAATCGTGTCCGCCGTTCCATGTCCGCCTGACGAGCGCCGTGCTGCCGATTTAGCAGCGTTCCAGACGCTCCGTAGTGACTCTTGTCGAAAATGACACCGGCGGAATCCAGTCAGTGACTTTCTAGCGATCTCTGCAGCTTTATAAAGGTCGCGCGTTGTGTGCGAAGGAGTTTTCTTCACTAAAACAAAGTTTGCCTCGGTCTGCTTCTCTCCCCTTCTCCCATGCTGAGCCGCTCTTAGCGAAGGCACCATGTACCTCCGCCCCTTTCCCCCTGAGTCTCCATGGAGACGGTTGTCAATCACAGCTGAGCTAGAGGATGATTAAACTAAAGGCTTATTAAGAAGTTTTACTTTTGAGAGCAGACGAACAATATTTAAAATAGAAATAACAATTTTGAATGGGCCTAATTGTAGGCTATATTATGAATCTAAATATTAATGAGCAGTTTTCTTCATATGAAAGATCAGGAGACCTTTTTAAGTTTATTTCCAATAAAATCGATTAAAATCGTAATCGTCCAACCTGAGTTAAGAAAAAATAATAATAAAAAAAAAATAATAATAATAATAAAAAAATAAAAATCGGAATTTTATTTTTTGGCCATATTGCCCAGCCCTAATATTCAGTATCGGAATGGGTCGCCGATCCTGGAATTTTGAGAGTATCAGATTGGAAGCTGAACTCTGTGACTGCAGGTGAAAGCATAAGGAAGGGAGGGCAGGGGAACAGATAACAGAACAGAATTGCTTACTGCGCTGGGAAACCAGGTGTTAGTTTTCATCGTCTGAGAGGTGAGGTTTAGCAATGGCCATCTCCTCCTTGCTGTTGGCAATCATCTTGCACTTCTGCAAAGACAAAAAGGGACATCTTAGACATTTTATTCTGGCAAAGATACAACATTCACCAGCGAGGAGACAAAAAATTTGTTGTTGAAAGAATACCTCGGTGAGCTCCTTGATGGTGTGAACGTTGGCCTGGTGAGCCACCTTTCTCTTGGCCTCTTCGATGTGGTCCAGGTTGAGGCAGGGGGCTGGGGGGCCTGGCTGGGTGGGGGTTTGTTGGTGATGGTGGGCAGAGGGGCCAGGGGGGCATGGCGGCCAGAGCACCCATGTTACTGAGGGCAGCGGTCATAGTCGCCGCTGTCATGCTGGCCATAGCTGCGCTCATGTTGGACATGGAGGGCATCCCCGTGAGGCTGGACAGCCCTAATGAAGCCATACTGGCCATCCCCATCCCCATGGGGAGGGGCAGGGGCAGAGGCAGGGACAGCGGCGTAGGGGAGGGAGAGGGCAGTGGCAGCTGGAGGATGGCTTTGGGACGAAGACTCTCTGGGATGGGAACGCCAGCCTTCGCACACATGGCAGCTGCATTAGCTTTAGCTATTTCCAGCAACTGGTCCTTATCTAAAACAAAATAAAAGGAATAAGAAATGTTGTTTTAAGAAAAACAGACCCCGACAAGCCTAGTCTGAAAAAAACCTAAACATAACAGGAGTGGTACTCTTTTTGCATAGCGTCTGCTACAAACTTACTTTGTACAATGTTGTATTGCAATTTTCCTGTCAAATAAAATAAAAATAAATAACTTAATATTATTTCTCAATTCATTATGTATCACCATGGTTTGGTTTCAGTCACATGACTGAATGGACGCCGTTTTGAGAACTTCACCCGGCTCCATGTATAGATCACTACTTCTCATGGAAAGCTGTTGTTTTCACACAAACAGGAGGTAGAACACAGCCTCTCGATGCCTGCTTTTTAATAGAAAAAGACCTGACAGCTCCCTGTAGATATTGGATTATTAAACAAACAGACATTTCATGAGGATTTCAGCTGCATCAGAGCAGGTCGGTCAGATGTCATTTCACAATCTTTTTGTAAACTTCTGTCATAATGCTAAACTCTGACTGTGTTAGCCGCTAACTGTCGCTGCGTCTGCTGCTTCAAACATGTGCGATCTCTACACGTGTGGGAACAGATGGTGGTGGTCGGGTGGTGAGCTTTGAGGTGGAGCGGCGCTGGTCTACTTCTGCGGTACAAAGAAAGATAAAAGTGACTATCGGTAATGTATACTGCTCAAAAAAACTACAGTATTTTCCGGACTATAAGTCGCACAAGCCAAAAATGCGTAATGAAGAAGAAAAAAACATAGATACGTCGCTCCGGAGTATAAGACGCACTAGTCAAACATTGCCTAATGAAAAACAACAGGCTGAATAGGTGTACCGTATGCTAACGTAACACATTGATGGTTACATGAAGCATAAACAATGAACTATATAGGCGTCTGGTATATTAACCTCACAAACAGTTCAGATAACTATAGCATGAAGAACATACCAAACTCTCCATCTCACTCCAAATCAATCGCCTTGGCAACTACCTGGGCACGGAGATGTAACTGCACAGTTGACAATCCTCTCCCAACAGCATGTTTTCAAGCTCTCATCTACGAACTCGTTCCTCTAGCTGTGGCCATCTAGCTTTTAGCCCGTGATTAGCTTATTTTGTTTACTTCATTGCAGTAACCTCCGCTCTCTCGCTCACTCCAAACTTTCTTTCTGCTTCTCGATTAGCCTGCAGTGCCCTCTAGCGGTGTGTGAAAGTATATATTTGGGGGGGAAAAATCACATATTAGTTGCTCCGGAGTATAAGACGCAACCCCGCCAAAGTATGAAAAAAGTGTGACTTATAGTCCAGAAAATACGGTAAACAAAGTTAGCTTGCTGTTTGCAAAGTTGCCTCATCTAGTGAAGCAATGTGGAAATGCAACCATGCCGGTCCGGCAAAATGGAGTAGCTGAGAGGTGTGCTATAAGTCTTTCATTGAGATTAATTTACATAAATGTCACAGGGAAGTGAAGGTGACGTCATTTCCTGTGGCGGTGTGACTCTCCATCGGCTACATTCAGACCCTCTTGGTTTTTTCTAAAAACTTCAGACTTTAAATCTTTTAAATGTTAACCCAAAGGTTTGTCACAGTGGGAAGTAAAATAAAATCTCGAATACAGATGCAGTATGTAAGTATAAGTATTATTACTTCTAATAATATTTTGATGTTATAAAACTAATACAAGTACTTCAAAACGTGACTTGTGATCTGATAACTAACAGAGTACCACCCGCCTCTGGTGCGTCCATACCAGCCAGTGTGCCAGAGTGTCTGAAGCCTTACCCAGCTCGGTGAGGCGCGGAGGCGACTTGCTGGAGCTGCGTCGTGGCCTGGACCCTGAGCGGCGCTGGTTGCGGAGGATGAGCACAGGCGAGTGGCTGGGCTCCCTCTTCCATCTGTCCCGTCTGTCTAAGGAACCACTGCGGAACGCCTGCCGTCTCCCCCTGCCCTGGAGCGGGACCTGCGCCTGCGGTCCGACGAGCGTGACCGGGATCTCCTCCTCCGCCCTGCAGACCTGCTCCGGGATCGCTTGCTCCTCCCTGTGGAGCGGCTCCGGGAGCGCTTCCTCCTTCCCGGGGACCTGCTCTTGGAAGGCTTGCCTCTGCCTGGAGAGCGACTCTTTGATCGTTTACTTCTCCCTGGAGACCGGCTTCTTGATCGCTTGTTCCTCCCTGCGGACCGGCTCCTGGACCTTTTGCCTCTCCCCGTGGATCTGCTCTTCGATCGTCTGCTTCGATCTGTAGATTTGGAGCGCCTCCTTCCTCGTGCCGTGGCGGAGCGGCTGCGTGAGCGCCTTTTCCTGACTGGAGAGCGGGACTTTGATTTGCGGGTTCGCGTTCGAGACTTGGAGGTGGAGCGTTTGCGGCGTGTGGCTGAACGGGAGCGGCTGGACCTCCTTCGACGGCCGGGGCTTCGAGACTTGGAACGCTTTTTTTTTCGTTCTGCCGGCGATTTGGACTTCCTCCTCACTGGAGTTTTGGACCTGAAACAACAAATGACGAGGATTTATTTCTAGTGGAAAACATCAACTTTCGATCAATTAGGGATTAGCAGGTTTTTTTCCTTCCCTAATCAATGTTAGGACCATAGACTGTTAGTCTGTGGTTGAGGCAATAGAGTGTGAGCTTCCCGTGGTAATGATGTAATAAATGGTTGCCAACCACTGAAATACTCGAAGAACTTTCGATCAAACAGGATGTTAGAAGAACAACGTATAAGCAAAGTTAAATAGTCTTAAAAGTTGAAGAGCATAACCAAGCTGTTCACAGTTATGGTACACTTTACTGTAGTGATGGCAGAAAAACTCGGCATTCCAGAGCTTGTATCTCTCTTCCTGAAGCAGACTGCTTCTAAACACTGCGTCGGAGCCTCTTTCAGTAACATCTGGTCACGTGACTGCTTCATTCTGTGAGTGGCGTATCTTTTCTTAAAGCAGGTCATCAGCTTAGAGCGTTTCACTGCTGCCTTGTGCGGCGAGGCGCTAAACAACGGATGTTTTCTTGTCCATATAGTGATGTAAATCAGTGATTCCCAAACTTTTTGCGCCCAAGGCACACCAAAGGACAAGTAAAAATCTGAAGGCACACCTATTGTGCAAAATAGCCTTTATATTGCGTTCTCTCTTTTTTTTTTCTTAAAGAATTGTTTTTAGGTATAGAGTTTGCCTCTGTATTATTAAATGAGTGCATACAAAGTACTGATATAGTAAATTAAAAAATAATTATTTTTGTGTAGTTGTATATTGCAATAATAATGTCTGGTTGTCACCAGTGGTTTCACTAGGGATAATTTCTCTCCATCATTTTGACGGGCAGGTTTATAAAAAATCCGTCATGGGCTATTTTTATCCTTCATGAATTAATCTCACATTATAAGCAATTTTTAAAGACATTTACATAGGCTATATATAAGCTGCATATTGTGTATGTTAGGAAAAATGTGAGATCGCTGGATAAATGGAGTTTAACTAAACATTTGAACAATCATGGAACACAAATTTTGCTACAGAAATGTGTATGAACTCGTGTGTAAAATTCTCAGAGGCTTATTCAGAGCGTCATCTGCTCCTCATATCAGGGCTCATATTACACTAATACAAATGTAAAGTGGAGCTTATTATTTGCACTTTCTCTTTTAACGTTAATGTTAAGAAACAGCGGACAATATTTACCAGTTCGCATCACTGCACAGCGCGCCGCGCACAGAAACACACACGCGGGAGGGAAAGAGAGAGAGAGGGGAGAGAAATAGATGAGCTCGTCCTGAGATTTACGTAAGTTAAAGTTAAAGAGCGGCTCCAGATGAGAAGGATATTATTAGCCTTTAACCGCGTTTGGATCGTGGTTTTCTTCCCCGTGTTGTTGTTAGCGCCCAGAAAGTTAGCTAGCTAGGCAGTGATACAAGTTTAGAGAGAGAGAGAGAGAGAGAGAGAGAGAGAGAGAGCCCCGCGCGCTCTGAAAAAAAGCAGCCCTGCGTTTTTATTTTAATCACGGCTTGATTTTCAATCTGTCAAAATGACAGATGGCCTTTGAAATGTTCCGTCAAAGCTTAAAATATTCCGTAAATGACAGAGAATTTTCGGTTAATGTAACCTCTGGTTGTCACAAAATCCCACGGCACACCAGGACTTGCCTCACGGCACACCAGTGTGCCACGGCACACCAGGACTTGCCTCACGGCACACCAGGACTTGCCTCACGGCACACCAGTGTGCCGCGGCACACCGTTTGGGAACCACTGATGTAAATCATTAGTGATAAATAAATGTGCTGTATTTACCCCATTTCCCATTTAACTGCGTTCATGTGGTGAAAGTGACTGTGGGCCAGCCAGAATAAATTTTGTATAATATATATTTTCCTATTCTTTACAAAGTCCTGCTTTTGAAGGGATACAAAAGCAGGAGTGGATGGCTGACCAGGCGAGGGAAACGTAAGGAGCGCCATCTACAGCAAATAGTCCAAAAATTAGCTCCGACTGAATAAAGTAAAAGATTGCGCATTGATGTCCTGCTTTAGCAGCAGAGCTGCAGGTGACTGAGGCCCCGCCCATTGGAGCTCCGTGAATAACAGACCCACGTTACAAAGAAAATGACTCTTATTTATCAGCCTATGATTGATTTGATCATTCAAACATCAATATCAGGCTGCAAATAATAAAACCGCCACACGTCTGTTTAAATAAACTACTCTTGCACACATGGTTAGTGCTTCAGTCTTGTTTATGAGAAGTCGCGATAATAAAGTTTGTCCACAAAAGGTCAGTGTTCAAACCGAATGAAACAGCTCAGAGACTTCGAAGCATACAACACTTTTTTGCTAGGAAAGCCTCAAAGTGTTACAAGGCTTCACTCGCCCATCACTACTTTATTGTCATCCTTCAGTGTCACTTTCGTCAGAGGAATTTTTATCCCGATCACATGCAAGTCGATACTTGGATTACAATACCGATACCTGAACGATATTTTTTTCCAATACCTATACTCGAATATTTGTCAGAACAATAATGTTCATTTATTCCATAAAAGAAAATGTATTTTAAATCCAATTTCGAAGTAAAACTGTAACAAAATGAATGGTCAAGAGTGCTTATTCCTCATGGATAAAACTTATTTTGCCAATGTAATAATCCAAGAACTAATACTTCAAAGCACAGTTCAATGATTTCTTGAGATTGACCTCACCTCGACTTCTTCTTGCGGGTCTTGGAAGTAGAGCGCCTTGTGGATGAGGTAGAGCGTGACAGCTGTCGGTGCTTTACTGGAGACCGGGATTTGGAGAGCTCCTTCTTCTGGGGTGGAGATGCGGGAGGTTTACACTCTGTCTGAGCAGGAGAGGATGATTCGTCTTCATCGGGACCAGAGGCGGGTGCTGCAGATACAGAAGGGGAAGTGCCGCCATCTTCTTCATTCAGCTGCCCCGTCTCCTCTTTGTCCAGGTCCGGAGGTGTCTCTTGGAGCCTTTCTGAAGTGTTATCAGTTTGAGAACTGGAAGCAGCGGCACCAGACATTAATTTCGTGTCAGCTGCAAATTAAAAAAACAGCAAATTATGTGAATTAATAGTTTTTTTTTAAATACATGAAACATACAAATCAATAGAGTTCATGTCAGAACTGGTCTCTGACATGGACCAAACTGGGTGTAAACACGGTCTAAATGAGGCCAAACTTGAAGATGAGACAAAAGCATCAATTAATTTTTATTCAAGTAGAGAGAACCACTGATGGTCTGCATCGGGTATACCAACTGCCAATTCTGACAGCCTTAGATTGGAGGGTTTGTCAATGAAAATTAGGCTAAAAACGGCGCTGCCAAACCTGCAGACAATGGCCAGAAGGTCACTGAATTTCACGTGATTACTGGTTAGAACAATTTGTCATAAATTCATGTTAGAGGTTCAAATCTTGGCTCCGATTGTTACATACTAATGTTGTATCCTTGTTCAAGACACAGCCCCGTTGTCTCTGTATAAATGTGGTGTGTGAGCACTTGGGGAGCTTTTCAGGATACATTTACCTCCACCAAATGTGGGCGTGAAGTGGAGTGTAGGAATGCTGAATAATGGTACTGTAGTAGCGCTTTGAGAAGCTTGTCAATCTTGTAAAGTGGAATACAAATTCGATACATTGTTTTTATTGTCATCTGCTAAAAAAATATTGTTGGAAAAAGGAAGGAAATCCCTGTACAACAGAAAAGTAAACGTAGTTTTGTACTTTTACCAGTTTCTAGAAGCCCATCTAGTGACACGTGCTGCAAATTAGCTTCTGCTATAAGCACTACGATGCATACACCAAACTTCTGTTACAATTTGTCTGTTTTAATATCTGTCCCGATCAAATAATCATAAAATAAATAATGTCATCTTGTACAAGTGAAGTGCATACTAACCATCTGTTTTGTCCTCGTTTGGCTTTACTTTCTCTGGCGCGGCCTCTTTTTTCCCTCTCACAGGAGAGGGTGAGGTGGATCGTGCAGGAGAGCTCGCTTTGGACTGTGCATCGCTTGACTTGGATCTGGACCTTGAGATTTTTCTTATTTTCTTGGGCGTTTTAGATTTTCTCTTTGCCGGGGGAGGCGAGCGGGACTTTGATCGGTGCCTTCTTCCTGGGCTCTTGTTTCTTCTCCCGGGTGATCGAGATCGTCTTCTGGCAGGTGACTTGGACTTTGACCGTCTGCGTGGGGATTTGCGAACACTTCTTGATCTTGAACGATGACCGCGCTTTACAGCGGATCGCGATCTCGACCTCCTGCCTCTACGCGCTGACCGGGAGCGAGATCTCTTTGACTTCGGCGGTGGGGATCTGCGATGTCGTGAAATGGATCGACTTCTCGAGCGTCTTCCACCGGTGCGTCTTGCTGGTGAGCGTGTCCTTGATCTTCGGCCACCGCGTCTTGATCTGGAACGTGATTTTCTGAGCTTTGGAGAATGTGATCGTGAGCGTCTGCCAGCTACGCCACGTCTCGGTGTCCGGCTGCGAGACCTCTTTGTTCTTCCCCTGGATCTTGATTTAGATCTTTGGCGCCTCTTCGGGGATTTCGAGACAGACCTTCGTTTGGGTTTCTTTTTAGGTGAAGGTGAACTCCTGCGCCGTTTTGGTGACGGGGACGTCCGTTTAGATCTGGGAGACTTGGACACCTTCTTTTGGGGGTAATGGACCGCGAACTTGACCGGGATCGAGAAGGGTTCTTTTTCAAGGGTTTAGGCGATTGGGAGGGTTTTCTCTTAGGGGACTTTGAACGGGATCGAGAAGGGTTCTTTTTCAGTGGTTTAGACGATTGGGATGGTTTTCTCTTAGGGGACTTTGACCGGGACCGAGAAAGGTCTTTTTTCATTGGTTTAGGCGATGGGGATAGTCTGCTCTTCGGGGACTTTGAACGGGATCTAGAAGGCTGCCTAATTTTTTGAGAATTTTCCTTTGAAGATGTAATAGGAAGGCTGTGTGACTGCTCAGACTGCTTCTCAACCATGTTATTTTCACCCGCAATAGTTTGTTGCAAATCTTGACAAAGAGTCTGTGATTTTTGGTCACAAGGCTCGGACTTCTTGACATCTAAGCAGGTGGCAGGGGTTGGAGAGCTTTGGGTTTGGGATTCTGGGAGGATCTGCTGTAAATCCTCCTGTTTAATACACTGAGTATCTCTGAATGCAGGTGAAGAACCTGCATCGTGTTTGGGGATTATGTCCGGAAGAACATGGGAATGGCTGAATGTGTCCTCTCCAGGGCTCTCCTCTTTCTTTACGTCAACGGTTGGTTCACTGTCATCATTGGCTGTAGACATAAACCTCACTTCTGTTCCATTGGTATGGCTGTCCTTTGGCGCAGAAGGTGAAATGGTCATATCTGAGCTGTCCTCTTTGTTCATCTCAGGAACTTCAGTCTTGGGTGTTCGCACTGGAGACTCTTCCTCATCTCCGTCCTGGCTGTTGACTTTGGACACTGGATCTGGGAAGTTCTGGCACACTTTAACATCATCAAGCTCATTAGCAGGCTCTGTTGCCAGCTCTGTGGAAGGCTCCTCCTCAGAGTCTGAGCCTGATGCTGAACTGCTTTCTGTATGAGAATGAGATGGTGACTTTTTCTCCTGCTTCTCATCCTTCTTTCTTTTTTTCTTCTTCTTTTGCCTGCATGTCTTTTGTGCTTTTTGGATTTAGAGTCTCCATCAACACCAGCTGTGAAGTGAAATAAAAACATTAACTTACTGTTCTTAATTCAAAAGTTATTCAGATTGTCATCACCCTCTTTCTTAGTTGGAAAATTCAATGTCTCAGTAAAATTATTTTCTCTACGGCAGATATTTATTCATTTTGATTCTGATCTCACCTAGAACTGATAAAAAAAAAGGAATCAAATGTATTGGTTTAATTTGTAAGTAAATATATATACTTTTTTTTTTTTTAACCATTCGTAACCCCTAGTTCTTACATTTTAATGAACGGTACAAGACAAGAACTTGCCATTATGGTAAATCAGTGCTTCTCAATTATCTTCTATTATGCCCCCTTAAGAAGAAAACATTTCACAGCGTGAAAAGCCAGATGATTGTTGGCGATATTCGGCACGTTTTTGCTGGAAAAACTTTATTTATACACTTTATTTACATACTTAATTTATTTGGATTCATGCTGTCCGCTGTCAGTGTTTTTAGACACAATAAAACACACCCGGTCATACATGGACCCCCCTGGCATCGCACCGCGCCCCACTATTTGAGAAGGACTGTCGTGAATCAATTATAAATTATGCCCAAAAAATAATCAGTGTTCGAGATTTTTCATGTTTTTATTTTGACCACATTTCAAATGTGCCACTTTAGGACGTTTTCATGAAAATTTCCTGGAAAACCACAATCCTCTGTTCTTCATCCCAGATGGTGTGTGAATAAGTGGTGTATTATGTCAAAATCAATTAAACAGGAATAGTCAAATTAGTGGTTGCAGTCCCAGTGATTTTTATTTACACTTGTAAATGTGTATTATATCTAATTGTTACTTGATGTTATGGATAACAGGGTACATCTCTTTAATTGATTTGTTTTTTTAAAGACAGAAATGCTTATGTTTAGTAGTGTTTTTAAATACAGATTATCAATCCCCTTCCTATACACAAAGAGCTTGATGTGTTCCCCATCTCAGTGTAATAAAAGAACTGAAAAATCCCTCTTACCTGTGGTAAGAGCCTTTTTACTGTCCCCTTTTGGTACAGCCTTGTCATCAGCCCCTGTCGCTGCTGCCAGTCGGGCACTGGAAATAAGCGGATACACTCGACTTATGAAGGGGGAAAAGACCAGTAAAATGTAAGTATTCAAAAGGAAATATTATATTGCATTAACAAACTATAATTTTTAGTACTGAAATAATGCAAAATCACAGGTGCTCGTCATATCATTTGAATATCATTAAAAAGTACATTCACTTCTGTTTTTCAACTTAAACATGCAAAGTGAGCTATGTATAGCCTTTATTTCTTATAATTTTGATGATTATGGCTCAGCTTGTAAAAACCCCAAATTAAAAATATCATAAAACGTATGGCTTACTGTCCATTTTCAAATATTTTGAAAATGGACAGTAAGCCATAATCATCAAAATTATAACAAATAACGGCTATACATATGTCACTTTGCATGTAATGAGTCTATATCATATATTAGTTTCACATTTTAAGTTGAATTACAGCCTCTTAATATACCAATGTCTTGGTTTGATGATGTTAAGAAAATGTTTGGTTCCTTTTTATGGAAAGACAAAAACCCAAGATAAGTTTAAAGAATTTATCTTTGCAAAGAGACCAGGGAGGTCTCGGTATCCCAGATATGTTTAATTATTATATTGCATTCAACATTAGATATGGTCTGATTTGGGGTTACAAGAAGGTACGGGAGGAAGGAAGTTGGGATTGGCTGGAGGAACAACTATTGAATGAGAATAATGTAGCCTTTTCACTATCATCACTATGGTATCACCCATACCTACCTGCCAAACTGGATAACCCTATTATGCGATTGACTTGTAAAACTATAAAGAAAATGCATCAAAAAATGAATATTACAAAAATGGTATTTGCATCTTGCCCGATATGGCATAATATGGCTATTACAGCGGCAGGGAATCCTTTGACAAATAGGGTGTGGAAAGAACATAATATACTACACATCTCCGATATTATTCATAAAGGCTCATTGTTGCCCTTCGAGAAGCTGGCTAGTAAATATAGCCTATGTACAAAGGCCTTTCTGTAATATGCCCAAATAGCTTCAGCCTGCTCCAAATTACCTAAAGAATTTTTTTATTATGATAGTGAAATGGATGATAAATTTAAAGAGTTGACTGTTAATAAAGGGACTGTTTCTGGTCTATATAAATTGCTCAATTGCTCCGATTGTACGGTTAATATACGTACACACTCACAGTGGGAACAGGATGTAGGCCAAATAATATCCATGTCAGAATGGAAACTAATCTGGCGGAACATAATGAAAATATCCAAATCAGTGAGACTTAAGATACAATTTAAAACACTGCATAGAGCTTATGTAACACCAGCCAAACTCAAACTAATAGACCCGCATGTTACTGATTTATGCTGGAGAGGTTGCGGTTAAAGGGGAACATTAATACATATGTTATGGTACTGTCCTGAGATTTATAATTTTTGGACGCAAATAGTTAGTGCAATATTCAAGTTCTTGAACGTCAATCTGCCCCTTTGCCCAGCCACCTGTTTAGTGGGGCACAGAGATGCTCAACTGACAAACAAAACTATAAAGTAGCTAATTTGGGTTTTATTGCCGCAAAAAGAATGATAATGATTAACTGAAAAAACGTAAATTAAACTGTTTTGCTATAGAAAAATGGTTACAAGAATTTATGGATCTACTGGCTATGGAACAAATTATTGACTACAATGGAGATTTGAATTTGGATTTTGAGCAACTTTGTAACAGCATATAGCAGGACTTCAAAAGGGTACAAAAAATGCAATGTCTGGAAGGCTATTTATGTGTGTTGTATAGCTGTAAGCTGTATCTTTTGTACTTGTCTTCAGTATTGGAGTTCTGTGATTGGTGAAAGTTACTGCTGTAATATAGCTGTGCCGTGAACGGGAGGGGGTGGGAGGTCTTAGAGTGAGAGTTGGCTTGGAGAGGCAATTTCAGGAAGTGAAACTATTTGTGTAAGCAGCTTTAGATTAATATTGCATTTTCTAACCAACAAAATGTAAAATAGAGAAAGATGTGGAAAAACAGGCAAGGATGCTGAACTGACCTGGCTCGTGTGGTCCTGACGGGTCTCGGTGGTGGTGACTCTTTCTCGGATTCTGCAGATTCTGAGCTGCTTTCCTTTTCACCCTTCCTTCTCCTCCTCTTCTTCTTACTCTTGTGTTTTTTGTGTTTTTTACTTTTTTTGTGTGTCATTTCATTTTCCATTTTGGGGTCACCCTTTTCAGGAGACTCGTCCTCTCCTGCAAAACACCAAATTCATTGTTGTATTTAAGTAGTAGACACACATTTTGTAATACTTGGGGGGGGGGGGGGGCAAACTATGATCAGTCTGGGATTATTTAAAAAAGGGATAATTATTTCTAGATGAAACATACAGTGATTGGGATATTATCGAATTACTCATTTCCGAAATACGTGCTAGGTCACAGTTGAGGCGAGCGGTGCAAACACAAAACACCTTAGACAAGCTCGTTAATGAGCCAAAAATGTAGAAATATTCGCGGGACAAGGGCTTCACAGTCTAAAAGCATTGTCATTCATCACACTGGGTCATGCTGTACAGCCATACCATCACTATAGTACAGTCATAACCTAGATCTCATAAAAAATAAACAGGCAAGGCAAATTTATTTATACAGAATATTTCATGCACAAGGCCACTCAATGGGCCTTACAGCAACACTGAAAACACAATTAAAAAAAACACATTAGAACAAATCAACTGATACAACTCAAAATATATAAAAAATACATACATGTAATTTGTATGTATTAAACTTATATATTAAAATTAGTTAAAATACAGTCAATTGCCATAGGCAGCAGTAAATAGGCATGTTTTCAGCCTGGACTTAAAACATAGTCAGGGTTGAGACCTGTATCACGTCCTCACTGAGGCTGTTCCAGACCTTTGCTGCATGAAACTGAAATGCAGACTCACTGTGTTTAGTCGTGACTCTGGGAACCACCAGGAGACCCCTCAATGAGGTTCTCAGGGCCCCGAGATGGTTCATATGGCTTCAACATATCAGAGATGTACTTTGGTGCCCGACCATGAAGGGACTTGTACACGAGCAGAGCCGTTTTAAATTCTATTCTCTGAGCGACTGGAAGCCAGAGCAGAGACCAGGGCCCGTCTGAAGTTGCTAGAGAGCATCTGGATGATCCAGAAGAGGACTGGGAGAATGTCATATGGTCAGATGAAACCAAAATGGAACTTTTTGGTAAAAACTCAACTCGTCGTGTTTGGAGAAGAATGCTTAGTTGCATCCATCATGCTTTTGGGCTGTTTTTCTGCAAAGGGACCAGGATGACTGATCCGTGTAAAGGAAAGAATGAATGGGGTCATGTATCGTGAGATTTTGAGTGGAAACCTCCTTCCATCAGCAAGGGCATTGAAAATTAAACGTGGCTGGGTCTTTCAGCATGACAATGATCCCAAACACACCGCCCGGGCAACGAAGGAGTGGCTTCATAAGAAGCATTTCAAGGTCCTGGAGTGGCCTAGCCAGTCTCCAGATCTCAACCCCATAGAAAATCTTTGGAGGGAGTTGAAAATCCGTGTTGCCCAGCGCCTGCCCCAAAACATCACTGCTCTAGAGGAGATCTGCATGGAGGAATGGGCCAAAATGCCCGCAACAGTGTGAAAACCTTGTGAAGACTTACAGAAAATGTTTGACCTCGGTCATTGCCAACAAAGGGTATAAAACAAAGTATTCAGATGAACTTTTGTTATTGACCAAATACTTATTTTCTACCATAATTTGCAATTAATTCATTAAAAATTATGAATTATTTTCGGTCCCAGTGAAAGCGCTTCAAGATGACCAATGACAACCTCTGTGTTTTTGTGGGCCAAAGACAATGATCTCAGTTTTATCTGTATTTAACTGGAGGGAGTTATTTTGCATCCACACGCTAATCTGTTTGATACAATGACACACGTTTATCCCAACCTGTGGCTGTTCATTTGTTTGCGCATATGCACGTATTTCGGAAATGAGGAATTGATTTACTTTACTCACCTGACGGAACATCTATACTCTCCATGGCAGCTGCCCTCTTCCTCCTCTCTTCTTCCCCTTTCTTCCTGAGCAGCCCCAGTACTGCACTGAGGAAAAGATACAACTGTGAACATCAAACCCCCCAATTTAAATACAATGGCTGTCAGTATAAAATCTAACAAACTATCTTTTAATGTCAAACTACATCATGAAATGTTGTCAAAAAAAATCCATCCAATAAAAATTTTCATCACAATGACCATTGTCGACCGAAAAATCCTCCCTCTAAAGCAAAGTTTATAGATCCACAAGGGAAATTGTGTCGTCACAGTAGCTCAAAAATATGATTAAAGCCATCTTATACACTAATTAACAGTATTAAAATACTAATAAGGGATTCAAATTTTTGTAGAATATTTCGTAGAAAATAAAGTAGGTACTTATACCCAGCTTATGCAAGTGTATGTGTATGTATATAAAAACAAAATTCGCGATAAATACATACATAAATCGTGGGATGGACAAAACATGTGCAACATTAAATTTACGACCCACTGGACTTAACTCATTTACTCCAGTAAAGATTTAAAATGGTGACATATTTTGACGTCTTAAACACCAAGGTTTTAGCGCCCAAATGGTTGTTCAAAGTGAGCTTTAAATAGGCGGTTATTCTTCACTCGTCATTACACTTCGTGGAAATCAGCACACTAGTTTCAATCTTACTTCACAGGAGATTTATTTGGTTCATCAAGAAACAAGTGTCATCAGTCAATCGACAGTGGAACCTGCAACAATTGTATTATGGGCCTGTACGGTCTATGGCAGCCCTGAGTCGGTCACACTCGTGTTAGCCCAAGGCTCGACACGGCACGCATTACCTAACAATTGCATAACTGAGTAAGTCCGTTGTAAACATCTAAATTTACAGCGTATATTTTGAACACTACCACATAACAAAATATATTTAATTACAAAGTCTTGCATGCTGTTTTAGCCATACATTTCAGCTTACCCAACAGTTAGCTGTAGCTTAGTTAGCATGCTATTGAGCTAGCGTCTGTTTTATTTACTTTAGCCGCTAAGTGTAACGCACTTATTTTTAATTTAATGAGGCCAGGAAGGATGGATTTACGTACCCCGAAGATGTCTAGGAAAATGAGAAAAATAACTGCCCACAGCAGACGCTCCAAACCGTAAAAAACACTGTCGGGAATGTGCCAGAGTTCACATTAGCCTCTTGCTAACGCATCCGCCATGATTCAGAAAGAGTATCCCACAATGCCCCGCGGGAGCAACCAGAGCAGTGGCGTTGCTGTTTCCAAGGCAACGGCATATTCACGTACTCGGACCATTTCTTCCATTTATTAAAAAAAAGGAAAATATTCTTAACATAAGGAGTGTCCCGTAAAACCACTCCAAATACAATTAGTTCAATTAATAATACATTACCTACTTGATCTCAAATTGGTTGAAAACTCACTCTAGTAGATATAGAATAGCCAATGCCGCAATGCCAAAAGCGCGCAATGCCAAAAATTGGCATTGCGCGTTTCTGCGTAGTACGTTCAAATTAGTAAATAGTGGTTAATTATTTTATTTTTTTACAAATGAAATGGGAAAAGAGCGGAAGTGGAGGCGTCGTTAACGGAAACAGGCGGTAGACGTACGACGCCAGAGCGGCGTGATGTGGAGGAGCTTTTTTGAACATTTAACGCTATATCACAAAAATGAAGAAACGATTTAACATCAACCTAGACGACAGCACTTTTACCAAAGATAGAACCCCGGTGCGTTTCTGACTGACTTGTCACGGATGAGTAAACCGTAGTTTTTCTGTTCGCTCGGCTAACTAACGTTAAATGCTTTTGTTATGATTCTGTAACATGCGCCAACATCGTTCTTGAATGAGATCGTTGTGCCTATTTCTACACACATTTGTTGTCGTATGGATGCTAAATTGCAACAACAAAAATGTTTTTTTAATAATGCTTCGATCAAATAGATTTTTTTTATGATCATGTCAACATAATTTGTATGCCCTACTTATATAATTGTTTTGTTCTGAAAGAATACAAATAACCTCAAATCTACTAGAACATGAAAAGTCTGAAAGCTAACCTGTAAAAAAAGAAAAAAAGAAAAAGTATTGTTATGTTTTAACCTCTTACCCCTCACCTTAACCAAGGACATGTTCTCCAGTTCGGCTCACCCAAATCTCAAATACTATAGGCCAGTCTCATTTGAAAGCTAAGACTGACAAAACTGATCTAAATGGATCTTTTTCCTTTTGTTGTTGCCGTGTTGCCATCTTTTTGTTGTGTTTTTGTGGCTTTTTTATTTATTTATTTTATTTTAAATATTTATTTTTTGTCAATTTTTGTTGCTCTTTGGTTGTTTTTTGTTCTGTTTTCATCCTCAATTTCCTTTCGTTTTTTCTCTCGCAATTTTGACGTTTTTTTTTTCAAGAAGCTTTTAGATTTGGGTAAAGCCAACCCGGAGAAAATTTGCTCGGTGCAGACAGGGGTTAAGAGGTTAATATTGCTCCCTTTATGAAAATGCACATACTCACTTTCTATCTTAAATCGCGTATTTTACTCTCTACTCTATGCTTGTCTATCCAAAGTTTTGTGAAAAATGAATGATGTGTATTTGGAACATTAAGTTCTTATTGTAGCAGGACATTAAAGACTAACTTCTGATGCTTCTATTGCAGTTGAAACCACAGTTCAAGTCGTCTTCAAATGGAGAGGAAGCCAGCGATGTGTCCTCAGCTGCAGGACAGCCCATGTCCTACGCCCAGTACATCGTCCAGAGTAAAAGCAAAGCCACAGTCCCTCTTGAAAAAGACCGCTCCTCCTCCAAGCTGCCTGGGCCTGAACACTGTCCTGAGGCACTGAACTCGGCGTCATCTACAGCACAAGGCGGCCAGATACTTCAAGACTGCGCCAAAACAACAGATGAGGAAGCAGCTCCTTCGGACAGGAAAGACGAGGGAGTTCAAATCTCAGGGCCCAAACCGGTGGGGTCTGGGAGCAGCATTCTAGTCAGTCCACGGCAGGTACATGCACTTTACATTTTTTCAGGATAGTTTTGGGACAAGTTACACATGTTTAAACCTCTTAACTCCCACTTGAACTGAGCGCATTTTCTCTAGTTCAGCTTTACCCAAATCTAAAATCTTCTCAACTGGAGAGGAATGCACTCAATGCACCTGTACATCTGTAAATACACTCACGCTGATGTCCTATGTCAAATTGTTGTCTTTATCATAGTTTAAATTTAATCTTCTTACGAATGCCGTTATAGTCTTATAGCCTTATAGTTTAAAGCAGGGGTAGGCAACATCTAGCCTGGCTAACGCCAGACTAAAATCACAAGTGATATTTAGTCTGGGGACCACCAATTTATTTTCTCGTAGGAGAGGTGTGGTTTACGATTGTCCATAGCCGTTTATTGGGCGCTACGAATGTCTCTCATGCGTCTGCACGTAGCCATAGCCAATCGTATCATGGTATCAGATGACGTATGACGTACCTGCTGTAAACTTTTGAGCTAAACTATTTAGAACACGTTCTAAAGCTTGATCGAAAGATGGCATCGCGTCTGCTGCTGTCATGTTGGATCCGTAAATATTTTTTCATTTTTTTATCCCTAAACAAACTACAAGCTTTATGTCAAATAGCGCGTCATCGTCTTACCGTCCCTCCTCGTTCTGTGATTGGTGCCCAAATCCATGGAAAAATGTCGGCCATGGTCCCCAGGCTGTTGTGAAGTTCGAAAAGATTCGAGTGCACACAGCAGTCTGGCGTTAGTCAGGCTAGGCAACATCAGGCCCAGGGGCCAAATCCGGCCCTCTAGCACAAAATCTGGCCCCCAAGATGATTTTGAGAAATATCATCGATTCATCCATCCATCCATTCATTTTCTTCCACTTGTCCGTTGCCGGGTCGTGGGGGCGGCTGTTGGAGCTGCCCAAATCACATTGCAGCAGCCCCTATGGCTCCTCCTGCAGGTGGTGGGTCCACAGAAGGACGGCCTCATGGTTCTAACCGGGCCTGTTGGTCTCTCATAAGGGGCTTCTGAACCGCTCTTTGTCTGACCCGTCACCTAGGACCTGTTTGCCATGGGAGACCCTACCAGGGGCACGAAGTCCACTGCAAAAAGTAATTAACTAGATTAGTTTAAAATTCTCAATTTGAGCATGATAATCCAAATTGTAGTTGTTTTGGCGAGTTAAAATGTAGTTAGACTTTTGACCTAGATCATTGAGATTATTGATTATTGACTATTCACTTGTTGTCGGTATGTTTCTGACTCGTTTCAATACATTTTGTCTTTATTTCAAGTAATTTTACCTGCCAATGGGGTAAGAACATTGGTCTTGTCCCATTGGCAGTTCTACTTTCTCATTTCAAGTTAGATTTACCTTAGAACTAGTCTGAAATGTCATCAAACTAGCAAAGTAAACTGGTCAGATCCGATTTTATTTTATTTTATTTAACCTTTATTTAACCAGTAAGTCCCTTGTAGATAAATCTCTTTTCTGAGGGAGACCTGGACAAGATACATTTCCTCAATTTAAATGCTTAAAGCCAACTACTTTTTGTAGTGTATTTTTTTAATCTGTCAGAACATCACACTTGGTCATATTTAATGTAATGTATTGGCATTTGCAGAAAATGTTTCTTTACTTTGGGCTACAATGGTGAGGTTCGGCCCTTGGTGTTTTTGGTGATGATCAAAATCAGCCCTCCACAAAGCAAACTTGCCTACCCCTGGTTTAAAGTTTTTATAGTTTAATATTTATTATAATTATATGTTTTATGTTTCATGTTGCACAATCGACCGAATAAAAATCCTAGTTGTGAACCGGTTCATAACCATGGCAATAAAACCAATTCTGAACAGTGTCTCATTTGAAAGCTAAGACCTACAAAAGTGAGATTTACCTCTGTATCACATTTTCAAAGAGTTTTTGTCCTGTTTCCGTCACTATTTTGTTGCTTTTTCACCACGTTTTTGTCACTTTTATTTGTCTTTGTCACGTTTTTGTTACGTATATCATTGCGTTTTTGTCACTTTTTCGCCATGTTTTTGTCACTTTTTTGTCCTGTTTTCACAAGTCATTGTGATTGCGTGGTTTTGTCGCTTTTTGATGCGTTTCGTCATGTTTTTGTAACTTTTTAGTTGTATCTTTATCGCACTTTCATCCTGGTTTTGGTCGCTATTTTGATGCTTGGGTAAAGCCAAAACTAGAGACAATGTGCTCGGTTCAGGTGGGGGTTAAGAGGTTAATAACTTATTTTGTTGTTCATTCCATGATTTGAAAATGCTGTAAATGTTATGTACACACACATTATATATTTTTCAACATTGTATAGACAAGTTTACCGACTTCCATAGTGCTTGCTTGAATAGAATAGTGACTGCTATGTGTCCGTGTTTTAAAATTGTTAATATGATCATTTGAAATATAATTTCAGAGAGGAAATCCCATCCTGAAATATGTGCGGAGTGTCCCCTGGGAGTTCGGAGAAGTGGTGCCGGACTATGTTCTCGGACAGACCACCTGTGCCCTCTTCCTCAGGTGCGTGCGTTCATAGTTGTAACAGTGCAGCGTTGTATTTCCCTAACCCGAGGAAACCAAAGCTCTATTTCTTTCCCAAAGCCATAATTAGAGAAAGTGTATGTTTTGTGGTCTAATCAGGCTTAGTTTATGAAGTGAGTTTTAAGATTCTACAATTTAGATTAGTTTATTTTGAGCAATTTTACATTCATTTTGTCTTTCAAAATTCATACAAATGTCGATGCTCAAAATGGAGTAGGCTGAAGCAATAAGCTTATAAGTGCCTACCCCGTGTTCAACTCAATATACATTTACATAGCATAATAAATTGTAAGGTCTAAATTACATCGACTTTAGATACAAGCAAGTCCTTCCTGATGCTACAATGCTGTCAGTAGTGTTTTATTCACCATAATGAACACCATAATACAACTTCCTTTGTATTGAGTCTTCCCGTAGTAGAGCATGAAGTCCATTCATTCAGCGAGGGGTAAATGTTCAGTGCTAAAACCTTATGTGTAGTAGATTGATTAAATCTACTGAGTAAATTAGGGATGTCATTGTGAGGAAAAATATTGCGTAACAAACTTGCATATTGTATTTTTCCGCACCTGCCTTGATAAATGACCCCCTTTGATATAAATTCGGCGTAAGCAAAAAGTAGAAAAACGTGGAAACCAGTGTCATGCTCTACGGCGACCAAGGAATAGCTTTTGTGTTATGTGTATCTAAATAATATGTTTAAAACTATCTTCATTTCTCTGATCTAAACTTTATCTTCTGTCGTAATCTGCAGTCTGCGATATCACAACCTGAACCCCAACTACATCCACGAGCGGCTCAAACAGCTGGGCTCCGGGTTCGTGCTGCGGGTGCTGCTGCTGCAGGTGGATGTGGTAAGTGCCGAGTTGTGTAGGAACTTCAGTGAAACGCAATCTATACAGCATCAAATATACACAATTCTGTTTTAATTTGTCCGTTTCGTCGACCTGCAAAAACACACTCCGTTTTAAAAGCCGATAAGCCATCACTGGACCTGTTCTGAGCCGATCTAACTGTTTTCAATACCTCTTTAGTTTGTAGCATGTACAGTTCCCAGTGCTTCCTGCAGAGGGGGCTATAACTTCACTTTGAGACAGCCCCATGTTGATTAATGTCTTTCCAAAACAGACACATTATTCCAAGTGATTCAACATAGAATATTACTGCCGAGGGTTTATGCTCGACACAACATAAACCTGTATCTGTTTTGTGCTGTGGTCAGAAAGACCTCACCACGCCTTGAAGGAGCTGGCCCGGATCTGCATCATGGCCGACTGCACTCTCGTCCTGGCCTGGAGGTGAGCCGCGTGTCCACTCTTCCTTCAGACACTCGATAAATATTTTCCGTCATCAAATACAGTAGAACTTAAAGTCTGTCCGGTGTCTGTGCTCAGTCCAGAGGAAGCGGGACGATACTTGGAAACGTACAAGTCGTATGAGAAGAAGCCTGCGGACCTGCTGAAGGAACAAGTGGAGAAAGACTATCTGTCCAAGGTTTGTTTGGACGCCACACAAACGTGCCAAAAACAGACACATGAGACACATGAAAACACCACAAGAAAGACATAATAAAGCTGCAAATGCAGTACGGAACAACGGCTTTTAGATTTTGGCCCTGTCATGAAGAAAGAAAGTACGAAACAATGCAAAGAAAACAACATTGGGTCTCATTCATGAACATCTTCTCAAGTCACTTCTTAAAATCCGTTCTTACGAAGGTCAGGAAACACACACGTTCTTAAGCAGGGCAAATACTTCGCACGTGTGTTCTGAAGTTGGTGAATGCCGACTTGGAAGCGCGTGCGTGCGTGTGAGGACTAATTAGCAAACGTCACCGCCTATCGTTCACCATATAAGGGCAAAATAGTGTCCAAATGCCAAAGAAAAAAAATCTCAACCATAGACCAATGGCTGCTGACTGCTCTGCTTTATGACGATGACACTAGAAGCCACCATTGCTCCGCCATTGCTGTAGTCCCTCCATATAGCCGCTAGTCTCCCATTGAAAAGCATTGGACTTTAGACACGTTAAAACAACTTTAACGCCTGGTTTCTATTTTTAAACACTTTCTACGGCTACATATTCCTCCTGAGATAACGCTGGGTTAGTCACAATTAAAGAAACCAGGCTGGTTTTCGTAAGAAACTATTTAGAAATCTTGTACTTCATGAGGGTCGACTGTTAGCATTGGAGCTGCGCGAGCTACATGTCACGCCAAGGGCCGAGTCTACAGTGAAGATCCCGCCCTTATGCCCTTATTAGGAACATGCTTCGTCAGAGCTGGGGAGGAGGAGTCTGTAAATCCGCCATGAATTCCCCCTCGAACGTGGTCATTATGGTAAACGGGGAGGAGTGAGGAGGAGGGGGGTTTTCCTTCTCTTCCTGCAGGTCAGTCCGTTTGGTGTAACGGTAGAGTGCGCGCCTCGGGAACACGAGGTTGTAGGATCAAGACACACGTTCGTCTTTATCAAACTACATTAAGCACGTGAACAGTAATGCTACATTATTTGTGAATGGCGGCATTCAAAACGTTTAGCAGTAATACATTGGTACTTTCCATTAATATGCGCATTGAGTTGCCTCGTGTACGAAATGTGCAGTATAAATAAAGTTGCCTTGCCTTGCCTAATAAAAGTAGACTACAAGTATATTACCAACTTATTTCTGTGTAAAGGCATCTGACATTTATTATAATTATATTTACATTCTGGAATTAATGAATACATGGTTTAATATGTACAAATATATACAACCCAGAATGTTGGGTTCCATCAGGAGCAGGATTGTGATTGAACAGAACTGGAGATTTTTTTTGTGGTCTTCCAGACTGTTCTTAGGATTTGTTCTTACGGAGGAACGTTTTCAGCTAAGAACAAGTTTTGTGAATGCCAAAAATCTTCCTAAGAAGGCCTTAAGAACAAATATGTGCGTAAGAATGTGTTGTGAACATTGGTGAATGAGGTCCATTGGTTACAATGAAACCAATGCTGTAATATTCATGTTTGGTTTCTTTGTTCGTAGGTAACCGACTGCATGACGACAGTGAAGTCCATCAATAAGACTGACGCCATCACGCTGCTGTCCACCTTCTCTGTGAGTGTCCCCACAAAATATCTCCTCCAACTCTACTGTTATCACACCAGAGGTTTCATTAACCGAACATTCGCCGGAATATTTTTAGCTTTAACGGAAAATGTTGAAGGCCGTCCGTCATTTTGACAGATTGGTTGTCAAGCCGTGACTAAAATAAAGACGCAGCTCTGTCTGTCTCTCTAAAAGCAGCTTCACTGTTTAACACCACGTGGTTTCACAGTGACCAGGTTCTATGGCGTAGCCTGTGTGTATTAGGCCATGAGACGGGACCCCAAATTTGGGCTACCGGTACCGTTTTGAGGGATTAAATTTCCTTTTGATTTTCATGAAGGTACATATCTCTAGTGTTGGAAAATGTGTGATAGCATCCAATCCATGGTAGTTTTCATGAGAAATCAACACTTTTATCATCCCATCTCAATATACGGTGTTCAGTGACTACTAGAGATAAAAATGCCTCTATAATCCAAGTGGTTGTTCTCTTCTTTTGCAAAGTGCAGGATCTTGCAGACCATCAATAACAGAAACTAAATCCATTGGCTTTTCAGAGAAATTGAGTAGGTAGTGGCCTGTCCATCATTATAATTTGCTGTGTAATCTTAAAAAAAGTTAACTCTGCCAGATCGATTAGGTGAATGGTTGTATATCTCCAAAAGAGGTTGTGATGGAGACTTGTTTTTTTGCATTGAAAAGAGCAATGTCTGGGCTTTAATATGATGTGTCAACCACCTTTCTAGGTCGCTGGGGGGCTGAGAAACGTTATGTTGAAAATCGTGGAAGTCGTTCAACTGAACATAGTGTATGATATGATTTTATCTGATCCCACAGTTTTTCTAATTTGGATTTTTTCATGTAATTCTATACGATTTTGCCTTGTGCTTGCAAAAACTAGCAGCTGGACTTAATCGAAAGGCAGTGATTCCAGCATCCATTAAGGCACATATCTTCACCAATCCAGCATGGGGCAGCAGATATTGATCGACTAGAGGAAACAATCACTGGAAAGGAGACATCACACATGGTTAATGGCATAGCACTATAGGCAAAGGTGTATGGGGTCCTCACCTGCCCAGTGCTGAACTTCCATGAGTTGAAACGCTACAGTAGATTTCAATTGAGCCTGAACATACTACTTTAGATGCTTATGTGGCTGGAGCACGTGTTGGACCACATCCACTCATGAAATGGAATGACCATGCCCAAGAGATGAAAGAATCGAGCCAGACTTCCTCAGTGCAAAACATGGTGTGGATCCTTATGAGGCAGCCACAAGCTGAACATCAAATTGTCCCAAACTGGACTGGTTTCATCATAAAATAAGATAATCCTTTAGAGATCCGTGATAAAATAATCCATGATAAAGTAGAAATCTGAGAGGGTGTAACTACCTTACCACAATAAATGTGCCAGAGCTCTGAAAAGAGCACTGTGTATGAGATCTTTAAGCGTTCTGACCTCATTTGGGAAGAGTTGCATCTGGATTCAGTGGTAGTTGTCCTAGAGTCTGCTTGGATGCATACAGAACAATTCTGTGGTCTGTGGGACGCCTGCTGTGATTTTGGCTCTTCTGCTGAGGGACTCCTTCGGCCCTTGGTCTCTATAGTCCGGATCTCTCCTTCTGTGGTTTCTCTTTTCTCCCCCTGGGGTTTTAAGTTTTTCCTTGCTATTCTGGAGAGTCTATGGACATGGGACACCCACGCTGCTCCTCATCACCTGCTGCTGACATTTAATTGGACATCATGTTTATGTTTGTTTGGATACTTCACTTGTCTGGACTTTACATTGTCTTATTTACTGTTTTGTTGTGATATTGGGCTATACAAAACCATTGACTGATTGACAATTCATACTATCTGCAATGCATTGTCTATTCTTGGGAGGAGATTTCAGGATGGTGGGCTATGGGATGTTTGCATTTAAGCTGGCACAGTTGCTGAGGGATCTATAAGTGGGGTGATGGATGGGAAACACTATTACCATGCAGAGTACACAAGTGCATTTATGAAGCCATGATGAGACTGGCATGGTCAGAATTCACTAATCAGTTAGACACCAGACTAGCAATTTTGCCAAAAATGTATGAGGTCAACTCCTTCCACTTTTAACTGGAGATGTTCTAGACCTCCGCCGTAGCAATGGCGAACTCTCAGCTTGCTGGATGTCATATGGAATTTGTGGAGGATGTAGTCCTTGGTCTTTTAACAATCCTCACGGGAAGGAATTTGGACTTTTGACATCTTCTCCTACTCCTACCATGGTGTTTCGCCTATGACAATGTGAACTACGCTCCATATCTGTCTTCATGTTATAAAAGGTGTTGAAGTGGCACTGAGTCAGTGTGGACAGAGCAGCCAAACCTAATCTTATTCTGAGTGAAGGAGTGAAGTAAGTACAAATGCAGGGAACTGCTCATAGAGAAAACTCTTTTTGCAACTGTCGGTGATGAGTGTTTTAGAATCACAGCTCAGGGCAGTGAGTTATTCCCAAGTCTCCAGTGCCAACAAGAAGAAGCTGATGGTCATCATCTTCTCCATGCCACCCATGCAGTTGAAGAGGGGTATAATGCTGTTGTTATCTGCTCAGAGGACACAAATGTTTTGATCATGTCCCTTGCTTTCCATGACACAATTTGGGCACCTTTGTATAAAGAAGAAACACTTTTGTGCCATGAGGGGTGAGATAGAAAGACATCAGCTTCCACCATGCCGAGACTGCTTAGTGAAGCATGCCCAAAGAGCTAACTACCAGGCTGTATTATGGAAAGGGACCCTCAAGCTCCTAGCCCTGTTGGTCATGGATTGAAGATCGAGTCTGTGAGATGAGTTGACCAGCTGGTAGTTCAGTGGATGGACCAGCACCTGAAGCTCAGTTAGATTTATTGGCCTACAACTGTCCAAAGCACTTCGTCCACTACAAATGCAAATGGACTCAAGTGCACGGATATGAGCCAGATATTGAGAATCAAACATGTTTTAGAAACTGATGAAAGTGATGATGAAGTGGATGTGGGGAGTCATTCCTATACTAGATGTGACATGTATAACGTGCACTATGCCACAAATCAAAGAGTAAATAAGTACAGTGGGTGAAAATTGACCTTTTGAAAGAGGTTAAGTAGCATGAATTGCATTCTTTGTGTAAAACAATGGCATAGCTATTAGAGTGGGTCGTCTCATGATCGGAAGGTCAGGGGTTCGAATCCCAGCCCCTGAAGAACACTGTCATTGTGTCCTTGGACAAGACACTTCACCCTCCTTGCCTACAGTGTCTGTGTACATTGGTGTATGAATGAGAGAGTGAATGGGTGACTGGTTTCTTGCTGTAAAGCGCTTTGGGCCTGAGGAAGGTAGAAAAGCGTTGTATAAGTTGAGACCATTTGCCATTTACCATAAAAGGTTCATTTAATTCCTGTTAAATTTGTTGTAAATAAATGCTTTTGTTCATGTTCCAAAACCTTAAAGACCAGACTAAAATAATTAATCTTCAGACAACGCTATGATTTAATGTATGCATGGACCCTACTGCTTACTTGTTCCCAAAGGCACATAATGTCGGGTTGAAACCCTTTTTCTTTAAGAAAACTCTGTTTCATTATTATTTCTTTAATAAAGCAACAAATATGGCAAATCTCGGGCATTAGACAGAATTATTGTAAAATGCCACCAAGTCAGAGTTCACTTAACCCTTTTTCTTGTGATATTTGAAAATCATCCACCATATCCAAAAACTACCTTGAATCTAATGCTATCACACATTTTCCAAACACAGGGTCATATATCTACACAAAAATCACCATGTGGTTTAATCCCTCAAAATGGTACCGATCGACCCTCCGTCTCACGGCCTATATGTGGCTTTACTAAATCTAAAAGTTCTTGTACAAAGCGTCAAAACAGCGACAGAAGCAAGTGACAAAAAAGCAGCAAAGGAGCGACAAAAACACAATAAACAAGTGACAAAAACACGATTCAAAAATGATGAAAAAGTGACAAAGCAGCAACAGAAGAGCAATAAAAACGTGACAAAATGATGACGGACGCGAGGATGAAAAAACACAACAAAAGAAGCAACGAAGGAATGATAGAAACACAATAAACAAGTGAAAAAACGATGAGAAAGCCACTAAAGAGCGACAAAAAGTGCTGGAAAAAGAGACAAAAACATGAAAGAAATCTGACGACGCGGCGTCAGTTTTGTAGGTCTTAGCTTTCAAATGAGGCGTTACACTGGCTGTAACACTTTAGATTTGGGTAAAGCTGAACTGAAGAAAATGCGCTCGGTTAAGTAAGAGGTTAATATTTCAGTTTTTTTCAGAGGGATTTTCAATATCTAATTCCTGCCTGATTTATTGAGCTCTGAAACGAACAATATCCCAAATCGTCTCTGAAACGATCTTTGCAACTAAAAAACAAAATCAACAAATTAAAACCATTAATTTAACCTGGGTCTATACTTTTTTTATGCATAGAATGGCTAAAAACAAATAATGCAAATATATGACATCACTGAATCCACTGATTGCCACTGACTACTGTCTACTACCATGGCCGTAGCTACCATTGAGGTCACCGGGGTCCGGACCTCGGTAAAATTTTAGCTTTTTTTTTTTTTAAGACACATTGAATCCTTTACTGCGCAAATGAATGTTGTGAACACGCGCTTATACAGGCGGAAGAACCTTCTAATTCAGATGTGGATGAGCTTGTTCTGGACCTAAATGTGTCCACTCTAAAACCGAACCTCTAGAGCCGCTTTGGACCCGAGTGCGTAAAACTCCGCGGAGGCCGAGAGCGCGGCTGAGTCTGTGCGTCAGCCCCGCTACAACAGCAGCGCCTTTAGCATGAACCGCGCCAAAATTTGATCGAGTTGCAATTTCTTTACTAATCTGTCATAAAGAGAGAGGAGCCAGTGCGTGCGCCGTCAGACTGATCAGAAACTTCGATTTACAACAGGAGTTTTCCTCTCATTCTGATCCAAGGAGCGAGAGGAGAAGGAGAAGTGTCTGTGTCCCCTCCTCTGCCTCTAAACCCGTGGCTTTGTCTGTCACATGCAAAGATTGTAATGTCCTGCGTATAAATGATCTTCACTTTAATGAGAGCTTAAACCAGCGCATTCACATTTGTAGATACCGGTGGTTTGACAGTACGAGGGGGCGGGGCCAGAGCGCAGAGTCCAAACGTCTGATGTTCAGAATGAGCTGGGGCCTCATTTATCAAGCTTGCTGCGCACAAAATGAGGCCAAAACTTTGCGTAGCCGTTCCTCTGCGCAAAAGATGGTATTTATAGAAAACAAACTGAACGTGAAACATTGCGCTCCTCCACGCAAACTCTATAGCTCCCGTACGAGGTACGCACTTTTCAGAAACACTGCTGGGAGACGAGGAGAGGCGAGGGAAGCAGCGAGGGGAGGACAGTTTGAGGAAGTCATGTTTGGTCACTTTTGAAATAGTTCATTTGAACTTTATTTTCATCAGAAATGACAAAGATTAGAATGAAATGAGCAACTTAACACGATATTTGTGAAAAACGACTTGTTGCATATACGTGAACGCTCGTACCTGTGCGCGTATGTGCACTGATGCTGAAGCCTTTTAAACGGGAAGCAGAAATGATCCCGCTGTACTGTGCTTTAATTGACTCATCTCTGGACATAAGTCTGACCAACTGGGTTTAGGTCCAAAGCTCGGGTCACATGACCTTCAGACACGAGGCCGTCTTTACGCAGTGCACACCGGCACCGAGGCTCCACTGCCCGCTCCCTCCTCAGACACCACGGACGCTGACCTCTCCTCACTCGGACACTGACCTCTCCTCACTCACACCACCCGGACAGACGGCTCTGCTTCTGCGTGCGCAATGGTTTGTATGAATGAAATTCCCCAGTTGATGTGTTTTTATTGGCAAACCCAAACCTTCCTATTGGCAAATACAGCCGACACTTAAGGCTCTTCTTTATGTTCTAAACATGTGTTTGGAAAAGTTTTATTGATGGAATAAACAGAAAGATGCCAATACGTGTGATCAGAGAAGCAGATCTCACTCTTCATTAAAACTCCTCGAGCCCGTGTCGTCTCTGCACGAGCTGCTGCAGCGTAGCCTCTGTTCAGCCCTCCCTCTCTGTCTCTCGCCTTCAGTAAAACCCACTCATTACCGCCTCATGTTTAGGTAAATCTCATTCATAAGTCACTTTGCATTTGCCTTTTATGGTCAAATGGAGGCGGGCAGAGGGCGTGTCGTGATGTCCGCAGCTTTCTGCTCCACGTGTGATCAGAGAAGGAAAGATTGCGGTCAGGTGTGCGTACCCGCGCATACGCAGGGTTTTATAAATCGGAACAAAACTTTGCGTATGAATTTTTTTGTGCTTTTGCTACACACTTTCAAAGTCAGAGTCTCACGCACAGTTTGATAAATGAGGCCCCTGGTCACTGGGACAAAGCAAAACACTCAGCTTTACCCGTTCACACCAACAGCCTCGTTTTCAAAACAATTAAAAACTGACATTTTCATTTAATATTTTTATTTAGGACAAGACATTCTTAATAGCCTATCACTCGGGCGAGCGAAAATGTGTTCAATGTGGAAAACCTGCTTCACTGTAATAATGGATTAAATAGATATTACATAGATTTTTTATTTTGTGATATTCATCGTGTCAAAGTAGGGGTGTATGACTCGTCCCCTAAAGCTTCAGGGGTACACAGCTCCAAAACGTGTAGGAACCACTGGCCTAGGCTATTTCTGTGGCACAGTCTATCTGGTCCTAACATTTCCTCCTCACTGAAACAGAGAAAGAGATGAAGAGGATCAAGCAAAGCAAGTTAGTCTTCGGGGTCACAGGAGAAAGAGATGCAGATGCCCCGCCTCAGGTTAAGCAAAAAGTGAGAGAGAATCACAAAGAAGACGGGGAGAGAGAAAGTGCAGCTGCCATCCATGGCGTCTCACTAAAGTTTCTTTCAACATTTGACACGCTGGGTTTTGACATTAATCCTGTCTATTCTCATTCAGTCCAGGTCCAGTCCTTAATAGTCCTGGTTTAGTCCTGTAGTCTCACTCAGACCAGTCCTGTATAGTCCTGGTTTAGTCCGAGTAAAATTCCTAGTTGTGAACCTGCTCATAACAATGGCAATAAAACCTATTCCGATTCTGATTTAGTCCTAGTGTCAATCAGTCCAGGTCTAGACAAGAATTTTGTTGGTTTTGAAATAGCTGTCTAAATAAAGCTTTATATTAAAGTTGCATTTTTTTAATCTGAGAGTGAGTGAGCTTGAGAGGTGAGGGTTGATGAAGCTGTTAGAGTAAAGAATTGGGTTAAGTTTTGCTAAGGTTTGTTGTTTGACCAAACTGTTCCAAAACTGGGAAGTGCTGTTAGTCAGTAAAGCTGTAATATACAGGAAAATAATAATAATGCATTAGTCTTATACAGTGCTTTTTCAGACGCTCAAAGTCGCTTTACAATTTCATGCATTATTCATTCACTCCATACTTGGTGGGGGTAAGGTACTATTGTAGCCCCATGCTGCCCTGGGGCAGACTGATGGAAGCGAGGCAACTAGCCTGCACCATCGGCCCCTCCCGCCACCACCAACCACTCACTACATTCACTCAGGCTGAGGATGAGATGAAAGTGGTTTTGATCACTTAAAATACAGGAAATTACATCTGAATCTTAAAAAATTTCCTGGGGGAGGACTCCCAGACCCCCCGGTTTAAAGAATTATTCGGACCTCACTATTTTTTAAATCCTGGCTACGGCCCTGTCTACTACTGAGAACATTGGTTTGTTTTCACTCCCACAGTTACCAGCAGAGGGCGCAAACTAACACAGATTGAGTGAGAGAGTAAAGGCACTAAAGCAATAAAAACATTTCTCCTTTAACTTTGTATTTCTTTGAATTTTAGTCGGTGGAAGGAGTCATCAACGCCTCAAAGGAAGACCTGGTGCTCTGCCCGGGCCTCGGCCCTCAGAAAGTGAGGACAAAATAAAGTCAAAGTAAATAAATAAAAAGCTACTGTGTTAAATTAACTTTTGTTTTCGTAGGCAAGGCGACTTCATGACGTGCTCCACAAGCCCTTCATCAAATCCAAGACAAAAGACTGAAGATGGGATTGAACATTGAATCAAAATATATTTCCAGATGCCACTTTTACAAAGATCATGAATAAATATTTTTGTATAAAACCTTAACCAAACTTGTTTTGAATCAGCCTGCACCTTGTACCTTTATTGGGCCATTATCAGATTATGGGTAATAACCTGTCCCTAAAAATCAACAATGCAGTTAAACCAAAAAATATTAAACTGAGTGCCATATGATAAGATACACATCATTTTTAAAATGTTTCTCCCACTTTGAATATCCAGTGAATAACCCAATGTCCCCGACCCCATTTTTACACCTTTCAGTTAAATAGAATATTTCCAATATATATCTATAACTATATCTTGCCAATTCCAAACAAACAAAGAATGGATTTCAATAATCTGCAGTCCTTAGATCAAAAATCACAACTATTAAAGTGATTCAGTGTCACTGGTGTTTTCAGCTTCACTTTCCAGGATTTGTAAAAAAAAAAAAAATCCTGAAATAGATGTGTGAATATTTTTCTGGTCTGATGAGACCAAGTTAAAAGCTTCTTTCTGGGAAATCTAAAGAAGGATGTCTTTTCATCACTAAGAGCAAAAAAAAAGTAACTTTAAAATAAAACTTTATACTGTGGGTCATTTTGACATCTCATTGGTGTTACGGCCGTTTGCATCAGCTCGTAGAATTTCTCTGGAAAAAGACAGGTTCACAGGTAAAACTATACAACTTTACTGTGATACACCACCTTCATTTAGACATGAGAAAAACTATTGAAGAAAAAGGATTGAAATTCATCACTGGTGTTCCAGCCCCACATTAAGAGAATGGAGGCGCCTGATGCAAAGTCACTGCTGTTACACTTTAGCCATTGGTGCTATGAAAACACTGAACTTGATTTAACATAGAATTCTCCCTTATTTTAATAAAATACTGTTCTTGGACAAAATGGCTATTGTTTAATTCCCTAAATGCAAAATTTGAAACCTTTACCAAAATGTTTAGTTGCATTTTTGCCATATGTTTGTCATTAAAACAGTTGTTTTAATGGCACAAAACTTAAAATAAAAATATTAAATTATTATTAATATTATTATTATTATTATTATCATTAATTAAGCTAAGAGGGTATTGAACAGGTTCTGGTCATTTTTATGTAAAAATATTGCACTATTTTCTTTTTTTTTTCCGGGCCAGAAAATATTTGATACGCTTTCTAAAGATACTTAATAAAACAATGAAGATATCAGAATAGAAAGTGTTGTAAAGTTTACTGAATATTAGCTGCCTCTGCCCGAATAACCCACACAACATTAAAAGCTTTTTCTTTTTACAAATTAGCTTTTCTATGTGCCGAGAGTATAACGTTTCTATTTTTGTGTTGTAATTCCCATCCATGAGCAGTAGGCGTCCCCATTTCCCCTGGGATCCACAGTAGATACAGTAGAAGAAGACGTAGATGACTTTTCTTCATTTCCCTGTTGAACCTGTATTAAAAGAGTTTTCTGCATAAGTCTGTGATATTTACATGCACACAGTTATCATGGATGTTGTGTGTAAAAGCTTTATAGGAAAGTGAATGTGTAAGTAAATGAGACATGGAGGAGTCGGAGAAGGCAGAAAATGACACTTATTCTGCAGGAGAGGAGTTTATCTCTCTGTCGGACTTCAAGGCCACCGCCTCTGATCAGGTTTGAGCTCATCTTTGCTCCACAACTTTGAAATATTAAGGTCTTCAAATGTATATTTCGGTTTAGTCCAATTTTAGTGTGTTTTTGGTTGAGAGCTGTTTTATTATTCAGCTCCTCATGTTGTCCTAGTTTAGTCCTGGCTTCATCCTTATTCTTTCTAATATAGCCTCTTCTTATAAGGGGGCCGTGTTCCAAAAACAGGGAGACAGGATCTAGTCCTTTAATCTGTTTAGTCTAGGGCTGCCTAAGTGTGGGAAAATTGTCATATCTGATGTATTATCTGTCTTTTATTCATTTATTCTTTGTTTATTTGAGGAAGCATGTCAATGGGCAAGTCATAGAAGGGAAAGACAGTGCTGGGACTGAATGAGTTTGCAAAGAACCTACAGTATAATAACTGTATCCCTCACTTTCATTAAATAGTATTTATTCATTTATTAATTATAGGGACAGTGCATATTAATATACATTACACATGTAAATATGCCAGAATTTTCATCTGTAGTCCCTGGACAGATGTTACTGTATGTGTCCTCCTGAAGGGGGAATAAAAGTACAATTATACACATAACACAATCTGATAAAATACAACACAGTCAAATAAAAAAAAGAAAACCAGCACTCTCAATAAACCAAACCAAACATGACAGATATTTACAATAAGACTGTTACAAACTCGGCAACAACAGAGACAAGTCAGACTAACAGGCAAGGACAAGAGTCCAGCAGGGGACAACAAGAGGTGATCAGTCAGTCTGACTCAATGAGCTGTAACTGTATTTTAAATTTGTTATATGTATTAACATAACTAATTGTTGTGGGGGTGAGCTTCCATCCATGGGCAGCTCGGACAGAAAAGGTGGTTTGACTAAAGAGGCTCAGAGGGATGATGCAGTCCTCTTTCTGCTGCTCTGCGTCTCCTGAGTTCTGTTGTTCTGGTGTGAATGAACCGTCTGAGCGGGGGTGATGACAAACCATGTATTATTTTATAGATGATTTTATAGCACAGTTACAATAACCTGATTTGCAGCACTCATTTCCATAGCACAGCAGAGACCCAGGCTGCATCCATGAGTGTGATATTCAAAATGAGTTCCATATTTACTTTAAGTTGGTGAAAGTTGTAGTTTAAAACGGTGAGAGACAAAACAATAGTATTGGATTGGGGATTGATACATGATACATACATACATATCTTTTCCAGTATCGGTGCATCCCTATTACAGCCACCCACCTCTCCGCAGCAAAACACAATAACTGAGAATACATTACAAAAAGTACTGTATTTCAAATTATTATTATTCATAAATAAACCTGCTGTGCTACTGAAGGCTGTATTGGGATGACTTTATGAACCAGGACTAATATATTCCTGAGTTTGTTGAGCGCTCCTAAAGCACATGCAACACTCATTTATAAAATGAGTGTTGCATGATGTGACTTGTTTTGCGTGTTCTTCTCCTTGTAGCTCACCTTGGGTCGCGGGGACAGGCTGCTGGTCCGTGCTAAGCCCTGTGAGGACTGGTGGTGGGCGGAGCTACGGGGAGACGTGGGCTATGTCCCATCCAGTTACCTGCTGCAGTGCCGGCTCAGCAGCACCATCAGAGACACCCCGAGGACCTGTGAGTGGGAGGAGGAGGAGGCTATGGAGGACCCCTGGCAGGACGAAGAGTACTTTGGCAGTTATGCATCTCTGGTTGGACTGTCTTTCCCTGTTCTTATAATATCTTTGTCAAATTAGGAGGAAACATAAGTTGTTATGATTGTCGATCATTATGCTAAGTTCACTGCAAAACTACAAACTGTTTCTACGTGTTATTTATAATATTGTCCCGCACTGTTGCGCTCATACGGGCCATTGGGAACTGTCGTGTCCTGTCAGGATTCTGTTAGCCTCTTAAAGGAACAGGCCACCGTTTTTCCATACTGAGATATGTTCTTACCTGAGCTTAGACGAGTGGTCACTTCCAACTTCACCCCCTTTTGGAGCTATAGGAATATGCTGGGAGAGGCCAAATGCTAACAACATCTTTGGTCGTTTTGCATGACTGAGCACACGCACAAAGACCAGACAGGTACGCATCAACTCGTCTAAGCTCAGGTAAGAACATATATCAGTATGGAAAAACGGTGGCCTGTTCCTTTAACCCCCACCTGAACCAAGCACATTTTCCCAAAACTAAAAATGTACAGCCTATAGGCCAGAGTAAAGATAAGATAATCCTTTATTGATCTCACAACGGAGAACTGATGGCAACTTTTTTTGTCACATTTGTGAAGCATTTTTGTTATGAATCGTCTTTTTTTGTGTCTCTTTTGTAGTGTTCATTATTTACGATTTTTTTTTTTTTTTGCCAGTCATCACTTTTACGTCACACCTATATGACATCATATTTAGTCGTGTTTTTGTCACTTTTTCATTGTGTTATTGTTGCTTCTTCCGGCAGGGTCTTTGTCGCTCTTTTGCTGCTTTTTGTTGCATTTTCATCCTCGTTTTTTCATGAAGCTTTTAGATTTGGGTAAAGCCATAATTGCAAAAAATTAGCTCGGTTCACATGGGGTTAAGAGGTTAAGAATGTGAAGAATCAGGCGAATGTCGTACCTAGTTAAACAATAATCTAAATAAAATCGCTCCTATTCTCGTCTGCAGTATATTGTCAGAGTTCATGTGGATTTGCAGTTTCGTTTATGAGTGAAAACAAACGTACACAAAGCGTCCTTCATTTAGGCCATATTGCTACAATAATATTGAAACATTTAGAAACTGTGACTGGTTCATGCCTTTGCTGCTGATTGTCCTGTTTAACCTGCGCCTCACACCGTGCTGCGCTCCCTCCAGCCTGTCGCTGCCCTCCATCGGCGCAGCGTGGCTTTCTGTCAATTTCCAGAGAAAACAGTGATTCCTATACACTAAGAGTGCTATACTGTAAGAATGCTCTCACGCTGAATCACAAATTACTACTAATCATCACAAACCACGAACTGAAGGTGAGTCGTGAAATTCGTGGAAGATTTTTGACTAAAAACACCCTCCACAAACATCATGAAAGTCACAAACCTGATTAATATGCATTAAGTAATGTTACGAATGATTACTTTGCATTCGTAACGCATTGTGCCTAAGGGTGCACTAATACCTACCAATCAAATCATTTCCAGGTGCAGCTCATTTCCAGACGAGTTTAGTCATCTTTAATAAAGTCTTTCTATGATCAGTGCTTCCCTATTACAGAAGGACTTACACCGTGCTCCATGATGATGTAATCAGGCAGCAGAGGCTGGCTTGTGCAGGTGTGAGTGCGGCCAGCAGGGGGCAGGTGTCTCAAACTGTGCACTCATGAATTCTGATGAAACAACTTAGACTAAAACTAAGTTAAAATCAGTTAATGAGACTAAAACTATGACAAAATCTCCCAAACAGTAAAGTTGACTAAATCCACAATGCGATAGATGAATAGGTGAATAAACCTGCGCACTGTATATTGTTGTTGTTCCTCCCCTTCTCCAGAAGCTTCACCTGGAGATGCTGTCGGACCAGTGTCGGACTGAGGCGTACAGGCAGGTGGTCCTCAACAACCGGGACTTTCTGAAGGACAAAGTGGTGCTGGACCTGGGCTGTGGCACCGGGATCATCAGCCTCTTCTGCGCGCAGCTCTCCCAGCCGGCCAAGGTTTGTCTTTAGGGACCAGGGGCTAGAAGTGGGCGAGATTGGAAAAATAATACCTCTGTGTTTTGGGGAACTCTATTGATAACGATGACACAGCAATGTTTTTTACAGAACTGAGCAAAAGTCTTCTGACAGACATGTCAAAAAAAATAATTGCCTTTTTGAGCGATCAGACTTGAATTATATTTTTTTGTTGGTTTCCTGACATTGGAGAAATACTCGATATTGCCCATCTTTCAAACAACATGTGTGATCTTATGGACATTCCCCACGAGTGATGCACGGGTCAGTTTAAAAAAAAAAAAAAAAACATTAAAAATTACGCATTCTAAATATGAAAGGTGCCTAAAACTTGCAACAAGATGCAAATCTACAAAATCATATTTACGTCAAAAAAGATGTTGCAACTACTTGTGGCTCATACAATACAAAGATACGTGTGTACAGCGATGATGAGCAGAGGCAACCGTCCTTTTGTTGACCCGCCCCGCCATCCAAATGATCACTTTGGGACCTAACACAATATGTGGGCAACCTGCATATCACTACTGCCCACGCCTACCAGGGATATATTTATGAGCTGGTACTGTGAAGGTAAAATATGTTACATCCTTTGAAAACGAAAAGGGGCATCTAAAAGGAGCATTCCATTAACCTCGTAGCCCCGCGCCTGAACCGAGCGCATTTTCTCCTCTTCGGCTTTACCTAAATCTAAAAGCTTCTCAACTAGAGAGCAAACAGTGTAACACATACGAAAAGCTAAGATCGACAAAAGTGATTGTAACGTTGTCATTTTTGAAGGGTTTTTGACGGTTTTTGTTACTTTCTCTTGCTTTTTCTTGTCGCTTTTTGTCACGTTTTTGTGGCTTTTTGTCTTTTTTTTTTGTCTTGTTTGTTGCTTTTTCATTGCTTTTTTGTCATGTTTTCATCGCTATGTTGATGCTATTTACATATTTGATGAGGCGATACTTGGTGTCAAAATCATCCCAATAGGCTCTCTCTTTTTGCTGTATTTATTCCTGTGTTTATTTACTTAGAACTACTTTTTATTTTTGTTCCAACATTAATTAAATCAATTCATTTGAAATCACTTCAGGCTTACATTCCTTCCTCACCTTCATTTTTTTTTTTTTACTTTTTACAATTGTGTACTGTATATTTAATGTATTTTTGCCAGTATTGCCATTATTGCCTGAATGTTACTTGGTGAAAGTGGCCTCGTTTTATTAGGACTGGGTGATTTAGAGAGAAAAAAAAAATCACGATTATTTCCCCCAAAGATAGGGTTAGGGTCAGGGCTTACTGTACCAGTAAGTAAACAGATGCTTCGGTTGGACTTTAAAGTGTGGCTAACTCTGTCCTGCTGCAGAGGCAAAGACAAGCTCCACACCTTTAAACCTCACAGTACAACATCCCCATCTCACCCTCACTTTCCCCAGCACCACGCACGATTATTGAGATCGACCTTTATCAAAATCTCAATTCAATAAAAATTCGATTAATTGCCCAGCCCTACGTTCTATTCTGTAAAGACAATGCAAAGTCTCTGTCATTTTACGTCATTCAGTACATCCTGAACTTAATCAAATCATGCAACTGTCTCCAAAAATGTACATCTTGTCATTTGTCTTTAGCCTGCACTGGTGTGGTGACAGGAATCCAACTCCCAACCTTGAGGTTAGTGAACCACATTTTGACGACAAAGTGCGCGTTTGATGCAAGAGTGCAGTGCTTTGTGAACTTAGATTAAATTGGATATATTTCACCAATGTTTATATGAATGTTTACGCTTCGGAGGTCTTAAAACTCTCCCAGTTCTCTGCAATAATGATTACATCTCCTCAGTAGGTTTCACTTTCTCAGCAGTCTGTTTCCATTGAGAAAGCTGACAGTGCCTCCTCCTCCTCCTCCTCCTCCGTAGGTGTACGCAGTAGAGGCCAGTCCTATGGCGGAGTACACCAGACGGCTGGTGCGGCAGAATGGTTTTGAGGACGTGGTGACGGTGCTGCAGGGCCGAGCAGAGGACATCGAGCTGCCTCAGAAGGTGGACGTGCTGCTGTCGGAGTGGATGGGCAACTGTCTCCTGGTGAGAACAATAATACTCATGGACATTTGTAGATATGGGGCAGGGGTCCTGAAGCAAAATTCACTAAGGTCCAAATTGAAAAAAACTTGTCAAGCAAAGAAGATACGGGGTTAATTCGTGGTTATACAAGGATTTTTAAGCCTTTATTAAATCCAATACTTATGATTGTGCTTTGAAAACAATGCTATTCATTGAATCCTATTATTATATTTTACTCTAAAAATAAATTTTAGTTCCTAAATATCAGAATGATATGCAGTGATCCAGACCCACGGATCAATGCATGTTTTACCATTTCTCCTCTGTTCAGTTCAACACACTGAGCCCTGTTTAGTCCTGGTTTATTTCATGTATTTGGTCGGGACAGTGCATGAACACACATGGGTCTCATGCATGTAAACACGCCACAGTGGATTGCCTTGGGATAATTTGCATCCATTGTCCCCCAGTCACACTCTCATTCATTCTGGCCCATTGTTTGTTTGTTTGTTTATTGGTTTATTTGGTCGGGACAGTGCAAGTTAATGAACAAGCCACACCGGATTGCAGCCTTGGGCTAATTTCCATCCGTCGTCCCCCATGCGCACTCTCAAACACACTCTCATACATCCTGGCCTATTGTACATGTTTAGAGTGGTGAAGGAAACCTACTCAGACACAGGGAGAACACGCAAACGCCACACAGAAAGGCCTTTCTGGGGCTTATGCAAGGAGCTGAATGGTTCTCATGGTCAGAGGTTTAGATTTTAGAACCCTACGCACACCTTGGCTACAACAGTGAGGGGAGGAAACACCAGGCAGCTCCCAAAACGGAAAGCATGACGCAAAAATGTTCAGTATCATGCAGCTGTAATTGCGCTCATTCAAAGTATTCAAAAGAGTGAAGATTTTCTGTAACAATTGGTGTCCTCCTCTGTTGCTTCTTTGTTCTGTGGTGTCCCCCAAGGCTCCATCCTTGGCCCTTGGTTGTCTTTGTTTTCTTACCACCGCCTGTCTTGTCTGACAGTCGGTCCTCTGTCACAGTTCGAGTTCATGGTGGAAACGGTGCTGAAGGTCCGCCGGCGCTGGTTGGCCGAGGGTGGAGTGATGTGGCCGTCCTCCGCAGCCCTGCTCCTGGTGCCCTGCCAGGCTCACGGCTTCTATGCCGAGAACATGTCCTTCTGGAAGAACCCCTACGGACTGGACTTCACCCCTCTGCAGTCAGTCAGCTCCTCTTCGTCATGTATAGATAGAGAACGGCATCTTTGGGAACCACAAATAGTCATGTAGGAAAGACAAAATAAATAACCTTTAAAAGAATTCTATTTCGCAAGTTTAATACTGCAGGGGTTTGTTTGACTGCATTTATCTGTCTTTACACAAATCACGGCGTTTCTGCTGCAGCTACAGGACAGTAGGGTACAGTGCTACCGACTGCATTACAGCCACAAAATCTTTCCTGTGCTGTCGCTCTTTCTACGGTCAATGTTCACATCACAGGTTGAAGCAATAATACAAAGACGTATAGAGAAAAGCCGGTGTAATGTAACTGATTGATGAAATAGCTCCTGGATGAAGCAGCGGTTCAGCGGTGACTGCAGGCTCTGCTCCCGCCTCATCTCACTCGCTCCTCGGCTTTGACTTTAGTGAGTGCCGCTGATCTGCACTCTTTCTAGCCTGTATGAGTCTAATTTCTCCGCTACTAGATTATTTGGCGATGATGTGCTTTTATCTGACAGATGTGCATCGCTTCTTTTCCCTCTGATGCGGTGGCGTTTGTGTGAAGAGCTATTGTTGCTGCGCAAACTTCGAGGAGCGTTGAAACAGGGAAAGAAGCTCAATAAATGAAATAATCCAAGCGTCATTTGTTATTATCCTCTGAGCCTCGTTTAGTCCTGTGTTTTAACAGAGTTGTGTGGACTCAGAGGCCTCACAGCCACAGGTGCCTGTTTGCCCCGCCCACTAGCCTCACCACAGCTGAGCAGAGGAGAGGGGCACACACACGCCGTTTCATAGAAGATACAATTAGCAAGACTTTTGCAAGATTGCATGTGTCTTTGAACAAGCACAAAAATATCGTCTGAATATTGATAGATATTGAGAAAAAAAAAAAGAGATTCATTTGTCAATATCGCCCACCCCTAATGTCAACATTAGCTTCATGCTACATGCTAATGGCTAGCTTGGAGTGATGGATTTCCATTTCTACTGGATAATCTGCTGTGTCAAAACAGCCAACTAAATCTGATTTTGACTTTATTTTATTTGTGTGCGCTAAATATGCTTAAAACTACATCTAAAAAGAGTGAATAAAATTAATTATTTTACACTTGCCCCTCGCTAGGTCATGTCGCCTTGTATGAGGCGTTGCCGTCCGTATCTATTCTTAAAGCTTCGATCCCAATTCAGTATTCATCTCCCAGTCTAAGGATTTGAGAGTAATACAGAGTCAATACCTCTGTATGTGTTCAAATGAATGACTATCCTAATTCTAAATCCTATTTGTGAATCTACATACAAAAATATAAGTAACTGTAGTCTTGTGATATATGCGGATTCCTGGTGAAGGTACCAACGCAATGGATAAGACAGCCAGCAAATTCAAGTTTAAAAGGTGATTTTATTGAGGTGGAGTAGTAGTGGGGGTTATGGGCTTGGGGTGGAGGTATGGTGGGCCATGAGGGAGAGCAGTGGTTTGTCTATGAAAGAACAGAGGGAGAACCAATCAATAAATATAAGTGACAGGTAAATGCACAATGGCTTTAAAGGTAGCAATAAAGTTGGAAAGAGTTTTGGGATTATTGGACTCACTGTCATTCACACACTGCTGCTCCTGGAAGTTGGATGGCTCCACCATGCGGCTTGGGCAAAATGGCCGAACAGGTGGGCTGCTCCCCTAATTATAGACTCTGGGTGGAGCCAGGTAGCGGCTGAAGGAGGGCCAAAGCAGGAGCAAAGGGGAGGACCCACAGGAGGGGGGATTTTTCACACATACAATACTCACCCGGTGATATATTTGAGTATTTATAACTGCCATTTGTCTTTCCAGGCCGTTAGCGCAGCAGGAGTTCTTCTCCAAACCCAAGTTCAGCCATGTTGTCACTCCGGAGGACTGTCTGAGCGCCCCCTGTGAGGTCCTCTCTCTCAACATGTACACGCTCGATGTACAGGACCTGGAGGTATCCACCAACTCGCTGTATCAGAAGATCGAGATCAATTGTAGCTTTACACCTTTTTTGTATTTATATCTATAACATGTTGTTGATGTTTTTGTGCCTGATTTTTCTGCTCCAGAAAAAGGTAATGTGAATTTAAAGGATCTGTATCATGCTATTTTAGCCATTCCAAAGTAAAGTATAGGCATTTATATGATATATTGTACCTCTATCACTATGGAGTACTCATTTTGAGAGAAATATAAGTATTTTTGGGGGTATTTTCCCAACCCGGAAGACAAGACGCTTCGATTCAGTTAACTCCGCCCCTCTCTCCGCTCATTCCACATTTGCAGTATTATAAATATAAATTTACCGCGGCATGGTAGTACAGCGGTTAGCGCTCGTGCTTCACAGCTAGAAGGTCCAGGTTCGATTCCCACCAGGGACGGGGCCTTTCTGTGTGGAGTTTTCATGTTCTTCCCGTGTCTGTGTAGGTTTCCTCCGGGTACTCCGGTTTCCCCTACCACTAAAAACATGTACAATAGGTCAGGATGTTTGAGAGTGCGCATGGGGGACGACGGATGAAAATTAGCCCAAGGCTACAATCCGGTGTGGCTTGTTCATTAACTTGCACTGTCCCTACCAAATAAACCAATAACGCTGCAAAAAATGAAGTTACTTCACATAATGCAGTTATAAGGAGTTGACATGTGCAACACAGTTTCATAAATGGCTAACACACACGCTAACACGCGTTTTGATTGATTTACCGCCAGCCTGGCCTCCCCATTGGATTATGGAACAGCGTTGGTTATAAAAGTTAATCCACTTTGATTCTGGCCAAGGTTCACCAAGCATCCATCAGGTTGGTTGATATAGTAGCTGAATCCAGAAAGAAATTCCAACTTCTGGCGAGTGCACTCTTCTTTAGGAAGGTTGAATAGTCCTGTTCCTGTCGTAGCCAAATGCGCATCCGTGACATTATCGGTGGGTAAGAAAAAAGAACAGGCGTTTGTTTACCCTCCTGGGATAGCACAGACGCGTCGGAGAGTTCCTTTTTTTTTCTCTCTTAACAACAAAAATAATGAAAAAGCTGTTTTATAAATTAAAATCAGGCCGTAAGGCATTACATTACAGGCGTAGAGCACTTCCGTTCCTTTGTGACGACACAACTGAACAGCTCAGTCGTTTACCAGGATTCAGGAGGATTACTTAGAACTGCCTGAATGAAGCCAAAAACCGCTCTGGGGGTGTTTTTGATAAGGAAATAGCATAACAACATGGCTAAAAGCTCCAAAAAGTCGATTTTGCATGATATAGCTCCTTTAATAAACACGTGTGATAAAAGTACACATGTAAAATCACATTGATAAAAAAAAAAAAAATATCAATCTGATTTTGGTTGCTTCCAGTCAAAGGCCCTAACTCCTTGTAGTTTTTTAGTTTACGCATGTGTGAGGATTGTGATCAGGAGAGGTTCATGAGAAGCGCTCCCTTTCACCCAGTGCTGTTCAAAGTAGTACTGCACAAAGTACTTTCTACGTGTAAACCTTGAGACTGGATTCCAAAATTAAATCCTTTGCTCTTCTTGCTCATTTTAGAATTTTTGATGAGCAGCATTGTGCCTCCTAACGGTTTATTAAAGCTGTATTATAAAGTTAAAGACGGCTAAGCTGTTTGCGGTCTCTGTCCTTAGGAAATGACTGGACAGTTTTCCTTCTGCGTGGACAAGCCGGGGGAGTTCCATGGATTCTCCGCCTGGTTCACTGTGGGCTTTGAGAGTCGGCAGACAGCAGGAGGGGGCGCCGTGGAGCTCGACACTGGACCGTATTCACAGTAAACGACAGTGATTGCTTTATAAACAAGCGGCGAGAACGTCACTGATCATTAGGGCTAGGCAGAACGGGAAGAACATTTTCAGAAGTGTTTTATCGAGGGCTTGATTGTAAATCGTGGCTTAATTTGGTGATACATTGTGATATTATTGAATCTAGTAAATGTTTCGATCAAATTAGGCCAGCCACTCCCAGTCCAGCACTTTTCGTCCCCTTATAGATCCAAAGATCCCACGGGGCCCCAACAATGTAAATTCACTCTTTCCAAAGAATATTTTTGAGATTAAGGAGAGGGAAAGAAAGAAAGGAATCCAAAAAGTCCAATGAGATTGCACATTATCTGTCTGTTCCTGTCCAGACCGACGCACTGGAAGCAGACCCTGTTCATGCTGGACAGTCCCGTGAGTGTCCACCAGGGGACAGGATCAGTGGGTCCATTGTCCTGCACAGAAACCAAGTCTGGAGACGCCACATGAGCATAATTCTGAGCTGGACGGTCCATAGCGGGAGACAGGACGCCGACACCTGCCAGGCAAGTGCTTTCAACACCTTTACTGGAAATGTTCACGCTGGTTTCATGCTGTACATGTCTTTTTAAGCGATATGTGTTGCATAAATTCTTCATAAAACTATATATTTTTGTATATATTGATGCTTATCTACATCCATAAAACAGAATTATAATGTTCATAATTTCTATGAATTACCATTTCTTTGAGCAAACCAGTCATTTTTATCATTCATTCAGACTGTACTGAAGGGTTCACTACTGACACCTACTGACAATAAAAAATCCAAAAGACATATCTGAGGGCAGCTTTAAATAATATGTGAGTTATTAATATCTGTATGTTTTTCTTATGCCCTCAGGATGGAACAAAGACGTTTCCCATGTGGAGGTGACAGGACCCTATGGCTGCCAATCCAGATCTTATTCACATAACGGAGATAAGCACAAAGATGTGGTGGAAATGTGACTTCTTTTACTGCATTTCTGAATGAACTTGGCATTTGTAATAACAAGACAACAAAAAAACGTAACGGCAAGAAGTTACATTCCAGAAAGTTTACAGAAGCAAAAAAATGAGCTGGAAAAGCTGGAACTTTCACAGTCACAGAAAAAACACATATTCAAGAACAGTTCATCCATCAGTAAAAACAAACTTTAACTTTACAATGTTTAAATAAGTCTGAATGCCTTACACTTCTTTTTAAACTTTTAGCTCATTACTAAAGAGAAAAATATAGCAGTTAAACTCACAAGCATCTTTTTTTTATATCTTTAAATAAATTATTCATGTTTATGTAATAATTTACCATTAATTAAAGTTTATCCCATGTTTTCAGTGAATAAATTCTAGATGAGTTAATATTGAGTAAGTCGATTCTTAGCCATCAATATACACTCAAATGGCCTTTAATAGAATTCTGTATAATTCTGTATTAATAGCTAATGATCAAACCACATTACAGCAACTCCACCATGTTGCACACTTGGAGGTCAGAATCAGGAAAACAACAAACAAGCAATAAGTGAAAATGGCTGGGATTTGGAATATTAGAATATTTAAAAGTCTTATTTTTTGGGCCAATTAATTGGTTTCTACATTTTTTGATTGTTTTTAAATATATAGTTTTTCCTTTTTCCCTCCCCAAAAAATAAGTGCATTATGAATAAAAAGTTTGAATAAAAAGTAGATATTTGTGTGTAAATTACCCTTTTGGTTTGTTTGTTTATTTGAGCAATTAAAAAAGAATTACCCTTCTTTGATACAGCGGCTGTACAGTAGTTAGCATAGATACAGGCAGCAATGTGTTATACAAGGGGTGTGGCCTAGCCGAGCCGAGCGGGAAGAAACCTCTCATTACATGGGAATCTACATTTTTCACTCTTTTTAGCCGTCTGGCGAACTATAAACATATCACACAGCAATAAAGTCAAGCCAAAATCGTGTCCATATGGATGTTTTTTTCACGGCAAATTATTCAGAAGCGAAAAACGGCACTCGTTAGCATCACTTTGCACATAAGTAGCATAAAGCTAGCATAGCTTCCTGGTTAGCATTGTCTGTTTTTGTAAGTATTTATGGGCTTTTGAACCACTTTGCTCCTCTCCAAGTCTCTGTGTTTATTTAGTACAACAACGAACAATAGATTCATATTTCAGCATTTGTTATAGTAATTGTGGAGAAATGGGAGAACGTTTTTTTCTCTTATTTGTTTTCCACCACTGGCTGCTTTGAACAGACCATATATGGGCATTTGCAAAGAGGCTCTCTGCATCTATGGCGCCTTTTCTTTCCATCATCATGATGGCTCAACAGCAGTGAAAACCTACCAGAAACATGCTAACCACTCATACAGCCGCTAGGTCACTAACAGGTCAAATATGCACTAATTCAAGTTTGTTTTTTTCCCGTTTTTTTCACATAAAGTTCCACAAAGCACCTTCAAAGTGAAAGTGTAATTATTACACACGCAATAGGACTTAACAAAGAATTTAACAACACAAGCAGATTATTTGAAATAAGATAACAATTAAACCAGTGTGTGCATTGAGTTGTGTTTACAGGAGACGAATATCGACTATCCCAGTTATTAGGCTTATCCTGGATTTGACTACATCCACATGTCTAAATGTGCACATGCACTGTCCAAGGACAGTGGCGCTGCTTCTTCAATGCTCTTAACACACTGTGTGTTGGGCATGAAGTGCTCCGAGCAGCACCATACTGAGCCCATTGTGACTGAGAAGCATTGGACAGTAGTAGTGCGCGGGTCAGGGTTTCTTTCAGCCCGCGGGGCCCGCATTTGAAGCAGTCAGGGACGGCCCTAGGCATAGGCGACCCTTGGCATAGGCGAGACTTGCGGTCTTTTAAAAATTAAAAGTGTTGGAAACTTTGAAAATTCAAACTTTGAAACGAGCCCTCCCTTGTATCTTCTCCGCCTCAGGGGAGCCGCGTAACATCGCGTGTTGAACATTTGACGGTAGTACAGCGGTTAGCGCTCGTGCTTCACAGCTAGAAGGTCCAGGTTCGATTCCCACCAAGGCCGGGGCCTTTCTGTGTGGAGTTTGCATGTTCTCCCCGTGTCTGCGTAGGTTTCCTCCGGGTACTCCGGTTTCCCCTACCACTAAAAACATGTACAATAGGCCAGGATGAATGTTTGAGAGGGCGCATGGAAATTAGCCCACGGCTACAATCCGGTGTGGCTTCTTCATTAACTTGCACTGTCCCAACCAAATAAAATAAACCAATAAATTCACTTCAGAAGTACAGGTTCCTCCTCCAATATACAGTAACTGTTGCGCACATGTTTCATGAATGCACATACTCTGATATTTTTTATTAATGAATAGATAATCATAATCAATGAAGGTACTTGAGTCATCTTCTGTACTCGGTAATAATCATAATAAAATAAAATAAAACTAGCCTGTTCCATGTCCAAAGAAAAACACAGCCAAAAAAACAACTATAGAATGCTATTTCGGTCAAGAATAGCATTCTAAAGGATTTTTAAAATGCTATTCTAAAATACTATATTAATAATGTATAGTATTATTAATAATGATGTTTGTTTGTTTTTTTTCACATTATTTTTGGCTAGGGACGCAAAAGTTAAATCTGGCCAACCCAACAAAGCGTTCTCTGGATCACAAGCTGCAAAACGCTGCTGAAAATCCGCCCCATATTTACGTCTTAAACCTCATGCATAGATGTTAAAATGAGTCATGGCTAAATACAATAAACGCGTGTACGGCGACGATGAGTGGATACGTCCAGTATCTTTTCATGACCCGACCCAAGGGCAACCCACGCATCACTATTGGACAGTATTTGCGCCACCGTGTTATTGATGCATTTGATAAAAACTGCCTTGTATTCAGTGAGAAAGAAGTTATAGAAATGTGAGCCAATGCGACAGACGACACAACACATTGAGTGCTCTCCGGCACGGCTGCAGGGGCGGAGCAGAGAAACTCAACAATTAGGACTGTTTTTTATTTAGCTTTGAGAGTGATTCATTTAAATAAGCCTCTGCCCCAGGTGTGGGGGGTCCATCGAACATTTCTGCTTAGCACACCAAAAGGGCAAGCCCCGTCAAAGGCAGCACTGAAGACTGTAGAGCACTGACACAGCTCAGTGGAAAATACAGCACAGACACAGAGGCTACCACAAAGCCACGCTTCTTCATAACCCAGACACTGGCTTATCCAGGATACTGAAATACTGTGTTTACGTGGACATAGACAAAACCAGGATATTGAAAAACACAGAATACTCGAGCGCATGTAAACACATTCAATCATCACCTTTTTAACAGCACCTAAAACATCTTCCAAAGCAGACGATTCATTGTCCATGCGCAAGCCACTTTTAAATATATTATAATATAAATTGACAATATAATAGTGCAACAAGTAAATAAATATATAGTTTCCATAACTTTACATTGGTCCTCTATTGAAATTTGCTTTTCTTTGACCTTTGATCCAGCACCGACAATGCTTCATTCTCGACAAATGGAAACTACAGAATAAAGATTATATAATTATTATAACGGTGCAATAAAAAAACAAATAAAGATCAGTCGACCTTCATATAGTAGTGTCAACAAGTGCAGTCCAACTTGGAAGATTATTATATCCCAAGGTCAGTTTCGCCTGTAGTATTTTCCAACTATTATTTATTTTATTTTATTTTTTACATTGTTGTCATTTGCATCCAATCTTGTGGATCCAAAAGTGCGTAGAGTTCAGTAGTGATAAAGCTTTGTCCACTCTGAACGAGTCTGAAGTCTGAACATCCAAAACCCTGGAAACCCATCAAAGCAGACAGATGGTTTGTAGATCATTGCGGATGAAGTTGCCTGGTCTGCTGGTAATTTGTAAGACGTTGGGCTACAGGCGGTCTATTCTGTTATGAATGTATGAGGTGGCAGCAACGTTGCCAGGTCTATGGCAAATCTGCAGCATTTTAAGCTTTTGGGCAGATTAAAAAAGGCTGTCCACGAATTTTGGTCAAGCGCTTTTCTATGTAAAATAGGCTATATTTAGCTTAGAACATTTACTATAATTATGATAACAATTACTATTTCGAATGACAATGAAAATCTCTAATCATGGACATTAGAGCAGCTCTTTCGGTGTGAAAGGGCCTACTGGCTTAATAGTTTGTAAATTCAAACTGTCTGTATGCTTTGGGTGTATTTTCGGATTTTGTTGGGCACGTTTGGCTGCTGAGACCTGGCACCCTAAGATCAAATAAAACAATATACCTGTTCAAAATAAGGTTAATAAGTAGACGTTTTGTCATTAATCATAAAGCTGGAGAGAGACCCATTTTAATAAATACGGCTGTTGAAATATGCTACTGTTCTTTGCGTTTTTCTGCGTTTACCATAACATGGACACCAGTGGAACTTTACACGTGTCAAACAAATTAAAGCCTGGCTCTAAAAATGGTGAGAAGAGTATCGTATTTTAACCGTGCAGGATTTTGTTTTTCCGTTTCAGCTTTGGGCTTTGATTGACAGGCACTGGAGAACTGTGGAGGCTTGTTTCCAATCCGCCTTTTTGCCATTTTTAGGAACATGCTCTGTGTGAGGAGCAAAATGCGCCATGTTTCACACACCACATGGTCACGTTACCATGAATTATATCTATATTTTTTCTACATGAAAAAGCATAGCTATAATAAAGAAAATAAACTAAGTTAAACTACTCTTCATGGTCTCGCTCCGTTATATTTAACTGAGATGTTGACCCAGCAGAGATGTTGACCCAGCAGAGCTCTCCGGTCCTCCGATCAGATGGTTCTGGACGTGCCCAGGTCCCGGTACAAACAGTGGGGTGATCGTTCCTTTGTGGTTTCCACACCTAAACTGTGGAACGGCTGCCCCTCAGTCTGCATGTTCTCACGGATCAGTCCCTTTTTAAGTCCAGATTAAAGACTCGTCTCTTCAAATTGGCTTTTAACGCTTAGAACAAACTGAATTCTGTCTAGGAAGCAATCATTTAGTATTTTTAAATGGTTTTATCTTTCTTTGAATCACTTTGGTCTTCCTGGTGTTGTTGTAAAGTGCTATAGAAATTAAACTTGTGCCTTGTGTACAAAATGCGCGGTATAAATAAAGTTGCCTTGCCTTGATCGATTGTGTTCTGAAAGCTAGTTATCTTCCATCGTGGCAACTTTTCAAAAGTCTATGGGAATTTTTACCACAGATGTTGTAAAATAATTCATTCTAAAGGTATTTTGTTGACAGAATGGGACATTTAGCAGAAGTTTGACAGTGGATCCACCTTATTCAGACTTCGAGCCAGTCCGTATAAAACCAAAAATGCTGTTGTTTTTTTAGCGAAAATATCTCTTCACTGTGAGTAGGGTCACCTCTGCAGATCTAGCCTGTACCTTCGCTGAGAGCGGGACGTTACCAGTACGTAACCATGGAGATGTTTTCATTTTGACTATAGGGGGCCAAGACCACATGGCAAAAATGTATGAGGCGTCTAGCTGATCGTGATGAGCACATTTGCAATCGCAGGCATGTTTGCTTTGGGTTTTGGGTTTTATGACATTTTAGTCGCCACTGTGACATAGCAACGTGAAGTATTACCTGTTTCAATTTGGGTCGTTTCAGGGCCAACCAAATTTAGACCAAGGACAACAATCTTTGTTTTTCTTATTATGTCAAAAAACACAAAAATCCTTCTTTCATCTTCGACGATTGCATCATAGCGGCTCCACCTTGATTTTGGTCTTAGTTTTGGAGCAGCCGCTGGCGTCTGGTATGGACTCTCTGCTACGGGACTGTGGTGACGTGGGACCGGCCCTCTCCTTCCCCTTCTCCTTCTTCAGCCGGAGGTGGCGGTCGCAGTGGTTCCCGAAGGACTCCAGCTTGGCGAAGGTCTTGTTGCACACGCGGCAGTGGTAGGGCCGGTAGCCTTTGCGCAGCCGCCTCCGCAGTCGGTAGTAGGACGAGCGGACGAACGTGCGGCAGCAGACCCCGCACTTCAGGTCGTCGGGCCCACCCGGAGGCTGGGCTCTCTGGCTGTCGGAGGGGAGTGAACAGTTACACCACATTTAACCTCTTAACCCCCACCTTAACCGAGCACATTTTCTCCAGTTTGGCTTTACCCAAATCTAAAAGCTTCTTGAAAAAAAGCTTCAAAATGGCAACGAAAACGAGGATGAAAACCCAACAAAACATAACGAAAAAAAGTGACAAAAACGCAACAAAAAGAAACAGACGAAAACATGTCCAAAAAATGCCGTAAAAAGAGAAGAAAACAGGACAAAAAAGTGACAGAAATTTTGTAGGCCTTAGCTTTCAAATGAGGCATTACGCCGTTGCTCTGCAGTCGAGAAGCTTTTAGATTTGGGTAAAGCTGAACTGGAGAAAAATGAGTAAGATGGTAAGAGGTTAAAGGGATATTTCAGGATTTTTGACATAGGGCCTCATTTCCTAGTTATCCAGAGTGTTGTTGATGTCTGGAGATATTTTTTCTTAAATTCATGCAGTTCTTATATTTGAAGAGTCTAGTGGCGCTAGGCTAGAGCAAGGCTAAAGCATTTCTATGGTATCAGTTAGCCTGCATTAAAAACAGTCTGACCCACTCCACAGTGCACCTGAGGTAAATCACTTATAACACCAGACTAACCATATAAATGTCTGTGTCGATAGAATAATTTTTGAAATATAACTGACCTTGTATCACATGAATTACCGCATTTTGAGGGACTATTTTCTCGCAGATCACTCCGCCGCTGCGTTAGCTTACATCAGCGTTAGCTGATGCTGCTCAAATATAAGTTATTTTAAATGCAAAATGGTTATAATTATTCTATCGACACAGACATTTATATGGTTAGTCTGGTGTTATAAGTGATTTACCTCAGGTGCACTGTGGAGTGAGTCAGACTGTTTTTAATGCAGGCTAACTGATACCATAGACATGCTTTAGCCTTGCCCTAGCCTAGCGCCACTAGACTCTTCAAATATAAGAACTGCATGAATTTAAGAAAAAAATCTCCAGACATCAACAACACTCTGGATAACTAGGAAATGAGGCCCTATGTCAAAAATCTCGAAATATCCCTTTAATCTGAACCCTTTACCCACCTCTCGTTGGACGCCGGAGGCTGCTTTCTGCTCGTGTGCCGGAGAGCGTGTGCCACCAGCCCTCCCTTCTGCGTGAAAGCTTTGCTGCAGAACGTGCACTGGAAGGGCTTCTCCCCAGAGTGGATCCGCTGGTGCGTTTTCAGATGCGACGCGCGCCCAAAGCACTTCCCGCACTCGGGACACTTGAAGGGCCGCTCCCCCGTGTGCACCTGCTTGTGCGCCAGCAGGTGGGAGTTCTGCTGGAAGTACTTGTTGCATATAGCGCACCGGTACTTCTTCTCCTTGTTGTGCGAGGCCAGGTGCAGCTTGAGATGGGCGGAGGAGATGAAGGTCTTGTGGCAGATGTTGCAGGCGCGCGGCTCCAGGTGAATGCGCCGCTGTGTCGCCCTGAAAGAAACAGCTCATCTGAGACATCTTGACGCAGAAAGTATAGGTTGCGTTCACGTTCTAGTATGTGATGATGTCATAATGTCAGATAAAGGGCAGGGACCAATACAACTCTATAGATAGAGACGGCATGTTTGGAAATGCGCATATGGTCACGTTCAAAGCAGCCAGAGGGAAAACAAACTGAACGTTCTCACATTACTCATTACTTTATCAAACGCTGAATTATGGATGTATTTTTCTATTAAATAAAGATACAGAGACATGGAGTGGAGCAAAGTGGTTCAACAGCCCATAAATACTTAAAAAACGGACAATGCTAACCAGGAAGCATATTATGCTAACGTTAGCTACGACCAGAAGTGGGTAGAATCGTTACTTTAAAAGAATAAGCCACCGTTTTTACATACTGAGATATGTTCTTACCTTAGCTTAGACAAGTTCATTTGTACCTGTCTGGTCTTCACGTGTGCTTTCCATAACGTAAACACAACCCAGACGGCGTTAGCATTTAGCCTCTCTCTTCTCCTCTATAGCTCCAAACGAGGTGAAGATAGAAGCTACCAAACTCTTCCATGTTTTCCCTATTTAAATATGGTTACGTGAAGTGTTACACTATAAAGTATAATTACACAAAATTAAACAATGTGGATTTCTAAGCGGATAAAAAGGGGAACTATATTGCAAGGCGTAATAATACCAGGAATACTTCGGCATCCGCACAGTAAAGTGAAGATACTGTATCACTGCGCGGATGTCGAATTACTCCTGGTATTATTACGCCTTGCAATGTAGTTCCCCTTTTTATCCGCTTAGAAAATCCACATTGAAAAACTCATCAAAGCTAAGGTAAGAACATATCTCAGTATGTAAAAACAGTGGCCTGTTCCTTTAAAATAACTTTTAAAAAGTTACTTTAAAATAATTTTAGTCAAGTAGAAGTAAAAAGTAGTGGCCCAAATTATTACTCAAGTAAGAGTAATAAAGTACTTGGAGAACATTTTACCAACTAGTGCAAGTACTGAGTAACTGAGCGTAAAGCATGAGTTTTGTGCCAAAATTAAAGCTTTAAAAGTTATTAAAAAGCATTAAATTCAGCTCAACCTGGCATTAAATCAATTCTTTGGGGAGAATAATGGTATTTCTCTACTATTATTGTTGCATAAGTTCTCTTTAAGTTCTCCAAAAGTTATGGTTTCACACAGCTGCCGTTTTGGCAGAAATTGTCTACAATTTCTGCTCAAAAGCTGCTTGCTGAGTCCAGTTTGCTTTTGAATATCAAGATTTTTCCTCATTCCTCAGTTTTGTGATTGTGGCATTAAAATATAGTATTTGGGTGTTAAAGCTGCACTATGCAACTTTTAATGTAAAAAAAAGTTGACATTAATATGTATTTGACCTTTCAGTGACCCCAGTGGATGCTTGGGTGGTTAGCATAGCACCTTCACTTACCATCCCGATGGTAGGACATTCCAGTGCTGTATAGTGCACTATATAGTGGATACGCCATTTTGTAGGGGTGCCCGAATGTCCAGAGAGAAAAAAGTAGTGCACTAAAATTTTCCCACAATGCATTCTGAAAAGTAGTGAGCAGCGGTGTTTACTACACGGGTCAATATAGCCCACAATGCATCGCGAGAGCCGGAGAAGAACGGCCGACAGCCACAGGTCTTTGAACTAAACAACACGACTGAATGAAATGAGCTGTTTCAATTGCGTGCTGCGTATTTCTCATGAATAAACGACTTGAATACAAATGGTTACGGTGAAAAAAATGCTAACATTAGCTGCTTACCTTTAGCTCGAGCTGTTACATGACCGATAGCTTCCTCTCTCGGACAAAAAGGCTTCATTTATGTAAAATCCATGTGAAATAAAACGTATCTGACTCATATTTATCCATAAATAGTCCACTGTCTCATGAGTTTGGTCAGTCTTTACTGCAGAAATACATTATTCCCGGAGTTTGGCGAACTTTAGCAGACGTAGTCACTCATTCTGCTGACGCTTTGGTCACTGGACTCTGACCTACTTTCTGCGCATTTTTGAGCTAACGCAGGAGTGATATTTTTTTTCTTTCTGGGATGATAGTTTTAATTTTGAAAGTAAAATGAAACGCCTATAAAAGTGCCAAAACTGTCGTTCTGTTTCATAAAGTAAATGTTTGTAACAATAAATCAATTCTGATTAAAAAAATAAATAAAAAATCTGCACGCCGCAGCGCACAAGACGTCACGCATCGAGGAGAAAGTAGTGGCTTCTGTTCAAATCACCAACAGAATCAGTGGACTATATAGTCTAATATATAGTGCGGGCCTATGTAGTGAATGAGGGGTTAGGGACTAGGGTGGACATTCGGACACAGACCAGGATCAATTGTTTTTTAGGTTTTCACTGCTGATAGAACCGTATCCAATGTAACGTATACATTCCATTCCAAAAACCTACCAGCAATCCTAAAAAAACCTGAAATAAAATTGATCCTGAAGCATCATAGGAGCCGCCGGGATGGAAAGCAAAGGCACTAAGTTGAACAACCATACAGCCACTGGGTCACTGAAAGGTCAAATACGCACTAATATCAACTTCTTGTTTTTTTTCTTTTTTACCTAGAAAGTTGCATTGTGCACCTTTAAAAATGGCATTAAAATGCATTACATTTAACTTGTTTCTATCTGTAAAAACCCAGTGGTACTGCACATATACATGCCCTTTTAAACTACAAACTAATATTTGGAAAGAATGTAAACCCAACCCATATTAGGACATTTCTGCTACACAAAATGCCCACACGAGTGCAGCAGTTATGAATAATAAAACACTGTTACTAAAGTCACTCCTGTGGCAGGCCTACCGCTGTGGTCGTCCGTTGAGCAGGGTGCGCTCACAGGCGGGACACTGGCCGGAGCTGGGGTCTGAGCCGGGCTGAGGAGGCGTGAAGCTGCACCCGCACAGGGAGCAGAGCGCAGGCTGAGGGCCGCTGTCACTGCTGTCGTCCCGCATACTGCCGTCTATCACCATACTGGCCCAGCGCCGTCACATCATCGGGGGTCTGCGGGCACGAGGGGCAGGTTATAGGAGGCGACATGACGGACGAGCAAACAATAATGCAGGTATTATTACGCCTCACAATATAGTGCCTCTTTTTATCCGCTTAGAAAATCGACATGTTTGATTTTGTGTAACTAGACTTGGATCATGTAAAGGCTCACGTAACTGTATTTAAATAGGGAAAACAGCTTGGTAGCTTCCAACGTCACCCCAGTTTGGCGCTATACCTTTGCTGGGAGAGGCTGAGCACACGCACAAAGACCAGACAGTTACACATCAACTCGTCTAAGCTCAGGTAAGAAGAGATCTCAGTATGGAAAAAACGGTGGCCTGTTCCTTTAAGGCACTCAAAGCGCTTTACATCAAGGAGCCAGTCACACAATCATTCACACACCAGTGTACGCAAACACTGGAGGCATGGTTGGTAAAGTGTCTTGCCCAAGGACACAACGACAACGTGCACCTGCGGGATTCAAACCGCCGAGCCTCCGATCACAAGACGAGCCGCTCTATTCTCTGCGCCACCCTCGCATTTTGTTGTTTTTGCTGCTTTTTTATTTATTTATTTTTACTCTTCTGTTACTTATTTGTTGCTTTTCATCCTTGTCTTCGACGCTATTTTGACGCTTTTTTCAAGGAGGTTAATGTGAGTACATGCCAAAAATGTGCTCGGTTCAGGCGGGGGTTAAGAGGTTAACCACACAGCACATTTTATCCAAATAATGACGCTTCTCCAGAGGATCGTAAAATAATATTAGCGGCCACACTGTACAGAAAACATGATTGGGACGCGTCTCGACCATAGACACGCAGACTACAATAGACGTGCCACTAGCTAAACTAGCATGCAAACCAGGCGAACTACGAGCTGCATGCAGGTTTGAATCACTCATGCGCCACAGCAGCTCGCATCCCAAATTAAAATGTTACCGTGTCCCGTTACGACATGGGAGTGTGGTGATGGCCCGCGCGGTGCTCCAGAGGGAGAGGAGAGGGGTCTGCTGTGAGGCTGCCCGACAGAGGGTTTGTTTGGGGATAGCCTTCAGAGGGACTACAGCACCATCTGGTGAGGGGAGGATATGCAGGTTTACGCTGTGGGGTTTCAATGCGAATGAATCATCAGTCTGTCAATAAAAAACAACAGGCCTTTTTTGTCCAAGTGCATTTTTAGCTCGCAGCCCTGATGTTATGCATAAAACAAGTCACGTCAGTCAACTACAATTGGGGGGCTCATCGTAGACAAAGATTCTGGGTTGTTTGTTTTGTGAACATTAGCTTCTGACCTCAAGGTCATCTTTGAGCTGACTGAATATACAGGCTGCCGATCTAGGGAAGGGTCACCGAGTTGGTTTTAGAGGCTACAGTACGTCACAGCAACAGCCTGACAAGAAGTCAGGTTCTGTTTAAATTAAAACATGTGTTGTAAGCCATAGTACGGCGTGTGGCCTACACTTCGGTTTATTCATTAAAACTTTATTTTAGAGGCCTCTTTTTCTGTGTTTCCAAACAGCCTTCTTCGAAAGGTGTTGGTTCCATGGATCTAATATAATAAACTGGATAAGACACTCCCCCCTTCCCGCGCGCCGGCCGTTGGTTCCAATTCAACTTAGGTCTAAAAGTGTCTGGCTCAAACTGTTTTCTCCCCCGTGTATAGGCTTATTATTTTTTACTGCATTGAGTTTCGTTATCTGAAAAACATTACGTCAGAATTGGAAAGAAAACGAAAGTTATCCCAGCATCCCAGAGGAGCCCGTGCAGGGCTGTGATTGGCCAGGGCTCTCGGGTTTATAAAGCGCGTGCTCTCATCCTCTGCTCGTGAACCAGGGCGAGCTCTGCAGGACTACATCAGGTACGGCACTTTTTTAACTTATTAAAACACCCTTTTTAAAAAGATGATACATTTTGGCTCGTGAATACAATACAATACTCGTATAGACTGCACTTGTTGTCGCCTGATATAAACGTATTTACCAATAAATAGTAACTCAAAAACTCAAATGCACTAACGTGCAGAGTTTTAAGAACTGTGGTATAAGGGGTTTTAAATCTTTGTCATTTTAGGAGGAAAAACAGCTCATCATTAAAAGTTCTGTTTTAATAATGTTGAGCAAAATGAAGCTAAAATCTAATGATTGATACTGTGAGGTATCCCTTTGATTTTAGGAAAGTAACTGTATTCTAAATACTCACAAGTGAAAGTGTAATTGTGCCAGAATACAGTTACTTAAAATGAGTATTCTAAATACATGCATTTGTAACTGTGATGATAATCAGATTTGTCTGTGGACAGGTTTTGTTGGTCTGCAGCATCAGGGCGTCGCCAACAGAAGGACTTTCCTCTAATGGAAATTGCTTGTGCCTCTTGCTTGATATCTGAAGACTTGCTGTTAATGTTTTTGCCTCGTCTGTTTCCTCAGGTAGAACCTCAACAAATGGACGATGAGCACAAAAACAAGAAAGAAAAGGTAAGTATTTTTGTAAATATTTTGAGTTTAAGCATAAAGAGGTGAACAGTAAAGACATGTTTATACTGCATTCTTCTGTAATATTATTCAGGAGTACCGATACTTGGTATTAAATTTTGAGGGCACTTTATTTATTCCAAACATTACCTCTCTGACTCCAGTAACTGTAAACTGTGATAAACACTTGTTTGTTCAGGACTCCCTTCGGGGCGACCGCTCCGCCCTTCATTGACTACCTTAAAGACATACTGCGGCGCTACCCAGACGGAGGACAGATTCTGAAGGTTTGTTACATAACCAACTACTGGGAGGCATTGAAATATAAATGTATTGCAATACAATAAGTCACAACACAAGTTTTTTTTTTTCAAAGTTATAAACCCAGTGATAGTAAGTCTGTTAAACACAATCTGCACAACACATAAAACATTCAAATCACTTGGGGAAAAATCATTTTGTTATAATATTTGGAGGAGCTTTGTGAATGTTTTAATTGTAGTATAATGTCCTCTCCAGTCCTGGCAAAATTAGATCACTTTTGTCGACTATCGACTGACAGCAGTACAGCACTAACCTTTCAAGAGCCAGATTGATATTCCAGTGTCAATAACATTAGTCTCAGTCTTAAATAGTTCGGAGAGAGAACACACTTTTGTAGCATTTGTTGCTGATGGAATCAAGCACACTGCAAATCCATTAACTATATAGTTTTGAAAAAAAGTTAAGATCTTTGTGATGGAAACCTCTGGGTACTTCACGATTCAATGTGATTCACGATACATGGCTTACGATTACGATGACCTCTGTTAAGACTTAAACTATTACATGCTCCATAGTTCATATGATTAACATTGGTTTTCCATAAATGAGTGAATAACTGATACCCAACTCACTGAAAATGGGCTGATGTCTCTGTGTCAGTGTTACCTCTTCATTTACATTAAAAAACTCAAGAAACTATAGTCTGTTTACAAAATGAATACATTAACAAGTAAATCTTATTCATGAATCCCTTTCAGTTTTACTAGTTCATCTGGAAATCCTGATTTACCGGTATTTGTTTTGTACCTTTTTAATATTGAACACCAGGAGCTGATTCAAAATGCAGACGATGCCGGCGCCACAGAAGTGGTTTTCATTCATGACGACAGGAGGTACGGGACGGTAGACCTCTGGGCTGAAGACCTGGCTAAGTATCAAGGTACACACAGACCAAACACTGAACAAGCAGGAGATTTACAAGAGACGCTCCTGTTCAATCAATCCAAAAGGAAAAATAGTGATGTTATAAAATCCAATATTGATGTATGTTTGTGCCTACAGTAGGTACCTGTTAGTTTTGTCGCCTTTCACGCGTGATTTACACGAGACATCACGTGTGAAACATGCGTCTTTTATTTTTTTTCCCCAGTGACGCTGCAATGACCCAAACAACCACGAGGTGGCACTTGTGAGCAGGGTTAGGAACATTGGCCTCTCACCGCTCTGTCTTCTCTCTTCACCGGCCAACTTTTCTGTGGCTTTATAGCTCAATGATAAGGCGCTAGACTCTGGTCCAGGAGGACCCGGGTTCAAGTACAGCTACGACACTTTTGATTTTGTTGACGTTTAAATTTTTTCTAAAAAATACTTAGTAATTAAATGTAAAACTATTTTACATTTAAAATAGTTGCTAGACTGTAGTAAAACTCTCTCTCTCTCTCTCTCTCTCTCTCTCTCTCTCTCTCTCTCTCTCTCCTCTCTCTCCTCTCTCTCCTCTCTCTCCTCTCTCTCCTCTCTCTCTCTCTCTCCTCTCTCTCCTCTCTCTGTGAGGTGAGTGTAGCGCAGACCGCGTGAACAAGACCCCGAGATACTTGAACTCCTCCACTTGAGGCATGGACTCCCCACCGACCTAACCCTCTATAACTATAATTGAAATAAATTCGGAATTTTAAATAAAACTGAACTTCGACACGGTTCAATGCATTGTTTGTTTTTGGCAGAGTTTGCGGTAAAAAAAAAGTGTCGATCTCAGTCAGACAAAGATTTTAGTGATATTACAATACACTATATTGTGGCCTTTGTGACATGCATCACCTAATAGCGCAATACTATATTTTTGCAATATATTGTGCAGTCCTACCTGCCCACAGATATGATTAAGATTGTTTTAAGAACTTTAATGATTATTTGTCAGATCATATGGGCCAACGCTAAAGGAAAAGATCAACTTTTCGACTGCAACTATTGCAGAAAGGCTCTTAACTGCTCCTGTAGAGCCAGTATAAAAAACATGCACTCAAATCTGTGAAGCTGGCCCCTCGTTAAATGCAAATCTATATAAAACAAATGTCAATCAGTTGTCTAGCTTCACAGCTAGAAGGTCCGGGGTTCGATTCCCACCAGGGACGGGGCCTTTCTGTGTGGAGTTTGCATGTTCTCCCCGTGTCTGCGTAGGTTACTCTGGTTTCCCCTACCACTAAAACATGTACAATAGGTCAGGATGTATGAGAGTGTGTTTCAGAGTGTGCATGGGGGATGGCTGATGGAAATTAGCCCAAGGCTACAATCTGGTGTGGCTTGTTCATTAACATGCACTGTCCCGACCAAATAAATAAGGGGACGATGTGTGTGGAAGCCTCTGGGTTTGGAATATAAAAAAACACGGAAATCTTTATAGCACAAATGTTTGACTCCATTTTTATCAGTTCTGAAGCTTTGGCGGCAAGGTGGCTGAGTGGTTATGCAGGACTTTCTGTGTGGAGTTTGGATGTTTCTCGCCCCATGTAGGGATTTGTTTCCTCTTGGTGCTCCGTTTTCTCGCATCAACCGAAAACATGAACAAAAAAATCCTCCAGCCAAGTGATTCTAACCATCAGCCTGGCTCGACACCTGGAGATGGATTCGCGCCTACTCCTCCTGACGTTTAAAGTGGTATCGAAGGATGGGTTAAATTTAGAGAACAAATTTCCCTATGGGAACAATAAAGTACACCTTAACCTTTATAATGTATAGGGTGACATCAGTTCTGACCAGTAAAAGAATATCTAATATCTCAAAAACAGCACAAACAATTGACCTTTAAAAATATAAAATAATTCTGTTTGTAGGGGGCCGGCTCTCAAATCTAGGTGGCTTAAGGTTCAGGATCAAGCATTAACCCAGTTTTTATTTAATCACTAGACATGAATCAGAAGGACAGTTTTACTTCCCTAATGCAAATACTAACTTTCTCAAAAGCCCTTTTGTCTGTTCTCTTTTGTGTACAGGCCCAGCCCTTTACGCCTACAACAATGCCCAGTTTACAGATGCAGACTGGGAAGGGATCCAGAGTGTGGCCAGGAGTGTCAAGCGCGGAGACCCCAACAAAGTGGGCCGTTTTGGGCTCGGCTTCAACTCTGTGTACCACATAACAGGTAACTCTCCGAGGCCTCACATATACATGCTTGTTTTTATTCAAGTGAGTTCAAGATACTGCTACTTGGACACAGACATAATATAAATTAAATGTTTTCCCCTCAGATGTGACCAGTATATTCAGCGCAGGTCACCTGGGTATGATGGACCCTCAGGAGAAAATATTTGGTGAACAAAAAGGAGGTTTCCGTTGGTCTTTGGAAGAAAAAGATGACAAAGAAGCACTAACAACGATGATTGACCAGTTTCAACCTTTTAGGGACATTGTTTCACTCTTAAAAGGACAAGAGTGGTCTAGAGTTGTCCAAGAAGATCAGAATTTCAATGGGACCCTTTTCAGATTCCCCCTTCGCTCAGAGGAATCAGAAATATCAGACAACCTTTATAGTTACGAGAAAGTTGTTGAGCTTTTTGATAGCTTCATTGCTGATGCAGAACTCAGCCTTCTCTTCTTGAAAAACGTCTTGTCAGTTTCTCTTATACACATTGACGCTCTTGGCTCCGTCAGTACAAGACTGCAAGTGAAATCCACCACTTCACAAGATGTTGATTTAAAGTCCTGTGACGGTGTCACTGAAGGATTAACACAAATCAAAACCATTACTCTTGACCCCGAAGAGTCCAGAGAAACAAAATGGCTTGTGACATCTTGCACTATGAAAGAAGGAAACGTGGACGAGCTTGACTACCTTGCAGAGAAATTGAAGTTCCTTCCGAGGATTGACCTGGCCTTTCCTTGTGATGATGTCCACACAGACTGTAGTAAGAGTAGACTGTGCTGCTTTCTCCCACTTCCAAACAACGAACCAAATAAGACAGGACTCCCTGTTTACGTCAACGCATACTTTGGCCTCACAGACAACAGACGACACATCAAGTGGCTCGAAGAAGACCAGAGGAATGACGAACATGCCATCTGGAACGAAACGCTCATCAAAGAGGTTCTCCCAAAAACATATCTCACAATCCTTCGAGATGCGATCAGACTGGTCCAAGACAACATCCTGCTGGTTAATTCCATTTACAATCTCTGGCCGGATATTTCCCAAGTGCAGCACAAAGAGAAATGGTATGAGGTTGCCATGGATGTTCTCAGTCAGTTATTTAGTCAGGATGTAGCAGTTCTCTCCTTGGCCAAAGATGAGAGACAGTTCATCACACTGAAGAAAGCTGTGCTTCCATGTAACGGACCAACAACATGTGAGACATTGTCAGCCATTAGAAGAATCTTGGTGTCCTGTGACGTCAATCTGGTGACTTTATCAGACAGTGTAGCAAGAGCCATAAAGGATGTGTATCCAGACTATAGCTCACTGACTCATGTGACTCCAGCCTTCCTGAGAAATACACTTCGAAGCTCTGGTGTGAAGGACATCTCAGATGCTGACAGACTCGCTCTGTTGGAGTTTGTCTTGAGTGACAAACAGTACAGTGAACTCCATGGTCTTCAGCTGCTGCCCCGCAGTGATGGTTCCTTCAGATCCTTCACAGACAGAGAGGAAGACACTGTCTTAATCGACAACACAGAATTTCCAAGGTACATGCGCCATTTTGGACGATTACCTGGCATAGATTTGCTGTAGTACGCTTTATATGCTATATCACAAATGAGCTAATAATCTGTAAACTAAGACCTTCAACATATTTATTACGTAACTGTGGTACTTTGTGTGGGGGGCAAAAGTAAAATATGTATAATGTAAAACTGGTGTGTGTTGGCTTTTGAGGTTAATCTAATCTGAATTAATTCAGACCATAAATTAATTTAAAATTTTTGAAAGTGTAGAGTCTATTGATCCTTTTATTTCACATCAATTTGCATATAGTTTTAATAAATGTTATCAGGCATTTAAAAGTATAAAAGAATATAAAACATCCTTGTAAAATCTGTGTAAAACAAAAACATTTAATCTAAGTCATTCTAACCCAACAAAAGTACATTTTTTGCGATAGTAGTAGTGAAATGGGGCTCTCAAATCTCAATTTGCACCTACTTGATTCTTTGATTTCTTTACTTAAAGGGCGGTACGGTAGCGCAGCGGTTAGAGCTCGTGCTTCACAGCTAGACGGTCCTGGGTTTGATTCCCACCTGGACGGGGCCTTACTGTGTGGCGTTTGTATGTTCTCCCTGTGTTTGCCTTGGTTCCTCCGGGTACTCTGGTTTCCCCTACTACTAAAAACATGTACAATAGGCCAGGATGAATGAGAGTGTGCATGGGGGACGACGGATGGAAATTAGCCTAAGGCTACAATCCGGTGTGGTGTGTTGCATGAGACCCATGTATGTTCATTAACATGCACTGTCCCGACCAAATAAACATGAATAAATAAATGAGATAAAAAGGCTGTATGCTGCTTTACTAAATGCATAAGCCTTGAAATGCAAAAATCCCCACAAAAAAAACAGGAAGGATTTGCAAAGAGATGACTTAATGCCCGCTGTGTCACATTAGATTCACACATTTTCAACACGGTTTTACGCTACACTAAGCTACAGTATAGGTAGGGTTTTTTTTAATTATATTTGTCCATTCAATATTCCTTATGAAGTTTCAGTGACAATTTCAAAGTTTTTCTTTCTTGAAATCTTATCTTTTGGCAAAAAAGTAATGAAATAAACAAAACACAGTAGCTCACTGGCCTTATGGTTCATAAATACCTGTGCATTACTACTATCTGAAAAAAACACATTGTTGATGTAATGGTCTCAGAAATGTATGAATCAAATATGATACACATATGCAGTATCTGTAAAAAAAAAGATAAGTGCCGATGGGGTGAAAAGTCATCATATGCTTGTACCTTTCTAAAACAGTAAAATAAAATAAAAATTAACATTTAAAAAAATAATAATAATAATGCCAGTATCAGTAAAACAGATATGTTGACAATTTTCCCCTAATGGTCAGTATCATATTCATAATAATATTTTTTTGTTCGTGCAGAACTTTGCTTCCATTCTGTCAAAACCTCTTCCTACCAGACGGCCTCACCTCTGACTGTGTAAACCACTTGAGACAACTGGCAGGAAAAAGTAAGAGTACTTTCTGACCTGCTATGTGCCAAAATCTGTATCTAATTATCCTTTCCAAGTTGTTGATATTTTTCTTTTTGCAGATCTCTACATGGTCACTAACATTGATGCAGACCAGGTGGTGAGATTCACTCAAAGCCATTTGCCGGACAACTGGAAGAAGACAGAGAATAAACTTGTGACATGGGACGTGAGCAGTGGTCTGCATCCTCCACTGAACTGGTTACAAGAGTTCTGGAGATTTCTCAACTGTCACTTTACGAAGCTAAGTAGTTTAATCGGACTGCCCTTAATACCAGTTAACACAGTGTCCAGTAGCCAACCAGTCAAACTTGCTAAAATACAAAGAAACCCAACTTTGATTTTTGAGAAAAGTAAGGAGGTGGTTATACCAGATAGTATCACTCAGCTGGTAAATAAAGTTGGTGGGACAGTAGTAAAAGAAAATAATGGCTAAGACATGAAGATCTAGATTCCTATGTCCTGAGCCCATCCCCAAAACATGTTCTGCAAGTGTTTGTAAATTCACAATCCCAGCAGGTGATCAAAGAGCTGAGGTCTGTTTCTAAAAGTACTTTAGAGGAGCTAAAAGATTACATCTCTCGCATTGATTCACTCTCAAAGTCCGAGACAGAATTACTCTTGCAGTTGCCTTTGTTCCAAACCATGACAGGAGAGTATACCACCGCTAAGTCCAAACAAGCTGTGCTCATGATATCTGGACTCAGGATACCAACAGATGTGCCAATTCCCGGTTCAGTGATTAAATGTGCCACTGAGGCAGATCACAGACTTCTTCAGCTACTCAAGATCCACCTCTTGGACACAGCGCAAGCAGCCAGCCTTCTCATCAACAGTGTGGAGAGTAGAGCATGCAGCAAAGCAGAGACTGAAAAAATCATGACATGGATCTTAGACCACGGAAACATGCTTTTCTATCAAAATCCAAACTTAAAAATACAATGTGTGAATTTGGCTTTTATCGAAATAAACATGGAGTTAAAGAAGGCCTCCAGTCTGTATGACCCAAGAGTTCATGCTTTAAAGTTCTCTTTGAGGAGGATTATTTCCCACCAGCTGTGTACACAATGACTCCACAGATGCTCACTAGCTTGATCGATCTCGGGTTAATTCATAAAGAAGAGGATGTGTCTCCTGAACACTTGCTGCATGCAGCTACACTGCTGGAGAATCTTACTAGAGCCAGTCCAGCAGAGGCTCGCAAAAGAGCTGAGGTTTTTCTCAAAGTCTTGGATAGCAATGATTTACTGGAGAACTTTACCCATGACCAGCTTGAGAAACTCAAAAGGCTTAAATGGATGCCAGTGACTAAACAAAATGACTCCATGAAAAATGGCTTCTTCTGCCCAGAAGAAATGAGGCACAGCATGTATGAAGACATAGTTGGATATGTGATGCCCCTGGAGGGAATGTTCAGTGAAAACATTTGCAGCAAACTTTGCTTTAAACGACCACCTCCACCTGAAAAGTAGTGGCAAATCTATTGGCACTGATTTCCAAAGAGAAGAAACTGACTAATCCTGACACAAATGTGGATTTTAAAAGAAAGTTGCGAAGCATTTATGAACATATGCAAAGTCAGTAAATGAATATACTGCACTAATCAGCAAAGACACCAAATGGCTCTGGAATCGCAGTCAGTTTGTTGCTCCAAAGGAACTGGTTCTTAACTATCCCAGTAACCTTGACCTGAGCTCTTATATTGGAAAAGTCCCAGATGAATTTCTTCCATACAAAATTTTGTTCCAGGAGTTTGGTCTCAGAGAAAAACTGTCAGATGAAGAAATAATTGACTTACTTTCCACAATAAAGCAAACCATTGAAAGCAGAGAAGCAGTAGCAACGTCTTCTGATGTTAAAGTATCTATTGACATTCTGAACTGGATTTGGAGAGAAAAGAAGGTTTTTCCAGATGATATTCCAGTGCCGGTCATTGTACAACCTGGACAATATACACTGAAATCAAAGTCTGAGACTGTGTTCTGTGACTTGAACAAAAATAGCTTGAAGGAACTAGAGTGTAGCCAAGATGAAATGCATGTTGTACATGAGGAGATACCAATCACAACAGCAGAGTGGTTGGACATTCAACTGCTGAGTACATATATTCTGGATCCGAAGTCAGTGGGAATCGAACAATGTGGGCAAACAGAACCAATAACAACTCGAATCAAAAACATTCTGAAAGAATATGATGAAGAAAGTGATATCTTTAAAGAGATCATTCAAAATGCTGAAGACGCTGGAGCAGACACCTGTAAATTCTTACTGGATTTCAGAGTTCACAAAGACGACCCTGAAAGTCTCATTGACCCAAACATGAAGCTGTGCCAGGGGCCCTGTGTTTGGGCGTTCAATAATGAGCAGTTTTCACAGAATGACTGGAAAAATATTGTGAGAGTGGGCTCTGCCTCAAAGGAGAACAAGGTTGAAAAGATAGGCATGTTTGGACTTGGATTCAACACAGTTTATCATGTCACAGACATTCCCTCCATCCTCAGCGGGAACACTCTCCTCATACTTGATCCAATACAACCCATCTCAAAAAACGCATCAAAACAATCAAATCCAGGCATCAAGCTAGACCTCACTCAGAAAAGACTTTTTCATTGGTTTCCTGGTCAGTTCGCACCTTATGAAGTGTTTTTAATTGTAGTGTCTCCGGTCAAACACCTCAGAACTATCCAGGCACCCTGATTAAATTACCATTCAGAACTGAAGAGGAGTCGCTTTCATCTGAAATAAGTTCTAAAGTTTATTATACACAAAATATTATAACCTTCCAAAAACACTTTACCAAGGACTCACAATCACACCTAATTTTTCTTAAAATGTCAAAACAGTCTCTCTACAAACTGCCCCAACTATTGCTACAACTCCATTGAAGCATGGAGATATTGAAGACATTTTCACAGTCTCAAAAAGCACACTGTGCCGCAGGGATATACAAGAAGGAGGTTCTCTATCAATGCAATACCATGCTGAAGAAGTACTTAACAGAAAATGCAAAGAGGTCATCGACTTCCGTACAGTGGAAATTGTGGAGATAACCTGGAACAAATCTGGTGAAACACAAGTGCAGTGCTGGCTTCTCTACAACTGCTTTGGAACAAAGGAGGCGTTAAAAATGGCCACAGGAAAAAACAAGAAACTTGCATTCTCATTGCCCATAGGTGGCGTTGCTTTGCCTTTACAATTCAACCATGAAGCTGACACATTTGTGGCATCACAGACAAACCTTGCAGGTCAAGCATTTTGCTTCCTTCCACTGTCCATTTCCACAGGGCTGCCATTCAATGTCAATGGAACGTTTGCTGTGACCAGCAACAGAAAAGGTCTTTGGGAGAGTGGAGTTAAACATGAGTGGAACAAGGCTTTGCTGCAGGACCCATTAGTCACTGCCTTAATCACTGCACTGTTGGCTTTAAAGGAAATGTCCCAAATAAGAAACTGGAGAGCTACAGCTACCACACATTCTGGCCAGACAGAGAGCAAGTGAGTGAGACGTTCAGACCACTAGTAGATGCTTTTTATTCTACTATTGCTCAGCCCTGCAGTGCTCTCAATCTTTTTAGTGATGGCAAGCACTGGTTCTCTTTGGAAAATGCCATTATTCTGCATGAGAGCATACAAGAAGATCAGAACATTTGCCCACTTGCAATCAAAGTATGTCAGACACATGTCAAATCCAGTCATGTTGTTCCTCTGCCGGGATGGACAAGGAATAGCTTCAAACAGGCAGGTCTGGAGAAGGTTCTACAAGACAAGACATGGACTTGGAAGAGGTTTTACAAAGAAGCAGTTTTTAGCAATTTAGACCAGATGGATCCAGAATGGAGAGATGCATTGATGCTACATGCTCTTCAGCTTAACATCAAGGAGATTGACTCTCTGTTGGTCTCATACCCATGTATCCCAACAACTAATGGACAGTTACAGTATATTCAGAACCTGGTCAACCCAAAAGGAAAAGTGGCCTGTCTTTTTGAACATGAGGAAGGTCGCTTGCTTGGAGGGACCATAAATGACTTCTGCTCCCCTGAAAATGTTTTACGCCTGCAGGCACTTGGAATGGCAAGTGATGAGCTTTCTTTAGAAGACATTACTAAGAAAGCAGAAGCAATCAATAAAGTTTGGAATAAAGACCAAACAAGGCACATAAACACATAAAATGTCTTCTCGAACTTCTCAAGCTTCACTTACACAATGATATCTCTCCTTTCTGGGTAACTTTGAGGGCTACTCAATTTCTGCCAGCGTTTGCACCTGGGGATGCAAAAATGGAAAGAGAGGTCACATTGCAAAGGCCTGTTGATGTTTTTACTGAGAAATATGCTCTTCTTGTGAACATGACACAGCCAGTTTTGGATCTCTCCAAACTTCAAATACATTCATCTGATCCAGTTCTGCAGATGTTGGGAGTTAATGACCATCCAAGCCCTAAAATAGTGCTTGAGCAGCTAAAAGAAACTAAAAACATTGTCAATCTTTGGACAAATCAGTGCTACATAAATAGCCAATGAGTGTTACAAGTTTCTTGATCACTGTCTGTCTGATTCACACAATGACAAACAAAACGTAATTTTGCAGGGTGTAACTTCTTTTCCATTTGTGCTTGTTGGTGATAGATTTGTCAGTGTCAGCTGTGTGGCTGAGACAGCACAGTTTGAAGCCCGACCATATCTTTATGGTGTTCCACATCATTTCACAAACTTTCGAACACTCTGGGAAAAAGTTGGTGTGAAAAAGGAGTTTACTATTAGCCAATGCCTGGAGGCCCTGAAGATCATCCACTCAAACACGAAAGTAAACCATTATCTAAAAGTGAACTATCAATTTGTCTCACCATTTTGAACAAAGGAATTTATGAAGTTGGGGAGAAAACAAGGACTGTCTTGTGCCCGATAAAAATGGAATTTACAACCTGCACAAACATTGTTCTACAATGACAGCCCATGGATGCCAGTGGAAAAAGATGTTACCTTTGTCATGAAAACATATCACGAGTGATGGCACTCCACTTGGACATCAAAACAACTAAGCACCACACTTTGAACAGTCATGCTGTTGAAAATATGTCACCTTTTGCCTTTCAGTTTGAACAACATGAACAGCTAACAGTTCGAATCAGAAATATTATCTCTGCCTATCCATCAAAGAAGGATATTCTTAAAGAACTTATCCAAAATGCTGATGATGCAGAGGCAACAGAAATTCATTTCATTTGGGACAAAAGACAGCATGATAGTACAAAAACCTTTGGGGAGAAATGGAATTATCTACAAGGCCCAGCCCTGTGCGTGTTCAACAATAAAGTATTCTCAGATGCAGATTTAAAAGGTATCCAGCAGCTGGGAGAGGGTGGAAAACACAACTCTCCAGGAAAGACTGGGAAATATGGACTGGGATTCAACTCCGTTTACCATCTGACAGACTGCCCCTCAATCCTCACTGGAGATGAGTTACTCTGCATTTCTGATCCCAACCGAAGATACATCGAGAGTACTTCAGATTTTCACCTGCTGGTATTGGTTACGAACTAGCTGACACCTTTAAGCAGATGTACATGGATGTCTACAATACCTTTCTCCCAGATAAATTCCCTCTAAAAGAAGGCACCATGTTCAGGCTACCTTTAAGAACTGACACCATGGCAGACAGTTCTAGAATATCCCAACAGAGTGTGACCGAACATGACATGGAAGACCTGTGCTCTGCTTTGTCTGAGGATCCTGAAGGACTTGTACTGTTTCTGAAATCCATCTGCAAAATCCACATCTATGAAATCAACAAATCAGGCATGATTCAAATGATATATGCAGTAGAAAAAAAGATATCAGAGTCAAGCGTCCAGAAGAAAGATGCATTTGACAAATGTAAACACCAGGCACTAGTGTCTGATAAACCAACTGATCAAACGGTGATCTATGATACAGTTATTTCTACATCACATAAAATAACAACCAAGTGGATAGTGGCAGAAAAGTTGGTCAAAAACACAGATGGAAAACAAACACTACCTACTGGCAAACTTGCTCAAGCCGCAGTTGCAGCACGTTTGAGTCAAAAGAATTCTCATAAGGAACCAAAAGGTTTTCCCCATTTTAATGGAGTAGCCTTCTGTTCCCTTCCCTTGCCTGGCAACACTGGACTACCAGTTCATGTCAATGCCAACTTTGAGGTGGATTCTTCTCGAAAGAACTTATGGAAAGAAGATGATCAGAGTCAGAAAATTACCTGGAATGAATATTTGAAACAGACCATCATACCTTCTTTGTATGCTGACCTCCTTCATTACCTTCGCTGTAATTTTGAAAACAAGACGGATAAAAAGACAAAATTGAGCAATTTCTACAAGAATCTTACTTGCGTTTTTCCCAACTGCAAACAAAGATGTACACTCGGAATGGCATGAGATGGTACATGAAGTTTACAGATCAATCAAAGAACGGTGCAAAGATGTCATCCCTGTGTTCAAGCCTTTTGAAGAAATAACTGATGACAAGCCTCGGAAACTCTATGCATTTGACTGGTGTAGTATTACAGAAACAGAACCAACTAAAATACCTTACCTTGTTCAGGCTGTGAGTGAACAAATCAAAATAATATTGGAAGATATAGGAATGAGGCTGGTGCCGTTGAGCATGCAAAATGTGTGGAATGATTTTAAGGCAGCTGGAATTGAACTGAATTATGTGACTCCTTCAACTGTTCAGACATTCCTGAGATCGCAGCCTCTCAATGATCCCTCACAGACTGATGCACCACTGCCTCTCCCCATATCTGAGACCCTGATCAAAGATGAGAAAAGGTGTTCAGAACTTCTGGGGTTCTGCCTAAAAGAAGCACTCAATAAAAAAACATGAAATCTGAAGCTGGTGGATTCCATGAACTTCCATTGCTTCTTACAAAGGACAAGGTTCTGAGAGTGTTTGACATCAACTCTCCTAATTTGGCTTCATTGTATGAAAAGTTGTTTATTGGCTATGAGGATCAGTTTGCTGATTACAGAAGCATGCACATTTCTGTTCTTCAGAAAATGGGTTTTGTCAAAATGTTAACTGTTCCAGATGCAGCAAAATACCTGAAACCCTTAATTGAGCTCTTTCTTCAAAAATGTGAAGTTGATCTCAGCAACAAACACTACATCCCCAGTAAAGAAATGCTGGTGTGGTTGAAAGACCTCTGGAAGTTCATATTCAGTCAACTCAAACCTTTGCATGGTCGTAGTGATAGTCTGACATTAGCTGTTGTGAAGCAGCTCTACAGTGAGTGCTGCATTTTGCCTGTCATTTGTCCACAAAACGACAAGAAATACCTGCAAATGATGAGGGACATGCCCAGCGTGATTCAGTTTTCATCTGACAAGGACTTATCAAGAACCTTTTTTAAACTTGGCTTCATGAAGCTTAACACCTTGTTTTCTATGAGATGAACCAAGAGCCGCTTTCTCTTCTTCACTCAGAGCTTCTGAATGTCACTGATAGTAGCTCTGTTCTGGATCAGCTCTACAGCATTGACGGTGTGGAATTTTTAAAACTTTCTTCGAGGGAAATGAATGAGATTCAGAGCTTCTTAAATATTGGTGTTTCCAAAGCCAAAGACACACAAGACTACCAGAGGAAGTTCAAATCATTGCCCTTGTTTGAAACCATAAACGGTGAGCGAGTGACGATTGATAGACACCAACAAGTGTATGTCATCTACATGAACGAACTGATCAGATTTCCAGATCTGTGGACATTGCCTGACGTGACAGCCATTTTTCTCATAAATAGTCCAGAAAACATGCAGCTTACAGATACACTGAAAATCCAAACACTGTCTGATTTGGACTTTTTTGTTAAGTTCATCCTACCTGTAGCTCATAAACTCACAGAGCGTCAGACATTGGACTGCCTTAAACTTATGCTTTCAATACAACATAATCATGACTATTCCAAATATAGAGACCGTATCATTTCCACATTCAAGAATATCAAACTAATTCGCAGTTCTATTGGAAAACTGGAAATTGCCTCCTACTTCTATAATTATGACATCGAACTCTTCAAAGTGATGCTACCAACACAACGATTTGTATCTAACGCATTTTGGGATGCACTGAGTGACAAAGACAGTCGAAGAAAAAAACAGTCAAAAGAATTACTTGCAGAACTTGGACTGAGAGTCGAGGTGTCTGCAGATGATATAAAAACCTTTGCACTCCAGGTGGAAAAAGAAGCCACAGGCAAAAATCAGACACTGAAGAAGAAATCAGAAGTAGTCTTTGAAGCTGCCCTGAACTTTGTCAAAGACTCAGAAACAAGAAAACAAACTTGCTGGAAAGCATAGCAGATGTTAAATTCATCTTCCCTGTGAAAATTAAGACAGAGTTGTGTAATTATCATCCACCTTTTACCACTGAGAATTCAGCTGTTTCAATCAGAGGAGCTTTGATTGAAGGTGACAAAGGACATCAAGAACTCATTTGGTCCTCAATGCCAATCATACATGTACGAGTATATTTGTCACAAAAAGAGTTGGAAATGCTTTCTGAAGCAGGAGCATTTGAAAATCCACCACCAGAAAAGTCACTGAAAATATGAGGAACATATGTCTGTCACCTTGTCAAACTGAACACATAATCATGACTCGTACTCGTGTGTTTCACCGTTTATATGCTTATTTGCAAACAACCTCCTTTGAAAACATCTCACTGACTGACTATCCGATAATATTAGTTGAAAACAACAAAAAACTGATAAAAGCTGATTATGTGTCAACCCGTCTTCATCATAATGATGAGTTCAGGCCTTATTTGTATGAACTACCACCAGAGTTGACCCCTTACCTGAATTTCTTCACAAAAATTGGTGTGAAGAAAGAACCCACTGCGACTCAGTTTTGCTCTGTGTTGGCAACAGTCCATGATGAGACCATTAGTAAACCAGGCCTTCAAGCAAACCAACAGAAGACGGTGAGACGTGCTGTTCAGCAACTGTTTAACCTTTCAAAACACACAAATGGAAACCAAACTCTAGATGATATAAAAACACTGTATCTTCCTGGTGTCAATGGGAAATTACAAGAATCGTGTAAACTCTACTATAACAACACTGTGTATAATACACGATTAGAAAAAGCTCTTCCAGAGACGTTTGTGTTGCTTGAAAAACTCTCCAAGTGCCATTTGGGTAAAGACATCTATGAACATCACAAGCTGCTGAAAAAGCTGCCTCAGAGACTTCAGCCACAAATGCTGTCACAAATCACTGAGGAGAAAGTAGTGGAGACCCAAATGGAGCTCTGTGAGAGGAACTGTGACTTCAGTGGGTTCTTTAGAGAGCATTTGTCCTCTGAGGCATTTAGACATGGCCTTATTTGTCTAATCCGAGCAAAGTCAGCGGGGAACATAAAACATCAAGAGGCTATGGAAATGTGCAACACCACATTTGGGAGGATACAGATTATCTGCTGTCAAAGTCTACAAACAGAGCTCTGGCTGGAGAAACAAAGACTGCCCAATACTGCAGCAGAAACAGGTGTTTATGTAAAACAAGAGGAACTAGGCTGCATCTTCTATTTGAAGCACCATGATGCTTCAACTCACAAGGTGACATTTAAAGTTTGTGCAACACTTGCAAATGCAATGAATAGTCTTTTGGATAACAAACTCTCCAACAACCACCTTACAATTTTACAACAACTTCTTCTTTGTGACAGTCTAGAAGAAGTTAAAGAGTTACTGACTGAACATGATATCCATGACAGTGTTGAAGATGAAAATTTGCTTTTTGATCTTCAAGCACCAGGGATAGAGATCCCTGAAGAATGGCACGATGCTCTGGACATGAACATTCTGAATAACTTTGAAGAGGGAGAGTATGTCGGCTACTATTCAAATGGGATATACATCTATGCTGTAATTGTTGAGGAGCTTCCTGGGCATTCAGGACCATTCACACAGAGATACAAAATAAACATTGGTGAAGAAGAGCCAATCGAGGTCAGTTTTCTTGATTTGTACCAATTCAAACGTGAAACACACTCAACTGCATCTGGTTTGGAACTGCAGCTTGTAGAAGGTGCAACACCTCATTCCTCTCAACAAACTACTAAGTCCTTACCAACCTCTCTTGAAGAGGCCAAGAAAGAAATTGACAAATGCTTGAATGACATTTGGACTCTTCTAAAGGAGGAACGAGATAAAGCCATCAAGCGTCTGTATCTGAGATGGCATCCAGACAAAAACCCAGACTGTCCGCTGATTGCTACAGAGGCCTTTAAGTATCTAAAGAATAGAATTGAGGAACTTACAAAAGGCAAAGGAAAATCTACTGGTTTCCACTCATCCTCATCATATTCCAATTTTCAGGACTTCTTCCATCAATGGAACGAAGAGGCCAGACGTCACAGAACTAGTCGAGAGAGATTTCATACTGGTGGACGTTCTTACAATTTCTGGAGCTTCAATGAAAATATACCTCAGCCAAACAAAGAGGAAGGAAAGCGCTGGTGTCGACAAGCACAATGTGATCTTAACGCTGCCCACAAAGATATTGGAGGAGACAGCACAGAGTGGTGTCTATTCAAAGTTCATCAGGCTGTGGAAAAGAGCCTCATAGCTGCATCTTATCGAAACAGTGGCAAGCAGCCAAACTGCAGTTCCATCTCAGCCATGGCCTCAAAAGTGTCCAGCTACAGTCCTCAGCTCAGTGGTCTGTCACAACTAGTGAGAGATCTCATAGCTCTGGATGTGGACGCAAAAAGACTCAGTATCCAACCTATCACTCTTTTCCAAACATTCCTAATGGACAGTTCAGATCAGCCAATGAAAGACGAGCACTGGACAAGGCCTCTGAAATCCTAAGTTTAGTTGAAACTTATGTGAATCACTGAATCAAGTCAAGTTACTGTTAAGCAACGCTGCTCTGAATTATAAAAATGAAGTAGATTAAAGTGATAGTCTGTAAGGTTAAATGTTTAAAAGATTTAATTGATTCCGCTGCAATTTCATGTAACGCAAGTAATATTAAAGGAGCTATATCATGCAAAATCGACTTTTTGGAGTTTTTAGCCATATTGTTATGCTATTTCCTTATCAAAAACACCCCCAGAGTGGTTTTTGGCTTGATTCACGCAGTTCTAAGTAATCCTCCTGAATCCTGCTCTCTGAGCAGCTGCTCCGCCCTCTCCTGGTAAACGACTGACTTGTTCAGTTGTGTCGTCACAGCGGAACGGAAGTGCTCGACGTCTGTAATGTAATGCCTTACGGCCTGGTTTTAATTTATAAAACAGCTTTTTCATTATTTCTGTTGTAAGAGAGAAATAAAGAAAAACAAACAAAAAGGAACTCTCCGACGCGTCTGTGCTGTCCCAGGAGGGTAATCAAACGTACCCCCAGCCGGAGGATCCGAACATAGATCCATGGATCCGAGCAGGTCTTGTTTTTGAAGACGGAGCTCTTTCTAACCTACTCTGGACACACCTGTTCTTTTTTCTTACCGAATGATAATGTCACGGATGCGCGTTTGGCTACGAGAGGAACAGGACTATTCAACCTTCCTAAAGAAGAGTGCACTTGCCAGAAGTTGGAATTTCTTTCCGGATTCATCTACTATATCAACCAACCTGATGGATGCTTGGTGAACCTTGGCCAGAATCAAAGTGGATTAACTTTTATAACCAACGCGATCCCATAACCCGATGGGGAGGCCAGACTGAGCGGTGAGTCAATCAAAACGTGTGTTAGCGTGTGTGTTAGCCATTTATGAAACTGTGTTGCACATGTCAACTCCTTATAACTGCATTATGTGAAGTAACTTCACTTTTTGCAGCGATATTTATATTTATAATACTGCAAATGTGGAATGAGCCGAGAGAGGGGCGGAGTTAACTGAATCGAAGCGTCTTGTCTTCCGGGTAGGGAAAATACCCCCAGAAAATACTTATATTTCTCTCAAAAATGAGTACTCCATAGTAATAGATGTACAATATATCATATTAATGCCTATACTTTACTTTGGAATGGCTAAAATAGCATGATACAGATCCTTTAAATAATTACAGTCTCTCCCGTTGCCAATCTCAGCGAAAAATAAGAATCCCCTTTGCCGTAACCAATGACCAATGCTTTCCTGTGAACTGGCCTGTCAGGTCCAATCAGGATGGAAGGACAGGGAGCTTGAATGTTTACTTTTCATATTTCTTTCTGTCTCCTCATTATGCAAACCAGTAACGGCTTTGAGGTTCAATCACTTAATAACAGAGTTTAATTAGTACTGAGAAAGATCTCTTTAAAATCACACTTAAAGCCCTTTTAGGACATGAGGTCCTATGTTTGTGCTAATTTTACCAACAGTGGGTTATTTTCATTGATGTCTCATGCTGATTTTCTCCCCAGACATGTTTTGATGAGACCTAGAGGGATTTTTTTACTGTTTTACTGTTTTTATATTTAAAGAGATTGTCGGAAGAATTGTCTGCACAGTGCACAATGTTTCGTTCAAAATGACCAAAATGAGTGCATTAATAACAGGTTTTTTTCTGTGTACTCCTTAATAAAGTAACTGAATAAAGAAAAACAACACAGGCCAACAATACAATATCTAATGGACCAAGTGTGCATCATTTGCCAGTTTCCTTTACTGTATATGAGGTTAGTGATGTATTCTCAGATTCAGCTCTTCTAATTTCCATTCCACCTTCTAAGCAAGCACACACAATAGCTAATCTGATGTATGATGTTAAAGCTTGTAAACACTAACTATTCATTGCAACGATGTCTTATTAAATGCTGTTTTCAACTTATTTGTATTTCTTCAATTTGAATACATTTCTCATATTTATGTTTAATGTTTTAAATTTTAAATAATGTCAAATTCAAACCAGAGTAAAGAGTGGGAGACTGGGCTGGTCAGGATGTTGACTTGAGAAGGAGTTCCCTCTGCAGGCAGTGGGAATGACCCGTGATAAAGCCGTGAAAACAAGCTTTCCCTTTCACTAATGGCATACCAGCAAATCAATGGCATTGTGATGCAGAACCGCTCAGAGTGGGTCTAGAGAAAGAATAGCTGTATGCTCCCTCCGTGAGACTTAAAATATATATCCTTTAATTTTCATAACTTCAAACCATTCAAAATTACAACAAATGTAACATGTATAAAGTAAACTACTACATCTCAGCGTGATACACATTCCCAGGAATCCAGGTTCTAAAAGAGGTATAGAGCTCAACAGTCCCACCCACTTCATGTGTCTGGGTCCGGATATTCCAATCATTATTAGCATCCATTTTTAGAAAAATTCAAATAGACTTTAAACGCATGACGTTGGCTAATCAGCTATGTGCTAACTACCGACCATTGCGCGGATATTTTACAAAAAAGAAAACACTCAATATTCTGAAATACGGCTAAATGATTTGATAACTTTTCATTTTTTGACGTTTTAGACAAATCATCGAATTAACCATGTGTAATGTGCCTGATTTGGCATAGAGCTGATAAGCTGACATCAGGCTTTTACACTGTATTTGAATTTTTAGGAAAATCAATGTTAAAATAAACTGGATATTTTACGTCCGGACTCAGACACATGGCCACAGTGACTGAATTTGAAATAAAGATAGACCACTGTTTAAAGTAAGAAGAGAATGAACAAAGCTCACATTTATTAAAAAGATATAAAAATAATTTTCTTCCCAAAATGTTTCTTGTGTTTACCCCTATTCTGTTTAGTCCTTTGATTTCCTACAGTCTCTACTAAAGACTGTAGGAAATCAAGGACTCTCACTTCCACCAAAAAATGCTCTAGTCCTGTTTCGGGCAGCTCTGCGGAATTTTAAATATTTAAAACTTTCCAGACAGACTGATACTATGAGTGCGTTTACCAGGGTTCGAAATTCCCAGTGATTATTGGGAGTTTTCAATATTCCGGTTTTGTCTTTGATCATATAAACGCAGTTTCCCGATTATAAACGCGAAAATAGCAGTTTCCCGATTTTGAGAAACCCAAATTTTCTGGCTGAGATTTTCCATCAGTAATCGGGATATAACTTCATGTATACGCTATTTTCCGGTTTTAAGAAACTTCCCATTTCTTGTGCATGTGCAAAATCGTAAACAAACATGGCGGTGTTCCGGTTCTCGCCGTGACCCTGTCACGATGTGATGTTTACATTTTGAACGAGCTCGGCACATGGATATTTCATAAAATATCGTAGCTAGCTGTGCGCCACCATGGCCAATTAGCTGTTGTGGACCTGCTGTCTCCCCTGAAGTCGACAGGAACAGGAAAGGATTGCTACGAAAATAGTGTGTGATGTTCATGATAACTGTACTGACATTGAGATAAAAGGTAATAAAGGTTTCCATCTTACCATATGAGTGCGTTGGCGTCTTTTACACTACACGCAATGAATAATAATTAAAAGAATAATCACTCTCTCAACCAGTCTCGAACTCACTCCACGTGTTTGAAAAGGTGTGCTTCAGGACACCTGCGCTAACCCCTACACTACAGCACCACACCAAATGTTGTCTCAATGCTTGTATTTATCAGATATTCTGTACCCATCACAGTAAGCCATGCCATTCCATCGGCCATGTCAAAATGTGACAGTCACCAATTGACGTGGGATGTTATTAATTGTACAACGAGGCTGCGTCCTTTCCTCATCCTGTTAATGCATATATGTGCGCCTGCCATCGCTGGTGACACTGTTTGCATGGCTGTCGATAGAGATTTTACGAAATAAATGCCACAAAATAGCATAAACTCTAATCAACATGGTGGCTTATGCACCCATTTGACCACAGCGTGTCGCTGTTCGAATTTCGACGGAGCAGAGCTGAAAAGATTGCGCCATAAATGCAGAGCTGAACTTTACACCTATTCAATATTCCTCTTAATAGGTTTGATGTTAATGATGAGGAGATGATGCTTGTATGGGGCCTCTTGTTAAAAAAAAAGTCATCTGCACAAATAAGCTAAATTCCATTGGCAAAAGTTTGTAGTACAACAGCGACACGCCGTGGTCAAATGGGTGCATAGGCCACCATGTTGATTAGAGCTTCTGCTATTTTGTGGCTTTTAGATCGTAAAATCCCTACCGACAGCCAACTGCTGCAAACAGTGTCACCAGCGATGTCAGGCGCACATATGCATTAACAGGATGAGGAAAGGACGCAGCCTCGTTGTACAATTAATTACATCCCACGTCAATTAGTGACTGTCACATTTTGACTTGGCCGATGGAATGGCATGGCTTACTGTGATGGGTACAGAATATCTGATAAATACAAGCATTGAGACAACATTTGGTGTGGTGCTGTAGTGTAGGGGTTAGCGCAGGTGTCCTGAAGCACACCTTTTTCAAACACGTGGAGTGAGTTCGAGACTGGTTGAGAGAGTGATTATTCTTTTAATTATTATTCATTGCGTGTAGTGTAAAAGACGCCAACGCACTCCTATGGTAAGACGGAAACCTTTATTACCTTTTATCTCAATGTCAGTACAGTTATCATGAACATCACACACAATTTTCGTAGCAATCCTTTCCTGTTCCTGTCGACTTCAGGGGGAGACAGCAGGTCCACAACAGCTAATTGGCCATGGTGGCGCACAGCTAGCTACGATATTTTATGAAATATCCATGTGCCGAGCTTGCGCAAAATGTAAACATCACATAGTGACAGGGTCACGGCGAGAACCGGAACACCGGAGCTCAGGATGTAGAGGACGAGCAAAACATTGAGCCCGAAGTGGGCATTCAAAATAAAATAAATAAGCCACACATTTATGCTTTTAATATTTTCACCGTATTCTGCTCAAAATGTAATGTATGCGCCTGTGCGGACAGAGCTTAAATTCGAAAAGCCGGGTTCCTTATTTGATCATGTAAACAAGGAATTTGAGTTTCCCGATTTCTCAGTGTCATATAAACACCATATCCCCAAAACTGCCATAACCGGAATATAGCGAATAACCGGGAATTTCGAGCCCTTGTAAACGCACTCATTAATGCAACAAGTACTTGTAAATAGCATCCGGGTGCTAAAAAAAACTATTAGTATTAGACGGTGTTTTTGCCTGTGAATGACAGATTCTGTTTGATAAATTGAGTTTTTCTCAGTGAATCCTGCCTAAAAGATGTTGTGCGGTTGGATTTTCCATTTTGTCGGAGCTACAGCTTCAATCTTGTAAACTGAGTAAATGAATGATTAGACTCTACGTATACAGATCAAAACAATTTGTGTGGATTATGTTTTAAAGTCCGGCACATTATGTTTTAAAGTCCGGCACAGTTAACGTAACTGTGCCGACATTAAATGTTTAATGTCAGCTAAAATCTAAAGCAGAATAAACTAGAAAGAACGTCACCTAAGAGCTTGTAAAACATGTTCTAGTCAGCATTATGTTTAACTTGGATCATGATTATTTCCTGAAATGCGAACATAAATGCGTGAAATTCAGCACAAAGTTAAGATGGATTAGCGACGCGTACTAGGCTACCAAGTCCAATTTCTGTTTATATCAGACTTTTGTATCAATAGGCAGATTATCGTGGTAATCAAATGACATTTCATCACAATCTGACAATTATTCAGCTGCATTAGCAGGTTGAGCCACAGCCCACTAGATGGTGCACTGGTAATGTGTCACGGTGACACGCTGCTGAACTAAAGAACTCTACTCATTGAATACATAGTGGATTAACTTGAACTGAATTACAGGTATTCACTTTATAAGTACTTGTTTTTTCTTTAGCTGACATGTCATTTGATCTGTTTAATACTTTGGATACCCAAAGATGGCATCAGTTGAAGAGAAAACCCATGATATGATACATCTTTTCAGAAGGCTGAGTATTTGTGTAGAAAGATGACAACATTCTGTAATAAAATGTTTTATTTAATAACATATATATAACACTTGGATTCTACATTTAAAACACTTGTAGGCAAACAGAACAGTCCTACACCTCTCACTTAGCACTTGGAGCATTGTGGAACTTTATGTGAAATAACCGACCTTTTGTGACCCAACGGCTCTATGCGTATGTATGTAGATGCTTCCATCATCAAACAAAATAAAAAATAAAAATAAAATCATTAAGTAAACTCTACATTTGGGAACATAGTTCAATTACATGAGAAGAGAGCGTTTTCAAATGGCCTTGGGTTGTTGTTCACTATATTGTCAAGCTTTCAGATTGCTGCTGTCAGAAGGACTGTATACTAGTTTGGGTGCTGGGTAGCAATCACTACAGGGGTAGGACTATGGCCTATAGGTGCCCATATGCCTGTATGCAGTATTATTTACCTACTAAAACTAAAGGCTAAATAATGCACCAAAAAAATATACAAGATGTAAATATGACAACTTCATGTCCTCTTTCACTGCATTCTCATCTGCACTGTTTATTGACAAGAAAGTCTTATTAAATAAATGATTTTTGACCACCTACCTGTTTGACTTTGAATATTCATTTACAGAGTAACATAAACATAGCATAATCTATTCATATTAAAGGGACTAGATGCAAGTTGGTCATTTTTATACTCACTACTGCCACCTCAGGTCTTAAGTGTAACTGCAGTCTCTATATTAAGCTCATGCATGACGGCAATTCGGACCCGAATGAACACCTTTCTGAGTGACAGTGCAGGATTTTAGAGGCAGTTGTGGTGAACAGGTCTGGGCTCATTCTACACATTAGGACATGGCTGGAACGTGCAGTAGGGTGTCCCACAAAAACTTTTTTTGGAAAATGCCACTGCAGTCCCCCTAAAAACTATGACACCATGAAACTACTCAAAACATTTGCTTGTTTTCAGGTTCTAGAATGTGATGATGTCACAGGACCTAGTGGGGGGAGGAGTCAGTTTTCCCCATTAACAGCATTACACTTTCACAAGTCGTAGCTCAAAAGAAAATGTATGAATTACAAAAAATATCATTAATATCAGTCACTGGGTCCATGATCTCTCTGTACAAGACCACAAATGTCCTCAAAAACAAAACACTTTTTCCTCTATATAATAGTATAGGCCTTTAGAACACTGTGATGTCACCTGACCATTAAGGCGAGAATGGGCGAGACACGGCAGGTGAAAGTATTGATTTTTCACGCAGTGGTCGAAGTGGAGATTTTTTATCTAGTTTCCTCCCTTTACATCTTAGTTTTCATGTCAGAGTATAAAAATGACAAAACTTAATAAACATGTTTATTTTATGATGTTTTAGCGCGGCGGAGATAACCCTGAAGTAGCAAGTCCGTGGCAATGAAAAGCCATCTTTCACACAGGTATTCATTCATAAATATTGATAGATTTTACATCCATGTGTGCTGCGAAGGGTCCCCGTGATGACGCTATAATCTAAATATGGTATTTTTCCTTCTGGGAGTCGCAAAATACGTCTTGCACTCGGTACAAGACGTTCAGGGCTTGTTTTCTCTGAATGAGGATAAGGCCCCACTCGGGCAGCGCCTGAGCCCTTATAGTCATTCCTACAGACTTCAAACTTTCCAGTCTTGGACTTAACAATATTTTGAAGGTTTTTTCAGAAGGATTTTTTTATATCTAATTCCTAGCCTGATTTATTCAGCTTTGAACCCCCAAAAAACAAGGCGGAATTTTAGTTTTTATAGATTTTTTCACTTTAGTTTATTGAAAAACTAGACAGTATATACAAAATCACCTCTGAAAAAAATCTTACTTACTAATATGTCATATTACTTACTAATGTGTCAATAAAATAAAACCATACATTTAAAAAAAACATACATTCTGGCTCAATCCATTATTTAGATTTTGTTGGCCAAAATATAGGCCATTTTGGCCAATGATTGTGAGCTGCCCTATGGTAAAATTTGTATGACCTTGGGGACCTCTAAATGTTTCCCAAATGAGCTGAAATTTGGTGTGTAGTATCATGGAGTCATAGTGAAACTTTATGGAGGGACTGCATTGCAATATTACAATAAAAAAAAAATCACTGTATAGCCTGGGACACCCTAACGTGCAGGGGAGGAAAATACTGATTTTAACATTTTTAAACTGTATAGTCCCTGCCCACATTCATACATGTGAGTGAAGTGTCTTGCCCAAGGACACGGCAACTTCATGCATTTGTTGGAGGAGGGACTCAGTTCCTATCCAGCTTTAGACAAAATAAGAAATAAGTCTTGGATAGTTTCAGTAGTTATAAGAAAATTGATGCAAATTCTTTTAGGGTGGCTGAACCGTTTTTAGAGACTCGCGAGCATTTCCCAGGAAAATAGTTATCTACTAAAGCAGTAAAGGAAAAAAAAAATCAGCTTTGTGGACTCATTTATTGCGATAATTTGATGGACAATTGTACATTATACATAACATAATCGATTCTTATTTTTCATTTTGGCGGGTCCAGACTCCATACAAGAAACACTCCTTTAGCGTGAAAGGAGTTTTCAGAACGTGTACATGCTTCCTCCCACTCTTCAGGTAAGCTGTCCTCACAAGATGATGAGGCTTAAAATAGTGCTTTACTCCGCTGTTACTGCAGCTGGTGTACACTTAAGCCAAGCCGATAATAACTTTAGAAGATGAAGGTCCCAGGTTGGATCCTGAGCGGGGCCTTTCTATGTGGAGTCTGCATGTTCTCCCCATGTCTGCGTTGGTTTTCTTCAGGTGCTCCGGTTTCAACTACCACTAAAACACTTCTGGAGATGGGTCCCCACGCGCTGCACTGTGTTCAAGTCTATCGACGTTGTAGGATGGGTCAATGCAGAGGACAAACAAAGTTCACCGTAACCTTAGAGGAGACCAAAAATATATTTACTTAAAAGGTGCATTATTGAACTTTTTCTTTATTTTCCAGGGAAATACAATGTTGATGTACATTTGAACTTTTAGTGACCCAGTGTACGGGTGGTCAGCACAGTGCCTTTACGTTCCATCCCTGTGGCCTCTATGACGCTCCAGGAGCAACTGTTCTTTCGGGTTTCTGGTAGGTTTTCACTGCTGACGGAACCATCCCCATGGTTATGCATTCACTGCACCCCGAAAACCAACCAAGACCCTGAAGAACAATTGATCCTGGAGCGTCATAGAGGCCACAGGGATGGAAAGTAAAGGCACTGTGCTGACCACCCATACAGCTGCCACTATGCATGTTTTACCACATAAAACGTTCCTTAATACACTTTTAAGTAACAGATGAAAATTCTGTATACAAGTATCCAGTTCCAAATGTATTTAAACTAGAAAAAACACTTGTATTATATCACACTAATGTATGAAATATTAAGTTCATGTTTTTATATTTATGGAGAATTATGGTGTTTTCAAATCTTGTCAAACAGGGGAGACTGAATGAGCCACTGGTGTTTTCTGACTTCATTATTTTCCCAGTGACTTCAACTGCAGCTTCTAGATTCTCCTCCTGAAGACAAATAAAGAGCACATTGTGCGTTCATCAGAAATTCAAAATATGAATACTTTTAATACAGTTCCAAAGAGAGCGTAGAGAGCACAACATTTAGCAATGGCTGTAGGTAAAACACCAGTTTAAAGTAATGTAGCAGATAAATGTATATTTTCTTTCAAAATACATTCTTTTCAATGTACTTGTTTTGCTGACAAGCTTTGGGGCCCCCCCGCAGTGCCTCTGAGGCCCCCCGGGGGCCCCGGACCCCGCATTGGGAACCACTGCTCTACAGTATACTCAAGGTTTATACAGGCAGTTGCTTCTGCCTGTCAAATGTAATGTTTTTTAATGTCATTTTTAATGCACAAATATCATAATTTAATGCCACAAATGTAGAAAAATAGTCAGCGCAGATTTAAATCCTTAAGATTTGCAAACATTTCATCAAACAGAGGGAAGAGACTTGGAAAAAACACATTTTAACAAAACAAAAAAACATTTCAGCCAAAACTGAATATGTTTAAGACTGTAATTTGGGTATTTTTGATGAACAATACAGTACTTTTTTTTTTTTTTTTGAGAAGCGTCATGATTTTACAGCTGGAATCCAGCTGGCATTATTAATACATTTTAATGACATTTAAGGCCTTGATTTTTTTACAATTCATTTAATGACTTTTATACTATATATGTTTCTTTCCACCACTGTTGGGTCAAATCTCACCGTCACCATCAGTGCTGCATCTAGTTCATATTTTACTGTTGGAAAAGATCATTATCTTTGAACCAGCCTACACCTTACTTTTTCACCAAATGTTTATTTTATTAGTCCTTATTGTCTCATTAGAGCAATTCCTTCCATGTTAGGCTCACCCTTCTGTGTGTAAAGACATGATGGCTACGTCTGTGTGATTAATGATTTAGAGAGGCTCAGTCAGGCCAACAGCAGCACTGACACACTTTGACAAAATGCTTCACAGAGCGATTAAACAGCTCCACCCTGTGGCCAGTAGACTGTAGGATTGTTTTCCCTCCTTTTCCTGGACTTCCTAGATTTGTGGCGCATCCAGACCAGAGATGGGTGCAGCCAAAATATTTACTCAAGTAGAGGGACGTTACTTTATAAAAATATTACTCAAGAAAAAAAAGAAAGAAAAGCCATTCCAACAAATATGCCATAAATTAGATAAAAGAGATAATAATGATACTAATAATAATAATAATAATAATAATAATGGCTCCCTCAAACAAGCCAGTGTTTCTCAAAGTGCAACAATTTAGTCTTCATTTATTGACTCCAGTGGTGGTAAGCTATTTTTGTAGCCACAGCTGCCCTGGGCCGGACCAAGACACTTCGGTGCCCTATAGTCAAGAGGGGATTTTCGTACACAGGCAAGGTAGGTGAAGTGTCTTGTTCAAACGGACTGCACCTGCAGTCAGTTATTTTCATACCACAACATGAAAGTCACTAACAGTTTTACTCACAGCGGAAATGAAGAGTAACCAAATTATCCACTCAAGTAAGAGTAGGCCCAGTTCAAAGTTGCATTACAACAGAGGCGGGTAGTATTCAGTTAATGACTCAAACATGAACCACAATAATGATATGAAGCCACACAGAAAACAGACGATGATAAAAAGCTGTTTCAGATTTCCCTTTAGCTACAGCTTCATCACAGAAATAAAAAATGCTCTGGTCAAATATTCCACCAAAATCCTGTCCTTTGGTTCATCTTCAGAGAACGATGATCATTAACACACAGTGAGGTCTGCTCCTCCTCTGCACAATGTATGCAAATGATCCATCTGGCTTAAGTTTCCTCTAAATGTCACGAGTCACGACTGAAAAATAGGACCCAAAAGCAGACAGACGACAGATTAGCAAACGGTGGTTTTATTTTTAAGACTTGGAGAGTTGGGCAGGGCTGCGGACCGGAAGACCTGGTGAGCGCAGGACCAGGAGATGGACAGAGATAAGCCAGAGGACTGGACACGAGGAGATAGACTGGTAAGTATCTTGCAGGTAAGTTGGCAGAGTAATAGAGATACTTAGGCAGATGGGCGGGTAAGTATTGGCAGGCAGGCAGGTAGTAGGCAGGCAGGTTTTGAGTTAAGTCAACCAACAAACTGGCAGTGTGTTGCAGGAAAACCAAGCCTCTTGTACTTCTAGGAATTGGCAGATTGAAGCCACCCACTCTGCACCCACACATCCGGTTTGACGTTAGACCTCTGACCAATTTACTGGTTTCTTCTATGTAACCATAGAAGAAGCAGCTGGAGGACCAAGTCTGCACACTGTATCAAACGCCAGGTCTGGACAAAATTTAAGTAAACAAAAGGACAATTTTGTGTAATTATAAAGTTATTACATATGAACGGGTTAAACATGTACTTGTGTTACAGTGGTGTTTAGTTTATTTGTTTAGTTTATTTGAGCAGTTGAAATTCTGCTGAAAAGGAGTGGGCACCCACCCCCGACATCATTACAATAAAAAATAACATATCACAATAGTACAAAGGAACAAATAATGCAACATCCTCCTTTAAACCTTGCACAACCTGGGTCCCACAAGGGTCAATCCTGGGGCCCTTGCTGTTCAGCATTTATATAAATCACCTCCCTGATGTGTGCAAAGACCTGGGGTCTCAGTTATAAAGCTCACGTACAAACAAAATGAGGCCAAAACCTTCCGTACGAACTGGTCTGCGCCAAAGGTGGTATTTATAGAAATCAAACTGAACGTGAAACATTACGCACCGCCACACTAGGTTTGTACCTGGCGTACGCAGTCCGCACTTTTCAGAAACGCTGCACACACACGAGGAGAGGCGAGGGAAAGCAGCAAGGGGAGGTCGGATTGAGGAAATGAAGTCTGGTGCACATTTTAAACTGCTCATTTCTTTATTTTCTACAGAAATGATTAAGATCATTAAAAATAAAATATAGGAAATCAACCGTTGGCTTTGTGTAGTGTTTCAATCTTTCGTTTATATACTTAATAAAAATATAGTAGTCATGTGTGACACGCAATGATGTGCACGCTCATGTACGCTCATGCACGGACACCGGAGCACACTGCCGCCGGCTGCGAGCGAGAAGCAGGAAGGATCCGAGCCGCTCTGTGCTTTTAACCAAAGTCTGACCAACTCCTGTGGAGGCCGTGCTGAGGGCTGGTCCAAGGCACAAGTCCATTCAGAGACGCTGCAGCTCCACAACCTCCCTCTCTCGCTCACCACCCGGACTCATCCCCAAACCCCAACTGCACGTACAGCGAGCACAAAAAACAATAGACTATCTGAGTGATTCAAAGCCCACCGAGCTTATTCTGTACTTTCAGGAAATGTGAGCTCCGTGAACAGCACTGGGAAATATCACAATCAGCGTCTAAAAGGCTCTTCTTTACGTTCTAAAAGTGTTATTGATGAGACTCTGCACTCTGCCAGTAGGTTACTTGTGATCAGAGAAACAGCGGTAACATGTCAGTAAAGATCCACCTCGGCCTCTGCCGTCACTGCTGCGGCGTGTGGCCCCTCCCTCTCTGCTCCCGGGGTCTCGGTAAAACCCTCTCATTATCGCCTCATGTTTAGGTAAATCTCATTCATAAGTTACTTTGCATGTCCTTATATGGTGACATGGAGGCGTGCAGGGGGCGTGACGTGAGGAGGGGTCATGTGCGCACATTTCTGCTCAAGATGGAATCAGTGAAGGGGAGTTTACGTGGTGCTGCGCGTACGGAGGGTTTCATAAGTCCCAATTTTTTTCTCCGTACGTGAAGTTTGGGTTTTGCTCGTACGGACTCTTATAGGCAGATTCTCACGGACAGTTTCATAAATGAGACCCCTGGATATAATTATGTATGCAGATGATGCCGTCATCTTCACACATGGAAGGGATATGCAGACAGTGGCCTCAAAGTTGTCTTCAATATTGGACAAAATTCAAAATTGGCTCCAATCTTCATGCCTGACATTAACACTAATAAAACAGTTGGCTTGTATTTTCATAAAATAAATAATACTAAAGAGATGCCTAACATATATGTGAATGGAGAGGCACTAAAAAATGTAACGGAAACAAAATACTTAGGGCTCTATTTAGACCAAACACTGACATTCAAAAAGTATGTTAAAAAAGTAACCAACACAATTAAATATAACATTTCCTCTCTAAAGCATATGAGGAACAGCCTGACAGTCGAGGCGGCTTTCACTTTATTTCAACGCCATGATAATCCCTCACTTTACTTACTGTTTATCTAGCTGGTCCCAGGCAAAGGAGACCACGCTCAAACCACTAAGATCGTTTAAAGGCACTTGACAAAAAAAACACTTCGTTATCATCATTGCAATATCCTGAGTAAGTTCAAACTGCTCAGTTTGACAATATAATTCTATACAATAATCTACAAACTATATTCAAAATCACTAATAATACAGCTCCACCACCACTGAAGAACTTTGTCAGACTTTGTTCTGAGCAAAATACGAGAGCCACTCGGTCCAGTGCAAATAAAAACTGTGTAATCCCAAAAAGATCCTCGGCCTTTGCACAATGTGCTTTCTCATTTCGCTCCATTAAACAGTGGAATGAGCTTCCAGACTGTCTGAAACTGTCTGTAGATTCTAATAGTTTTACTCGAAATTTGAAAAAGTATATTTTAGATCATCAATCTTGTCAGCATTGATGACTGTATTGTAAATTGTAGGGATTGTTTAGTTTTCTGTATACACTTTTAGAAAAAGCATATAATGTATTTTATATAGTGATTTTATTGTAGATTAGATTTATAAATTATAATTGTAATGTTTTTGTACTCACCTGTCCAGGGACTGCGGATGGAAAATAGCTACTTCGCTAAATCTGGTACAAGTAATCTCTTTTGTAAAGACTAATGGTTTTGTACGCTGTCCCTGTTTCAATAAACAATGAACTAAACTAAACTAAACTAAACATATTACAAGGAACAAAGTACAAGAGCATAGGAACACAGCATGCACACAAACACACAACGTACCCGTTTGTGATTTAACTTTACACATTATCAATGATACATTTAGCACATCATATTTTGATTTTGATTTGCAAGAGCAGCACACAGCCAATTAGCAGGGATGTAACTAATGTCCTTTTTAACTCTGTTACACTTGAGTAACTTTTTGAAGAATTTGTATTTCTTAGAGGTGTTTTATATTTTAAAAATATAATGACGTAGGCTATCTGTACTAAAAAATAATTATTGCTACTTTTTCCACTGTGAGTAAATATTTGACAACTTATGGCGCCATTGAAAATGAATCTGAATTTTTCACTCAGTTACTTGTACTCACAGTACTACTTTCAGTAGATGTACTTTTTAACTTTCACTTGAGTAAAATTACTTCAAAGCTACATACTCTTACTTGAGGAACTGTTTTGGCGACTCAGTACCCACCTCTATATAACAAGTAGAAGTAAAAATATGGTGAGATAAAACTACCCTAAGAAGTAGACACAGCTTACTTTCAAAATGTAGTACCTACAGCAGCACATGTGACCCGCCTCTGCATTTTATCAATCCCTCCTCGAGGAAATCTGGCTCGTCATAGTTGGCTACCTCCTAAACCGAAACCGGATTCAAAATTCGTTATTGTACTACCGCAACAAATCACAGTACAATCCCCGGTGTCTGAGTTTCGTTAAATATAAAACGAAAGCATCTCAGCGCAGCGCGTGCAGGGCTGTGATTGGCCCGCGCTGTCAGGTTTCCAAAGCACGCGCTCTCATCCTCCGCTCATTTGGACCGAGGACACGCGCAGGAGCTCAGGTACGAACTGTTAGCTTTAGCTTCTTTTGCTCGTATCACTTTGGCTTTGTTCTAGGGTTAGCCTGCACTGCAAAAAACGTTTATCTTGTGGCGACAAAACTGAACTTCATCATGAATTTGTGATGAACTAGTAATCTCTGGAGATTTGCTTTTCACTAGGTCTAGTTTCAGTGGACTAGTGCACTTCAGTCAGTTCAAACGCTTGCCCCAAATAAACGCTACTGAAGGTCAAAAAATGTTTTCTTTGTGTGTGCACCCACAGACTACTTTATTAGTATGCAGTTTAACCTCTTAACCCCTGCCTGAACCGAGCACATTTTCTCCTGTTCAGCTTCACCCAAATCTCAAAGCTTCTTGACTGGAGCGTACAGCCTATAGGCCAGGGTAACGCCTCATTTGAAGGCTAAGACCTACAAAACTCATCTAAACATTTTTTGTGGCGTTGTCGCAGCGTTTATATCACATTCCTTCACAAATTTTACGTGCTTTTTTGTCCTCTTTTTGTCGTTTAATTCATCACTTTTTCATTGTGTTTTTGTTGGTTTTCCGGCACATTTTGTTGAACTTTTGTTGCATTTCGGATGCTTTTTTGTCCAGGTTTTGTCATATATTCATTGCTTTCTTGTCACTTTTTCATCACCTTTTCTTACCTTCTTGATGCTTTTTGTTGCTTTCTGTCATGTTTTTGTCTACAGCCTTTAGGCCAGTGCCGTGCCTCATTTGAAAGCTAAGACCTTGTAGTTTCTGAAAATATGTGTAAGAGTACAACACAACTTACAGGTGGTGGACGGCAGGGAACTGGTTAAAAGCCCATTTAAAAAGGCATTTGACATTTATACAGAGGCGGGTAATACTTTCTGAAGATGTAGTTTTACCATACAGTACTTTTTACTTCTACTTTAGTAAAATTATTTTGAAGTATATGTACTCTTACTTGAGTAAAATTCATTATTACTTTTTCCACTGTGAGTAAATATTTAGGCGGCAAAAATGTCATTTTGATGAAGCATTTGTAAAATAGATGTAGTTCGTGTCATGCTCCATGTTCTTTAGAGTTATTGGTTTTTTCTGTATTTTTATGCCATTTTTCTTGGAATTTTCTTTGGAAATATCTGAGAAAGAAAACTTTATTGAGCCCTCAAGGGGAATTAATTTTGTTTGTCTCACTCCGAGGACGAATGGAACGTAGCATTGAATAATGAGTTTAAAGTTGTGCTCAGAGCTGGTTTAACCTGTCCTTTAGTTTGTAATGTGAACAGACGCTGCAGTTGAAGAGAGAAAAAAAAATCATTAAGAGTTATCAGATTTTTTTTTTTTTTTCATTTTAATACTTTCATATGGAAATTGAGAACTCATTACTTCATTACTTTTACTCCACGACGACATTTGAAAGATAAATATAATACTTTCTACTCCACTACATTTCTTTTTAGAGTCCAATAATGCTCAGATGTTCTGTCAAATGCTTCTAACTCACAATGAGGAAGGAGGTTTGTCCCAGTCGTGTTCTAGAAGCTGCAAAGTTATTTTTCATAACACTTATTTAAACTTTCTACTTTGAATACTTCAATATTTACTACAGCAAATTTGACAATAATAAGACGGAGCAACGTTTCCTTACACGCGAGTAGTATTTGACCAGTATCTACTTGCACTTCTACTCAAATAATGAAATCAAGAACTTTGACCACGACTGATTACGATGATTGCGCTAGTTGATTGTGAAAAATAATAATGACTTAAATAACCGTGATTATTCTTTCTCCGATGATTGAGAAGCCAATATGTGCAACATTAGAGGGAGACGTTGTCTCTTGAATAAAGGGAGATAAAGTACATTTTGAGGAAACAACTTTGACGCTACAGTTTTTGACGTAAAGTTTATTCAGTGCAATAACAAGAGAGACAATTGTATAGATCGCACTACAGTATTTCAATTTAAAGTTGCCAGAGGGCTGGGTACCACTAAACAGTACCAGTATCCGTAAAAAGTTTAGGTACTACCCGTATTGAAAAAATTAAAGTATCGAAAGTCGTTACCGGGAAAAAAAAGAAGATATATCTTTAAATCCAAGTTTAGATGCTGTTGGTCAGGGGACATGATTAAAGTCAGAGTCTTGGGGGAAACACATCTTTTATTTGAGCAGAAACAATCAATTTTTCCACCCATTTCCCCCCTATTTTATAATTTTTTTTGCCCCAATGTTTGCCCCCCCCCCAATTTTTTACCCATTTTTTCTTGTTTTCCCAACACAACACAATTTCTCCACATTTTTTCCGCAATGATTGGCAAAAATGGGGGACAATTTCTCCCAATTGTCCCCCATTCTCCACCACGTTATTCCACATTTTACACCCATTTCTTGACAGTGGAGATGAACCGGATATTGTAAATTTGGAGATCTTACACACATTATTGTTCTGTTTTCGAGTTCTAGATGACAAGTATGAGTATAGGTTGAGTATAGGTATCAGGAAAATTATTGTTCAGGTATCTGTATCAAAAAGTATCAGAAAAGTACGAAGTAAGGAAATTGAACTGTACCCAGCCCTAGTAATGAATAAAGGTTGCCTAAGTCAAATAATTAGCTTGAATGTGACCTCAGAATAGTTTCTGATACGTTTCCGTAGCTTAGTTTGAAACTGCAGTGTAGGAAGATGTGAGTGCCTGCTCAGATGTGGATCAGTCACACTTGAGCTTTTATAACCGCATGTCAAGACCAAAGGTAATTTGGTGCAGCAGATTTCAGAGTAACTGAGGCTGGCACAGGAAGTGACGTCTGTGCAAAGGGCACAGCGGAAACACCCAAAGCTTTTGAGGAGACTTGAGTTCTGGTGCAGAGTTTACAGAGGCCATTAATCCACAAAACAGATAAATATGTAATTAATAGCTTTGTTTCTGGTTAGTCTAACCACTTCACGTCTTTGCCTCGTCTGTTTCTTCAGGTAGATCTTCAACAAATGGACGATGAGCACAAAAAGAAAGAAAAGGTAAGACACCGAGCCGGTCCACAGCAGTTACAGTATTTTATATTCATGACCAAACATTACTTCTCTGACTCCAGTAACTGTAAACTGTTTGTTCAGGACTCCCTTCGGGGCGACCGCTCCGCCCTTCATTGACTACCTTAAAGACATACTGCGGCGCTACCCAGACGGAGGACAGATTCTGAAGGTACACAAAGCATTTCAGGGTTTGATTTGAGACATTTCTTTCCATTGTCGTCTTTTTGTCCTGTTGCAGTGGCCTGTCTAGACTTTTATTTTCTGGGGTGGCCCAGGGTGGCACCAGGACTGGAGGGGGGTGTTGTTTTTTTACATTTTCCCTTTTTGTAACATTTTAAGGGTTTTGAAGCACTTTACATCACCATCTTTGAAGTGTTGCACAACGCAAACTCTGAGGATCAAATTAACAATTTGCACTACCATATTTTAAGTCGCTCCGGAGTATAAATCGCACCAGCCAAAAATTGCCCAATGAAGAAAAAAACCACAGGCTCAATAGGCGTACAGTATGCTAACGTAACACATTGATGGTTAGCTACATGAAGTATAAACAACAAACTAAATAGGTGTCTGGTATGTTAACGTCACATAAACAGATCAGATAACTAGAGCATAAAGAACATACCAAACTCTCCATCTCACTCCAAATCACTAAATCTTCATCCTCGGTGTCACTTCTGTACAATCGCCTTGGCAACGACCTGGGCACGGAGGCGTAACTGCACCGTTGACAAGCCTCTCCTGGCAGCACGTTTTTTAAGCTCTCATTTGCGAACTCGTCACTCTAGCTGTGGCCATCGAGCTTTTAGCCCATGATTAGATTTGTTTAGTCTTCTCCTCCGCTTCTCACTCACTCCAAACGTTCTTTCTGCTGCTCGATTAGCCTGCAGTGTCCTCTAGTGGCATGTGAAATTTGAATTAAAAAGGAGAGAAAAAAAAATCACATGTAAGTCGCTCCGGAGTATAAGACTGCCAAACAATGAAAAAAAGTGCGACTCCAGAAAATACGGTATTTTACAGTCAGGTCTAATTTGATGAATTTTACGTTTTGTGCTAAATAAAAACAAAATACCTTAAACAACAGCACAACAAAGCTTGGAACAAATACCCCGTAATATTCCTTATTGGACCAACAGACATCCAAGCTGGGCCACAACTAACTAAAGGGCCTCACCAGAGCGAATTAAAGAATTGAAAATGAACAGATTAGATTTTAGCTGAGTCTCTGTATGGCCTCTGAGAGACAAACACTATTTGTTGTCCTCAACCTGTCAGATACCAGGGAGATCTCAAAGAGACGACTCTTTGAGATCTCCCTGGTATCTGACAGGCGTAACTGCACTGTAACTGCAATACAAGGAGACAGTGCAGGGACGTCACAGAAACGTCTCTCAGGTGGAGGACAACAAATAGTGTTTGTGACACAACTGCGGGGACCTGTCAGAGACCATATGGAGTCTCCATGCAGTCTCCACTGAAATTGAACCTGTTCGTTTCCACTGAGACTACCTGGAGACTCGCCTTATCTACAGGGGACTTCTCGGAGACATCTCTGTCTCTCTCTCTCTCTTGAGTCTCCAACTAGTCTCTCCAGGCCAATGAGATAGGCCCTTAATGCCAAAAGTAACAAAATGGGTTGGATTTTGTCTACCGTACTTACAAAGTGCCAGTCAGTATTTATTGCTTAGTAACTTTCATTGTGTCTATATAACATTACAGTAATATTCATTTTATTTTGTATTCTAATGGTAAAGATGATAGTTTTAACACATTGAGTGCCAAAAACGTAAAAACTTCTTTGTTTTTTCTATTATGAAACTAGACTCTAATACACATATGTGTGATTTTGGGGGCTCTGTGACGAACAGAAGTGAAATACATAATGATCAAAAACTTGTGAAAAGTCACGATTTGAACATTTCATATATTATTGCGTTTCTTTTCTTGTTTGCTCTGCCAATTACATGTAGTTAAAACGTTGGCTACGTTTACATGGCCAGTAAAATCAGATAAGGCAAGGCAAGGCAAGGCAAGTTTATTTGTAGAGCATAATTCATACACAAGGCAATTCAAAGTGCTTCACAGTTGCATAAAATTACAAGAAAACAGATAAAAATCAATCAATAAAACATCAACATAAAGTTAATCAGTTACAGCAAAAGGCAAGAGTGCATACGGCTCTAACATGTCAAAGATGTACTTTGTTGCTAAACCATGAAAAGACTTGTACACAAGCAGAGGTGTTTTAAATTCTATTCTCTGAGTGACAGGAAGCCAGTGCAGAGACCGGAGCACTGGACTAATGTGGTCGTATTTCCTGGTTCTTGTCAAGACTCGAGCAAGAACATAACTGGAGTAATCAGATAACCCAAAACATTTTATGCCATTCCATACTAGTTAACATTTGGCTTGTAACTTATGGAAACTCAACTTGTGCTTTCTGTTTCAACTCATTCTGGGTAAAATCACATCTTTGTATTATGATATGCATCGCATGTTGTGACAAAAGCACGTCGTCTCTACCCCATAATATAATCGTTGCCAATTCACCTTAACATCCCCATTTACTAGTTTTGAATCTATTTCTGTCCAACACCAGGAGCTGATTCAAAATGCGGACGATGCCGGCGCCACAGAAGTGGTTTTCATTCATGACGACAGAAGCTACGGGACAGAAAACCTCTGGGCTGAAGACCTGGCTAAGTATCAAGGTACACAAAGACAAACTGTCATAGTGCACTCATTTGTTATTCACAATCATTCAACTACTGTCATTTTATACTTTGTTTTGTTCCAAATTGTTTGACATTTTACAATAGAGTAAAAAAAAAAACTACTCTCCAATCAAACAGAAAGGAAACAGTATAATAGAAAGTAAAAAAGTGTTCCAATACTATTTTTTCCAATCCGATCTGATACAGACACTTGGGCTGCTGCAGGTTCCTGCTAGAGGTCAACTGATATGGATTTTTCTAAGGCCGATGCCGATATGGACAGACGATAATTTTGACTGATATTTTTGACAGATTTTTCCAAATGTCTGGTCTATAATCCTGTGTATGAAGCTTCTAAACTGTAAACTATGTCAGTTTTGAACTGTAACAGCAGGGGGCGCTTTATTGGGGCATAGGGTTGATTTATTCAAAACATTCCTGTTTAGTCGGTACTAGAGATGCACCGATCCAGGTTTTCTGCTTCCGATACCGATACTGGGGGTTTGAGTATCTTTTGAGATTAACCACTACCAAGACCCTTCCTTAAAAGGGTCTTTCTCTGAGTGAAAAAGTGAATGGTCCTCTTTTCTCCAGGGTCAGATCAATGCAGTCTGTTGCTAGTTGCGGCATTTTTTCGCAGCGATCAAAAATACATTTGCAGAGGAATTCTCCACGTTCTGTTGCTTCAAAATGACTTACAGCAAGTCCATATTGAATGAGGTTTAGTTGGTGAAACTTGTGTCTAACAAACTTGTGGCTAGCACAGCGGTTAGCGGGTTCGATTCCCACCTGGACGGGGCCTTTCTGTGTGGAGCTTGCATGTTCTCCCCGTGTCTGCGTAGGTTTCCTCCGGTTTCCCCTACCACTAAAAACATGTACAATAGGTTAATCCTTCAGCCAGGTGATTCTGACTATGACATGTACTTGAGTAACTTTTTTAAAGTAATTGTACTTTTTAGTGTAGTTTAAAGGAATAGTCCACCGTTTTTACATACTTACCTGAGCTTAGTTGATGTGTACCTGTCTGGTCTTTGTGCGTGCGCTCAGTCACGCAAATGTTGTTAGCATTGAGCCTCTAACAGCATAGGTATAGCTCCAAACGGGGGTGAAGTTAGTTATGTGGGCCTTTACACAATCCAAGTCTAGTTACACAAAATCAAACATGACGATTTTCTAAGCGGATAAAAAGGGGTACTTTATTGTAAGGAGTAATAATATTAGGAGCACTTCGACATTACTATGCGGACGACGAAGTGCTCCCATACCTCTGCTGGGAGAGGCTAAATGCTAACATTTGCGTGACTAAGCGCACGCACAAAGACCAGACAGTTACGCATCAACTCGTCTAAGCTCAGGTAACAACATATCTTAGTATGTAAAAACAGTGGCCTATTCCTTTAACCATATGGTACTTTTTACTTCTACTTGAGTAATAATATAATGAAGTATCTGTAATCTTGCTTGAATAAAAAAGGAAAAAAGGTTTACTCGTTCCACAGTGAATAAATCTTTAAGTGGCAAAAGCATCAAGTTTGTGTTTTATGTACTTTATTCTGCAGAAAAACTCTTGTTTGTTTTCCTTTGGAAATACTAGGATTATTACATCATTTTATGTCACGACTGAAAAAAACTCGTAAATCAGATTTATACGCTCAAACAGTAACTCAGTACTCACATGTACTTTTACTCTTACTCAGTGTTTGGAATAACAACAAATCATTTCATTTATTTATTTCATCCATGTTCATATTTTTCTTTACAGGGTCATACATTAATATGAACAGTACATGGTGAAAAGGAGCATGATGAAGACATTGTCTTATTGTCCATGCCCCTTTGTAATAATTACAGAAAAATCGATGACCAAATCGGCGGGTGATCCGTTCAACAAATTTGTGACACTCATGTTGGTATTACAAAAATCAATCATTGTAACAATTTTAGAAAACAAACAATTATTATTATTATTAATATTATTTTATTTTATTTTTTTCCCGTTTCAACATACGAGTTATGTTTTTTATATTTCTCCATCTGCATCTCCTTGAACATATTTTTAAATGTATCTATTGTTTGAGAACATTTTAATGTGTCCTTTAATGAATTCCATAATCTTACCTCAGCAACCAAAAAAACCCCTCTGTCTTAATGAGATTCGGGAGAACGGTACACAAAATCGCCTTGTGTCGTCTTACTGTATATATATATATATATATGTTGTATATATATATATATATATATATATATATATATGTGTGTGTGTATATATTACAGATACAGACGGACAGAATGGTAATGGCAACCGGACATTGTAGTGGTGGACAAAGAGCAGAGGAAAGCCGTGGTGGTTGACATAGCAATACCAAGTGACTTCAACATCAGGAAAAAGGAACACGAGAAACTAGAGAAATACCAGGGGCTCAGAGAAGAGCTAGAGAAGGCCTGGAGAGTGAAGGCATCAGTGGTGCCCGTGGTCGTTGGGGCACTCGGGGCAGTGACCCCCAAACTGGAGGAGTGGCTCCAGCAGATCCCAGGAAATACATCAGACATCTCGGTCCAGAAAAGTGCAGTTCTAGGAACTGCAAAGATACTGCGCAGAACCCTCAAGCCCGAGCTTGGAGGAAAAAGAGACCGCCCGCGGAGGGTGAGGAAGAGTTTTTTTTTATATACAGTATATCCCATCAATCTCACTGTCAAAAAAAGAGTAGTCGGATACTGGGGGAGACTTGTGCAAAGTAAAGATACTAAATTCACCAAACAAATTTATAATCATCTTCTCCAACTTTTCACAATAGGTGACTACATTTCCCCGTGGCTGTGCCAGGTCAAGAACATCCTGGACACCTGTGGTTTGTCCTATGTTTGGACCACACAGTCGTTCAGCAGTGTCCTCTGGCTCAAATTGACTGTTGAACAAACACTATATATAGTCTTACGCCAAACCGGATGTGCGTCAGCGTCCGCCATGATAAGACGCTATGGGGCGCCAAATGTAACATGCCTTATTTCGTGGACAGAATGACTTTTGTGTCACGAAATACATATATTCATTACGAAATCACGTTACATCGTAACGCTGTTTGTCCACGGAATACACAAATTGGTTTGCTTTGTGTCCACGAAACACTGAAGAGAGCACATCGTTTCGTGGACCAAATTGACTGGTGGCCTTTTCCTTTCGTGGACATAAGGCTGAATGCACTATTCACTGTCGTAGACGAAATAAACTTTCGTCCATAAAAGTATTGTGATGTGTTACAGAAATTATGATGTGTACAAAAGGGATTTATTCTCTAACTCTGCAGTTACAGAAGGCATTCCGTCCGCGGAATAGTAACTTCATAACTTACGAAATGCATTCAGTGACACATGCTTTCATTACGTGGACGAAATGCATAATAGAATCACGAAATCAGTTTTGTGACCTGCTACAATACATTTCGTGAGTCAACAGTTTACATAATAAATTATGTGTTACAAAATAGTAACTTAATAACTTACGAAATGCATTCAGTGACATTGCTTGCATTTCGTGGACGAAAGGCTTTTTATAGAATCACAAAATCTGTTTCGTTACTTGATGACCAAGAAATTCAACTTCACATTGGCATATTTTCAATGACCAGTAGGTGGCACTGTGACACAACGTTTTTTCTTGTCATTTATACTGCTGCCTTCAAGTGGTATCGTAATTATGGTAAATACCAAAAACCGACATCGAAATTGCACATGTTGTATTTTCCACTGGAAAAATTGAAAAATGTTATGATAAGCTTTGCTCTTTCAACATGGCGGAAGAAAACATCCTGGATGCTAACATTATGTTTAAAGTTAGCTGCTGCTGTTAGTTGGTTAATTTGAAGCCTACATTATGCATAGATAGTATATACACGTACATTATGCTGCAGCAAACAGAATTCCAATAACATCAGCTTTTAAACTTAGTGTCGTTTTATTAAAATACTGTTATTATCTCCTAAGAGCAGATGCTAGCTAGCAGTCTAAAACGTTTTAACCAACTAGCTGGTCAGGATAGACTGTGGATCGCTATGTTTCACTTCACTACGACAACAAAAGCATGTGCACGACGCACCGGTAATTTCCACATACTGTACAGTCTATGTGTGGAAAGCTTCATCTTTCCCATACCACATGAAGGCAGCATACCACATGTGCTGATCATAGGCTGTAAAAATCTGCCAATGCTCTGTAGTTTAATGGATTGCATATGTTACAAATATATATTTTTTATATTGAACTATTAATTGTGTAATTGCTGAAGTATGATTTAGGCTATTATTGTGAACACATCAAAGGTCATAGTTCAACCATTCAAATTGGCGCCAAATATGGTATGGTGGGGCGTGCAGCCATTTCATTAGGAGGTAGCCTACCAGTGCCATATATTATATAATTATATAATATATAAATAATATATTATTATAGTGAGTTATAATTATTATATTTTAGCAATATATAATATTATAGTATTATATTATACTGGTCATTGAAAATATGCCAATGTATCAAGTAACGAAACAGATTTTGTGATTCTATAAAAAGCCTTTCGTCCACGAAATGCAAGCAATGTCACTGAATGCATTTCGTAAGTTATTAAGTTACTATTTTGTAACACATAATTTACTATGTAAACTGTTGACTCACGAAATGCATTGTAGCAGGTCACAAAACTGATTTCGTGATTCTATTATGCATTTCGTCGTCCACGTAATGAAAGCATGTGTCACTGAATGCATTTCGTAAGTTATGAAGTTACTATTCCGCGGACGGAATGCCTTCTGTAACTGCAGAGTTAGAGAATAAATCCCTTTTGTACACATAATAATTTCTGTAACACATCACAATACTTTTATGATGAAAGTTTATTTCGTCTACGACAGTGAATAGTGCATTCAGCCTTATGTCCACGAGAGGAAAAGGCCACCAGTCAATTTGGTCCACGAAACGATGTGGTCTCTTCAGTGTTTCGTGGACACAATGCAAACCAATTTGTGTATTCCGTGGAAAAACTGCGTTACGAAGTAACGTGATTTCGTAATGAATATATGTATTTCGTGACACGAAAGTCATGCTGTCCACGAAATAAGGCATGTTACATTTGGCGCCCCATAAGACGCGTCCAAATTGGGCTGTTGGTTAGGAAGGAATTAGGGAAAGTGGCCTGTTTGCTAACTATCATAGCCACTTTAGCATAGGGACCTCTGATGCTAACTCACTGGCGATTAGGAGCTATGTGCCATCCCATAAGCCACTGCGCCAATCTCCCCACCCCCTCGCCCCCACCCTCGAGTGATTCATGCGCAACCACTGTTGATTGACAGGCGCACATTTAATAATAAAAAGAATTTAAAAATATAGCCGCAAAGCGGCGATTATCGGCCCTTGCCGACCGCCCTGCCCAAAGCAAGGGGGCGCTTTGCGCCCTTTTGTCTCCCTCAATCTAAAATTATGGTATTGCCACTACTGCCTTTATGTTTGTTTTGAACTTTTTTCCCTAGTGTCTTAGTTTTAGGATGTTTGGAATGCGCTAACACGCACCCCGCGCTCAATTTTGACATTATACAGAGAAAAATTTGTATGAATTTGTATCACACTATATCTGCGACGTGAAGCATATTTTTACATTCTACTTAGCCGCAGAAAATCCTCACTTCTCGCTGAATAATGGAGTTTAACATTTTTCCATCAGAATAAAATGGGACGTTCTGGTCATCGCTACGGCAACACCGTGAAAAATATGGCATGGGTGTAATTGACTTTTCTGATCGGAACGACCAAATAGAATTTGCGCCAAATTATTTAAATTTTCGTAAAACTAAAATTTGTACTCTCCATATAATTCCTATAGGGGGGCGCTATCGCGCCCAATTTGAATTTTGCCTAATGAAAATGTTTAGAACTGTGACTTTAACAACTGATAACAAACTGAGTGAAATCGGGCTTCATATGTGCGAATGGGAGCCATTTTTTGTTTGTGAAAAATTTCAAAATACTTCGTACAGTTTGCAGCTTTGCCGCATAAAAACCGTAAAACTTAGAAAAGTAATTTGGATAACTGTTAAAGTTCTACTTCTCAAGATTATTTTCCACCCAAAATTAGCTTGTTCCGATAAACGCTCTAGGAGGAGATAGATTTTGTACAAAGTGAAAAATAAAGGCGGATTCCCTCTTCTCGGGCTGTCATCCAAAATGGCCGACACCCAATATGGCGGACGGCATTGCCGTAATAATACTTTTTGCTCAACTCGTCATGATACACGTCTGTACCGATTTTTATGACGACAAACTTTGAATTTGAATTTGAATTTTGAAATAGTCAAAAGTTGTGTCGGATCGGGTTTGAATTTTGTGCAAAAATCTGTGACTTTTCGTTGATGTTCACTGGGTGAAAATTGAGACGGTGCGAAAGAAAGAAAGAAAGGAAGAATAATATTCCCATACGAAAACAATGTTTCCGCTTACGCGGGTACCATAAACTATATATTTTCGGAAAGTGCTCGCACATTCCTACCTCATGGTAGAGACCCAGGCTCTCAGTCGCCCATTGACTTTTATGGGCACTGTCCAATTACAATGTTCGTTTTCTGATACATGTGCACGTGCACGGAACGTACACAACGAGAAGAGTGCGTTAGTGTATGTTTGAGAGGAGGCGATCGCTTCGCGCTCGTTTTGTGCGCTCCGCGCCACTTTGGGGAAGTCTTTACGATTACAAGAGCCCCTTCGCCAGCCCTGATGGCGCTCGGGCCTAAAAATAAGATTCTGCACAAGCCAAACTTTATAAAAGTGACAAAATACATGTTGTCGTCACGTCACCACAGCTCAGTCACATGGTTTAAAGAGCTTCCTCAGTAAATGGCCTAAATGAAAGCAGTTTGTGCTTTTACTCTCTTTTAGTAGAAACTTCAGCCTCATGGCTAATTTGCATACTGTAGCTTTATGAAACCGCTGTTGAGATAAAATAAAGGGAAATGTGAAGGATCATTTGGATGATTCTCTTTTTTTCACCTTAAATGTCTTTATTTGGACACTATATTTGGACTATATATACTATATTTGGACAATATACAGTAGGTGGCGGTATGCGCTTTTGTTTGGCTTGCACTGAAGAAAAACAGCTGTTGGTGATGTCATTCCCCTTCCCCTGGGTAAGGACGGTCGAATTGGGCAAATGCTGCTGAAGCTCTAGTTCACTAACTGCATAGAGATCTAACAGTTGACCCCATTAAAGGTTAAGGATTAGTTGCTAGTGTTAGTACCAATGGCCGCTAGCTGCTCCGCTTTATGACCGCAACACTGGAGGCCGCCATTGCTGTAGTACCTCCATATCATCGCTAGGCCCCCATTGAAAAGCATTGGACTTTAGACACGTTAAAAACAACTTTAATGCCTGGTTTCAATTTTTTTAATGCTTTCTACGGCTACATATTCCTCCTGACATAACGCTGGGTTACTCACAAAAAAGAAACCAGGCTGGTTTTCGAAAAAAAAATTTTTTAAATCTCCTACTTAACGGAGGTCGGACTGTTAGCATTGGAGCTGCACGAGCTACACGTCACGCAAGGGCCGAGTCTACAGTGAGATCCCGCCCTTATGCCCTTATTAGGAACATGCTTTGTCAGAGCTGGGGAGGAGGAGTCTGTAAATCCGCCATGATTTCCCCCTCGAACGTGGTCATTGTGGTAAACGGGGAGGAGTGAGGAGGAGCTGTCTATTCTTTTTAACAGTCTATGGTTAGTACTTAGAGGCTACAATTTTATGGTTTCGGATGCAGCATCAGAGCTCCATTCTTACCCAGGGCTGAAAACACAGGGGAAGTGACATCACCAACAGCTGTTTCTTTACGTCTTCTTCTTTAAGGTTATTGGCGGACTACAGGCCAAACAAAGCGGAACCGCCACCTACTGTATTGCGTATGCAACAACATAGTGTCAAAATAGACATTTAAGGAGAAAAAAAAAGAAAACTCTAAATAAATGATCCATCACATTTCCATAGCGTTATTTTATCATCATCAAATCTTTATTGCAACATTTATTTGTTTGTTCTAAATCTAATAGTGTCTATATTAAGGTAAATAATAAAGGCCATAGTTCAGTGGAATACAATGTAATCCATAGGTACAAAAGCAACAGCTGCACATGTACGGCCTGCACACTTTATTGAATTGTGAACACGGCAGTAATGATTTTGAATGGGTCGCGCCACGTGCTGCCATACGCTTTTAGATTTGGGTGAAGCTGAACTGGAGAAAATGCCCTCAGTTAAGGTGGGGGTTAAGAGGTTAATTTATGTCATTGACCTACTGCATGACCCCCTCCCCCCAGAGGTGTGAAAACGCAGGGTCTATTCATTTGTAAATAGACCTGAGAAATCAGGGCGGCGGGTGGAGCGTAGATGTCTCCTTTAAAGGTCCTATATCATGCAAAATCGACTTTTTGAGTTTTTAGCCATGTTGTTATGCTATTTCCTTATCAAAAAACCCCCAGAGCGGTTTTGGCTTCATTCACACAGTTCTAAGTAATCCTCCTGAATCCTGCTCTCTGAGCAGCTGCTCCACCCTCTCCTGGTAAACCACTGAGCTGTTCAGTTGTGTCGTCACAGCGGAACGGAAGTGCTCTACGTCTGTAATGTAATGCCTTACGGCCTGATTTTTATTGATAAAACAGCTTCTTTTTTTTTTTTTTTGTGAAAAAAAAAAAACTCTGACGCGTCTGTGCTGTCCTGCGAGGCTAATCAAGCGCACCCATCGCTGGAGGAGCCATGGATCCGAGCATAAGTGTTGTTTTTGAAGACTGAGCTCTTTCTAATCTACTCTGGACACCGCCTGTTCTTTTTTCTTACCGATAATGCCACGGATGCGCGTTTGGCTACGAGAGGAACAGGACTATTCAACCTTCCTAAAGAAGAGTGCACTCGCCAGAAGTTGGAATTTCTTTCCGGGATTAAGCTAGCTACTATATCAACCAACCTGATGGATGCTTGGTGAACCTTGGCCAGAATCAAAGTGGATTAACTTTTAAAACTTTTATAACTTTTATAACCAACGCGATCTCATGGGGAGTCCAGACTGAGCGGTGAGTCAATCAAAACACGTGTTAGCATGTGTGTGTTAGCCATTTATGAAACTGCTTTGCACATGTCAACTCCTTATAACTGCATTATGTGAAGTAACTTCACTTTTTGCAGCAATATTTATATTTATAATACTGCAAATGTGGAATGGGAGAGAGGGGCGGAGTTAACTGAATCGAAGCGTCTTGTCTTCCGGGTAGGGAAAATACCCCCCAAAATACTTGTATTTCTCTCAAAAATGAGTACTCCATAGTGATAGAGGTACAATATATCATATATATGCCTATACATTACTTTGGAATGGCTAAAATAGCATGATACAGATCCTTTAAACACACTCAACTTAAGTGTACAGTAGTGAAAAGGAGTAATAATGACATAGTAGTGTAAGGATTGTATCGCAATCTGAACAGGCTCCTGACGCAGGCTTTGCTCACACGCTACAGAACAAGAAGACCATGTCAGTGAGACTAGCTGAAAGACAACGGTCGACACCATAATAATTCCGGACATACCGTGAAGTACAGATTATTATACTGACACATAGACACAAACAACTGACTCACTGATAGGCAGTCACCCTCTCTGCGTAGAGGAGTGCAAGACTAGGATAAAAGGCAACAGTCGACGGGGATCTGGACTTCATCTTTTCTCTTTTTCTGAAGTCACCAGCTGGTTATACTGCTTTGTAACTAGGAACAACGGCAATAAAGGCCTTTTCTTGAGACGACTTCTATCTCCAGTGTATGCTTTGGCCATATCCAAATAACTGTTCTCGCGTGATTACAAAAGAACCAAAGTCTTAACAGTAGTGATAAAACTATACTGAATAAGGGCATCAAACATAATGCAATTAAGCTACGTTGAAACAGCATGACAGTAACTTAACCATAAAAACTACTCAAATGTCTGTTCTAAAAGACAATCTATCAGAGTGTTTTGCAAACTTAAATGACTAAAACAGTGAAAAGATTGATGCTATTGAATGCTATTTCTAAGTAATAGAATACCAGAGACAGCAAAGATAAAAAGCCAGTACAAAAGCGGACTAATAAATATTTTTTATCTTCATAACTTGGTGCTGATCGTGAAGTTGTATCAAAAGTGTCATAGCCTGTATTTGAACCCAGGTCCTCTCGCACTAGAGCCTAGCGCCTTATCATTGAGCTATAAAGCCACAGTAAAGTTGGCTGGTGAAGAGAGAAGAAAGAGCTGTGAGATGTTCCTAACCCTGCTCACAAGTGCCACCTGGTGGTTGTTTGGGTCATTGCAGCGTCACTGGGAAAAAATAAATAAAAGACGCGTGATTCACACGTGGTGTCACGTGTAAATCACGGGTGAGAGGCGACAAACCTAACAGACACATACTGTAAAGAACAGTTTAACAATGATCACACACTGAACCGGGCTTGTTGATTTTGAAGTTTATTGCTCACATTTCATCTACAATGGGTCGTAGCCGAGTGGTTTTCTCTCGAAGCTAACAAGGATTAGCAGTTAGCCGCTAACCACAAGCTCGGAACGATTTATTGAAAACAAGTTGCCTATTATGCACTTATCACGTCAATAAAACATGCAACTACTTGAAGCTCCCGAAGCTAACGCTCCATTAGCCTACTATAGCTCGGAAATGCATTGGAAAAAAGCAGCATATTTTGCACTAAAATCGTCAATAAAGCCGGCAGCTTTTACGATGATCACACAATGAGCCTGGCTTGACACATTTGTGGTTTATTGCAGACTTTTCATCAACAATGAGCTGTAGTCGATTTTAATATGCTAACGGGGTAACCTCGAATAACCATTTGTCAACCTGCACAGATAATGTCCCTCTATTGAAGCGTGTGGGCTGGATATACGGACGCTTAAATACTGGGAGATCCTGGTGTAGTCCATGGGGTATAGTTAAAGATCCATAGGGCATGGCAGTAGCAAAGAGTGACTAGGTAGCCTCCAAACAGCAGTTAATTTTATGTTTGAGAGTGTGAATGGGGGACGACGGATGGAAATTAGCCTAAGGCTACAATCCGGTGTGGTGTGTTTACATGCATGAGACCCATGTATGTTCATTAACATGCACTGTCCCGTCCAAATAAACCAATAAATAAAAAATAAAAAAGCATAATACCCCCTCTTTTACAAGACTATTCCATTATTTTCAACATTAATGCCGTGTTCAGACCACACGCCTCTCGGGCGTCAAAATCGTGCCCAAAGCCCGTAGTTGGACGCGTGTGCTTACTGAAGTCAGATGCTTGTCACAAATGTCACCGAGTGTCAAGACGCTCTGGCCGCGCGTCAGCTCAGAGTGCGTTCGTAGCCATCTTGGAAGCAGCTCTTGCCTGAAAACTACAGTGGTTCGGAGGCTAACTAGTCTCCCTCTTTGCTCCTGCCATGTCCTATGGATCTTTAACTATACCCCCATGGTCTACGCAGGATCTCCCCAGTATAAGCTCATATCCAGCCCATACGGTTGAAGGGACATTGGTGGCAAGTGGCTATAGGCTAGGTTCGCCCGGTTAGCATGTTGCGATCGCCTACAGCTCATTGTTGATAAAAAAAGTGCAATAAACCACAAATGCAATAAACCACAAATGTGTCAATCCCAGCTCAGTGTGTGACCATTATAAAAGCTGCTCTGTGTAGTTAAGGGCTTTATTGACGTTATTAGTCCATAATACTTGTTTTCATGGGGTCAATGCGAGCTGTCTTTTTGCTGCTAAGCGGCTAACATAGCATCATTATTTCTATGCGCAGCTAGCTCCGGGAGGAAAAAGATCGGCTATGGCCCGTCGACTATGGCCCTTAAAAATCAACAAGCCTGGCTCAATGTATGATCATTGTTAAACGGTTGCTTTATGTAAATGGGGCTTAAAGGATCTGTATCATGCTATTTTAGCCATTCCAAAGTAAAGTATAGGCATATATATGATATATTGTACCTCTATCACTATGGAGTACTCATTTTTGAGAGAAATATAAGTATTTTTGGGGGGTATTTTCCCTACCCGGAAGACAAGACGCTTCGATTCAGTTAACTCCGCCCCTCTCTCCACTCATTCCACATTTACAGTATTATAAATATAAATATTGCTGCAAAAAGTGAAGTTACTTCACATAATGCAGTTATAAGGAGTTGACATGTGCAACACAGTTTCATAAATGGCTAACACACACGCTAACACACATGCTAACACGCGTTTTGATTGACTCACCGCTCAGTCTGGCTTCCCCATGAGATCGCGTTGGTTATAAAAGTTAATCCACTTTGATTCTGGCCAAGGTTCACCAAGCATCCATCAGGTTGGTTGATATAGTAGCTAGCTTAATCCCGGAAAGAAATTCCAACTTCTGGCGAGTGCACTCTTCTTTAGGAGGTTGAATAGTCCCGTTCCTTTCGTAGCCAAACGCGCATCCGTGGCATTATCGGTAAGAAGAACAGGCGGTGTCCAGAGTATGTTAGAAAGAGCTCAGTCTTCAAAAACAACACTTCTGCTGGGATCCATGGCTCCTCCAGCCGTGGGTGCGCTTGATTAGCGTCGTGGGACAGCACAGACGTTGGGAGAGTTGCTAAAAATCAGGCCGTAAGGCATTACATTACAGATGTAGAGCACTTCCGTTCCGCTGTGACGACACAACTGAACAGCTCAGTCGTTTACCAGGAGAGGGTGGAGCAGCTGCTCAGAGAGCAGGATTCAGGAGGATTACTTAGAACTGCGTGAATGAAGCCAAAAACCGCTCTGGGGGTGTTTTTGATAAGGAAATAGCATAACAACATGGCTAAAAGCTCAAAAAAGTCGATTTTGCATGATATAGGACCTTTAATAGACTTAATATTTCTCGTTTTCACATCGATTGGAGCTTTAGCTTGTAGCCGCTTTGGGATTGCTCTGTGCATCATCAAGGCCCAAACACATTCCCAGCGCAGATCAATCCACTCAAATAAGTTTTCTTGTTGCTGCTTTTAATCCTGGGTGTTTAGGTAAAAGGAACACTGATGTGTGTCTTTGTAAAAGTCCCGGAGCTGCTGTAGTGGTTCACAACATGATGAAGCTAACCTCTGTGACTCCTGTTTACATCTGCGGGCCGTCGATGGCTCGCTCAGCTCCAACGCACGTCACTGTTGGGGAAAGTTCCTGATTGGTCGACGCTTGCGAATTTCTCCAAAAAGTTCAACAATTCCAACTCTAGCGTTGGCCGCTTTCGAGGCGTCAAATGCTTGCCACACACGAAAAGCTTCAAAACATGCTGCACAAGAGGCTCGGACGCACTGCGGGATCTTTTGACACTCCCCGAGGCGCGTCCCCCATGTATTTTCAATGTAAACCTGACGCGTTGGAGTGCTGGTCTGAACACAGCATAAGAGATCTTTGGGTCCTGGGACCCAACCAGAGTGGTTTGAAACTAAAGATTATCATCTAATAAATAAAATTACTAGTTTTAAAGGGGAGCAAAAAAATATTGGATGTGTGACACCTGATGTATAGGTATTATTATTATTAAGCCAATATTCCACATTTTTGCTTTGTAATGGGCTTTCCTAGTTTTCCTAATTTAGCGCATGTATAACAAAGTGACTACAGTAAAGCCTTAATATGGGTGAGGTCACAAAGGTCTAAGAAGGAGAACCCCAATAGTTCAACATGACACTTCTCATTGGCTTGCATATTTCTGTATTTACCTATTTATTTTAATATAAAACATGATACATCTGTTCTCTTTTGTGTACAGGCCCAGCCCTTTACGCCTACAACAATGCCCAGTTTACAGATGCAGACTGGAAAGGGATCCAGAATGTGGCCAGGAGTGTCAAGCGCGGAGACCCCAACAAAGTGGGCCGTTTTGGGCTGGGCTTCAACTCTGTGTACCACATAACAGGTAACTCCTCAGTTACATTTACTAGTATTTTAGTGTATTTGAAGACACTCTCACAGTAGTATTGGACAGAGTCTCAGTATTTGTTTTTAAATCACTATTGAAGAGATAATCGCAAATGTTTTCATTAGTCATCTGGATGGGGTTGTTTAGGGGAGAAGACATTCTTACCAAGAAATTCCCCTTTGAAACTGAAACAAGTTATTTTTTTGAAGCACAAATATACGGGAGAGGTACCTAATAGTTAAGCCTAGATTCGGCAAGTGAATGGGGGGAAAAAACAAAAAAACGTAGAGATATTAATTGGCTTGTTTACACCATGTGCTATGCTAGTTCCTCTAACCTGAAGTTGTGAGCAGCAGCACTTCCTGTCCTATTAATTTCCTTTTAAATTTAGCTTGGACCCTTTTGAAAATTCATACTCTCAGAAGATTACGTGGTGGACACAGCAGGTTTGAGTAGATACTTAACACTAACAACTTGATTTAGGATGCACTACTTCAGCGGAGGAGACGTTTATGATTATAAAAGTCTGCAAGTTTGTCTTAAAGCTAATCACAAAGTAACATTAAAACTATAGACAATACACAACAATTTTTTTGTGCCGATTTTAAATGTTTAATTTATCAAAATATAATTCAACAAATTGTTTGCTTTTAGCTTTAAAAGAATAGGCCACCGTTTTTACATACTGAGATATGTTCTTACCTGAGCTTAGAAGAGTTCATTTCTACCTGTCTGGTCTTCACGCGTGCCTTCAGTCACATAAACACAACACAGACGGCGTTAGCATTTAGCCTCTCATCCTCTCCTCTATAGCTGCAAACCAGGTGAAGATAGAAGCTATCAAGCTCTTCCACGTTTTTCCCTATTTAAATGGTCACATTTTATATAGCGCCTTTCTACCTGCTTTAGGCACTCAAAGCGCTTTACATCAAGGAACCAGTCACCCATTCACACTCTCATTCATACACCAGTGTACGCAGACACTGGAGGCAAGGTGGTGAAGTGTCTTGCCCAAGGACACAACGACAGTGGGCACCTGCGGGATTCGAACCGCCGACCCTTTGGTCACAAGACGACCCGCTCTACTCTCTGCACCACCGTCGCCCCAAACGCAACCATTTAAATATGGTTGCGTGAAGTGTTACACTATCACTGTTTTTACATACTGAGATATGTTCTTACCTGAGCTTAGACGAGTTCATTTGTACCTGTCTGGTCTTCACGTGTGCCCTCCGTAACGTAAACACAGCACAGACGGCGTTAGCATTTAGCCTCTCCTCTATAGCTCCAAACCAGGTGAAGCTACCAAGCTCTTCCACGTTTTCCCTATTTAAATATGGTTACGTGAAGTGTTACACTATAAAGTATAATTACACAAAATTAAACAATGTGGATTTTCTAAGCGGATAAAAAGGGGAACTATACTGTAAGGCGTAATAATACCAGGAGTAGTTCGACATCTGCACAGTAATTGAAGATATTACTGCGCGGATGTCGAACTACTCCTGGTATTATTACGCCTTACAATATAGTTCCCTTTTTGCTAAATGCTAACGCCGTCTGTGCTGTGTTTACTTGACTGAAGGCACACGTGAAGACCAGAAAGGTACAAATGAACTAAGCTAAGGTAAGAACATATCTCAGTATGTAAAAACGGTGGCCTATTCCTTTAAGACAAACTTTCAGAGGTTTTTAAACACAGATGTCTCCTCCGCTAAAGTATTTGCAGCCGAAATCAAGTTTTTAAAACGCAAGAAGTGATCCTCCACCAGGAACTCCCTTTCCACAATGTAATCTTCAGAAAATATGATTACTGGAACGGGTCTAAGCTAATCTCTATAACAAATGAATACAGGACAGGAAGTACGGTCGCTCACAACTTGAAGTTAGCAGAAGTAGCTCTGGAAAATCATCAAGCAACAAGCCAATGTTTCTGTGGATGAATGAGAACATTTTATTAAAAAAACGTATCTTTTTGAAAACATTTTATTATTATGATTTATTTTATTATATATATATATATATATATATATATATATATATATATAATTTCGGTAACACTTTATAATAAGGTTACATGAAGAAGTCATGCATGAGGATATCATGACTCATCATGATTTAACATGACTTCATGTTCTCTCATAGATGACTTCATGCATGAATTAATCAAGTAACTACTGTAATGAATTCATGAGAAAATCTTGTTATTATATCATGATCTTAGAATCATGATGAATTCACTAAAACATTTGCATTTGTTTTACAAAAACATTAACTAATGGTAATTATGAGGTTTATGCATGAATATCATGATTCATCATGATTTATAAGAAAATTAGTTTGCAAGATATACCTTAATACAACATTTACTGCTGTAATTAACTCATGATTAGCTAATCCTTAGTTCATTCATAAATTCATGATGATTGCGTCCCCTATACTAAAGTGATGCACTTTTATGCTTTGGACAAATTTGTGCAAGAGTAAAAAAAAGTGCTATATTTTTTACTTATTTACATCATGAATAAGTCTTAAAGCATTACTAAGTAACGTCCATCCATCCATCCATCCATTTTCTTCCACTTGTCCGTTGCCGGGTCGTGGGGGCAGCCGTTGGAGCTGCCCAGGTCACATAGCACCGGCCCCCATGGCTCCTTCTGCAGGTGGTGGGTCCACAGAAGTACTAAGTAACGTGTTTACCTTAATAAATCCTTTTCGTAGTCCCTCTGGGGTAATACAAGTGTTAATGGGATGATTGGAGGGTCTTTCATCTCCCCCGGTGTCTCTGGCCAGAAAACCAATACAACAAATACACACTATTGTAATCACGAAGAAGAAGTTAACAGGCTAACGGGCAAAGCTAACTGTGGGCTAGCGCCACTTTAAACAGTATTTACAGCCAAGTTTGATTGAAAAAAATATTTCCATTGTATAACTGGATGTACAACATCCCTCTCTCCCTTCACCTTTTCTGTCAGCGTAGTATTTACTCTCCAAGACATTTAATACGTTAAAAAATTGTAACTTACTACGACACCTGCAGTTGCGCTTATGGCCGCTAGGGCAAGAGTTACTTAATACTGCTTTAATATAAGTTTTTTTTTAAAAGTTAAGCATACATGTACGCAATAAGCAGTGTTTATGTTGATGCAAATGAAATTTAATGGACCACAAAACATAAACTTAATTTAAACTCATAATGCATTGTGGACAGTTCTAAATTATAATGTCTGTGAAGTTTGCGTTTGTTCTGTCCAAAGCATAAAAGTGCATCACTTTGGTATAGGGGATGCAATCATCATGAATTTATGAATGAACTAAGGATTAGCTAATGATGAGTTAATTACAGCTGTAAATGTTGTATTAAGGTATATCTTGCAAACTATTTTTTTTTAAATCATGATGAATCATGATATTCATTCATACACTTTATAATTACGATTAGTTAATGTTTTTGTTAAAACATTTAAATGTTTTAGTGAATTCATCATGAGATCATGATATATTAACAAGATTTTCTCATTAATTCATTACAGTAGTTACTTAATTCATGCATGAAGTCACCTATGAAAAAACATGAAGTCATGTTAACTCATGATGAGTCATGATATCGTCATGCATGAATACATCATAAAATCATGCATAAATTCATGCATAATTTCATGTTATTCATGCATGACTTCATGTAACCTTATTATAAAGTGTTAGTTATATTTCCAGTGATATCTGCAATACATTCTTGTTTCTTGGAGAAAGTGTTCACCTAATAAGCAAACTGACCTGTTTGTTAAGAATATGTGACTAGTCACAGGAACCAGGGACACATGTCGGTTCTGGGGCATTTTGAGCGTTTCACTGATTGTTAAAGTGTAGTATCCAAGCTTTCCAACAATGTGTAACACATGGAAATCTGATCATATTTGGAGATGTAGCGGCGATTTGAAGTTAACAATTCCAAAAGCTAAAACCCCTCTGAAGTTTTGGGCAGTTCTCACTTCTCTGCAGTTGAGAATAACAATAGGAGTCATTTACATCTCATTTAGATAAGCCATACCCCCGTAAAGCTCCCACTGTCATGTCATGTGTATGTTGTTGCTATATGTGTATGTTGGGCCATAGTGATGTAGATAATGGACATAGTCTAGCCTACTCTTTTATTTACTTTACAGTCAAAATTCTGCGTGCTTCTCCCATAGCTTCTCCCCAGTCGCTCTAGGTCAGCTCCACCTCCGTGAGCTGCTGGAGCCCCACGCTGAGCGAGACTCCGGACATAACTGTAGTTATAACTTTAGAAAAGTCTCCTGTACTACTTTTGTAATTCACATACACTCTCATACCAGGGTTTCCGTTAGCCGGCTGTAGCCAGCTTTGGCGGCCGATAAAAATTATTTCCATCGGCCAATTAAAAAAAAAAAAAATATGGAGAGAATATAGAAAAATATATTAAATACAACATTTGACCTAAGCCAGTGACTAACATGTCACAGTGTTTTCGAGACAGGCCTAAATATTAAAAAAGGTTCAATATTTCTATCCAAAAAAGTTTCGACTTACGCCCTTAGCTCATTTTACGAAGCGCAGTTGAAGCGCCTTCATCGCTCTCTGGATATGTTACGCTTTTTCTTCGTGGTTCTTCACATTTTCCAAGAAAACGGCGAACTACAGGTACATTTACTTTTATAAAAGTGTGTTAAGAACTCTAAGCTAATGAATTCGATTAGAATATTCTGTAAACTTTGTGTGTTCAGTCAGACTGACGCGCTGTCTCACAGCGGCTCTTCCTGGGAGAGTGGCCGGGTTTAGAGGCGCTTCCCTCGGTCAGTCTGCGCAGACGCCTTGGTTTAGTTACCGGTGTTCAGAGCCGCTCTTGAGTGTGTCCGAGCTGGGTCTGGGGTGCATCGCTTGAGACTGACTTTTGGTGACTTCAGCATTGTCGATTTGTCCCGCCAGAATATTTCAGCGGTTAGAGACGTTGCTAATGTTACACCTGAAGCCACATTAAAGCGCGGAATGGCATCCTACAGCCCAGCCCTCGTGTGTGCAGCTGATGTGCGGTCAGATCTGGACAGCGTTCGGGTCATAGATTCCTTCTGTCAAGCGGGGTACATCTGCGTGGCACCTGCTGCCTCTATCGTCTCCACGCGCACGTTTGGATTTGAGTTGTTGTTACATTTTTCTCCCGTCATTCTTTTATTAGAAATAGCCTTGTTTTGGACTCACTAAAGCACTCGTGTAGCGCTCGGTCTAAATGTAGATTGTTATTGATAATGTTTTAATGGCCGGTAATTCTTATGAATGGCCGACATTTTACAACCCAGCCGGCCAAAGTGGCCGACAAAAAAAAAGTCTAGCGGAACCTCTGTCTCATACACAGGAGAGGAAAAGGCCGACATTGTAACGTATTGCCGTGCATGATCACATTGTTTACGTTTCACTGCACAAACCCAGCTTAAATTTATCTAAACATAAAACCGAAAATATGAAGCGGATCTCTCTCAAATAAGAAGTGGCTGAAAGCTAGGGATGCGCATTCATGGATTAGTTCTTGATTTTGTGTAAATAGCAGGTTCATTCCTCGTGAACTACATGACTGTGCAGAGAGATCATGCAGAGATGCAGAGAGATCATTAGTGATCACACGATCATTAGTGCCATGGACAATGACTACGGTTATTATATTATCCTTAACCTGCACACACAGCTTACGACCAAAAACAAAACGCAAACAAATCCAATCCACTGAACACACCATCTTAGCTTACAGCACAACAATGACCTCATGAAAAAGCAAGCAGGTCACGATGGCACAGCGGCCACCAGCAAAAATAAACAAACTTTCACTCACCCGCCTAAAGTAACCTTTGCCTGCCTTCTGCTCAGCAAACTCCTGATCAAATCCATTTTCGTCACTCAGTTCTTTTTAATGTAGAATTATGCAAATCCGTGCTACATCCTCCTGTCTTAAATCACGCTCTGAAAGCGAGTTGGCTCGGGAAACGTAATGGTCAGCAGGGCGCTTTGCATGCTTACAGCCAGGGCATCATCAGTCGCACTGGAAAAGTTTGCCTGAAAATGTTCACTGGTCTCACGCAGAAAAACAAATGTCTGTTGTAGTATTCCAGGCGTGGGCAACAGTGGCCCGGTGTTCCTGTTTGGCCGCCGTGAGACACGGCGTGCGCTATTTCTCTGACTTTTTCACCCTGAAATTTCATGCTTTTAAATATACCAATACTGTTATCTAAAACATGGTGAGGCTTCTTCGTGATCTCAACTGAAACAATTTGCAAAAAGCGAAAATCACCAATTTTCTAAAAAAATACGAAAAACTTGTTTTGTGGGAAACTGAGTCAGCCAACTTGTGTCCCTGGTTCTCATGACGCGTCACATATTTCATTGTACATCCAGAATAGCTTGGGTCTAGTAGGTGTTATGTCTGCCATGCCAAGTCATGCTTGGTCACAGACAGAACCTAAGAATATTAATTCTTTTTTTTTTCTCCCTCAGATGTGACCAGTATATTCAGCGCGGGTCACCTGGGTATGATGGACCCTCAGGAGAAAATATTTGGTGACCAAAAAGGAGGTTTCCTTTGGTCTTTGGAAGAAGAAGACGACAGAGAAGCCCTAACAACCATGATTGACCAGTTTCAACCTTTTAGGGACGTTGTTTCACTCGTAAGCGGACAAGAGTGGTCCAGAGTTATCCAAGAAGATCAGAATTTCAATGGGACCCTTTTCAGATTCCCTCTTCGCTCAGTGAAATCAGAAATATCAGACAACCTTTATAGTTCCGAGAAACTTGTTGAGCTTTTTGATAGCTTCATTGCTGATGCAGAGCTCAGCCTTCTCTTCTTGAAAAACGTCTCGTCAGTTTCTCTTATACACATTGACGCTCTTGGCTCCGTCAGTACGAGACTGCAAGTGAAATCCACCACTTCACAAGATGTTGATTTAAAGTCCTGTGACGGTGTCACTGAAGGATTAACTCAAATCAAAACCATTACTCTTGACTCCGAAGACTCCAGAGAAACAAAATGGCTTGTGACATCTTGCACTATGAAAGAAGGAAACGTGGACGAGCTTGACTACCTTGCAGAGAAATTGAAGTTCCTTCCGAGGATTGACCTGGCCTTTCCTTGTGATGATGTCCACACAGACTGTAGTAAGAGTAGACTGTGCTGCTTTCTCCCACTTCCAAACAACGACTCAAATAAGACAGGACTCCCTGTTTATGTCAACGCATACTTTGGCCTCACAGACAACAGACGACACATCAAGTGGCTCGAAGAAGACCAGAGGAATGACAAACATGCCATCTGGAACGAAACGCTCATCAAAGAGGTTCTCCCAAAAACATATCTCACAATCCTTCGAGATGCCATCAGACTGGTCCAAGACGACATCCTGCCGGCTAAGGCCATTTACAATCTCTGGCCGGATATTTCCCAAGTGCAGCACAAAGAGAAATGGTATGAGGTTGCCATGGATGTTCTCAGTCAGTTATTTAGTCAGGATGTAGCACTTCTCTCCTTGGCCATAGATGAGAGCCAGTTCATCACACTGAAGAAAGCTGTGCTTCCATGTAATGGACCAACATGTGAGACATTGTCAGCCATTAGAAGAATCCTGGTGTCCTGTAACGTCAACCTGGTGACTTTATCAGACAGTGTAGCAAAAGCTATAAAGGATGTGTATCCAGACTATAGCTCACTGAAACATGTGACTCCAGCCTTCCTGAGAAACACACTTCGAAGCTCTGGTGTGAAGGACATCTCAGATGCTGACAGACTCGCTCTGTTGGAGTTTGTCTTGAGTGACGAACAGTACAGTGAACTCTATGGTCTTCAGCTGCTGCCCCGCAGTGATGGTTCCTTCAAATCCTTCACAGACAGAGAGGAAGACACTGTCTTAATCGACAGCAAGGAATTTCCAAGGTACATCAGTTGTTTTGGTGTTATAGCATTATCTGACTCAGATTTGAAATCACCAGTTAAAGTATAGTAGTAGCGACTTTGTAGGCTTATACGCTATAAAACTAATTCTGTAATAGTAGGCTATATCATGAACTAAAATACAAACACTGAGACACTTAACAGTGGCCCAAAGTATTTAATTACTTGTGGTGACCCAGTAATGTCCCAACCCTTTTGATTTATTGTTAGGATTAAAACTAAGAGATTTCAAATCAAATATTCGGAATCGATACCTGATCGAGTATTTTTTCCTGGAGTATCGGTAAAATAGAACAACGAATAGAACAGAGACATGTTTTTGCAATAAGTATCCTTTGAATTCTACATTTTAATGGGAATTTTTTGTGTGTGTGTGCGTGTAGAACTTTGCTTCCATTCTGTCAAAACCTCTTCCTACAAGACGGCCTCACCTCTGACTGTGTAAACCACTTGAGACATCTGGCAGTAAAAAGTAAGGTTACTTTCTGACCTGCTATGTGCCAAAATCTGTATCCAATTATCCTTTTCAACTTGTTGATATTCATCTTTTTGCAGATCTCTACATGGTCACTAACATTGATGCAGACCAGGTGGTGAGATTCACTCAAAGCCATTTGCCGGACAACTGGAAGAAGACAGAGAATAAACTTGTGACATGGGACGTGAGCAGTGGTCTGCATCCTCCACTGAACTGGTTACAAGAGTTCTGGAGATTTCTCAACTGTCACTGTACGGAGCTAAGTAGCTTAATCGGACTGCCCGTAATACCAGTTAACACAGTGTCCAGTAGCCAACCAGTCAAACTTGCTAAAATACAAAGAAACCCAACTTTGATTTTTGAGAAAAGTAAGGAGGTGGTTATGCCAGATAGTATCACTCAGCTGGTAAATAAAGTTGGTGGGACAGTAGTAAAAGAAAATAATTGGCTAAGACATGAAGATCTAGATTGCTATGTCCTGAGCCCATCCCCAAAACATGTTCTGCAAGTGTTTGTAAATTTACAATCCCAGCAGGTGATCAAAGAGCTGAGGTCTGTTTCTAAAAGTACTTTAGAGGAGCTAAAAGATTACATCTCTCGCATTGATTCACTCTCAAAGTCCGAGACAGAATTACTCTTGCAGTTGCCTTTGTTCCAAACCATGGCAGGAGAGTATACCACCGCTAAGTCCAAACAAGCTGTGCTCATGATATCTGGACTCAGGATACCAACAGATGTGCCAATTCCCGGTTCAGTGACTAAATGTGCCACTGAGGCAGATCACAGACTTCTTCAGCTACTCAAGATCGACCTCTTGGACACAGCACAAGCAGCCAGCCTTCTCATCGACAGTGTGGAGAGTAGAGCATGCACCAAAGCAGAGACTGAAAAAATCATGACATGGATCTTAGACCACGGAAACATGCTTTTCTATCAAAATCCAAACTTAAAAATACAATGTGTGAATTTGGCTTTTATCGAAATAAACATGGAGGTAAAGAAAGCCTCCAGTCTGTATGACCCAAGAGTTCATGCTTTTAAAGTTATCTTTGAGGAGGATTATTTCCCACCAGCTGTGTACACAAAGACTCCACAGATGCTCGCTAGCTTGATCAATCTCGGTTTAATTCATAAAGAAGAGGATGTGTCTCCTGCACACTTGCTGCATGCAGCTACACTGGTGCAGAATCTTAGTAGAGCCAGTCCAGAAGAGGCTCGCAAAAGAGCTCAAGTTTTTCTGAAAGTCTTGGATGGCAATGATTTACTGGAGAACTTTACTAATGACCAACTTGAGAAACTCAAAAGGCTTAAATGGATGCCAGTGATTAAACAAAATGACATGATAAGTGGCTTCTTTTGCCCAGAGGAAATGAGGCACAGCATGTATGAAGACATAGTTGGATATGTGATGCCCCTGGAGGGAATGTTCAGTGAAAACATTTGCAGCAAACTTGGCTTTAAACGACCACCTCCACCTGAAAAAGTATTGGCAAATCTAGTGGCCCTGATTTCCACAGAGAAGAAACTGACTAATCCTGACACAAATGTGGATTTTAAAAGAAAGTTGCAAAGCATTTATGAACATATGCAAAAGTCAGTGAATGAATATACTGCACTAATCAGCAAAGACACCAAATGGCTCTGGAATCGCAGTGAGTTTGTTGCACCAAAGGAACTGGTTCTAAACTATCCCAGTAACCTTGACTTGAGCTCTCATGTTGGAAAAATCCCAGATGAATTTCTCCCATACAAATGTTTGTTCCAGGAGTTTGGTCTCAGAGAAGACCTGACAGATGAAGAAATTATTGAGTTACTTTACACAAACAAGAAAACCATTGAACACAGAGAAGTGAAAGTTGCAACATCTTTTGAGGTTAAAGTATCTATTGACATTCTGAACTGGATTTGGAGAGAAAAGAAGGATTTTCCGGATGATATTCCAGTTCCGGTCATTGTTCAACCTGGACAATATACACTGAAATCAAAGTCTGAGGCTGTTTTCTGTGACTTGAGCAATCATGGCTTGAAAGAACTTGAGTGTAGCCAAGATGAAATGGATGAATGCCAGGGGATGCCAGTCAAAAAGATGTTTGCTTTTGCCATGAAAACATATCTCAAGTGATGGCACTCCACTTGGGCATTCATACAATAAGGCAAAAGTTTTTGAACAGTCATGCTGTTGAAAACTTGTCACCTTTTGCCTTTCACTTTGAACAACATGAAGAGCTAACAGTTCGAATCAGAAATATTATCTCTGCCTATCCATCAAAGAAGGACATCCTTAAAGAACTTATCCAAAATGCTGATGATGCAGAGGCAACAGAAATTAATTTCATTTGGGACAAAAGACAGCATGACAGTACAAAAACCTTTGGGGAGAAATGGAATTATCTACAAGGCCCGGCCCTGTGCGTGTTCAACAATAAAGTATTCTCAGATGTAGATTTAAAAGGTATACAGCAGCTGGGAGAGGGCGGGAAGCACAACTGTCCAGGAAAGACTGGGAAATATGGACTGGGATTCAACTCCGTTTACCATCTGACTGACTGCCCCTCAATCCTCACTGGAGATGAGTTACTCTGTATTTCTGATCCCAACCAAAAGTACATTGAGAGTACGTCAGATGTTTCACGTGCTGGTATTGGTTACGAACTAGCTGACACTTTTAAGCAGATGTACATGGATGTCTACAATACCTTTCTCCCAGATAAATTTCCCCTAAAAGAAGGCACCATGTTCAGGCTGCCTTTAAGAACTGACGCCATGGCAGAAAATTCTAAAATATCCAAACAGAGTGTGACCGAACATGACATGAAAGAACTGTGCTCTGTTCTGTCTGAAGATCCAGATGGATTGATTCTTTTTCTAAAACACATTGTCAAAATACAAATTCATGAAATTAATCAATCGGGAGCACTACAACACATTTTTTCAGTAAAAAAATGTACACAAAAAAATTTGTCAATCAAAAAGATACCTTTGTCAAACTTAAAGAAAAGGCACTTTTGTCAGATAAGCCAGCAGATCCACAGAAAGTAATCTATGAAATGGTCATTTCAACATCGCAACAAACACCAACTACATGGATCATTGCAGAACAGTTTGGCTCATTTAGAACCATAGATGACAACGTAAGAGTACCAAATGACAAACTGGCTCATGTCGCAATAGCAGCACTCGTGAACCAAAAGGGTTCTATAAGGGAACCTAAAAGCCTAACTTTTTTAACTGGAGAAGCATTTGGTGCACAGGAACTATTTAAAAAGGTTGGTTTAATGGAGTAGCCTTCTGTTCACTTCCTTTGCCTGGCCACACTGGACTACCAGTCCATATCAATGCCAATTTTGAGATAGATTCTACTAGAAAGAACTTATGGAAAGAAGATGGCCAAAGTCAGAAAATACACTGGAATGAATATTTGAAACAGACCACCATAGCTCCTTTGTATGCTGACCTTCTTGATTACATTCGGTGCAGTTTAGCAGACAAGCAAGATTACAAGACAGAAATTAAGAAAGTTCTAAAAGAACCTTACCTGCGTTTTTTCCCAACTGTAACCGAACGTGTTCACCCAGACTGGCATGAAATGGTGCATGAAGTTTACAGATCAATCTATGAACGATGTCTAGATGTCATTCCTGTGTTAAAGCCTTGTGCAGTTATAACTGATGACAAAACTGTGAAAAAGTATTGTTTTGACTGGTGCAATACTTCAGAAACTGAGCCAACAAAAATACCTCACCTTTTGCATGGGATAACAGAGGAAATCGGAGTGATATTGGAAGATGTAGGAATGAGGATAGTGCCGTCATGTATGCAGAAGGTTTGGAGTAGTTTCAACTCAGCTGGAATTGAGCTGAGGTGTGTTAGTCCTTCAACTGTGCAGACATTCCTGAGAGAGAAGCCTCTTAATGATCCCTCACAGACTGATGAACCTCTGCCTCTCCCAATATCTGAAACCCTGATCAAAGATGAGAAAAGGTGTTCAGAACTTCTGAGCTTCTGCCTAAAGGATTTGCAAGAACTCACAGAGGAAGACTTTAAGGCTCACACTGGTGTGATCAATGGACTTCCACTGCTTCTTACAAACGACAAGGTTCTTAGAGTGTTTGACATCAATTCTCCCAAATTGGCTTCATTGTATGATCAGTTGTTTATTGGCTATGAGGATCAGTTTGCTGATTATAGAAGCATGTACATTTCCATTCTTGACAAAATTGGTTTTGTCAAATGTTAACTGTTCCAGATGCAGCAAAATACCTGAAGCCCTTAATTGAGCTCTTTCTTCAAAAATGTGACGTTGATCCCAGCAACAAACACTACATCCCCAGTGAAAAAATGCTGGAGTGGTTGAAGGATCTTTGGAAATTTATAATTTATCAACTCAAAATTTCAAGTAGCAGAAGCGACAAGACTAGACTGACTTTAGCTGCTGTGAGGCAGCTCTACAGTGAGTGCTGCATTTTGCCTGTCATTTGTCCACATAATGAGAAGAAATACTTGCGAAATATGGGGGACATGCCCAGTGTCATAAAAGATTCTTCAGGAAAAGACTTATCAAACACTTTGTTTAAACTTGGATTTATGAAGCATGACAGATCGTTCTTTAGCGAGGTGGACAGTGAGCTATATTCTCATCTTCCTTCAGAGCTCTTAAATGTCAGTGACAGTAGCTCTGTTTTGGATCAACTCTCCAACATTGACTCTTCGGAATTTTCAAATCTTTCTTCAAAGGAAAAGAATGAGCTTCAGAACTTCTTGAATTTGGGTGTGTCTAAAGCTGAAGACGCACAAGACTACAAAAGGAAGTTCAAATCTCTGCCCTTGTTTGAAACCATAAACGGTGAGCGAGTGGCGATCGGTGGATCCAAACATGTATTTGTCATCGATATGCATGAACTGATCAGATTTCCAGCTTTGTGGACATTGCCTGATATGACTGTCATTACCCTTAAAAATAGTCCAGAAAACATGCAGCTTACAGACACACTGAAAATCCAAACACTGTCTGATTTGGACTTTTTTGTTAAGTTCATTCTACCTGTAGCTCATAAACTCACAGAGCGTCAGACATTGGACTGCCTTAAACTTATGCTTTCAATACAACATAATCATGACTATTCCAAATATAGAGACCGTATCATTTCCACATTTAAGAATATCAAACTAATTCGCAGTTCTATTGGAAAACTGGAAATTGCCTCCTACTTCTTTAGTTATGACATCGAACTCTTCAAAGTGATGCTACCAACACAACGATTTGTATCTAACGCATTTTGGGATGCACTGAGTGACAAAGACAGTCGAAGAAAAAAACAGTCAAAAGAATTACTTGCAGAACTTGGACTGAGAGTCGAGGTGTCTGCAGATGATATAAAAACCTTTGCACTCCAGGTGGAAAAAGAAGCCACAGGCAAAAATCAGACACTGAAGAAGAAATCAGAAGTAGTCTTTGAAGCTGCCCTGAACTTTAAAGACCCCAAAAACAATGAAATAAACTTGCTGAAAACCATAGCAGATGTTAAATTCATCTTCCCTGTGGAAATTAATACAGAGTTGTGTAATTACCATCCACCTTTCACCACTGAGAATTCAGCTGTTTCAATCAGAGGAGCTTTGATTGAAGGTGTCAAAGGACATCAAGAACTCATTTGGTCCTCAATGCCAATCATACATGTACCAGATGATATGTCACAAAAACTGTTGGGAATGCTTTGTGAAGCAGGAGCATTTGAAAATCCACCACCAGAAAAAGTCACTGAAAACATTAGGAACATATGTCTGTCAACCTGTCAAACTGAACAGATAATCATGACTCGTACTCGTGTGTTTCACCGTTTATATGCTTATTGCAAACAACCTATTTTAAAAGCAGCTCACTGACTGACCATCCGATAATATTAGTTGAAAACAACAACAAACTGGTAAAAGCTGAATATGTGTCAATGTGTCTTAATCATAATGATGAGTTCAGGCCTTATTTGTATCAAATACCACCAGAGTTGACCCCTTACCTGAATTTCTTCACAAAAATTGGTGTGAAGAAAGAACCACAGCAACACAGTTTTGCTCTGTGTTAGCAACAGTCCATGATGAGACCATTAGTAAACCAGGCCTTCAACCAAACCAACAGAAAACGGTGAGACGTGCTGTTCAGCAACTGTTTAACCTTTTAAAACACGCAAATGGAAACCAAACTCAAGATGATGTAAAAACACTGTATCTTCCTGGTGTCAATGGGAAATTACAAGAATCGTGTAAACTCTACTATAACAACACTGTGTATAATACACGATTAGAAAAAGCTCTTCCAGAGACGTTTGTGTTGCTTGAAAAACTCTCCAAGTGCCATTTGGGTGAAGACATCTATGAACATCACAAGCTGCTGAAACTGCTGCCTCAGAGACTTCAGCCACAAATGCTGTCTCAAATCACTGAGGAGAAAGTAGTGGAGACCCAAATGGAGCTCTGTGAGAGGAACTGTGACTTCAGTGGGTTCTTTAGAAAGCACTTGTCATCAACGGTATTTAGATATGGTCTAATCAATCTAATCCGAGCACAGTCATTGGGGGAAATAAAACATCAAGAGGCCACGGAAATGTGCAAGACCACATTCGGAAGAATAAAGATTATTTGTTGTGAAAGCCTACAAACAGAGCTTTGGATGGAGAAACAAAGACTGCCCAATACTGCTGAAAAGAAAGATGCTTATGTCACACACGAGCAGCAAGATTGCATCTTTTATTTGAAGCACTATGATGCTTTGACTTCCAAGGTGGAAAATAAAACTTGTATAACAATTGCAAAGAAATTAATTGCCTTTTGGATGTCAAACTCTCAGTCGACTACTTTACAGTTCTACTACAGTTATTTCATTGTGATACTCAAGAAGATGTTCAAACAATACTGAAGGAGAATCAAATCTGTGACGGTGTTGCAAATGAAAATTATAAGTTTGATCTTCAAGCACCAGGGACAGAGATCCCTGAAGAGTGGCACGATGCCCTGGACATGAACACTCTGAATAACTTTGAAGAGGGAGAGTATGTCGGCTACTATTCAAATGGGAAATACATCTATGCTGTAATTGTCGAGGAGCTTCCTGGGCATTCAGGACAACTGACAAGGAGATACAAAATAAACACTGGTGAAGAAGAGCCAATTGAGGTCAGTTTTCTTGATTTGTATCAATTCAAACGTGAAACACACTCAACTGCATCTACTGGTTTGGAGCTGCAGAAGGAAGGAGCAACACCTCATTCCTCTGAACAAACTACAAGGTCTTTTCCTGTCTCTGTTGAAGAGGCTAATAAAGAGAGTGACACATGTTTGAATGACATTTGGACTCTTCCAAAGGGGGAACCGCAGAAAGCCATCAGGCGCCTGTATCTGAGATGGCATTCAGTTAAAAACTCAGACGATCCATTGATTGCTACAGAGGCCTTCAAGTATCTGCGGTGTAGACTTGACAAACTTCCAAATGGCAATCGAAAAGCTATTGACTCCAGATCATTCTCATCCTTTTCAGGAGAGAATGCTCATTTCAGCGACTATTTCCCTGAATGGGATGAAGAGGCGAGGCATCACAGAGCTAGCCGTGAGAGATTTCACACTGGTCACCGTTCTTACAATTTCTGGACCTTCAATGACAATATTCCACAGCCGAACAAAGGTGAGGCCAAACGCTGGTGTCGACAAGCACAAAGTGATCTCAATGCAGTTTCCAATGATATTGGAAAAGGAAGCACCGAGTGGTGTCTATTCAAAGTTCATCAGGCTGTGGAAAAGAGCCTCATAGCTGCATCTTATCAAAACAATGGTAAGCAGCCAACTGCAGTTCCATCTCAGCCATGGCCTCAAAAGTGTCCAGCTACTGTCCTCAGCTCAGTGGTCTGTCACAACTAGTGAGAGATCTCATAGCTCTGGATGTGGACGCAAAAAAGACTCAATATCCAACCTATCACTCTTTTCCAAAAATTCCTAATGGACAGTTCAGATCAGCCAATGAAAGACAAGCACTGGACAAGGCCTCTGAAATCCTAACTTTAGTTGAAGCATATGTCACTCATTGAATGAAGTCGGGCTGCTCTCAAGCCAAAAAAAATCCTTGGTCGACCAAAACATGCCCTGGTTGACCAACACCTCTGAAAACTGCAACTTTATCTGACTCAAACTTCACGAATCAAGACAGAAAATCATGTGGGCTCATGCTGTAACATCTATAGAAAAACTAGTAAGCAACAAATACATGTGTAAATAGACAGAATAAACCTCTTCCGTCATCGTCCCTATTCTCAAATATCCCCCGAGGTCTGAGGGCATGCCACGTCCGTCGTCCCTGTTTCGCTGTGATATAAACACAAGCCACATGTGCTTTATTGCAAAAAACGCCGGTTGGGCGCATCCATGTCAGCCTTCAACCTTCATATCAGCCCATTTAATTTCTTCGATTTAGCCCTTTACAGTGTAGTTAAAGATCGGGTCTCGTCCCGGAAAAAGCCAGGATGAAGGGGAGAAAGACACAACGAGTCAAAGTGCTGCAACGCTTCACTTTTGATCTTTTGTGCATTTCTCTTTCACCAAAGCTGCTAACTGTGGACAGGCTGTGAGACTCGCGTATAGGCTATCTTAGTGTAGGACCATGTTATTTGTACATTTAACTGCTCATAGCCTGTAAATGTCTGGTAATGACTCACTAAGACAAAGCTGCAGACCTCAGCAGTTTCTCATGCGCACTCGGGTAGGAGAGGCGCTCTCTCAGTTCTATCCTCCATGTTTAATTGAACAATTTTAAGCATTTCACTGAAAAATATCAAAGGTTTGCACTGTTAAACTCAGATATTTCTGTTTTTATGATGAATTATTAGCCTTAAGTAAAATATATCACTGCCTAAACCTCTGGTGTTATGTAAATTGAGACCATCTCAATTGATGCAAAAAGTGTGTGCACATCATGAAAATTGTAGTTGACAAAGACCGCATTGACTATTAGTCGACTAAACGACCAAAAGGGGGCATCCCTGGAATCAAGTCAAGTATCTGTTAAAGAGCACTGATCAACGGTTTTAGAGAAGGAAGATTAATAACCAAGTTTGATTATGGTGTCAGCTGTTTACACCTCATTAGTCCTCTCCTAAAGCTCCTTTAGGACATTGGGTCTTTATTTGAAAACGTTAAACACAATTTTGAATCCAGTCCCTAATCCTAGATCCTGTACCAACAGACTAGTGTTTTTTTTTAATATCACCTTCTTTCCCCATCAAATTGGGTCAAACAAACTGATTTTTAAAAAATCCTTCAAATCAGGACCAAAACAAGGCCAAAAATGTGTAAATGTGTGATATATTTTGGCTTCTTGTGATGTGGATATTGCATCCCCTCTTACTGCAATAATAAATAGGTGATACATTGTGCTGCCCTGCTTACAATCAGTGTTTGGAATAACGCCGTTTAAAAGAATATTATTTATTTTTCAGTAACGGAGTAATCTAATTCATTACTCTCCCTGTCGTTACAACGCCGTTATCGTTACTGGGTAAACAAAGTGGCACGTTACAATTGGACTGAATGAGCGCCACGGTGTCACCCCACACAGCAGGAGCAGCGGAGAGGGTGGGCGGAGTCTCACAGAGTACTCACGCTGTCTGAGCAAAGTGTTCGTGCCCTCTGCTCCAAAAACTACGTGTGTCCCCGACCCGCGGTGCGGCCGCGGGGAGAATCGAATTGTTGATCATTGATCAATAGTGTTGGAACTTATTTTTAACCCAAGACGCAGAATCGGTGGAGACGCATCTTTCCCCTAGCCTGGCTAACGCCAGACTAAAATCACAAGTGATATTTAGTCTGGGGACCACCAATTCATTTTCTCGTAGGAGAGGTGTGGTTTACGATTGTCCATAGCCGTTTATTGGGCGCTACGAATGTCTCTCATGCGTCTGCACGTAGCCATAGCCAATCGTATCATGGTATCAGATGACGTATGACGTACCTGCTGTAAACTTTGGAGCTAAACTATTTAAAACACGTTCTAAAGCTTGATCGAAAGATGGCATCGCGTCTGCTGCTGTCATGTTGGATCCGTAAATATTTTTTTATTTTTTTTATCCCTAAACAAACTACAAGCTTCCGTATATCAAATAGCGCGTCATCGTCTTACCGTCCCTCCTCGTTCTGTGATTGGTGCCCAAATCCATGGAAAAATGTCGGCCATGGTCCCCAGGCTGTTGTGAAGTTCGAAAAGATTCGAGCGCACACAGCAGTCTGGCGTTAGCCAGGCTATCTTTCCCCCTCCCTCTCTCTCTCAGCGCCTTTTCTCTTCCTCTGTCCGCTCCAGAGACAGCAGCCCGCTAATGTTCTGTTAGGGTATTTAACCTTATATTTGCTGATGATTGTTTTCCGTTTTGCCTGATGAATGAACGGAGAGACTTGCACAATGCCTGTGCGTAAAGTCTGCCCTGATCGTTGGCACATGTTTGTTTTACTCCTGTTCCTCCTCATTCTCTTTGAATACCGCTAAGTCAGAGGGCCTCCCCACTCTACCTCCCATTCAGGTCATTCAGTTACCTATCTTTGACATGATAGGACATAAATACAATCACATCTGTTCTACTCATTTTAACTGACTTTTGAAAACTGAAAAAAAAAAAAAAAATCTAAATTCTTTGATATTTAGCAAGCATTTTTTAAACAGTAATGCAAATAGTTACTTTCCTGGTAACAAATTACTTTCATTATAGAGTAATTCAGTTACTAACTCAGTTACTTTTGGAACAAGTAGTGAGTAACTATAACTAATTACTTTTTAGAGTAACGTTCCCAACACTGCTTACAATACAACCGCTTATGGACCAAATGTGAGTTGCCACTTTTCTTTTCCTGTATAGGGTGTTCACAATTATGTACTAATCAATTCTAAAACTACTATCTGAAATATATGCTGGTATGGTATAGTCCTGGGCTGTTGCATAAGCTGGCTCTCTAAATGCTAAAATAAGAAAAGTGCATTACTTAAAGAGTACCTAAACGGGTGTGCCAAAGCCTTTCCCCACCCACAACAAAAGTAAAAAATTGGCAGCACCTGATGACGATGTGTGGAGCTGGTGCGGCTTATGACGTTCTGTGGAGCCGTGGACACGTCTCCAGCCAATCAGGAATTCTAATTTAGTAGCAGAGTTTACCCTGAAGGGGCCAAAGTTAGGATTTAACACATGTGTGCGCTATAATGTCAGAATAATGTCAGGGACCAGTAGACAACACTATGAGACACCCATTGAGACAGTTTATCAGTAAAACAAAATCTTGATTGGTGTTTAGTTGCTCTTTAAATTAGTTTGCATGTATGATTATAGGCTGGGCACAGATGAGTTCACTATACAGTATTAGACGACTATATCGATGTATCATTTTTGTATCAGAATGTTGACTTGAGTTGTTTTCTTAGTCCCATGCATGCACACTATTTACACACAAATTAACATTGTAATTGTACAGTGTCCAACTATTTCTCATTTGTATATTCAAAAATAATGGCTCCGTTTTTTTTTAACATTCCAATTTTTATTAAAAAATAAACACTTTTACCTACAATTACAGTTACAATTGTAGTCACTTTGTTCAGTAAAAACATTTATTTGGTGCAGTAGTGCCCTCTACAGGATTGAACAAACTTTTATTATGGAGAGTGAATTTTTTTTTCTTTTCTTTTTTTCGGAAATCTAGAAAATTTGGCCCAAAATTTCATTGGTTCTTCTGATCCTTCCAGTGTTGCCATAGCGATGACCAGAACTCCCCATTTTACTCTATAACAGGTTAAGATCACATAACTCTGGACCTTAAGCTTTTTCTTATTCCTCTCAGGATGTTTATCCAAATTAGAAAATTATTTAGAAAACTTTTCCAGTTTTTGGGTTTGCGCAGCCGCTAACTGCCTGAAAATGTTTATATTTTGACCTGATATATAATATGTTTCTGTTTGCACATAGTGTCCAAAACACCCATGCATTTTGTCAGATTCTGAAAAGGTGCGTTACAATAAGAACTTCAGTTCAATGCCCATAGTACTGCGTTAAACTAAGATACCATACTGTTAGATTAAAGGGGCCCGGCCTGATAATCACCGCATGCGGCTATATTTGCACTATTCTAATTCTAATACATTCACAGTTTCTGCACTGTTTAAAGCCATTCCAACTTTAAGCAAGCACAGAACAGATAACAGCTACCACGATGTATGATGTTGAAGCCAGTGAACTTGCTCTTTTCATTGTAAATGTGTCTTATTAAATGCTGTTTTCAACTTACCTGATCGTCTGATTATTTTTTTTCTTGACATACAGTAATATAGCTTAGCTTATGTTAAGTTTATTAGTTTATTTAACAGGGACACAATAAAACAACTAGTGGTGTCTGTAATTAATATAATCGCACACACAAAACATTGAGATTCAAAAACCCTATTTGCAACTAAATGATTGAATAGATATGAGCTCAACATCAAAACGTGCAATAAAGCAAAAGGCATAAAGCATTCCTTTCAGAGTTTAACATTTGCTGTACAATAGTGTAGTGTACTATATCATGGTCACGACATTGTGTAGTGGTGTCTGAATGTCCAGAGAGAATAAAAGGGAGTGCGCTCAACATTTCCCACAATGCATTATGAAAGGTAGTGTGAAGAGATTGTGAGAGTCAGAGGAGAACAGCTGACTGCTTGAACTATACACAACACGAATGAGTGAAAACAGCTGGTTTAGTCGCGTGTTGCACTTTTTTCATGAATAACGTTTTTGAACATAATGCTTACAGTGAAAAGTTGCTAACATTAGCTCTGACCTTTAGCTTGAGCTGTTAAATGATCAATAGGTTCCTCTCTTAAAATAAAGGCAATAATCCAAGCCATTTTCTTCATTCATGTCAAATCCGTGTGAAATAAAACGTGTCTGACTCCACAAATATTCCTCCATCTCTTGACTTCGGTTGGTCTTTATCACAGAAATGCATTATTCCCTGAGTGTAGCAAATTTATATACTTCCTCACTTCACATCCAGGATTTGTTGCAATTGAGGAAAGACTGAAATATAAATTGATACACTAATGCAGAAACCACTTGCATTTCAGATTTTTATCTAAATGGAGTTCAGCTGTCCCACCCATCTCCAAACCTTTTCCAAAACTTAAGAGTTTATTTGTCTGGCCTCTAAAAGTGCTGACCAACCACAACGGAGCCCAATCAGCTACAGTATGTGGTAAATATTATAGAGCCAATGGCCAAAAACGTTAAATACTTCATCTTTCATAATACTTAAGAATAGTATATGCTTGACCTTACAAATAAAGGTTGTTTAATTTCTTGACTTCAGTCCTAGGCCTAAAACGGCCTTGTTCTTGCACTGTGTAGTTTTCAATCTTTCTTTTCAAACTTTATTATAGTTAGTTCTTTAACTTACATTAAGGTAAATAAAGGTGATTATAGGGTTGATATTATATTGTGACGAATTATAGATTTAAATCATGAGTTAAAGTTGTGTCCCTCACCTTGCATGCCTATAAAACCTTGTTAGTCTGAAAGACAAATACAAATACACTAAACTGAAGAAATGTTGATGTTTTTTTAATCTGTTTTCTTGTACTTTTCTGCAAGTGTGAAGCACTTTGAATTGCCTTGTAACAACCCCCTTCTGCATCTTATCAAACAGCCCTCGATGAGAGCCGCTACACGCCTCATTAGCTACCTCCAAAACCGAACCCAAAAGCCGGTATGAGCATTCGTTTTTGTACTAACGCAACAAACCACTGTACAATCTCTGAGTCTAACTTTGGTTTAATGAAAAACGCGACGGAACACGGAAGTCGAAACTTAGCGTCCCAGAAGAGCGCGTGCAGGGCTGTGATTGGCCCGCGCTGTCAGGTTCCCAAGGCACGCGCTCTCATCCTCCGCTCATTTGGACCGAGGACACGCGCAGGAGCTCAGGTACGAACTGCTAGCTTTAGCTTCTTGGCTTTGTTTTAGGGTTAGCCTACACTGCAAAAACTTTTATCTTGGGGCGACAAAACTGAACATCATCATGAATTTATAAAAGGCTAAAAAGCTGGAGATTTGCTTTTCTGTAGGTCTGGTTTCAGTGGACTGTGCACTTTAAGGGCTCAACTTAAATACTAATGTAAAGAAGGAAGACACGCACATCCCACAATCCTAAATAGCGTGCCGGACCGAGAGAGAGGACACAAAATATGAAAGAAGGTCCGCACAGTTACAGGCCAGTCAGAATAAAGGGGGATCTTTAAAAAAAAAATGCAGTGACAAAAATAGTATTTTAATATAAGTAGTATTTTTCACATTTACATAATGTACAAACGGTGTGTGTATCTATGCAAGTTGCAGTAATTAGTCATATGTATTAACATTGAGTGGATAGAAATACAGACATCAGGATAAGGGTCATACAGTATTCTATTGACGATGCATCTTGGCATAATTGAACGGTGTAAACAAAACACAAACAAACAAAAAAGCTGTGGCCACAGCACCAAAAAAGTAGTAAAAGTGAAAAAAAAGACAGATGACGAATGATTAGATTGACATAAACACTGCAGTAACTGTACATGAGTTGGAACACAAACCCTGTAGTACCAATGTCAAAATAACAGGGCTCACATCGAACTCTTCGTTAAGTCTTCTTGGGCTCAAAGTATCTAAGGTATAGATCCAAAAGGCCTCTCTTTTTGAGTAGAAGCGAGTTTATATCACGACGATCATGATATAAACTCGCTTCTACTCAAAAGAGAGACTTTTACCACTTTTTTGGTGCTGTGGCCACAGCTTTTTTGTTTGTCTGTGTTTTGTTTACACCGTTCAATTATGCCAAGATGCATCGTCAATAGAATAATGTATGACCCTTATCCTGATGTCTGTATTTCTATCCACTCAATGTTAATACATATGACTAATTACTGCAACTTGCATAGATACACACACTCTGTGTACATTATGTAAATAATGAAAAACTCTGCACCAGAGACATACTGTACTATTTTTTGTCACTGCATTTTTTTTTAAAGGTCCCTCTTTATTCTGACTGGCCTGTAACTGTCACATGACAAGCCAATCAGTCCACATAAATACAGGTGCAACTGTGTCTGATGAAGGGCCAACACGCCCGAAACATCACATAGGTGTAAGCAATAAAAACATTTTTTTCTTAGGAGCAAAGTAAGGCAAGGCAAGTTTATTTGTAGAGCACAATTCATACACAAGGCAATTCAAAGTGCTTCACAGTTGCTGAAAATTACAAGAAAACAGATCAAATCAATCAATAAAACATCAACATAAAGTTAATCAATTACAGTAAAAGGCAAGAGTGCAGATAAAATACTTTCAATTTTCATATGCACGGGTAAAAAGAGCTGTTTTCAGCCTGGATTTGAACATTGTCAGAGTTGAGGCCTGTCTCACATCCTCATGAAGACTGTTCCAGATTTTAGCTGCATGAAACTGAAACGCAGCCTCACCGTGTTTATTATTGACTCTGGGAACCACCAGGAGACCCCTCCCTGAAGTTCTCAGGGCCCGAGATGGTTCATACGGCTCTAACATGTCAGAGATGTACTTTGGTGCTAAACCATGAAAAGACTTGTACACAAGCAGAGCTGTTTTAAATTCTATTCTCTGAGTGACAGGAAGCCAGTGCAGAGACCGGAGCACTGGACTAATGTGGTCATATTTCCTGGTTCTTGTCAGGACTCGAGCAGCAGCGTTCTGGATGTTCTGCAGCTCTAACAGTGAGCAGGCCGTTACAGTAGTCTAACCTGCTGGAGACAAATGCATGGATGAGTCTCTCTAAGTCTGGTTTTGACACTATTCCTCTGATCTTAGCAATGTTCTTCAGATGGTAAAAAGCTGATGATGTTATTGCTTTGATGTGGCTGTTAAGTTCAGGTCTGAGTCCATGATTACTCCTAGATTGCTGGGAGCTGTGCGGACCTTCTTTCTTATTTTTTGTACTCAACTTATACTAAAACAACTTTTTTCTCCCGCATGTTTAGTTTTTACCATAGCCTATTACTCCACTCCTTTAAAAGAAAAAAAAAGAAACTTGCCCCAAATAAACTAACTTTACTGTAAGTCAAACATTTGTTGACTACTTTATTATTATGCAGTTTAAAAGCTTATTTAAACTGTGCATTTGACATTTACACAGAAGCGGGTAATACTTTTTGAAGACGTTGTATTAGTTAGAGTAGTTTTACCATAGTACTTTTTACTTCTACTTGAGTGAAATTACAATGAAGCATCTGTACTCTTACTTGAGTAAAAGTCATTGTTACTTTTTCCACTGTGACTAAATATTTAAGCTTCATTTTGACGGTAAAACAGATGTAGTTCGTCTCGTGCACCTTTTTATGCCGTTGTCTTGGATTTGATGATTTAATGTTTGTTTCACAGAATTCATGGCGTCATTTAAAATAATTCAGACTGCTCAAACAGTTACACACAGTACTCACAAGTAACATTTTCTCTGACTTTTTTTTTTAACTTTTACTTGAGTAATTGTTACTTCTTCTGAGTAAAATATTTTGAAAGCAACGTCACTCTCACTTAAGTAAATATTTTGGCTACTCTACCACGTCTGCATTATAATACTTCAATACTGGCTAATAATTAACCTGAGCCGTCAGAATCTTCACAAGCTTTTATTCATTGAAATGAAATGACGAAATGACTGTAGTAAATATTTAAAGTCTCCACTGCAGTTCTAGTCATACATTTATGAATTAACCTCTTAAGCCCCACCTGAACCGAGCACATTTTCTCCATTTTGGCTTTACCCAAATCTAAAAGCTTCTTGAAATTTGTTTTTTTAAAACATGACAAAAAAGTGTGACAAAAATGCAACTAAAAAGCCACAGAAACAGAAAAGTGATGAAAAGGTGACAAAGTATGTGACGAAGACGTAACAAAAACACTGGTCCATAGGCTGTAAACTCCAGTCAAGGAGCTTTTAGTTTTGGGTAAAGCCGAACTGGAGAAAATGCGCTCAGTTCAGGCGGGGGTTAAGAGGTTAAAGGAAGTGGCTTGGTTAGGAGACTGTCACTCAGCTCTGGTGCAGAGTTTACAGAAGCCATTAATCCACAAAACAGATAAATATGTAACTAATAGCTTAGTTTCTGGTTAGTCTAACCACTTCACGTCTTTGCCTCGTCTGTTTCTTCAGGTAGATCTTCAACAAATGGACGATGAGCACAAAAAGAAAGAAAAGGTAAGACATGGCGACACCGAGCTGGTCCACAGCAGTTACAGTATTTTATATTCATGACCAAACATTACCTCTCTGACTCCAGTAACTGTAAACTGTTTGTTCAGGACTCCCTTCGGGGCGACCGCTCCGCCCTTCATTGACTACCTTAAAGACATACTGCGGCGCTACCCAGACGGAGGACAGATTCTGAAGGTACACAAAGCATTTCAGGGTTTGATTTGAGACATTTCTTTCCATTGTCGTCTCTTCTAATCCTGTTGCAGTGGCCTGTCTAGACTTTTATTTTCTGGGCTGGCCCGGGGTGGCACCAGGACTGGGTGGGGGGGGTTGTACTGTAATATATCAAGTGATTCGTAACATTTCCATTATTTGTAACATTTTAAGGGTTTTGAAGCACTTTACATCACTATCTTTTCAAGTGTTGCACAACGCAAACTCTGAGGATCAAATGAACAATTTACACTATTTTACAGTTTCAGGTCTAATTTTATGAATTTAATGTTCTGTGCTAAATAAAAACAAAATACTTAAAACGTAATATTTCTGAGGTAAAATGGCCTTACTGGACCAACCAAAATCCAAGCTGAGCCACAACTAACTAAAGCAGGGGTTCTCAACCGGGGTGCAAGTCCAGGGGTGCCCTGGGAAAATTCATGATTTACTGTATAATATGACAAATCCAAATGGGGCTAAATGATAAAAAAACTCATTCAATTGAATTGTTGGAATTCACCTGTAACCCAGTAAGATACGAGTTGGTTTCACCATGAAATAAACAATAATAATTGAAAGATTACTTTTATAATAAAGCATTTAGTCCGAGGGGGGCGGCGTTATGCAGCAATCAGCAGTTTTAGAGCCGACACTTGTGTCTCGCTCTGTGGAGCAAAGCGACTTCCCATACAAAGATTGAAACAGTTGAGATTGTAACATTTCTCTGAGTTTTGATTTGGCTAAAATCAGCCCATGGACGGCAGAGAAACATCCTGTTAAAGTCTTCAATCAGAACCAGGAGATTTAAATGTGCACGTGATAATAAAGCGACGATCTGCAGCAGCGCACGCTGCGTTTCATAACGTGTCAACAATGTTTTCCTTGAAATTTGACTTGAAATGGAGGTATTTAGGAATTTAGCCTCTTCACACCATGTTTGTGCCTGTCCAGAGAGGAGAGAGGAGGAAAGACAGGCAGACAGAGGAGAGGAGGAAAGACAGGCAGACAGAGAAAAGAAGGAAAGACGGCAGACAGAGAAGAACAGGAAGACAGGCAGACAGGAGAGAGGAGGAAAGCAGGCAGAGAAAGAAAGAGGAAGAGAAAGACAGAGAAGAGAGGAAAAGACAGGCAGACAGAGAAGAAGAGGAAAGACAGGCAGACAGAAAAAAGAAGAGGAAAGACAGGCAGACAGAGGAGAGAAGAGGAAAGACAGGCAGACAGAAAAAGAAGAGGAAAGACAGGCAGACAGAGAAAAGAAGAGGAAAACAGGCAGACAGAGAAAAGAAGAGGAAAGACAGGCAGACAGAGGAAGAAGAGGAAAGACAGCAGACAGAGAAAAGAGGGAAGACAGGCAGACAGAAAAAAGAAGAGGAAAGACAGGCAGACAGAGAAAGAAGAGGAAGACAGGCAGACAGAAAAAAAGAGGAAAGACAGGCAGACAGAGAAAAGAAGAGGAAAGACAGGCAGACAGAGAAAAGAGGCGAAAGACAGGCAGACAGAAAGAAAGGAGACAGGCAGACAGAGAAAAGAAGAGGACAGGCAGACAGAGAAAGAGGGAAAGACAGGCAGACAGAGAGAGGAAGCAGGCAGAGAAAAAGGAGGAAAGACAGGCAGACAGAGAGAAGGAAAGACAGCAGACAGAAAAAGGAAGAGAGCAGGAAGAGAGGAAGACAGAGACAGAGAGAGGAAAGACAGGCAGACAGAAAAAGAAGAGGAAAGACAGGCAGACAGAGGAAGAAGAGGAAGACAGGCAGACAGAAAAAGAAGAGGAAAGACAGGCCAGACAGAGGAGAGAAGAGGAAAGACAGGCAGACAGGAAAAAAGGAAAGACAGGCAGACAGAAATCGAAGAAGAGGAAAGACAGCAGACAGAGAAGAAAGAAAGAAGGAGCAGAAAAAGAAGAGGAAAGAAGGCAGACAGATGAGAGAAGAGGAAAGACAGGCAGACAGAGGAAGAGAGAGGAAAGACAGGCAGACAGAGGAGAGAAGAGGAAAGACAGGCAGACAGAAAAAGAAGAGGAAAGACAGGCAGAGACAGAGAGGAGGAAAGACAGGCAGACAGAGGAAGAAGAGGAAAGACAGGCAGACAGAGAAAGAAGAGGAAAGACAGGCAGACAGAGAGAGAAGAGGAAAGACAGGCAGACAGAGGAAGAAGAGGAAAGACAGGCAGACAGAGGAGAGAAGAGGAAAGACAGGCAGACAGAAAAAGAGAGGAAGAGAGGCAGACAGAGAAAAGAGGAAAGACAGGCAGACAGAGAAAAGAAGAGGAAGACAGGCAGACAGAGAAAAGAAGAGGAAAGACAGGCAGACAGAGAAGAGGAGGAAAGACAGGCAGACAGAGAAAAGAAGAGGAAAGACAGGCAGACAGAGAAGAAGAGGAAAGACAGGCAGACAGAGGAGAAGGAGGAAAGACAGGCAGACAGAGGAGAGAAGAGGAAAGACAGGCAGACAGAAAAAAAAGAGGAAAGACAGGCAGACAGAAAAAGAAGAGGAAAGCAGGCAGACAGAGGAAAGAGGGAAAGACAGGCAGACAGAGAAAAAAAGACGGAAAGACAGGCAGACAGAGAAAGAAGAGGAAAGACAGGCAGACAGAAAAAGAAGAGGAAAGACAGGCAGACAGAGGAGAGAAGAGGAAAGACAGGCAGACAGAAAAAAGAAGAGGAAAGACAGGCAGACAGAGAAAAGAAGAGGAAAGACAGGCAGACAGAGGAGAGAAGAGGAAAGACAGGCAGACAGAGGAGAGAAGAGGAAAGACAGGCAGACAGAAAAAAGAAGAGGAAAGACAGGCAGACAGAGGAGAGAGGAGGAAAGACAGGCAGACAGAAAAAAGAAGAGGAAAGACAGGCAGACAGAAAAAAGAAGAGGAAAGACAGGCAGACAGAAAAAGAGGCGGAAAGACAGGCAGACAGAGAAAAGAAGAGGAAAGACAGGCAGACAGAGGAGAGAGAGGAAAGACAGGCAGACAGAGGAGAGAAGAGGAAAGACAGGCAGACAGAAAAAAAAGAGGAAAGACAGGCAGACAGAGAAAGAAGAGGAAAGACAGGCAGACAGAGGAGAGAGGAGGAAAGAATGACAGAGGACAGAAGAGGAAAGACAGGCAGACAGAGGAGAGAAGAGGAAAGACAGGTAGACAGGAAAAAGAAGAGGAAAGACAGGTAGACAGGAAAAAGAAGAGGAAAGACAGGTAGACAGGAAAAAGAAGAGGAAAGACAGGCAGACAGAGAAAGAAGAGGAAAGACAGGCAGACAGAGAAAAGAAGAGGAAAGACAGGTAGACAGGAAAAAGAAGAGGAAAGACAGGTAGACAGGAAAAAGAAGAGGAAGACAGGTAGACAGGAAAAAGAAGAGGAAAGACAGGCAGACAGAGAAAAGAAGAGGAAAGACAGGCAGACAGGAAAAAGAAGAGGAAAGACAGCAGACAGAGAAAAGAAGAGGAAAGACAGGCAGACAGAGGAGAGAAGAGGAAAGACAGGCAGACAGAAAAAAGAAGAGGAAAGAGAGGCAGACAGATGAGAGAAGAGGAAAGACAGGCAGACAGAGAGGAGGAGGAAAGACAGGAGACAGAGGAGAGAAGAGGAAAACAGGCAGACAGAAGAAAAGAAGAGGAAAGAGAGGCAGACAGAGAAAAGAGGCGAAAGACAGGCAGACAGAGAAAGAAGAGGAAGACAGGCAGACAGAGAAAAGAAGAGGAAAGACAGGCAGACAGAAAAAAGAAGAGGAAAGACAGGCAGACAGAGAAAAGAAGAGGAAAGACAGGCAGACAGAAAAAAGAAGAGGAAAGACAGGCAGACAGAGAAAGAAGAGGAAAGACAGGCAGACAGAGAAAAGAAGAGGAAAGACAGGCAGACAGAGGAGAGAAGAGGAAGACAGGCAGACAGAGAAAAGAAGAGGAAAGACAGGCAGACAGAGGAGAGAAGAGGAAAGACAGGCAGACAGAAAAAAGAAGAGGAAAGAGAGGCAGACAGATGAGAGAAGAGGAAAGACAGGCAGACAGAGGAGAGAGGAGGAAAGACAGGCAGACAGAGGAGAGAAGAGGAAAGACAGGCAGACAGAAAAAAGAAGAGGAAGAGAGGCAGACAGAGAAAGAGGCGGAAAGACAGGCAGACAGAGAAAAGAAGAGGAAAGACAGGCAGACAGAGAAAGAAGAGGAAAGACAGGCAGACAGAAAAAGAAGAGGAAAGACAGGCAGACAGAGAAAAGAAGAGGAAAGACAGGCAGACAGAAAAAGAAGAGGAAAGACAGGCAGACAGAGAAAAGAAGAGGAAAGACAGGCAGACAGAGAAAAGAAGAGGAAAGACAGGCAGACAGAGGAGAGAAGAGGAAAGACAGGCAGACAGAGAAAAGAAGAGGAAAGACAGGCAGACAGAGGAGAGAAGAGGAAAGACAGGCAGACAGAAAAAGAAGAGGAAAGAGAGGCAGACAGATGAGAGAAGAGGAAAGACAGGCAGACAGAGGAGAGAGGAGGAAAGACAGGCAGACAGAGGAGAGAAGAGGAAAGAAGGCAGACAGAGAAAAGAGGCGGAAAGACAGGCAGACAGAGAAAAGAAGAGGAAAGACAGGCAGACAGAGAAAAGAAGAGGAAAGACAGGCAGACAGGAGAGAGGAGGAAAGACAGGCAGACAGAGAAAAGAAGAGGAAAGACAGGCAGACAGAGAAAAGAAGAGGAAAGACAGGCAGACAGAGGAGAGAGGAGGAAAGACAGGCAGACAGAAAAAGAAGAGGAAAGACAGGCAGACAGAGGAGAGAAGAGGAAAGACAGGCAGACAGAAAAAAGAAAGAAGCAGACAGAAAAAAAAAGACAGGCAGACAGAGGAGAGAAGAGGAAAGACAGGCAGACAGAGGAGAGAAGAGGAAAGACAGGCAGACAGAGAGAAAGGAAGACAGCAGACAGAAAAAAGAGGAAGACAGGCAGACAGAGGAGAGAGGAGGAAAGACAGGCAGACAGAAAAAGAAGAGGAAAGACAGCAGACAGAAAAAAGAAGAGGAAAGACAGCAGACAAGAAAAGGCAGACAGCAGACAGAGAAAAGAAGAGGAAAGACAGGCAAAGAGAAGAGGAAAGACAGGAGACAGAGAAGAAAGGAAGACAGGCAGACAGAAAAAAAAGAGGAAAGACAGGCAGACAGAGAAAAGAAGAGGAAAGACAGGCAGACAGAGGAGAGAGGAGGAAAGACAGGTAGACAGAGGACAGAAGAGGAAAGACAGGCAGACAGAGGAGAGAGGAGGAAAGACAGGCAGACAGAAAAAAAAAGAGGAAAGACAGGCAGACAGAGGAGAGAAGAGGAAAGACAGGTGACAGGAAAAGAAGAGGAAAGACAGGTAGACAGGAAAAAGAAGAGGAAAGACAGGTAGACAGGAAAAAGAAGAGGAAAGACAGGCAGACAGAGAAAAGAAGAGGAAAGACAGGCAGACAGAGAAAAGAAGAGGAAAGACAGGTAGACAGGAAAAAGAAGAGGAAAGACAGGTAGACAGGAAAAAGAAGAGGAAAGACAGGTAGACAGGAAAAAGAAGAGGAAAGACAGGTAGACAGAGAAAAGAAGAGGAAAGACAGGCAGACAGGAAAAGAAGAGGAAAGACAGGCAGACAGGAAGAGAGAAAGACAGGCAGACAGAGGAGAGAAGAGAAGACAGGCAGACAGAGAAAAGAAGAGGAAAGACAGGCAGACAGAGGAGAGAAGAGGAAAGACAGGCAGACAGAGAAAAGACGAGGAAAGACAGGCAGACAGAGGAGAGAAGAGGAAAGACAGGCAGACAGAGAAAAGAAGAGGAAAGACAGGCAGACAGAGAAAAGAAGAGGAAAGACAGGCAGACAGAGAAAAGACGAGGAAGACAGGCAGACAGAGGAGAGAAGAGGAAAGACAGGCAGACAGAGAAAAGAAGAGGAAAGACAGGCAGACAGAGGAGAGAGCATGACTTTGGTCTTTCTGCTTTGCACTTTTCTGCATATTCTGCATCATACTAATAATTGTTTAATATATGTTTTATTCATGTTGGAAATAGATATAATTACTATACAAGTCAAATAGTGCAATTTAGGTCATTCCTTCCTCACCAGCCTGGAGCCTGGGCTAAAACAAGGATCTAAAAAGAATAGAATCTGGCTCTTGACTAGAATTAAGCAGCTGCAGTTTGATTTGAATGGATTATTACAGAAGGACTTTACTGTGGCCAATATAAGCTAATTGTTCCTGAATTAAAACAGCTATTTTCATGTGACACACAGTATCACATAAGACATTAGGGTTATAGTACAGATACAACAAAAATGTAGGGGTGCCGCAGACTGGAAGCGGGGTTCCCAGTGAACCACTGAACTAAAGGGACTATCTCAGCGGAGAGAAATGCAGACACGTTGCATCACGGTAGACTCCATGACGCAATACGCTGAGTCTCCAGGTAGTCCCGGTGAAAATGAACAGGTTAGTTTTCAGTGGAGTCTCTGTATGGTCTCTGAGAGGTCTCTGAGAGGTCTACACGGTCTCAAGCAGCTGTGGCAATGTTGCAAACACTATTTGTTGTCCTCAACCTGTCCAATACCAAGGAAATCTCATATGTGTCTTTGAGGTCTCCTTGGTATCCAACAGGTCTCAGACAGAAACGTAAATACAAATAGTGTTCCCGACACAACTGCATGAGACCGCTGGGACCTCTCAGGGACCATGCGGAGACTTTTTTAAGTCTCCATGCAGTCTCCACTGAAGTTGAACTTGTTTGTTTTCACTAAGACCATCTCCACCTTCAAAACCAGGTGGAGATGACTGAAAATGATTGCGCTTCTATATTTGAACTTGGAGTCTTTTTGCTCCATGTGGCGTTACCTTCAGAGCATGAGCCCAGTGGAGACAGCACAGGTTTAGAAACTCAAAGGTCCAGGGTTCAAACCATTCTTTTTACTCGTAATTGTATTGATCTCAGCAGTTAAACTGCACTTTAACTTTTAATACGGCTGTAAGGGAAGAGCTGTAGAGACAATATAGTAAATATTTCAAGCCGTGACTCAAACCCACAACTCTGAGGATGGAGCAACACTCTGCATATGTGCAGCAGCTCTAACCTCTCCACTATTGGCGGAACACTGTGCTTTCACTTTAAACTCATTTGTATTTCATTTTTTATTAAACATGTTTTTAGCCTTTTTACTAGGTCTATATCTTTTAATCTTTGTGACATTAGTTTGTTTGTTTGCTTTATTTTCCTGGTTAGTTTATGCACAAGTGTGAAAGATCAGAAAGAACTCAGTTTACATCTTTATCAGATAACGCTGCTTACATGTCTCTCCAACAATCTGAGAACTGATTAGGATCTGATTTTTGGTCTCAAAGGAAACGTAGCCACTTCCACATATATTCTTCCTCATGCAGCCCCTGAGTGGGGTGGCTCCTGAGTGGGGTGGCTCCTGAGTGGGGTGGCCCCTGAGTGGGGTGGGCCCTGGGGACCCCTCGACATGCCACTGTCCTGTTGACAATCACAGATGCAAACACAGCTCCACTTGATTTATTTTGTCAAAATCAGCAGTCACAGAGCAAGATCTCATTTATTTGGCTTGATTTTAGAGAATGATTCATGAGAAGATTGTTATAATTATTGATACATTGAATATTGATTTCACATCGTCCAAATTGATCACAGGCCTTCATTCTGTATTGTGAGATGCATTGTGTATTCTTACAAAAGCATATAATCTCTACCACTATAATCTAATCTTGTTTTGAATCTATTTCTGTCCAACACCAGGAGCTGATTCAAAATGCGGACGATGCCGGCGCCACAGAAGTGGTTTTCATTCATGACAACAGAAGCTACGGGACAGAAAACCTCTGGGCTGAAGACCTGGCTAAGTATCAAGGTACACAAAGACAAACTGTCATAGTGCACTCATTTGTTATTCACAATCATTCAACTACTGTCATTTTATACTTTGTTTTGTTCAAAATAGTTTGACATTTTACAATAAAGTAAACAAATAAATAGATAAATGAGTACACTCCAATCAAACAGAAAGGAAAGAGTATAATACAGGGATTGATTGTGATTTCGAGGTCTTTTTGTTCTTTTTGACTATCACCATAGATGAGAGTGAAGCTGCATTAGCCATGATGTTGTCAGCAGCGGTTCTACCATTGATGGCAGCACCTTAAAGCCTACAACATGTATTAAGAAAAATACATAGGCTACGTGATATCGTTTCAGTGATACTTTATACTTGCTGATACCATGTCTGTCAAATCAGTAGTGTCGACTTCAGAACAACACAAACACATTGAAATTGCGAGGTTACCCCTCAAATCCAATAACATTGTATTACTTTTATGCCAGTACAGTTTGTACTGTAGGAGGAACTTGTACACTTTCGCTTCAAAGCAAGAAGGTCCCAGGTTCAACTCCCACCTGTCCAAGGCCTTTCTGTGTGGAGTTTGCATGTTCTCCCCGTGTCTGCCTAGGTTTCCCCTACCACTAAAAACATGTACAATAGGTGAGTCATCCTGCCAGGTGATTCTGACCATGCTCCTTATGGGTCGCCCCAGCAGCATCAAAGGATGGGTCAAATGCAGAGGACACATTTCCCTACGGGGACAATAATACCCCTTATCTTATTTTACCGTTGCTCACTTACTTGAGTAACTTTTTGAAGTAATTGTACTTCTTAGTGTAGTTTTACCATATGGTACTTTTTACTTCTACTTGAGTAATTTTATAATTAGTATCTGTAATCTGTAAAAAAAAAAAAGTTACTCGTTCCACAGTGAATAAACAAGTGGCAAAAGCAGGAAGTTTGTGTTTCTGCAGAAAAACTCTTTGGACACACTGGGATTTTTACATGATTCTATGTTTGGTTTCTCATCATTTATTTCACGACTGAATCGTAACTCAAACAGTAACTCAGTACTCACAGTACTCGAGTAGCATTTGTCCCAGGTACTTTTACTCTTTCTTGAATAATTATGTTGGTTACTACCTTTTACTTCTCACTAAAATCGTTTTGAAATAATTTTACTCTAATATGACTAGCCCTGTGAGTGGAAACACGTCGTCCAAAAAAACCTTAGCAAATTGAGTACCTCAGCTTCTCAGTGCAGCCTTTCACAGAATCTAAGTCCTCTAAGCCTGAAGAGCACCTGATTTTAGTTTTTTTCACAAGAAGATTTCTACTTTAGTCTACACCGCCTTGACTCATTTGATCCAGTGCAGCACTCTCTCCTTCTTTATCTAATATTACTCTTATTTGACTATTGACTATTATTTGACACCGTTTTATTGTCATCTTATTGCCTCCACATGTAGTGGAGCAGAAAAGTGTTTACTTTGTGAATGAAGTGCCAAAATTAGTGTGAATGCCCTTCATTATGAGCTTGCTAAAAGAATCAATATAGTACCCTTTTTCTGATTTTACTGATAAAATGTTTATGCGTGAAACTGAAAAAACAAAAAGACTATTCCATTATTATCCACATTAAGAGATATTTGGGTCCTGGAACCCAATGGAACCGGTTTGAAACTAAAGATTATTATCTAATAAACAGAGGACCACTCTAAATAAAATTACTAGTTTAAGGGAGCAAAAAATATTGGATGTGTATCAGGGACACCTGATGTTTAGGTATTTTATTAAGCCAATATTCCACATTTTTGCTTTGTAATGGGCTTTCTTGAAAGTCCTAGCAGGCAACATTTTGGCCAAATTTAGCGCCTGTATAGCAAAGAGACTCCAGTAAAAGCCTTAATGACGTCACAAAGGTGTAAGAAGGAGAACCCCAACAGTTCAACATATGACACTTCTCATTGCCGTTCATATTTCTGTATTTTACCAAAGTATTTTAATATCAAACAATACATCTGTTCCCATTTGTGTACAGGCCCAGCCCTTTACGCCTACAACAATGCCCAGTTTACAGATGCAGACTGGGAAGGGATCCAGAGTGTGGCCAGGAGTGTCAAGCGTGGAGACCCCAACAAAGTGGGCCGTTTTGGGCTCGGCTTCAACTCTGTGTACCACATAACAGGTAACTCCTCAGTTACATTTACTAGTATTTACTGACAAGTATTTTAGTGTATTTGAAGACACTCTCACAGTAGTGTGGGACTGATAGATGTATCCATTTTTTTTTACCAATTTGGGAAAAATGTCTGTCACCTTGAAATGAAAAAAGATCAAAGTAATGTTGTGATAGTGCATTCAGCTTCTGTGGTGAACAAGGACCACAGTTATCAGCCAATCAGAAGTGAGTAGGTGCTGTGAGAGGGGGGCATTGGGCTCTCGGCTTAAAACATTAGCTTTCGAAGCTAAAGCGAGCGACCGCTCCTACAGTATGTTAGTGTGGACTGGAATCCTTGTTTGGATGGAGGGGGCAGTTTTGAAGTGGTCGCCCTCCCGCTCAGGCACAGTGAAGATGCAGCGAGAGGAAGATGCCAAGCACCCGTGGTCAGGGCAGGGATTCAGGTGGCACACGTACAAATTCTTACAAGAAACTTACAGGAACTAGAGGCTTTTTGCCATGAAGAATGGGCCGCTTTACCATTAGATTATATACAGAACCTTCTCCACAACTACCACAAAAGACTCCAAGCTGTCACTGATGCTAAAGGGGGCAATACACAGTATTAAAGGATTAGGCCACCATCTTTCCATACTCAGATATGTTCTTACCCGAGCTTACGTTGAGCCAGTTGATACGTACCTGTCTGGTCTTTATATGTGTGCGCAGTCACGCAAAAAGACCAAATCATTTATCATTTAGCCTCTCCTCGAGAGGAGGAGATAAATCTACTCTGGCCTCCCGCAGTCATCACTCCACCGGTTACAGTTAGTGCAGAATGCAGCAGCCCGTCTTCTCACTGGTTCATCTAGACACAGCACATCACTCCCGTCCTCTCCTCCCTGCGCTGGCTAGAACGCACTGATTTATGTCTAGGATGTTATAATTTTGTGTTTTAAGTTGTTTTAGCTTTCTGTTAAGCACTTTGGTCTTCCTTGTGTTGTTGTAAAGTGCTATATAAAAACATTTTGATTGATGATGTGTATATGATGTGAAAAAAAACTCTTCCTCACTCTCCGCGGGCGGTGTCTTTTGTCCAAGCTCGGGTCCTCTACCAGAAGCCTGGGAGCTTGAGGGTTCTGCGCAGTATCTTTACAGTTCCTAGAACTGCACTTTTCTGGACCGAGATGTCTAATGTATTTCCTGGGATCTGCTGGAGCCACTCCTCCAGTTTGGGGGTCACTGCCCCGAGTGCCCCAACGACCACGGGCACCACTGATGCCTTCACTCTCCAGGCCTTCTCTAGCTCTTCTCTGAGCCCCTGGTATTTCTCTAGTTTCTCGTGTTCCTTTTTCCTGATGTTGAAGTCGCTTGGTATTGCTATGTCAACCAACTCGGCTTTCCTCTGCTCTTTGTCCACCACCACAATGTCCGGTTGGTTCGCCATTACCATTCTGTCCGTCTGTATCTGGAAGTCCCACAGGATCTTGGCTCGGTCATTCTCTACCACCTTTGGAGGTGTTTCCCACTTTGACCTTGGGGTTTCCAGCCCATACTCTGCACAGATGTTCCTGTACACTATGCCAGCCACTTGGTTATGGCGCTCCATGTAAGCTTTCCCTGCCAGCATCTTACACCCTGCAGTTATGTGCTGGATTGTCTCATTGGCCTCTTTGCACAGTCTACACCTGGGGTCTTGTCTGGTGTGATAGATCTGGGCCTCTATTGCTCTGGTGCTCAAGGCCTGCTCCTGTGCAGCCATGATGAGTGCCTCTGTGCTGTCCTTCAGGCCAGCTCTGTCCAGCCATTGGTAGGATTTCTTGATATCCGCCACTTCAGTTATGTTTCGGTGGTACATCCCGTGTAGGGGCTTGTCCTCCCATGACGGGACCTCCAGCACCTCATCTTCTGTTCTCCATTGTCTGAGACATTCACTGAGCAGGTCATCTGTTGGAGCCTTGTACTTGATGTACTTATGGATCTTGGATGTTTCATCCTGGATAGTGGCTCTCACGCTCACTAGTCCTCGGCCTCCTTCCTTACGGCTAGTGTACAGTCTCAGGGTGCTGGATTTTGGGTGGAACCCTCCATGCATGGTTAGGAGCTTTCATGTCTTAACATCTGTGGTCTGTATCTCATCATTTGGCCAGCTTATTATTCCTGCAGGGTATCTGATTACTGGCAGGGCGTAGCTGTTTATTGCCCGGGACTTGTTCTTGCCATTGAGCTGGCTTCTTAGGACCTGCCTTACTCGTTGGAGGTATTTGGCCGTAGCCGCTTTCCTTGTCACCTCTTCAAGGTTGCCATTTGCTTGTGGGATTCTGAGGTACTTGTAACTGTCCTCAATGTCTGCTATTGTTCCTTCTGGGAGTGAGACCCCTTCTGTGTGGACTACCTTCCCTCTCTTAGTCACCATCCGACCACACGTCTCTAGTCCGAATGACATCCCAATGTCTGCACTGTATATCCGGGTGGTATGGATCAGTGAGTCGATGTCTCGCTCATTCTTAGCGTACAGCTTGATGTCATCCATGTAGAGGAGGTGACTGACGGTAGCCCCGTTCCTGAGTCGGTATCCATAGCCAGTCTTGTTGATTATTTGGCTGAAGGGGTTCAGACCTATGCAGAACAGCAGTGGGGACAGGGCGTCTCCTTGGTATATGCCACATTTGATGGAGACTTGTGCAAGTGGCTTGCCATTGGCTTCAAGGGTGGTTTTCCACAACCTCATCGAGTTTGCAATGAAGGCTCTTAGAGTCCTGTTGATGTTGTATAGCTCCAAGTATGTGGCATTGAGTCGTAGGCTTTCTTGTAATCAATCCAGGCAGTGCTCAGGTTAGTGTGTCGATTTCTGCAGTCTCGAGCAACTGTTCTGTCTACCAGGAGCTGGTGTTTGGCACCTCTGGTATCTTTACCGATTCCCTTCTGAGCTGTGCTCATGTATTGATTCATATGCCCGCTTATATATATATATATATATATATATATATATATTAGGGGTGTAACAATGCACCATGCTACGGTGCACCGCGGTGCAGAAATCTGACGATATGAACCGTACTAAAGTGACGGTGCAAGTTTTAGTCCAAATTTCTTAATATTTAAGCTCCGTGGCGGGTGTCAGACGCATGTACATGCACTTAAACAGAGTGCATTTGTGTCATCATCACTTACCGCTAAACTTGAGGCTGCAGGCAAAGTTACATCTTCCAAAAACAAATGAAATGCGTGTGCCTTTGCAAAAGTTTCTCCTGCTGATGGCCACGGCAGGCTGCGGTAAAGTATAGATCCAGTGCACTGCACTATGGTGGCGCAGACAAATGCGTAAGATCCAATCTTGGTCATAATCCGCATCAAAAGCTTTGTTTCCAAAAAAGTATAAGCAGAATGTCATCCAGGAACAGCCCAAACACAAGCTTCAAATCAAATGTGCTGTTGTTTTAGCTGCCTTGTAGAAAGCAATACTGAAACGTATCACTTAACAAGCACATGGCCCACTGTGCTGCTTTTTTCTTCTATTTTTCTTTAACTTTAGAGCACTGTGTTTTTTTTTATTTTGTTCTGTGAGCCCAGGGCACATTTTATTGTAAAGCAGCTTTGAAAAATTAGAAAGGTCCTGCACCGTGACCCGTACTGAACTATATAGCTAGATAGCTAGATAGCTGAACCATTACACCCCTAATACATATATATATATATATATATATATATATATATACACATGTCGGCAGCCAGTGTCTCAAGAAAAATGCAACCAACATTTTTTGGGGGGAAATTGGTGATTTTTACTTTTTTGTAGAATCGTTCAGTTGAAGTCACGAAGTAGCCTCTCCATGTTTACGCTAGCAGTATTAGTATATTTAAAAGCGTAAACTTTTATGTTCAAACCGACTAGTTTAGGGTTGATTTCGGAGCCTGCAATAGGGGCGTGACTTTGTCTGTGTTTATTTACATACTGGGTAAAGACCGCGGAGGAGGAGAAGCAGAGCTGCTTTGATGTGTGTTGTTGACACATGCTTTAGCAAACAAATGCCACGCAAAAAAGGCTGTTTTATACATACGCCTATAAATGTAGTCAGCGCATCCCTAGCTTTCAGCCACTTCTTATTTTAGAGAGATCCACTTCATATTTTCGGTTTTATGCCCAGGTACAGTTGGGTAACTTGTGCAGTGAAACGTAAAACACAATATGACCACGCGCGGTGATACGTCGCAATGTCGGCCTTTTCCTCTCGTGTATCAGAGTGTATAGTGCATTACTAAAACAGTACAGGCGTTTTTTCTAAAGTTATAACAGTTATGTCCGGAGTCTGTAACTCGCTCTCAGCCTGAGGCTGGAGCGGACACAGGGAGGGACTGGAGAGAAGCGCACAGCAGCATTTTGACTGTACATTTTGTCATGTTTACAACCATAAACATAAAGATTTTATGTTGAATTTTTTACTGAAAATTCAACATAAAATCTTGTATAAAAGTAACAGACAACTGTGAAGTGAAAGCAAAATGATACATGATTCTGTTATTTTTTTTAAAATAGAAAAGTGGGGAGTGCACAACTATTCATACAGCATGGTATCATTCTGGTATGAAAAGCGCTCTCTAAGCAATGTTTGAGTGATTTGCTTTATTGATTGATATACAGTGAGGAAAATAAGTATTTGAACACCCTGCTATTTTGCAAGTTCTCCCACTTAGAAATCATGGAGGGGTCTGAAATTGTCATCGTAGGTGCATGTCCACTGTGAGAGACATAATCTAAAAAAAAAATCCAAAATCACAATGTATGATTTTTTAACTATTTATTTGTATGATACAGCTGCAAATAAGTATTTGAACACCTGAGAAATTCAATGTTAATATTTGGTACAGTAGCCTTTGTTTTCAATTACAGAGGTCAAATGTTTCCTGTAGTTTTTCACCAGGTTTGCACACACTGCAGGAGGGATTTTGGCCCACTCCTCCACACAGATCTTCTCTAGATCAGTCAGGTTTCTGGGCTGTCGCTGAGAAACACGGAGTTTGAGCTCCCTCCAAAGAGTCTCTATTGGGTTTAGGTCTGGAGACTGGCTAGGCCACGCCAGAACCTTGATATGCTTCTTACAGAGCCACTCCTTGGTTATCCTGGCTGTGTGCTTCGGGTCATTGTCATGTTGGAAGACCCAGCCTCGACCCATCTTCAATGCTCTAACTGAGGGAAGGAGGTTGTTCCCAAAATCTCGCAATCTATGGCCCCGGTCATCCTCTCCTTAATACAGTGCAGTCGCCCTGTCCCATGTGCAGAAAAACACCCCAAAGCATGATCCTACCACCCCCATGCTTCACAGTAGGGATGGTGTTCTTGGGATGGTACTCATCATTCTTCTTCCTCCAAACACGTTTAGTGGAATTATGACCAAAACGTTCCATTTTGGTCTCATCTGACCACATGACTTTCTCCCATGACTCCTCTGGATCATCCAAATGGTCATTGGCAAACTTAAGACGGGCCTTGACATGTGCTGGTTTAAGCAGGGGAACCTTCCGTGCCATGCATGATTTCAAACCATGACGTCTTAGTGTATTACCAACAGTAACCTTGGAAACGGTGGTCCCAGCTCTTTTCAGGTCATTGACCAGCTCCCCCCGTGTAGTTCTGGGCTGATTTCTCACCTTTCTTAGGATCATTGAGACCCCACGAGGTGAGATCTTGCATGGAGCCCCAGTCCGAGGGAGATTGACAGTCATGTTTAGCTTCTTCCATTTTCTAATGATTGCTCCAACAGTGGACCTTTTTTCACCAAGCTGCTTGGCAATTTCCCCGTAGCCCTTTCCAACCTTGTGGAGGTGTACAATTTTGTCTCTAGTGTCTTTGGACAGCTCTTTGGTCTTGGCCATGTTAGTAGTTGGATTCTTACTGATTGTATGGGGTGGACAGGTGTCTTTATGCAGCTAACAACCTCAAACAGGTGCATCTAAATGTAGGATAATAAATGGAGTGGAGGTGGACATTTTAAAGGCAGACTAACAGGTCTTTGAGGGTCAGAATTCTAGCTGATAGACAAGTGTTCAAATACTTATTTGCAGCTGTATCATACAAATAAATAGTTAAAAAATCATACATTGCGATTTCTGGATTTTTTTTTTAGATTATGTCTCTCACAGTGGACATGCACCTACGATGACAATTTCAGACCCCTCCATGATTTCTAAGTGGGAGAACTTGCAAAATAGCAGGGTGTTCAATACTTATTTTCCTCACTGTATACATTTTTCCCCGTAGTTTATTGCTCATTATTTATCATTAGCAAAAAATGACAATGGCAATAAAATCTATTCTGATTCATACTTGGAGTCATACTCATACTGTATATAATATATGACAGTTTTTGATTTGAACATTAAAATTCTTTTTAACATAAAAGTTACAGATGTTACACAACACATTCTCAAGCCAGTGACAGTTTATCAATTGATATTAAAAAAATACAAAGAACAATAACAACCTTCTGCTGAGATAAATACATGAAACCAAAAATAAGACTGATACACATAATGAAACTGGTAAACAATGGTTTGTTGTGGAAGCAATAACCTTTTTGCTCCGTCCCTGTGCTTTACTGCTTTGAGGGGGAGTTTGACAGGGGGTATGGCTTATCCCAAATGAGATGTAATGAGCCCTATTGTCACTCCCAACAGCAGAGAGGTGAGAATGGCCCAAAACTTTGGAGAGATTTTTCAGCCCTTTGGGCTTTTTGGAGTTGTTAACTTCAACTCCCCACTTTTCAAAAATAACAGAAGCATGTATCATTTTGCTTTCACTTCACAGTTGTCTGTTACTTGTGTGTGAACTTTCAGTAAAAATAAAACATAAATTCTTTATGTTTATGGTTGTAAACATGACATAATGTACAGTGAAAATGCTGCTGCCCCCAGTACCTCCCTGTGTCCGCTCCAGCCTCAGGCTGAGAGAGAGTTACAGACTCCGGACATAACTGAAGTTATGACTTTAGAAAAGACTCCTGTACTACTTTAGTAATGCACATACAGGAGAGGAAAAGGCTGACATCGCAACGTATCGCCGCGTGTGGTCGTATTGTGTTTGTTTCACAGCACATTTTATAGCCAGTAAGTGTATCTGGGCATAAAACATATGAAGCGGATCTCTCTCAAATAAAAAGTGGCTGAAAGCTAGGGATGCGCTGACTACATTTATGGAGTAGTTTAAGTTTGTAGAGATCTTGATTTTGTGTAAATAGCAGGTTAATTCCTCGTGACTAGATCACTGTATCCCATGCTAACACCGGCATGTTAGCTAACAGCGGCACGGCGGCCACCAGCAATAAAAAACAATCTTTCACTCACCCGTCTGAAGTAACCTTTGCCTTTTGCTCAGAAAAACTCGTCGTGCATCCAGTTTAAAGCGTAAGTAGCGCCCAGCCTCTAATATTATAGTAGATCCATGGCTGAGTCTGAGAGCCACACAGGGGGAAGCTTAGAGTCCTGAAGCCACACACGCCCACGCCCCAAGGCGTGCGCTATTTCTCTGACAAAACAAGACTTTTTCAACCTGAAAACTGATCGACAATAGGCGTATGTATAAAACTGCCTTTTTTGCGTGGCATTTGTTTGCTAAAGCATGTGTCAACAACACAAATCAAAGCAGCTCTGCTTCTCCTCCTCCGCGGTCTTTACCCAGTATGTAAATAGACACAGACAAAGTCACGCCCCTACTGCAAGCTCCGCAACCCTTCTTCTTCTTCTTCTTCTTTCGATTATTGGCGGGTGGCAACCAGCAGCTTAGGTGCATACCGCCACCTACTGTACCGTGTGTGTCTCGGGAAGCTAGTTACTTCAGGTTACATTCTGATTGCGCGTAGTTTACCACCCGAAGGGGGGCAACCAAAAAAAAAGAAAAAAAATCCTATACTCTGTGAAAGAGCTCTGCCCCTTTTAGGAACCCCATCACTGCCCTTATACTCCTACTGTCCCCTCTACCCAGGATACCTTGTAGACTCCAAGCCCTCTCCAGCTCATACATGCTATCCGGCTCCGAAACCCACCTCAAACTAGTTGTTTTGAACCTAAAAGTTAACGCTTTTAGATATACTAATACTGCTAGCTTAACCATGGAGAGGCTACTTCGTGACTTCAACTGAACGATTCTGCACAAAAGTGAATATCACCAATTTCCCCCCAAAAAAACGTTGTTTGCGTTTTTCTTGAGACACGGGCTGCCGACATGTGTCCCTGGTTCCCACGGCGGGTCACATATATGTATAATCTAGGAGTTGGCCTGTTTGTTAAGAATATTTCATTGTACATCCAGAATAGCTTGGGTCTAGTAGGTGTTACGTCTGCCATGCCAAGTCATGCTTGGTCACAGACAGAACCTAAGACTATTAATTCTTTTTTTCTCCCTCAGATGTGACCAGTATATTCAGCGCGGGTCACCTGGGTATGATGGACCCTCAGGAGAAAATATTTGGTGAACAAAAAGGAGGTTTCCGTTGGTCTTTGGAAGAAGAAGACGACAGAGAAGCACTAACAACGATGATTGACCAGTTTCAACCTTTTAGGGACATTGTTTCACTCGTAAGCGGACAAGAGTGGTCCAGAGTTATCCAAGAAGATCAGAATTTCAATGGGACTCTTTTCAGATTCCCTCTTCGCTCAGAGGAATCGGAAATATCAGACAACCTTTATAGTTACTGGAAAGTTGTTGAGCTTTTTGATAGCTTCATTGCTGATGCAGAACTCGGCCTTCTCTTCTTGAAAAACGTCTCGTCAGTTTCTCTTATACACATTGACGCTCTTGGCTCCGTCAGTACGAGACTGCAAGTGAAATCCACCACTTCACAAGATGTTGATTTAAAGTCCTGTGACGGTGTCACTGAAGGATTAACTCAAATCAAAACCATTACTCTCAACTCCGAAGAGTCCAGAGAAACAAAATGGCTTGTGACATCTTGCACTATGAAAGAAGGAAACGTGGACGAGCTTGACTACCTCGCAGAGAAATTGAAGTTCCTTCCGAGGATTGACCTGGCCTTTCCTTGTGATGTCCACACAGACTGTAGTAAGAGTAGACTGTGCTGCTTTCTCCCACTTCCAAACAACGAATCAAATAAGACAGGACTCCCTGTTTACGTCAACGCATACTTTGGCCTCACAGACAACAGACGACACATCAAGTGGCTCGAAGAAGACCAGAGGAATGACGAACATGCCATCTGGAACGAAACGCTCATCAAAGAGGTTCTCCCAAAAACATATCTCACAATCCTTCGAGATGCCATCAGACTGGTCCAAGACGACATCCTGCCGGTTAATTCCATTTACAATCTCTGGCCGGATATTTCCCAAGTGCAGCACAAAGAGAAATGGTATGAGGTTGCCATGGATGTTCTCAGTCAGTTATTTAGTCAGGATGTAGCAGTTCTCTCCTTGGCCAAAGATGAGAGACAGTTCATTACCCTGAAGAAAGCTGTGCTTCCATGTAACGGACCAACAACATGTGAGACATTGTCAGCCATTAGAAGAATCCTGGTGTCCTGTGACGTCAACCTGGTGACTTTATCAGACAGTGTAACAAGAGCTTTAAAGGATGTGTATCCAGACTATAGCTCACTGAACATGTGACTCCAGCCTTCCTGAGAAACACACTTCGAAGCTCTGGTGTGAAGGACATCTCAGATGCTGACAGACTCGCTCTGTTGGAGTTTGTCTTGAGTGACGAACAGTACAGTGAACTCTATGGTCTTCAGCTGCTGCCCCGCAGTGATGGTTCCTTCAGATCCTTCACAGACAGAGAGGAAGACACTGTCTTAATCGACAGCAAGGAATTTCCAAGGTACATCAGTTGTTTTGGTGTTATAGCATTATCTGACTCAGATTTGAAATCACCAGTTAAAGTATAGTAGTAGCGACTTTGTAGGCTTATACGCTATAAAACTAATTCTGTAATAGTAGGCTATATCATGAACTAAAATACAAACACTGAGACACTCAACAGTGGCCCAAATTATTTCATTACTTGTGGTGACCCAGTCATGTCCCAGCCTGATGAATTGATGTTAGGATTCAAACTAAGAGATTTCAAATAAGATATTTGGAATCGATACCTGATCAGGTTTTTTGGCTCCAATGTCAGATCAAGTAAACAAAACAAGAAAAGAATAGAAATACTGTATCTGTTTTTGCAACCAGTATCCTTTGAATTCTATATTTTAATAAGAACATTTATGTTTGTGCAGAACTTTGCTTCCATTCTGTCAAACCTCTTCTTACAAGACGGCCTCACCTCTGACATTGTAAACCACTTGAGACATCTGGCAGGAAAAAGTAAGAGTACTTCCTGATCTGCTGTGTTCCAAATGTGTTTCTAATTATCCTTTCCAACTTGTTGATATTCATCTTTTTGCAGATCTCTACATGGTCACTAACATTGATGCAGACCAGGTGGTGAGATTCACTCAAAGCCATTTGCCGGACAATTGGAAGAAGACAGAGAATAAACTTGTGACATGGGACGTGAGCAGTGGTCTGCATCCTCCACTGAACTGGTTACAAGAGTTCTGGAGATTTCTCAACTGTCACTGTACGGAGCTAAGTAGTTTAATCGGACTGCCCGTAATACCAGTTAACACAGTGTCCAGTAGCCAACCAGTCAAACTTGCTAAAATACAAAGAACCCAACTTTGATTTTTGAGAAAAGTAAGGAGGCGGTTATGCCAGATAGTATCACTCAGCTGGTAAATAAAGTTGGTGGGACAGTAGTAAAAGAATAATTGGCTAAGACATGAAGATCTAGATTCTTATGTCCTGAGCCCATCCCCAAAACATGTTCTGCAAGTGTTTGTAAATTTACAATCCCAGCAGCTCATCAAAGAGCTGAGGTCTGTTTCTAAACTACTTTAGAGGAGCTAAAAGATTACATCTCTCGCCTTGATTCACTCTCAAAGTCCGTGAAAGAATTACTCTTGCAGATGCCTTTGTTCCAAACCATGACAGGAGAGTATACCACCGCTAAGTCCAAACAAGCTGTGCTCATGATATCTGGACTCAGGATACCAACAGATGTGCCAATTCCCGGTTCAGTGATTAAATGTGCCACTGAGGCAGATCACAGACTTCTTCAGTTACTCGAGATCAACCTCTTGGACACAGCACAAGCAGCCAGCCTTCTCTTCAAGAGTGTGGAGAGTAGAGCATGCGCCAAAGCAGAGACTGAAAAAATCATGACATGGATCTTAGACCACGGAAACATGCTTTTCTATCAAATCCAAACTTAAAAACAAAATGTGTGAATTTGGCTTTTATCGAAATAAACATGAAGTTAAAGAAGGCCTCCAGTCTGTATGACCCAAGAGTTCATGCTTTTAAAGTTCTCTTTGAGGAGGATTATTTCCCACCAGCTATGTACACAAAGACTCCACAGATGCTCGCTAGCTTGATCGATCTCGGGTTAATTAATAAAGAAGAGGATGTGTCTCCTGAACACTTGCTGCATGCAGCTACACTGGTGGAGAATCTTACTAGAGCCAGTCCAGAGAGGCTCGCAAAAGAGCGCACGTTTTTCTTAAAGTCTTGGATGGAAATGATTTACTGGAGAACTTTACCAGTGACCAGCTTGAGAAACTCAAAAGGCTTAAATGGGTGCCAGTGACTAAACAAATGACTCCATGAAAAGTGGCTTCTTCTGTCCAGAAGAAATGAGGCACAGCATGTATGAAGACATAGTTGGATATGTGATGCCCCTGGAGGGAATGTTCAGTGAAAACATTTGCAGCAAACTTGGCTTTAAACGACCACCTCCACCTGAGAAAGTAGTGGCAAATCTATTAGCCCTGATTTCCAAAGAGAAGAAATGGACTAATGCTGACACAAATGTGGATTTTAAAAGAAAGTTGCGAAGCATTTATGAACATATGCAAGAGTCCGTAAATGAATATACTGCACTAATCAGCAAAGACACCAAATGGCTCTGGAATCGCAGTCAGTTTGTTGCTCCAAAGGAACTGGTTCTAAACTATCCCAGTAACCTTGACCTGAGCTCTTATATTGGAAAAGTCCCAGATGAATTTCTTCCATACAAAAGTTTGTTCCAGGAGTTTGGTCTCAGAGAAAAACTGTCAGATGAAGAAATAACTGACTTACTTTCCACAATAAAGCAAACCATTGAAAGCAGAGAAACAGTAGCAACATCTTCTGAGGTTAAAGTATCTATTGACATTCTGAACTGGATTTGGAGAGAAAAGAAGGATTTTCCAGATGATATTCCAGTGCCGGTCATTGTACAACCTGGACAATATACACTGAAATCAAAGTCTGAGACTGTGTTCTGTGACTTGAGCAAAAAGGCTTGAAAGAACTAGAGTGTAGCCAAGAAGAAATGCATGTTGTACATGAGGAGATACCAATCACAACAGCAGAGTGGTTAGACATTCAACTGCTGAGTACCTATATTCTGGATCCAGAGTTAGTGGGAATCGAACAATGTGGGCAAACAGAACCAATAACAACTCGAATCAAAAACATTCTGAAAGAATATGATGAAGAAAGTGATATCTTTAAAGAGATCATTCAAAATGCTGAAGACGCTGGAGCAGACACCTGTAAATTCTTACTGGATTTCAGAGTTCACAAAGACGACCCTGAAAGTCTCATTGACCCAAACATGAAGCTGTGCCAAGGGCCCTGTGTTTGGGCGTTCAATAATGAGCAGTTTTCACAGAATGACTGGAACAATATTGTGAGAGTGGGCTCTGCCTCAAAGGAGAACAAGGTTGAAAAGATAGGCATGTTTGGACTTGGATTCAACACAGTTTATCATGTCACAGACATTCCTCCATCCTCAGCGGGAACACTCTCCTCATACTTGATCCCAATACAACCCATCTCAAAAACGCATCAAAAACAAATCAAATCCAGGCATCAAGCTGGACCTCACTCAGAAAAGACTTCTTCATTGGTTTCCTAGTCAGTTCACACCTTATGAAGGTGTTTTTAATTGTAGTTTTTCTGGTCAAACACCTCAGAACTATCCAGGCACCCTGATTAAATTACCATTCAGAACTGAAGAGGAGTCGCTTTCATCTGAAATAAGTTCTAAAGTTTATTATAAACAAGATATTAAACCTTCCAAAAACACTTTACCAAGGACTCACAATCACACCTAATTTTTCTTAAAAATGTCAAAACTGTCTCTCTACAAACTGCCCCAACTATTGCTACAACTCCATTGAAACATAGAGACATCAAAGACATTTTCACAGTCTCAAAAAGCACACTGTGCAGCAGGGATATACAAGAAGGAGGTTCTCTATCAAAGCAATACCATGCTGAAAAAGTACTTAACAGAAAATGCAAAGAGGTCATCGACTTCTGTACAGTGAACATTGTGGAGATAACCTGGAACAAATCTGGTGAACACAAGTGCAGTGCTGGCTTCTCTACAACTGCTTTGGAACAAAGGAGGCGTTAAAAATGGCCACAGGAAAAACAAGAAACTTGCATTCTCGTTGCCCATAGGTGGTGTTGCTTTGCCTTTACAATTCAACCATGAAGCTGACACATTTGTGGCATCACAGACAAACCTTGCAGGTCAAGCATTTTGCTTCCTTCCACTGTCCATTTCTACAGGGCTGCCATTCAATGTCAATGGGACATTTGCTGTGACCAGCAACAGAAAAGGTCTTTGGGAGAGTGGAGTTAAACATGAGTGGAACAAGGCTTTGCTGCAGGATCCATTAGTCACTGCCTTAATCACTGCACTGTTGGCTTTAAGGAATGTCCCAAATAAGAAACTGGAGAGCTACAGCTACACACATTCTGGCCAGACAGAGAGCAAGTGAGTGAGACGTTCAGACCACTAGTAGATGCTTTTTATTCTACTATTGCTCAGCCCTGCAGTGCTCTCAATCTTTTTAGTGATGGCAAGCACTGGTTCACTTTGGAAAATGCCATTATTCTGCATGAGAGAATACAAGAAGATCAGAACATTTTCCCACTTGCAATCAAAGTATGTCAGACACATGTCAAATCCAGTCATGCTGTTCCTCTTCCGAGATGGATAAGAAATAATTTCAAACAGGCTGGCCTTGAGAAGGTTCTACAAGACAAGACATGGACTTGGGAGAGGTTTTACAAAGAAGCTGTTTTAAAAATCTAGACCAGATGGATCCAGAATGGAGAGATGCATTGATGCTACATGCTCTTTACCTTAACATCAAAGAGATTGACTCTCTGTTGGTCTCATACCCATGTATCCCAACAACTAATGGACAGCTACAGTATATTCAGAACCTGGTCAACCCAAAAGGGAAAGTGGCCTGTCTTTTTGAACATGAGGAAGGTCGCTTGCTTGGAGGGACAATAAATGACTTCTGCTCCCCTGAAAATGTTTTACGCCTGCAAGCGCTTGGGATGGCAAGCGATGAGCTTTCTTTAGAAGACATTACTAAGAAAGCAGAAGCAATCAATAAAGTTTGGAATAAAGAACAAAACAAGGCACATAAACACATAAAATGTCTTCTCGAACTTCTCAAGCTTCACTTACACAATGACATCTCTCCTTTCTGGGCAACTTTGAGCACTACTCAATTTCTGCCAGCGTTTGCACCTGGGGATGCAAAAATGGAAAGAGAGGTCACATTGCAAAGGCCTGTTGATGTTTTTACTGAGAAATGTGCTCTTCTTGTGAACATGACACAGCCAGTTTTGGATCTCTCTAAACTTCATATACATCCTTTTGATCCAGTTCTGCAGATGTTGGGAGTTAAGTACCATCCAGGTCCTGAAATGGTGCTTGAACAGCTGAAACAAGTAAAAACTCAGTGTCAGTCTTTGGACAAATCTGTGCTACATAAAATAGCCTATGAGTGTTATAAGTTTCTTGATCACAGTTTCTCTGCTTCACACAATGACTTGCAGAGTGTAACTTCTTTTCCATTTGTGCTTGTTGGTGATAGATTTGTCAACATCAGATATGTGGCTGAGACAGCACAGTTTGAAGCTAGACCATATCTTTATGCACTTCCACATTATTTCACAAACTTTCGAACACTCTGGGAGAAACTTGGGGTGAAAAAGAAGTTTAGTGTTTGGCAATGCCTGGAGGTTCTCGGAACATGCAGTTCAGTCACAGAAATAGACCATTACCTGAAAGGGATTTATCCATTTGTTTCACCATTTTGAACAAAGGAATTTATGAAGCTGGAGAGAGAACAGAGAACTGTCTTGTGCCCGATAAAAATGGAGTTTTACAACTTGCACAAACATTGTTCTACAATGACAGCCCATGGATGCCAGTGGAAAAAGATGTTACGTATTGTCATGAAAACATATCACGAGTGATGGCACTCCATTTGGGCATCAAAACGACAAGGCACCACACTTTGAACAGTCATGCTGTTGAAAACTTGTCACCTTTTGCCTTTCAGTTTGAACAACATGAACAGCTAACAGTTCGAATCAGAAATATTATCTCAGCCTATCCATCAAAGAAGGATATTCTTAAAGAACTTATCCAAAATGCTGATGATGCAGAGGCAACAGAATTAATTTCATTTGGGACAAAAGACAGCATGACAGTACAAAAACCTTTGGGGAGAAATGGAATTATCTACAAGGCCCAGCATTGTGCGTGTTCAACAATAAAGTATTCTCAGATGCAGATTTAAAAGGTATACAACAGCTGGGAGAGGGCGGAAAGCACAACTGTCCAGGAAAGACTGGGAAATATGGACTGGGATTCAACTCCGTTTACCATCTGACTGACTGCCCCTCAATCCTCACTGGAGATGAGTTACTCTGTATTTCTGATCCCAACCGAAGGTACATTGAGAGGACATCAGATTTTCCACCTCCTGGTATTGGTTACAAAGTCGCTGACATTTTTAAGCAGATGTACATGGATGTCTACAATACCTTTCTCCCAGATAAATTCCCTCTGAAAGAAGGCACCATGTTCAGGCTGCCTTTAGAACTGACGCCATGGCTCACAGTTCTGGAATATCCCAATGACGGTTACTGACCAGGAAATGACAGAATTGTGTTCTGCTCTATCTGAAGATCCAGAGGGATTGATACTTTTTCTAAAACACATTTCAAAAATTCAAATTCATAAAATTGATGAATCAGGAACACTGCAACACATTTTTTCTGTTGAAAGAAATTCACCAAAGCAAGTGCCTACAATCTTGTAGTTCCACAAATCTATGAAACATTCATTTCAACTTCACAAAAAAGGGAAACTAAATGGATAGTTGCAGAACAGTTGGGAACATTTGATAACAGATACGGCAAATGTGACAAACTTCCTCATGCAGCGGTTGCAGCCCGTGTGAGTCTAAAAGAACCAAACAAGTTTTATAAACCCCTGACACGTTTATTAAAAAGCTCTACCCATTTTAAAGGTGAAGCATTTTGTACACTTCCTTTACCTGGTCACACCGGACTACCAGTTCATGTCAATGCGAACTTTGAGGTAGATTCTTCTAGAAAAAACTTGTGGAAAGAAGATGGTCAGAGTCAGAAAATACACTGGAATGAATATTTGAAACAGAACATCATAGCTCCGCTGTATGCAGACCTGCTTCATTACCTTCGCCATAGTTTGAAGACAAACTAGATAGCAAGAAAGAAATTGAACAGGTTCTCAAGAATCTTACTTATGTTTTTTCCCTACTGCAACCAAGCATGTTCACCCAGACTGGCATGAGATGGTGCATCAGGTTTACAGATCAATCAAAAACAGATGCCTTGATGTGATTCCGGTTTTCAAGAGTTCTACACAAACAATTGCAGACAACCTCTGAAAAATATTATTTTGACTGGTGTAGCACCAAAGAAACTGAGCCAACTCGAGCACCATATCTGGTATATAGTGAAAATGAACCGATCAACATTATTTGGAAGATATAGGAATGCGGTTGGTGCCTTTGAGCATGCAAATGTGTGGAGTAGTTTTAAATCAGCTGGAATAAATCTTTGTTGTGTGACTTCTTCAACTGTGCAGACATTCCTCAGAGCGCAGCCTCTCAATGATCCGTCACAGACAGATGGACCGCTGCCTCTCCCCATATCTGAGACCCTGATCAAAGACGAGCAAAGATGCTCTGAGCTTCTGAGTTTTTGCCTAAAAGATCTACAAATGCACCGTAGTAACAACCCTAAGGTTCATGCTGCTGTGATTCATGGACTTCCACTGCTTCTTACTAAAGACAAAGTTCTGAGAGTATTTGACTTTAACTCTCCTAAGCTTGCATCAGCATATGAATCTTTGTTTTTTGACTTTGAATGCCAGTTTGTTGATTATACAACCACCTGTAATCACATTGACACCTTGAAAAATGTGGCTTTGTCAAGATGTTGACAATTACTGATGCTGCAAAGTACCTGAAGCCTTTAATTCGGCGCGTACTCCAAAAATGTGAAGTTGATTCAAAAAGTGGATATTACACTCCGAGTACGAATATTGTCAGCTGGCTGGTGTTCCTTTGGAGGTTCATAATCAGTCAGCTAAAATTTCCAAATCTGAACCGTGATACTGATGATCTAACCATAGCTGATGTCAGGCAACTTTACAGTGAATGCTGCATTTTGCCGGTTGTTTGTCCGAGGCTGAACAATAAAAAATACCTACGAACATTGAAAGAAATGCCCAGTGTCATTCTGCTTGGGACAAATAATTTATCAAGCCTTCTGTTTAAACTTGGATTCATGAAACTAGACACTTCGTTCTTCCATGATAAATACACTTATTTACATTTTCAACAGGAACTTATGGACACCCATGATCCAAGTTCAGTTTTGGACCAACTGTTCAACAAGAGTGCTGCGTTTTCACTGCTCTCATCGACGGAATTGAATGAGCTTCAGCTGTTTTTAAATGATGGGATTTGGAAAGCAGTGAATCAACAAACTTATGTCATGAAGTTCAAATCCTTGCCTTTGTTTCAAACTGTCATTGGCAAAAGAGTAAGAATTGATGTTTCCAAACAAGTATATCTCCTGAATTTGACTCAGATGACAGAATTTCCAGATTTGCTGAGACTGCCTGACACCACAGCAATTTTCCTCAAAAACACCCCGAAAACATGCGGCTTGCGGACACTTTGAAAATCCAGACACTATCTGATTTGGACTTTTTTGTTCATTTCATTCTTCCTGTGGTCCATAAACTTTCTGGGCCTCAGAGACTGAACTGTCTTAAACTCTTACTTTTAACACATTACAACCATTGCAAGTATAAAGACAGAATCATCTCCACATTGCAACAGCTTCAACTCATTGGCAGTGCTCTTGGTCATTTGGAAAGGGCTTCTTACTTCTTTGATGATGATGTTGAACTTTTCAGAGTGATGTTGCCAAATGATAGATTTGTACCTCAGACATTTTGGGATGAGTTTGGGGAAGGAAACATAACTCGTTTAAAAATGTTACTGAAGGAGCTAGGAATGAGGTATGAAATTTCCGCAGATGACATTATAAGATTTGCACATCAAGTCGAAAGTGACGCCAAGAAGAAAGAGAAACCTCACAATCTGAAAAGGCAATCATCAGTTGTTTTACAGAAGCCCTGTTGTATGAGAGTAAAGGCAAAACAATATTGAATGCCATAGCAAATGTGAAATTCCTTTTCCCTGTGCAAATTAAGACAGAGTTGTGTAACTATCACTCACCGTTCACCCCGGAGAGCACTGCTGTTCAAATCAGAGGAGCTTTGATCGAAGATGAAGAAAGACATCAACAACTTATTTGGTCTTCAATGCCAATCATACATGTACCTTACAAGTCACAAAATCTGTTGCAAATGCTTTGCAAAGCAGGGGCATTTGTAAAACCACCAACAGAATATGTGACTACAAATATGAGCAACATATGTCTGTCCCCTTGTCAAAATGAGCAGATAATCAGAACACGGGCTACTGTGTTTAATATGTGTTACTCTTTCTTGCAAGCCAACCCTTTAAAAGCCAGTCCCTGGACAGGCTTCCTGTTGTGCTTGTGGAAAATAACAAAAAACTTGCTAGGACTGATGATGTCTGTTTCGATCTTAATCATTACATGGACTTCAGACCTTATTTGTACAAATCCCTTCAGAATTGATCATATACAAAGATTTCCTCATTAAAATTGGAGTGAAGATGAAAGCAACAGCAGTTCAGTTTTGTAATGTTTTGGCAGCTATCTACAGTGAAACTATTGATAAACCAGACCTACAACCAAACCAACAAAAAACAGTGAGGCGTGCTGTTCAACACATTTTTAGCCTAATTAAACAACACAAACAGTGCCTTGATGACTTGAAGACGTTGTATCTTCCGGGGGTGAATGGAAAACTAATGGAATCTTGCAGACTCTATTACAATGACACACTTTTTGAAGCTTCACGCTTAGAGCTCGCTCTACCAGAGGAGTTTGTATTGCTTGAGAAACTCGGTCAGTGTCATTTGAAAGCAGACGTTTATGAACATCACAAGCTGCTGAAACTGCTGCCTCGGAGACTTCAGCCACAAATGCTGTCACAAATCACTGAGGAGAAAGTAGTGGAGACCCAAATAGAACTATGTCAAAGGAATTGTGAGTTCAGTGGGTTCTTTAGAAAGCATTTGTCTTCTGCAGAATTTAGACATGGCCTGATCTGTCTGATCCGAGCAGAATCAGAGGGCAAGGTAACACAGGAAGAGGCTGAGAATATGTGCCGCACCGCCTTTGGCAGGATACAGATCATTTGCTGTCGAAGTCTACAAACTGAGCTTTGGCTGAAGAAACAACCACTGCCTAATACTGCTGCAGAAACAGGAGTTTATGTCAAACAAGAGCGACAAGGCTGCATCTTTTACTTACAGCACAGTGATATGGATCACATGAACATATTTGAAGTGTGTGGAACATTAGCAAGAGAAATCAACCATCTGTTAGGAACATACTTGGGCCATACAACATACTGGTGTGTTCACAGCTCATCATGTGTGAGAGTATAGAACAAGTTCAGAAGTTATTGGCGAAAAATCATATCCATGACAGTGTTGAAGCTGAAAATGTCCATCTAAATCACCAGCACCAGGGACTGAGATCCCCGAAGAGTGGCACGATGCCCTGGACATGAACATTCTGAATAACTTTGAGGAGGGGGAATATGTCGGCTACCATTCAAATGGGAAATACATCTATGCCGTAATTGTTGAAGAGCTACCAGGAAATTCAGGACAATTCACACAGAGATACAAAATAGATATTGGCCACGAAGAGGCAATTGAGGTCAGTTTTCTTGACTTGTACCAATTCAAACGTGAAAAGCAACCAACAATATCAACTTGTTTGGAGCTGCAGCTTGTAGAAGATGCAACACGTGATTCTTCCTCCCTTCAAAGTACAAGGTGCTCACCTGCCTCTATTGAAGAGGCCAAGAAAGAGATTGACAAATGCTTGAACGAGATTTGGACTCTGCCTAAGGAGGAGCGACAGAAAGCCATCAAGCGCCTGTATCTAAGATGGCATCCTGATAAAAACCCAGATTGTTCATTGATTGCTGCAGAGGCCTTTAAGCATCTCAAGTATAGAATTGATGAACTTACAAATGGCAAACGAAAATCGACTGCGTCCACATCTACTAGCTTCAAATCTACTGGCTCCACTTCTACTGGCTCCAGATCTACTGGCTTCACATCTTCCAGCTCCAAAGCTACTGGCTCCAGATCTACTGGCTTTACATCTTCCAGCTCCAAAGCTACTGGCTCCAATTCTACTGGCTCCAGATCTACTGGCTTTACATCTTCCAGCTCCAAAGCTACTGGCTCCGGTTCCACTTCATCCTCATCATTTTCCGGAGCAAATTTCAACTTTAGAGACTGTTTCGATGAATGGGATGAAGAGGCGAGGCATCACAGAGCTAGCCGCGAGAGATTTCACACTGGTCACCGTTCTTACAATTTCTGGACCTTCAATGATAATATTCCACAGTCGAACAAAGGCGAGGCCAAACGCTGGTGTCGACAAGCACAATGTGATCTCAGTGCAGCCTACAATGACGTTGGAAAAGGAAGCACAGAGTGGTGTCTATTCAAAGTTCATCAGGCTGTGGAAAAGAGCCTCATAGCTGCATCTTATCGAAACAATGGCAAGCAGCCAAACTGCAGTTCCATCTCAGCCCTGGCCTCAAAAGTGTCCAGCTACAGTCCTCAGCTCAGTGGTCTGTCACAACTAGTGAGAGATCTCATAGCTCTGGATGTGGACGCAAAAAAGACTCAGTATCCAACCTATCACTCTTTTCCAAACATTCCTAATGGACAGTTCAGATCAGCCAATGAAAGACGAGCACTGGACAAGGCCTCTGAAATCCTAACTTTAGTTGAAACTTATGTGAATCACTGAATCAAGTCAAGTTACTGTTGAAGATTGATGGTTAGGCTCAGGGTTTTTATTAATTCTGTTTATGCCGGTGTAACGGACCAGAGTATACCCCCGATCTGGACCCCCACCCTGCCAGATTAGAGCCCAATGATAGTTATGTTAAGTGATATAGCAAGAATTATACAGTAGATTATGGTGATAGAGTGGGTTGTCCTTTAACCGGCAGGTTGGCAGTTCAATATTTCACTTACACTTAGCTCAGTTAGCTCCGCCCATCGAGGGAAGATCACTAGCTAGCGCCATCATAAAAGAAAAAAACGCGCAAAAAGAATATTGAGCGTCATCAAACGGGATGACGCTCTTTCCATGGCTTATAGTTATTATGGTAATTAAAGGCATACAAAGTTGACGTGTGATGCAATATTAATAGCTATATAGGCCTATATGTTATTAGGCTACATGTTCATATTTTAAATGTCAAATCAATGTCAAACATTTTGTTTTGTTTTTATCACAAAATCTCTGAAATTGTATTTTCTTTCCTCTCCTTAATTTTTTTGTTACTATATTATTATTATTATTATTATTATTATTATTATTATTATTATTATTTATTTATTTTGTTTTAACAATAACCACTTGGAGATCATAACAATAACATCTGAACATTTGTTGAGATTGTGAAAAGTTAGACAGGTATATTCTGGCCCAGAGGGGTATAGTCTAGCCTAGGCTATTTAATACCCCGGGGTACATACCCGGGTTTAATCTGGGCGGGGTTCATTTGACCTGTTACACCTGTATTACCAAACAGGTCAGAGAACAGGTTTTTGTCACTATGTACTTGAAGTATTTTGTTAAATACTGTTTTGAAAAACAGGGGGAGCAAGTCTCACTCTTTCCTCTAAAACCCTAATAGGATTTATGATCATCAGTGCTTGACATTAACCCCTTCAAGATAGCTAAATGTAATTTTTCTGCCATGCACTCTGATTGTGATAAGATTTGTGATATAAACACACATCTAAACTTAAAAGTTTTACATTTTAAACATCAGACCTCAAGGAAAGTGTCATTTTGTTCTAGTCCAGTAATGTGCAGCTGAAAAAACAGCAACCTTTAAAATTGTGATTTTGATATAATAAATTGCGCATTTTTTTATATAATAAATTGTGCAATTTTATTCAAATTATAATTTTGAACTGTAGATAAAATGCCACACAAAAGAGAAAGTGTATTTTTGTATAAAGTGATCAAAAAAGTGTTTACTTATAATAATGTCTGTTTGTTATCTGCTCTTCATGTACATTTAGATAGTTATGTTCATTAAGATGTACTATGTCAATGCTCAAACGTAATAATGCATACTATGAATACATTGTGCTATAGACAAATCTGACTTACACTGTATGTGCCAGTTTTGATTTAGATCATGTCTTAATTCTGTTTTCTATCTTCATCCATTCCACCTTTTAACATAAGCACAGACAGTTAATCAGATACACTCCTTTGAGACCAGTAAATCTGCACTGTTTATTGACAAGATAGTAAATGATTTTTACCACCTACCCGTTTGACTTTGAATATTCATTTACAGAGCAAACATAAGCATAGCGTAATCTATTCATATTAATAATGATGAACAAAAAAACATTAATTAGAATGCATTACCTGACCATTTGGGATAGAATTAGGTCTCTGTGCACTCCTGAATACAGCATCTGTTCGCTGCAATCTAGTCATCTCTCTGCAATCATAGATGTGTTTAAGTTACTTTGGTTATAAGAAGGCACACCAAAAAAACTGTAGAAATATGAGCTTTTCTTGTAATCACAGCAAAAACCTGTACATTTAAATGTTCTTGTAAATACACCATTAAGCCATAACATCTTTGAATGGCCTTCCACAATCTACACTAACCTCCTATCCAGCTTTAGACAAAATACGACATAAGTCGCCCCGACAGTGGCGCAGATGGTAGAGCGGGTTGTCTCCTGATCGGAAGGTCGGGGGTTCGAATCCCGCCTCCTGAAGGTGCACATTGTCGTTGTGTCCTTCACCCACATTGCCTCCAGTGTCTGCGTACACTGGTAGCTCCCTAGGAGAGACCAACAGGCCCGGTTTGAACCGTGAGGCCGTCCTTCTGTGGACCCACCACCTGCAGCCTGGTGCCATGGGAGCCATGGGGGCTGGTGCTATGTGATTTGGGCAGCTCCAACGGCTGCCCCCACGACCTGGCAACGGACAAGTGGAAGAGAATGAATGAACGAAATAAGTCATGCATAGTTTAAGTGGTTATAAGAAATTTGATCCAAATTATTTTAGAGTTGCAGAACCGTTTCAGAGGCTTCCTTTTGGAGTGACTCCATACCATGAGAACCACTCCTTTAGCGTGAAAGGATATTGGCCATGAATTAACAATGGAGGATAAATGATACCTGAATATTTAGAACATTTTCATTGATTTCCCAGAATAACTGCAATTCTGTACATTACTACATGCAGTAGGCCTGGATTTACAAGGGTGCAAAAGGGTGCATTGTAACCTCATTTTCAATGTTTGCACCCTCAGTTGTGGCATCAGACTGTATTTTAATGGCTAGAATGTCTATTTGCACCCTTGTTCTGTAGCCGGTGCTGACTGAAATGATCTGATCTACACTCTTTGCTTTAACCTAAGGAATCAAATAATTGATATTGGCTATAGATGTTTTATGGATTGAGTTTATATATATATATATATATATATATATATATATATATATATATATATTTGTAATTTTGTGTAACTGTGACATACTTTGATTTGCCTTGTGTATGAATTATGCTCTAGATAATCTTGCCTGATATGATACAGTACTATTATTACAGGTTGATACCGAGCTGTTCCTGTGTGGCGTCTGCATGTTTTACACGTGTTTGCGTATAGGTTTTCTTTAGGTGCCACTAAAACACTTCTGGAGATGGGTCCCCAGGCGCTGCACAGTGTTCAACTCCATCGACGTTGAAAAATGTATTTAAACTAGAAAAAACACTTGTATTATGTCACACTAATGTATGTAATATTAAGTTCATGGTTTTTATATTTATGGTGAATTATGGTGTTCTTTTCAAATCTTGTCAAACAGAGGAGACTGAATGAGCCACTGGTGTTTTCTGACTTCATTATTTTCACAATGACTTCAACTGCAGCTTCTAGATTCTCCTCCTGAAGACAAATAAAGAGCACATTGTGCGTTCATCAGAAATTCAAAATATGAATACTTTTAATACAGTTCCAAAGGGAGCGTAGAGAGCACAGATTGTAAATTAAAAACTATTCATTATCACTCTGGCCTAAAGTATGGGTATCTAAATATCTAAAACTCTACAGTGTAGTACTCAGGGTTTATACAGGCAGAAGCAAGTCAAACTGAATGCTTTTAATGCACAAATGCCATATTTTAAAACCACAAAAGCAGAGTAATATTCAGCGCATATTTTATTTCTTAAGATTTGCAAACATTTCATTAAACTGAGGGAAGAGATTTTGACAAAACACAACTTTTCAACAAAAAAGTAAATTGCAGCCAATAGAATATGCTTAAGACTGTAATGTGGGTATTTTTGATGAATAATACAGTAGGTTTTGAGAAGTGTAATAATTTCCCCTAAATTTAGATTCAATGGCCCTCATTTATCAAACTTGCGTACGGTGAAATCAGAGCGTATGTGGGGTTTACGAAAAATCACCGCCTGTTTTGGCATTTATCAATGTGTGCGCACCGTACACCTGGCGTACAGTGCGCTCAAATCCTACACCAAGTCAGGAGGTGGTGTACATGATACACCAATTTTAACTAAACACTAAACAGCGCTGGAAAACAGTTTTTAACAGCATGAGTTGCATTGCCACATTGCATATTATCCTCATTAGTGATTTAAACATGAAACAAGGCTACAGCGTTAATGTTTATGGACAGACTTGATTCAATGTTGCGCTGCATCGACACGGGTCCGAGCGCAGAGGCTCAGACCGGACCAGAGACACTAGAACCTGGACTGCAGCCACAGAGACGATTATAGTGTGTTTTAAATTTATGTTTCGTTTTTTGTTTTTAACAAAATACCGCTGCTGCGCAAACTTTGTGTGGATTCCCCGCCTCACACTGTGTACCGGGACACCGGGACTCACCTGGGTCTGTGTAATGGTGTTATTATAGACGGGTTAAATCCTGGTAATGGGTTTTGAGCGCCATGGTGTGGCATGGTGTGGGAGTGCCCCGAGTAAGTGTTACTCGGGGCTGTGTACATATTGTCCCACCTTTTTGTTATATATGTTTTATGTACCTGGTTGAGTGTGCGTTAGTTGTCTTGTGTATTTTATTTTGTCGGTCCAACGCTTGAAACATCCGGTCTAGGAGTATATAGGGATGGCTCCTCCTCTTCCTCCCTCTCTGATATCTGTGTCTTGAGACGAGGTGAGCGGGTTTAGGGCATCGTTAGCCATCACATTGTTAAAATGCATATCATAAGCTTTTAACTTGTCTTTTATGTTGTTTATATTGTTTTATCATTAGTCATGTCTATATTTGTCACTTACGTGTTTCTGTTTTGTTTTATGTCCAAAGACCACGTTGGGTCAACCCCACATGTTAGTGGGCTAACGCCGCTTTTGTGTCTGCTCGCCAGAATAAATGGGCTTGGAGCGTTGCTCCCCCCAACTACAGTCTGGGTCTGCTCTGTCAGAGCACAGCAACACAACGCAGAGCAACATAATATAGGTCACATCTGCTCCGTGTTCTGGTTGGTTTGAGCGTTGAGTCTGTGGACCGTATTCCGTGCTCGCGAGTAGCCCGGGCGTCAAACAAATCCTTCGACAGCTCCACAGCTTTCGTCGGTCCGGACGGTTCGTAAAGTCCGGATATGAGCGGCGCGTGCACAGGGTCTGGTGACCGCGCACTCTCCTCTCATCAGGGGAATGATCGAAGCACGTCTCGTAGGGCTGTCTTTGGTCTGGACGGGTTCGTTAGGTTCTGGTCGGCTGTCAGCTCTCCGCGCACCTGTTTCCTCCCGGAGGAAAGCTCTGCTTTAGGCCGAAAGGCGCGTAGTCCTGCCCGGCTCCAGCGCTGAGTCCGCGGAGCTGACAGCTGCTTTTCACTGGTTCAGATCATGGTCCAGAGTCTGTACTGCAGCGTTATATCCACGCTTTTTTTGTTAATGTGGTCTAATTTTATACCCTTTTTTATATAGGCTATTTAGGCCTACAGCTTAAAAGGTCACTTTTTATTATTAGCCTATTTCTTTCCCCCCCTCTTTTTTTATTTAGTAAATGTGATCTTGGATTGGCTATAAGGTTAACGTGGGTTACTGACAGATTTTTTAATCTTCCTCATGCGCAAAATATCATATTTGTTATGTTAAAAACAACTATTTATCATTTCCTGGTTGGGGAAATTTTCTTTTTGCCTTGTTTCATGCCTGCGTGCCGTAAAACCCGTGGGTGAGGCCTCCTCATACATGAATATTTTTGGGCGTTTCATTCAAATGACGCTAGGATTTCTCCGTGGCATTTACTATCAGCTGCTCTTGCGTACGATAAGATCTGAGCGGAAAACACAGGTTCATAAATGTCACGTGCCCTCTGGCGTATATCGCAAATACACCTACGCATACACCATTTTTTTACGCAATGTTGATAAATGAGGGCCATTGCGAGCTGGAATCCAATTGAATGCTTTTCAATGACATTTAAGGCCTTGATTTTTTTCACAATTCATTTAATGACTTTTATACTTTATTTCATTCCTCCGCTGTCGGGTCTCATTGTGCAACTTCAAATCTCACCGTCACCATCATTGCTGCATCTAGTTCATATTTTACTGTTGGAAAAAATCATTATCTTTGAACCAGCCTAAACCTTACTTTTTCACCAAATATTTATTTTATTAGTCCTTATTGTCTCATTAGAGCAATTCCTTCCATGTTAGGCTCACTCTTCTGTGTGTAAAGACATGATGGCTACGTCTGTGTGATTAATGATTTAGAGAGGCTCAGTCAGGCCAACAGCAGCACTGACACACTTTGATAAATGCATTAGCTCCACCGTCTGGCCAGTCGACTGTATGGACTTCCAAGAATTTTTGATGCATATAAAGTATGTTCCAAATATTATATTTTTCTCAGATAATGACAGTCAGCATAACTTTCAAGTCTTTAACTGTTAGAGGATAATTTGAATGTGATTGAAAAAACCTCCCAATGATAACAGTATTTTTTTTCCAAAAAGATAACAACTTAAAATGTGCTGTTCAGAATGATTATGCACAGCAGCGTTTCCATACATTTTAAAATTGTAAATAACTGAAAATGGTCATTTGTTGAATTTTTAGCATTAGGAGGACATATTTACTGAAATCAAAAGCTATTTCAATCAAAAACATCTCAACAGGTCAAGTTATATTTTAACATAGGACTCTTATTTGATAGCAGCTTCAAAATTCTTAAATCCATTAAACTTGTGAGTTATTGGAGAGTTTCTGCTTGGGTTTCTTTGCAGGATGTCAGAATAGCCTCCCAGAGCTGCTGTTTGGATGAAAACTGCCTCCAACCCTCATAGATGTTTTGCTTGAGGCTCCAAAGGTTCTCAGTAGGGTTGAGGTCAGGGGAGGAGGGGGTCCACATCATGAGTTTCTCTCCTTTTATGCCCATAGCAGCCAGTGATGCAGAGTATTCTTTACAGCAGGACATGGTGCGTTGTCATGCATGAAGATGATTTTGTTAAAGAAAGCACGGCTCTTCTTTTTGTACCATAGAAGAAAGTTGTTTGAATTGTTTTATTTGTTTTATTTTTTTTTAAGAAAAAAAAATGTTATCATTGGGAGTTTTTTTCAATCACATTTATATGATCCTCTAACAGTTAAAGGCTTGAAAATTTGCTGACTGTCATTTGAGTCATAATTTAGAAAATCTGAGAAAAATATAATTTGCATAATAATTTGGAACATTCTTTATATCCAGAGATGGGTGTTTAGATTATTTTATTTGATTGTTTTAACAGGGACAGTGTACAATATACATTCACCTCAGAAAGGACAGATGCATTGTACCAGGTTGTAGCACTTGTGCTAATTTCCACCTGCAGTCCCTGGGCAGACTGATGTCAACAGACAAAGTCTTAGAAAAATGCATGTTAAAAATACATTTCCCCCTAAACAGCATTAAAATGAAACACACACTTCATCCATTCCTAAGCATTCATTTGCAAATACACTCTTGCATACACACCGATTACAGTACATTATGGCAACAGTTTTGTTTTAAAAGAAGCCATTTTTTGGCCTGGTGTGAAAAAGTGTTAAAATGTACACATGTGGTCAGCTCTGTTGGCGACATATTCCACTGTCTGACATATTCCACTGTCTGAAGGCTGAGCTGCCGAGTGCTGTTTTACACACTCGCCCCGAACAGTCGACCGACTGACTGAGTGAAATAAACTTTTTTAACGGAGGAGCTGCAGTACCATTAATTATCTTGAACAACAGTAAGAGATTTGAATATATGATTATGTTTTTAAAACTTAATATAGGGGAGACCGGGTATGGTTGTAACACTTTTTGCTTCAGCACCTGTAACTTACTGAATTTTTGAGCTGGAGTTCTCAAACTTTTATACAAAGTACTTACATTGGTTATCTACAAATGGCACCAATTCAAACCTCTGCAAGAAAATCACAGACCTCATGAGCTGATGTCAAATACATGGTGTTCCTGTGTTACAACCTACACCACTACCGGGGTAGGTTGTAACACATGCTGGGGTGAGTTGTAACAGTTAGACAAAAGAAATAAAAACAGAGGCCATGTCATGTGATATGGTTTATTTCAATAAAAGAACAATGTCTCTCTCTCTCTCTAACCTGTCATATGCTTAACGTCAGTCGGAGTCAGTCCATAATACAGGTCTGTGTCTGAGTCAAATAATCAGCCAACACTTCCTCCTGCACCTCAGAGGAAACTCTGTTGATGCTTCAGTGTGACCTACACTGGGCTGATCACTGGACTCCGGTCTCTCAGCTTCTGCAGTGTTTACAGTATCTGCTCAGTTTTACATGGCAGATCACATGTGCCTTTGCAACTGACCTGACCTGCCCTTCTTTCTGACCTCATCAGATGTTGTTTTTTTAAACATTAGCTGGCACAAATCTGTCAGTCTTTCTTTTCCACTGCCTAGGCATTCTGTAAAACTATTAAAATCAAGTAAGTGTTATTAACTGTATATAAGGGATGATTGTGTTACAACCATCCCCACCCCTGTCAGCCATTGTTCAGCTGTATCATCATAATGGTTTGAAATTAGCAGGGGAAATGTGCATCACATTTTGCCTGAGAAACTACAATTTAATCTAATGTAAGTCATATGGTTTTATTTGCAATAGTATAAGCACTAAACAAAATATAGTCTTGGTCAAGAAATGTACTTTACCTCAAAATCATTTTTTTCTCTCAATAGAATCTGCATGAACCTGTTTACAACCACCATGTGGGATCAGGGAGGAAGTGGGTAAACACTGATTTGACTCCTGTCTTATCCCTGAATGGTGGAATTACTGGTGTTACAACTCTCCCCATGTTACAACCATACCCGCTCTCCCCTACTATGTTTTTAAGAATATGACAGTGGTGATATAACCGAGATTTCTTGTCATGAAGCTGAAGAGAACTTTGTACAATGATTCCAGGGGCCTTAATGCTGTTTTACATGCCTGCAACTAGGGATGGGCAACATGAAGCTTCATGAAACACCAAAGCATTTGAAGCGATTGTGCCGAAGCTTCGAAACACAGTTCGAAACCGACTCCACAGTGACATCAAGAGGCAATGTTTCAGTACTACAAGATTCACAATGGTTCAGCTGAGGGATGAAACACTACACCAGTGGGTGCTACAGGGTTCAAGCCATGGATGTATTATAAGGTTCAAGCATACACCCGCATCTTTGGCTGTTTTTGTTTTGTTATTGTATCTTTTGCTTTCTTTGTTGTCGATGTCGTTTTTGTTTTTCAGTAGGCTTATGTGTGAGTTAATGTTGTTGCCCTGTGCCCTTTGGCTATTTCAGTTATTCTTCATTCAGTGTAAGCTTTAAATCAACGTAAACAAACAACAAACATTCAAAAAAAAAAAAAAAAAGACACCCACGTCTTTGGGAGAAGTTACCTTGTCAACAATATGATTAATAGATATAACCCGTAAATCACGAGTGTCCTTTGATTCTCTTCTCACATACGAGCATGGTCGACCAATAACGTGTTGGGACCATTTCGGACCGACAATTTAGAGAAGACCGGCCCACTTTTCTGTGGGTTTATAGCTCAGTGATAAAGCGCTAGTCTCTGGTGCACGAGGTCCCCGGTTCGAGTGTGACTTTATCATTTTTCTAACGCTTTTTTTTTACATGGGCCGCTTTCAATATATTTTTTTTTCAGAAATATAATGTTCTATGCTGTGGAAGGACTTAGTCTATTTCTTTTCTTACTAATAACTTCTCCTGCTTTAGAAAACACTCTCACACAAGGTACACTTGTCGCTGGCATACACAAGTATTTTTTTGAGAGAATGAACAAATGTGGGAATCTCTCTCGTCTCTCACAAAACCCACAAGGGACAGATGTGCTGACGTCTTTTAAACTTTATGGGAGATAGGTTGAGACAGGTGCGCTGTTCTGTGGTTCATTGAAACTCCTGTCAATCAAATGCGTGTCGGCACGCGTGCCCCTAGTGAAACACTTGCCAACAGCGGCGTTTCATGAAACGTTTCTCAGATCCAGTCACGTGACATGCGCGGTTTGAACCTTGTTTTGAAACAGTGTATCGACACGCATGCGCCATGAGACTTCGACGCAGTGTCGAATCCCGTGGTTCAAGACGGCCATCCCTACCTGCAACCAACTCGTCATGCAATAACCAAAGTGCGGAATTATCATCGCATTTAGATATAAAATAGAAACATCTATAGTCAGAGAGTTCCTAATATATCTAAAATCTGCTATGTTAAATTGTAGCCAAAATATTTACTCAAGTAGAGGGACGTTACTTTATAATAATATTACTCAAGTAGAAAAAAAGAGAGTTCGATTTATGTTATAGTTTTGATGTAATCCAGCCCTATCCAACAAATATGGCATAAATTAGATAAAAGAGATAATAATAATAATAATAATAATAATAATGATAATGATAATAATAATGGGTTTTTCTAACATAGGCAAAGGTAGGTGAAGTGTCTTGCCCAAGGACACAATGACTCCACCTGCAGTAGTCAGCTAATTGAGCCACTGACGCCCACAAAGAAGATACAGTATAAAAGAAAAATATTTCTGTTTACATTTAGGCCTGAAGGTCACTAACAGTTTTACTCACTGTGGAAATGAAGAGTTCCCACATGATTGGCCCGAGTAGGCTACTGTTTGTTTCTTCAAAATGGCATTATAACAGACGGGTAGTACTCAGTTACATTTACTCAAGTACAGGTACTTAGGAAACTTTTTAAAGAATTTGTACTTTTTACTGTATGTAGTTTTATCATACAGTACGTTTTACTTCTACTTGAGTAAAATTATAATGACATATCTGTACTTGAGTAAAAATAATTGTTACTTTTCCCACTGTGAGTAAATATTTACGCAACAAATGCTTCATTATAATCTGTAAAATACAGTAGTTTGTCTAGTGCACCTTGTTCTTTAGAATTATTTTGTTTTTTGGATTTTTTGTCATTTTCATGGAAATATTAAGAATTTCACATGATTTTATGTTCATTTATGGTGTCATTGGAATACATCAGACTTTTTCGCTCAGTTACCCAGTTACTCAAGTAACATTTTCTCCAAGTATTTTTTATACTTTTACTTTAGTGATTGTTTGGGTCACTCACTACTTTTTACGTGTACTTGAGTAATATTATTTCAAAGTTACGTTACTCTTACTTGAGGAACTGTTTTGGCGACTCTACCCAGCTCTGCATTAAAAGCAGAAGGAAAATATAGTGAGATAAACTACCCTAAGAAGTACAGACAGCCTACTTTAACCTCTTAACCCCCACCTTAACCGAGTGCATTTTCTCCAGTTTGACCCAAATCTAAAAACTTCTCGACTGGAAAGTTTAGTTTAGTTTAGTTTTATTTATTTGTTTGAGCAGTTGACCTGCTCAAAGGGAGTGGGCTGAAGCCAAAGGCTTATAAGCGCCCACCCCAAAATAAAAACAATAACATTACATTTAACATTTGCAGGGTAGCAAATCATAAACAAATCATAAACAAATCATAAACAAAGGAACATAGGGCGAAGTAACAACAAATAATGAAGAACAATAAAACAACAACAACAGCAAAGTAAAGAAACAACAACAAAGAATGTGCTACAACTCATATCTAAGAAATATAAACTCTTTGTAAACTTTTTTAAAATGTACCAGGTTATTGCAGAGTTTGATGTTTTGATCTAGATTATTCCATATTTCAACACCACGTCTCGTGGGACACATGCTTTTCATGCTTGTTCTTGAGTATTGTTTATCGAAGCTCATCTTATCTCTCAAGTTGTATTTGACTTCTCGTTTGCAGAACATATTTTGTATACTTTCAGGAAGTGACTTTTGTGAGGCTTTGAACATGATTTGAGCATCTTAAATTCAGTAAGGTCCTCAAATTTCATTGTTTTTGATTTAAAGAATAATGGATTTGTGTGTTCACGGTATCCAGCTAAATGGATTATTCGTATTGCCTTTTTCTGAACTTTAAACAATGGGTCAAGATTACTTTTATACGCATTTCCCCAGATCTCTACACAATATGTTAAATGGGGAAGGATAAGTGAACAGTATATAGTATATAGAGCTTTGTTATCAATGATATATTTAGATTTATTCATTATGGCTGAAATCTTTGCAACTTTAGTTTTAATTTTTATGATGTGAGGTTTCCAGCTGATTTTATGATCGAGTGTTACACCAAGAAATGTGTGTTCATAGACTCTTTCAATAGTTTCGTTGCCAATTTTAACTGGTAATTGTACATTCATTACACGATTACATTGTTTTGGTTTTCGTAATGTTTAGAGACAGTTTGTTTACGCAGAACAAAATTTTCAATGTATCCATTTCTTCTGTAATCTCGATCACCATTTGCTGTAAGTCTGCACCTGTAACTACCTCTAAACCGAAACCATAAAGCAGGTATGAGCTCGTTGTTTGTCCTACGCAGCAAACCACAGTAGGCTACACCTCCTAAGTTTCGTTACATGAAAAACGCGACGGGACACGGGAAACGAAACTTTAGCATCCCAGAAGAGCGCGTGCAGGGCTGTGATTGGCCCGCGCTGTCAGGTTTCCAAAGCACGCGCTCTCATCCTCCGCTCATTTGGACCGAGGACACGCGCAGGAGCTCAGGTACGAACTGTTAGCTTTAGCTTCTTTTGCTCGTATCACTTTGGCTTTGTTCTAGGGTTAGCCTGCACTGCAAAAACTTTTATCTTGGGGCGACAAAACTGAACATCATGAATTTGTAATAGGCTGGAGATTTGCTTTTCTGTAGGTCAGGTTTCAATGGACTGTGCACGTTAAGTAGGGGCGGACTGGGACTGAAAACGGCCCTGGACTCTGATCAGCCTGGTCCAAATGAGCGTAAATGCGCACTTCCACAAAGACTATTTTAACCTCCTACCCCCCGCCTTAACCGAGTGCATTTTCTCTAAAAATCTAAAACGCTTCTTGACTGGAGAGCAACACTGTAACGCCTCATTTGAAACCTTAAGTCCTACAAAAGTGATTGCAACGTTTTGTCTTTTTTTTTTTTTTGCTTTTTAATTACTTTTTTGTGGCTTTTTATTGCTTTTTCCATTGCTTTGTCGTTTTCGTCACATTTTTGTCGCTTTTTTGTTGCGTTTTGTAGTTGTTTTTGTCTGTTTTATTATGTTTTTGTTGGTTTTTCATTGCTTTTTTGTTGCGTTTTTGTCACTTTTCCAGTACATTTTTGTTCCGTTTTCATCCCCGTTTTTGTCGCTATTTTGATGCTTTCTTTAAAGCTTTTAGATTTGGGTAAAGCTCAGTTAAGGCGGGGGTAAGAGGTTAAGGGGAAAATTGAGCCGCCAGGCCCGAGAGCCAGTGGCCCTTCTGTGCTCTTCCAGAATGGACATATGGCCAGTCCGCCCCCCAACTTATACAAAACTACTTTCTCCCTGCATGTTTAGTTTTGACCATATTTCTCCACTCCAGAGTAAAAAAAGTCAAACATTTGTTGTTTGTGTGTGCACTCACAGACTACTTTATTAGTATGCAGTTTAAAAGCCCATTTAAACTGTGCATTTGACATTTACACAGAGGCGGGTCATATTTTTTGAAGATGTTGTATTAGTTTTACCATACAGCATTTTTACTTCTACTTGAGTAAAATTACAATGAAGTATCTTCACTCTTACTTGAGTAAAAATCATTATTACTTTTTCCACTGTGACTAAATATTTAAACGGCAAAAGCTTCATTTTGATCATAAAACAGATGTAGTTCGTCTCGTGCACCTTTTTATGCCATTGTCTTGGATTTTGATGATTTTAAGAGTTTTGTTTCACAGAATTCATGGCGTCATTTAAAATAATTCAGACTTTTTCCGCTCAAACAGTTACACACAGTACTCACTGACCGACCTGCTCTGATGCAGCTGAAATCCTCATGAAATATCCGTTTGTTTATTTATCCAATATCTACAGGGGCTGTCAGGTCTTTTTCCTCCTTTTTTTCCCCTCACAAAGCAAAGCAGCACCGGAGGAGAGGCTGAGGCGTTCAAGGGTTGCAGAGAAAAAAATACTGCGCTGTAAAGTTAGTTCTAAATGGAAATATTATGTTCTAAATGTCCCCCCAAAAAGTTGTTCATGAAAGTTACAGTTTAGCAAATAAATGTAAATCTCAAAATATTGACTTTGTACATATACTTATTTATGCGGATGAATGTGTGTTTCACACAAGATTAATGAGATTTCCGGAGCTCATTGAATGCAATCAGAGCAGCGTGTGATCTAAACAGTGTGGAGGGGAGTGAGGGGCGGGGGTGACGGAGGAAAGTCAGGTGAGGGGAGGGTGGTGGAGGTGGAGCAGAGCAGAGTTCATTACTCCACCTACTGATGAAATAAATTCAAAAAGACATCACTTAAGGCAGCTTTAAATATTTGGCTACTCTACCACGTCTGCATTTATAATACTTCAATAGTGGCTAATAATTAACCTGAGCCGTCAGAATCTTCACAAAGCTTTTAGTAATTGGTGAAACGACTGTAGTAAATATTTAAAGTCTCCACCTGCAGTTCTAGTCATACATTTATTTCTCAGTCAGTCTGAGTCTGCACCAGAGCGGAGCCAACAGAGGGAGTTTCCTCTGAAGTGGGACTGTGAGTCTGTTTTGCACCAACAATGAATCCAAGGTTAATCTTAGGATTAAAGAGGGGTTGTAATGCGCTGGTATTGTAGATACATTTTTTCACGTTCATTCAATCCATATTTTGCCTGACTTTTTGTCTAACTTTTTTTTTTTTTGCGTTTGTCGCATTGTCAGTAAGCGTAACTTCCATCTTCTGTAACTGGAAGACTCTGTAACTCGGACACGCCTCTGAACTCTGAGGACAAATGGAACAAAGCATTGAATAATAAGTTTAAAGTTGTGCTCAGATCTGGTTTAACCTGTCCTTTAGTTTGGAATGTGAACAGACGCTGCTGCTGGTCCTGGGACAGAATTAACCTCTTAAGCCCCACCTGAACCGAGCACATTTTCTCCAGTTTGGCTTTACCCCAATCTAAAAGCTTCTTGAAAAAAAGAAAAGAAAAGAAAAACGTGACAAAAATGCAACAAAAAAGCCACACAAACAGAAAAGTGATGAAAAGGTGACAAAAGTATGTGACGAAGACGTACAAAAACACTGGCCTTCAGGCTGTGTTCAGGCAGTCAAGGAGCTTTTAGTTTTGGGTAAACTGGAGAAAATGCGCTCGGTTCAGGCGGGGGTTAAGAGGTTAAAGGAAGTGGCTTGGTTAGGAGACTGTCACTCAGCTCTGGTGCAGAGTTTACAGAGGCCATTAATCCACAAAACAGATAAATATGTAACTAATAGCTTTGTTTCTGGTTAGTCTAACCACTTCACGTCTTTGCCTCGTCTGTTTCTTCAGGTAGATCTTCAACAAATGGACGATGAGCACAAAAAGAAAGAAAAGGTAAGACACGGTGACACCGAGCTGGTCCACAGCAGTTACAGTATTTTATATTCATGACCAAACATTACCTCTCTGACTCCAGTAACTGTAAACTGTTTGTTCAGGACTCCCTTCGGGGCGACCGCTCCGCCCTTCATTGACTACCTTAAAGACATACTGCGGCGCTACCCAGACGGAGGACAGATTCTGAAGGTACACAAAGCATTTCAGGGTTTGATTTGAGACATTTCTTTCCATTGTCGTCTCTTCTAATCCTGTTGCAGTGGCCTGTCTAGACTTTTATTTCTGGGGTGGGGGGGGGGGTTGTACTGTAATATATCAGAATCAGAATCAGAATCAGTTTTATTGCCATGGTTTGAGAACAGGTTCACAAACTAGGAATTTTTCTCGGTGCAAACGTGCGACATAGAACATACAGTATAACACAGAGTTAAGATAAAATAAGCTAAAGAAACTTTAAAACTATAAGGCTATTAAGGGCATGCGTGAAAAATATTAAATAAAAAAGATAAAATAAAAGTGACATATGATATATAAGACAACAACAATTTGACATTAAACAACAGCGGGATTGTTTTTACAGATGTGTAGGCATATAAGTGATATTAAGTGATATAAAGTGATTAAGTGATAAGTGATAGCAGCGGGTCCAAGTGTGGACACACCACACGGTGCAAGAGCATGTTACATTCATGAGTCTGTAACTAAGTTATTGGTCTTGTTATTGTTCATGAGTCTGATGGCGGAGGGGAAAAAACTGTTCAAGTGGTGGGATTTATGGGTCTGGATAGACCGTAGCCTCCTGCCTGAGGGGAGAGGGTTGAATAGTCCGTGTCCAGGGTGAGAAGGGTCAGCTGTGATCCGACCCACACGCCTCCGGGTCCAGGAGGTGAACAGGTCCTGGAGAGATGGGAGCGCGCAGCCAATCACCTTCTCAGCAGCAGCACAATGCGCTGCAGTCGATGCTTGTCCCGTTCTGTAGCGCCGGGGTACCACACGGTGATGGAGGAGGTGAGGATGGACTCGATGATGGCCGTGTAGAACTGCACCAGCATCCTGGTCGGCAGCTTAAGTTTCCTCAGCTGCCGCAGGAAGAACATCCTCTGCTGGGCCTTCAAGTGATTTGTAACATTTTCCATTATTTGTAACATTTTAAGGGTTTTGAAGCACTATCTTTTCAAGTGTTGCACAACGCAAACTCTCAGGATCAAATTAACAATTTGCACTATTTACAGTTTCAGGTCTAATTTTATGAATTTTATGTTCTGTGCTAAATAAAAACAAAAATACGGCTGTAAGGGAAGTGCTGTAGAGACGATATAGTAAATATAGCCGCAAAGCGGCGATTATCGGCCCTCGCTGACCGCCCTGCCCAAAAGCCCTGCCCCTTTTGTCTCCCTCAATCTAAAATTACGGTATACTGCCTTTATGTTTGTTTTAACTTTTTTCCCTAGTGTCTTAGTTTTAGGATTTTTGGAATGCGCTAACGCGTCCTCCGTACTCAATTTTGACATTATACAGAGAAAAATTAGTATGAATTTGTATCACACTATATCTGTAAACTGAAGCATATTTTTACATTTTACTTAGGGTTGCAGCTGTGCCGCAGAACATCCACAAGGTTATCCAAGTACTTTGATAACCTTTGGTTCCTCACTTCTCGCTGAATTATGGAGTTTAACATTTTGCCATCAGAATAAAATGGGACGTTCTGGTCATCGCTACGGCAACACCGTGAAAAATATGGCATAGGTGTAATTGACTTTTCTGATCGAAACCACCAAATAGAATTTTGTGCCAAATTATTTAATTTTCGTAAAACTAAAATTTGTACTCCCCATATAATTCCTGTTGTGGAGGAAGACACGCGTCCGAGACGCCTTATCACTGCATCCAGAGCGGACGTTTGCACAGGGCAAATCCTGGCCGCTACAATTCCTATGGGAATTGTAGCGGCCAATTTGAATTTTGCCAAATGAAAGTGTTTAGGACTGTGACTTTAACAACTGATAACAAACTGAGCGAAATCAGGCTCCATATGTGCGAATGGGAGCCATTTTTTGTTTACGAAAAATCTCAAAATACTTCGTACAGTTTGTGGCTTCGCCGCATAAAAACTGTAAAACTTAGAAAAGTAATTTGGATAACTTTTAAAGTTCTACTTCTCAAGATTATTTTCCACCCAAATTAGGTCGTTCCGATAAACGCTCTAGGAGGAGATAGATTTTGTACAAAGTGAAAAATAAAGGCGGATTCCCGCTTCGCGGGCTCTCATCCAAAATGGCCGACACCCAATATGGCGGACGGTGTTGCTGTAATAATATTTTTTGCTCAACTTGTCATGATGCACGTCTGTACCGATTTTATGTTTCTACGACAAACTTCATTTTTGGCCAAGTCCTATCTCGCAATGTTAAAAAAAATCTGAAATTCTGAAATTCAAATTTGGAAATAGTCAAAAGTTGTGTCGGATTGGGTTTGAATTTTGGGCCAAAATCTGTGACTTTTCGTCGATGTTCACTGGGTGAAAATTGCGACGGTGCGAAAGAAAGAAAGAAAGAGAGAATAATATTCCTATACGAAAACAATGTTCCCGCTTACGCGGGTAACATAAACTATATTTTTCGGAAAGTGCTCGCACATTCCTACCTCATGGTAGAGGTCCTGGGTCAGTGACCCAGGGCTCTCAGTCGACCCATTGACTTTTATGGGCTCTGTACAATTACAATGTTGATTTTTGCATTATATATGGACGTGCACGACGAGAGGAGTGTGTTAGTGTATGTTTGAGAGGAGGCGAGCGCTTCGCGCTCGTTTTGTGCACTCTGCGCACTTTGGGGTAGCGCGCTCTGCTTCGCTCCGCGCACTCTTTACAATTACAAGAGCCCCTTTGCCAGCCCTGATGGCGCTCGGGCCTAAATATTTCAAGCCGTGACTCGAACCCACAACTCTGAGGATGGAGCAACACTCTGCATATGTGCAGCAGCTCTAACCTCTACACTATTGGCGGAACACTGTGCTTTCACTTTAAACTCATTTGGGATTTATTTTATGGATAACATTGTATTTCATTTTTATTAAACATGTTTTTAGCCTTTTTAATAGGTCTATATCGTTTAATCTTTGTGACATTAGTTTGTTTGTTTGCTTTATTTTCCTGGTTAGTTTATGCACAAGTGTGAAAGATCAGAAAGAACTCAGTTTACATCTTTATCAGATAACGCTGCTTACATGTCTCTTCAACAATCTGAGAACTGATTAGGATCTGATTTTTGGTCTCAAAGGAAACAAAGCCACTTCCACATATATTGTTCCTCATGCAGCCCCTGAGTGGGGTGGGCCCTGGGGACCCCTCGACATGCCACTGTCCTGTTGACAATCACAGATGCAAACACAAGCTCCACTTGATTTATTTTTTGTCAAAATCAGCAGTCACAGAGCAAGATCTCATTTATTTGGCTTGATTTTAGAGAATGATTCATGAGAAGAGTCACTTTGCGATTGTCAGAATTATTGATACATTGAATATTGATTTCACATCGTCCAAATTGATCACAGGCCTTCATTCTGTATTGTGAGATGCATTGTGTATTCTTACAAAAACATATAATCTCTACCACTATAATCTAATCTTGTTTTGAATCTATTTCTGTCCAACACCAGGAGCTGATTCAAAATGCGGACGATGCCGGCGCCACAGAAGTGGTTTTCATTCATGACGACAGAAGCTACGGGACAGAAAACCTCTGGGCTGAAGACCTGGCTAAGTATCAAGGTACACAAAGACAAACTGTCATAGTGCACTCATTTGTTATTAACAATCATTCAACTACTGTCATTTTATACTTTGTTTTGTTCAAAATAGTTTGACATTTTACAATAAAGTAAACAAATAAATAGATAAATGAGTACACTCCAATCAAACAGAAAGGAAAGAGTATAATACAGGGATTGATTGTGATTTCGAGGTCTTTTTGTTCTTTTTGACTATCACCATAGATGAGAGTGAAGCTGCATTAGCCATGATGTTGTCAGCAGCGGTTCTACCATTGATGGCAGCACCTTAAAGCCTACAACATGTATTAAGAAAAATACATAGGCTACATGATATCGTTTCAGTGATACTTTATACTTGCTGATACCATGTCTGTCAAATCAGCAGTGTCGACTTCAGAACAACACAAAACACAAAACACATTGAAATTGCGAGGTTACCCCTCAAATCCAATAACATTGTATTACTTTTATGCCAGTACACTTTGTACTGTAGGAGGAACTTGTACACTTTTGGTTGATACTAATCAATACAGAAATGAAGTTGGCACTGACATGCAGGGGCAGGTGGCGCAGTGGTTAGCGCTTGTGCTTCAAAGCAAGAAGGTCCCAGGTTCAACTCCCACCTGTCCAAGGCCTTTCTGTGTGGAGTTTGCATGTTCTGCCCGTGTCTGCCTAGGTTTCCCCTACCACTAAAAACATGTACAATAGGTGAGTCATCCTGCCAGGTGATTCTGACCATGCTCCTTATGGGTCGCCCCAGCAGCATCAAAGGATGGGTCAAATGCAGAGGACACATTTCCCTACAGGGACAATAATACCCCTTATCTTACTATCCGTTGCTCACTTACTTGAGTAACTTTTTGAAGTAATTGTACTTCTTAGTGTAGTTTTACCATATGGTACTTTTTGCTTCTACTTGAGTAATTTTATAATTAGTATCTGTAATCTGTAACTCAAACAGTAACTCAGTACTCACAGTACTCAAGTAGGCAAGGCAAGGCAAGTTTATTTGTAGAGCACAATTCATACACGAGGCAATTCAAAGTGCTTCACAGTTGCAGAAAAATTACAAGAAAACAGTTAAAATCAATCAATAAAACAACAACACAAAGTTAATCAATTACAGTAAAGTCAAGAGTGCAGATAAATACTTTCAGTTTTCATATGCACGGGTAAAAAGAGCTGTTTTCAGCCTGGATTTGAACATTGTCAGAGTTGAGGCCTGTCTCACATCCTCATGAAGACTGTTCCAGATTTTAGCTGCATGAAACTGAAACGCAGCCTCACCGTGTTTATTATTGACTCTGGGAACCACCAGGAGACCCCTCCCTGAAGTTCTCAGGGCCCGAGATGGTTCATACGGCTCTAACATGTCAGAGATGTACTTTGGTGCTAAACCATGAAAAGACTTGTACACAAGCAGAGCTGTTTTAATTCTATTCTCTGAGTGACAGGAAGCCAGTGCAGAGACCGGAGCACTGGACTAATGTGGTCGTATTTCCTGGTTTTTGTCAGGACTCGAGCAGCAGCGTTCTGGATGTACTGCAGCTGTCTAACAGCTCGTTTAGACAGGCCAGTGAGCAGGCCGTTACAGTAGTCTAACCTGCTAGAGACAAATGCATGGATGAGTCTCTCTAAGTCTGGTTTTGACACTATTCCTCTGATCTTAGCAATGTTCTTCAGATGGTAAAAAGCTGATGATGTTATTGCTTTGATGTGGCTGTTTAAGTTCAGGTCTGAGTCCATGATTACTCCTAGATTTCTAACCTGATTTTTTGGTTTTAGAGCAAGAGACTCAAGGTGACTGATAACACTTTGTCTTTGTGTCTGTGGGCCAAAGACAATGATTTCAGTTTTGTCTGAATTTAGTTGGAGAAAGTTGTTTTGCATCCACAAACTGATCTGTTCGATGCAGTGACAGAGAGTATCTACAGGCCCATGTTCACCTGCCGTCAGTGACACGTAGATCTGAGTGTCATCTGCGTAGTTGTGGTACGACACATTGTTGCTGTTTATTAGCTGACCCAATGGAAGCATGTACAGGTTGAATAAGAGGGGTCCCAAGATTGACCCCTGGGGACTCCACAGGTCATGGAAATTTTGTCTGAGACACAGTTGCCATTTCGACAAAGTACGTCCTATCCTCGAGATAGGACTTGAACCAGTTTAGAGCAGTACCAGAGATTCCCACCCAGTTTTCTAACCTGTGAAGTAAGATCCATGGTCCACTGTGTCAAAGGCAGCGCTCAGGTCCAGCAGAACTAAACTGAGACCTTACCTGCATTGGTGTTCATACGGATATCATTTGTCACCTTGATCAGAGCTGTCTCAGTGCTGTGGTGGGCCTAAATCTGACTGGAAAGTATCAAACACATTGTTAGATAGGAGAAAGTAGTGAGCTGTTGATATATTACTTAGCTAAGTAGCATTTGTCCAGGTACTTTTACTCTTTCTTGAATAATTATGTTGGTTACTACCTTTTACTTCTTACTAAAATCGTTTTGAAATAATTTTACTCTAATATGACTAGCCCTGTGAGTGGAAACGCGTCGTCCAAAAAACCTTAGCAAATTGAGTACCTCAGCTTCTCAGTGCAGCCTTTCACAGAATCTAAGTCCTCTAAGCCTGAAGAGCACCTGATTTTAGTACGTTTTTTCACAAGAAGATTTCTACTTTAGTCTACACCGCCTTGACTCATTTGATCCAGTGCAGCACTCTCTCCTTCTTTATCTAATATTACTCTTATTTGACTAAATATTTTAGCTACTCTACCCAGCTTTGCTAAAATAAGAGCTGAATGTTGCCCTCTAGTGTCATTGCTTAATTTTAGACACTGTTTTATTGTCATCTTATTGCCTCCACATGTAGTGGAGCAGAAAAGTGTTTACTTTGTGAATCAAGTGCCAAATTAGTATGAATGCCCTTCATTATGAGCTTGCTAAAAGAATCAATATAGTACCCTTTTTCTGATTTTACTGATAAAATGTTTATGTGTGAAACTGAAAAAACAAAAAGACTATTCCATTATTATCCACATTAAGAGATCTTTGGGTCCTGGAACCCAATGGAACCGGTTTGAAACTAAAGATTATTATCTAATAAACAGAGGACCACTCTAAATAAAATTACTAGTTTAAGCGAGCCAAAAATATTGGATGTGTATCAGGGACACCTGATGTATAGGTATTTTTATTAAGCCAATATTCCACATTTTTCCTAGCAGGCAACATTTTGGCCAAATTTAGCGCCTGTATAGCAAAGAGACTCCAGTAAAAGCCTTAATGACGTCACAAAGGTCTAAGAAGGAGAACCCCAACCGTTCAACATATGACACTTCTCATTGCCGTTCATATTTCTGTATTTTACCAAAGTATTTTAATATGAAACAATACATCTGTTCCCATTTGTGTACAGGCCCAGCCCTTTACGCCTACAACAATGCCAGTTTACAGATGCAGACTGGGAAGGGATCCAGAGTGTGGCCAGGAGTGTCAAGCGCGGAGACCCCAACAAAGTGGGCCGTTTTGGGCTCGGCTTCAACTCTGTGTACCACATAACAGGTAACTCCTCAGTTACATGTACTAGTATTTACTGACAAGTATTTTAGTGTATTTGAAGACACTCTCACAGTAGTGTGGGACTGATAGATGTATCCATTTTTTTTAACCAATTTGGGAAAAATGTCTGTCACCTTGAAATGAAAAAGATCAAAGTAATGTCGTGATAGTGCATTCAGCTTCTGTGGTGAACATGTTGGACCACGGCTATCAGCCAATCAGAAGGATGGAGAGGATGGATGGAGGGGGCAGTTTTGAAGTGGTCGCCCTCCCGCTCGGGCACAGTGAAGATGCAGCGAGAGGAAGATGCCAAGCGCCCGTGGTCAGGGCAGGGATTCAGGTGGCACACGTACAAATTCTTACAGGAAACTTACAGGAACTGGAGGCTTTTTGCCATGAAGAATGGGCCGCTTTACCATTAGATTATATACAGAACCTTCTCCACAACTACCACAAAAGACTCAAGCTGTCACTGATGCTAAAGGGGGCAATACACAGTATTAAAGGATTAGGCCACCATCTTTCCATACTCAGATATGTTCTTACCCTAGCTTAGACGAGTTGATACGTACCTGTCTGGTCTTTATATGTGCGCGCAGTCACGCAAAAAGACCAAAGACGTTGTTATCATTTAGCCTCTCCTCGAGAGAGGAGATATATCTACTCTGGCCTCCTGCAGTCATCACTCCACCGGTTACAGTTAGTGCAGAATGCAGCAGCCCGTCTTCTCACCGGTTCATCTAGACACAGCCACATCACTCCCGTCCTCTCCTCCGTTTCCGGATTGATTTAAAATGTTAATGTTTGTTTTTAAAGCTCTTCATGGTCTCACTCCGCTATATTAAACAGAGATGTTGACCATACATCGCCCCAGCAAAGCTCTCCGGTCTGCCAATCAAAGGGTTTTGGACGTGCCCAGGTCCCGGTACTAGGGTTGTCACGGTAAACGGTGTAGCGGTAAACCCCGGTAAAATTTTGACGGTAAAAATTGCCGTCTTGTTTTTGAAAAACTATATTATCTCGGTGGATTACCGCGGTGTAGGCACGGTGGGCCTCACCAGCCGCCGTCTCATCTGCTGAAGTTGCCGCGCATGTGCACTGTGTTGTTTGCAACCAAAACAAAACTTTCTCGAAACTGAAATCATGGCCGAAGGAGGAGACGGCAGCGCACAGGACACAAACTGAGAACAATATTCCTGATATAGAGGGTTTATCTAGTTAAAAATATTCTAACACGGTTCTGGCGCTATAAATAGTACATGTAATAACCTCCAAACGATCAACAATACATAGTTATAGTTAATTTACTTTGATGTGAAAAGTTGCACTTTTGATATGGCTTTGTCTGTATTTTTTAAATATAACAAACACTGTTACACTTTTTTGAACTATTTCAGTTTGTGTAGGACTATCAATGCTTTCTGAACTTATTAACACACATTAAAAAAATACCGCGATAATACCGAAAACCGTGATAATTTTGGTCACCGTGAGGTAAATTTTCATACCGTGACATCCCTACCCGGTACAAACAGTGTTACTTTAGGGTTGCAGCGCCTAAACTGTGGGACAGCCTGCCCCTCTGTCTGCGTGTTCTCAGAGATCTGTCTCTGTTTAAGTCCAGATTAAAGACTCAAATCTTCAAACTGGCATTTAACACCTAGAACGCACTGATTTATGTCTAGGATGTTATAATTTTGTGTTTTAAGTTGTTTAAGTGAAGCACTTTAGTCTTCCTTGTGTTGTTGTAAAGTGCTATATAAGAACATTTTGATTGATGATGTGTATATGATGTGAAAAGAAAACTCTTCCTCACCCTCCGCGGGCGGTCTCCTTTTCCTCCAAGCTCGGGTCCTCTACCAGAGGCCTGGGAGCTTGAGGGTTCTGCGCAGTATCTTTGCAGTTCCTAGAACTGCACTTTTCTGGACCGAGATGTCTGATGTATTTCCTGGGATCTGCTGGAGCCACTCCTCCAGTTTGGGGGTCACTGCCCCGAGTGCCCAACGACCACGGGCACCACTGATGCCTTCACTCTCCAGGCCATTACCATTCTGTCCGTCTGTATCTGGAAGTCCACAGGATCTTGGCTCGGTCATTCTCTACCACCTTTGGAGGTGTTTCCCACTTTGACCTTGGGGTTTCCAACTCATACTCTGCACAGATGTTCCTGTACACTATGCCAGCCACTTGGTTATGGCGCTCCATGTAAGCTTTCCCTGCCAGCATCTTACACCCTGCAGTTATGTGCTGGATTGTCTCATTGGCCTCTTTGCACAGTCTACACCTGGGGTCTTGTCTGGTGTGATAGATCTGAGCCTCTATTGCTCTGGTGCTCAAGGCCTGCTCCTGTGCAGCCATGATGAGTGCCTCTGTGCTGTCCTTCAGGCCAGCTCTGTATAGCCATTGGTAGGATTTCTTGATATTCGCCACTTCAGTTGTGTTTCGGTGGTACATCCCGTGTAGGGGCTTGTCCTCCCATGATGGGACCTCCAGTGCCTCCTCTTCTGTTCCCCATTGTCTGAGACATTCACTGAGCACGTCATCTGTTGGAGCCTTGTCCTTGATGTACTTATGGATCTTGGATGTTTCATCCTGGATAGTGGCTCTCACGCTCACTAGTCCTCGGCCTCCTTCCTTACGGCTAGTGTACAGTCTCAGGGTGCTGGATTTTGGGTGGAACCCTCCATGCATGGTTAGGAGCTTTCGTGTCTTAACACCTGTGGTCTGTATCTCATACTTTGGCCAGCTTATTATTCCTGCAGGGTATCTGATTACTGGCAGGGCGTAGCTGTTTATTGCCCGGGATTTGTTCTTGCCATTGAGCTGGCTTCTTAGGACCTGCCTTACTTGTTGGAGGTATTTGGCCGTAGCCGCTTTCCTTGTCACCTCTTTGAGGTTGCCATTTGCTTGTGGGATTCCGAGGTACTTGTAACTGTCCTCAATGTCTGCTATTGTTCCTTCTGGGAGTGAGACCCCTTCTGTGTGGACTACCTTCCCTCTCTTAGTCACCATCCGACCACACGTCTCTAGTCCGAATGACATCCCAATGTCTGCACTGTATATCCGGGTGGTATGGATGGATCAGTGAGTCGATGTCTCGCTCATTCATAGCGTACAGCTTGATGTCATCCATGTAGAGGAGGTGACTGATGGTGGCCCCGTTCCTGAGTCGGTATCCATAGCCAGTCTTGTTGATTATTTGGCTGAGGGGGTTCAGACCTATGCAGAACAGCAGTGGGGACAGGGCGTCTCCTTGGTATATGCCACATTTGATGGAGACTTGTGCAAGTGGCTTGCCATTGGCTTCAAGGGTGGTTTTCCACAACCTCATCGAGTTTGCAATGAAGGCTCTTAGAGTCCTGTTGATGTTGTACAGTGCCAAGCATTCAATGATCAGTATGTGGCATTGAGTCGTAGGCTTTCTTGTAATCAATCCAGGCAGTGCTCAGGTTAGTGTGTCGGGTTCTGCAGTCTCGAGCGACTGTTCTGTCTACCAGGAGCTGGTGTTTGGCACCTCTGGTATCTTTACCGATTCCCTTCTGAGCTGTGCTCATGTATTGATTCATATGCCCGCTTATCTTAGCCGCTATGGTGCCGGACATGAGCTTCCACGTTGTGGAGAGGCAGGTTATTGGCCGATAGTTGGATGGGACTGTACCCTTTGAGGGATCCTTCAGGATTGTGCGCCCTTCGGTTAACCATTCAGGGTGATTCCCATCTCATACATACACATACACATACACATACACATACACACCAATACCAAGCGACTTCAACATCAGGAAAAAGGAACATGAGAAACTAGAGAAATACCAGGGGCTCAGAGGAGAGCTAGATAAGGCCTGGAGAGTGAAGGCATCAGTGGTGCCCGTAGTCGTTGGGGCCAGGGCGGGAGTGGGACTCATTTTAGGCCCAGGAATTGTGGCTGAGACCGGCCCTCAATCCGCGCGATGCGCGCCTGCTCTGACAAAGAAGGCTGCATAAAGGTTGCCTCAAAAGATTTGGTTACATTCTTTTTAACAGTTAACATTTATTGTAAATTGTTTTCTTAGTTAAAAGTCTTTTTACCCCGTTTGACAGAGCCATGTTTTCATTTGATCGGCTGGGGCGGGTGATGGTCGCAGACACTGCTGCGCAAAGCGCTGCGCAAAGCGCTGCGGATACGCCGCGACAGTGGCGCCAATAATGCCCAAAGTATGTTTTTTTATGGAAAATGAGGAGTGGGCCATATTTGATTGTTTGGCGAGCCGGATCTACCCTCCGGGCCGGCCGGGTCCCAGCCGCCCGATATACTGCTCAGCCCAGTGAGGGCTGCTACACTGCAGCCGTGGCTGGAAGTGCGGCCAGGCAAAATCAGCGGCCAGACCGGCTCTTTCCTCGACCGGCCCTTCGGGAAAATCGCCCGACTCTCCCGATTAGCCACGCCGGCACTGATTGGGGCACTCTGGGCAGTGACCCCCAAACTGGAGGAGTGGTTCCAGCAGATCCCAGGAAATACATCAGACATCTCGGTCCAGAAAAGTGCAGTTCTAGGAACTGCAAAGATACTACGCAGAACCCTCAAGCTCCCAGGCCTCTGGTAGAGGACCCGAGCTTGGAGGAAAAAGAGACCGCCCGTGGAGGGTGAGGAAGAGTTTTTTTTAAATATATATGTATATATATAGGGTTTCCCACTAATACATTAGTCTGTGGCGGCCCGCCATAGTCTATTTTTATCCGCCACAGTCTCTCAATCGCCCCCCTCTTTCTCTGTCTCTCACCCAACACCAACATCTGCAGCAGAGGCGCAGATTTAACAGGACAAATAAGGAGCAGTGAACAATGTCTCACTGTTTAAGTAGCCTATTATTATTACAAAAATGAAGGCAGCTTCGCATAGTTTTGTTTTCGCTCATAAACTAAAAGACCACATGGCTAATTTGCATAGTAAACCTCTTTACTGCGCTGCTAATGCAGCTGTCACTATAATGAATTAAACCAGAGGTCACGAAATGGCGGACCTCAGTCTGGTTCCGGACCCACGCGCCAACCCATCCGAACCCGAAACTTGGATCCAAACTTTAGACCTGACGTGACAGTCCTGCAGCTGCGTCTGTGCTGTCTCACCCTCGCTCCCTCTCCCTCTCTCCCCCTCACTCTACGCTAACTGAGCTGAACAGAAAGAGAAACTGCAGCCTCTGAGCTCGTTTTAAACTTTTAGAAACGGCTGCAGAATGATTGAAATACGGCTCGCTAAAGATTTAAAACGAGAAGACGCTAGTCATCTAATTAAATATGCACGCGCGATCGTTACGCGCAAACAGCACGGACCAAACCTGGACTAAACCAGGACCAAACCAGGACTAAACTTGGACTAAACAGGGCTCATTGTTGAGCTGAGCAAAGAGGAGAAACACAGCACTGCATTAGCACATTGTGTATATATTCTGTTATTTAGAAACCCAAAATGTAACAAAAAAGTTTAGAGTAAAAACAAAACTATAATGAATTGTTGCATTGTTTTCAAAGCACAAAAATTATTATTACTGTAAATTATGTTCCAGACCTTTGCTTGATAATTATTCTACTTTATTTTTTGGGACCACAGTGGAATTAAATTCAGGACCCTGTTCTAAACTTTAGTTCTCTCCCCTCCCTCTCTCTTGTTCTTGCCCTACACGAGGTGAGAGCTGTTGGTCAGTGTTTTCTCTCTGCAGCATCAGGCTGAGGTTCAGAGTCTGTATCTGAGAGCTGCAGGGGCGGAGCTGAGAGAAGAATCAAGGACCTGCGCCCCCTGAACAAAAATTGATCCATTACATTATTTTTAAAAAGCTGTAAATTAACCAGAAATTATTCTTTTCATAGCAGTATAATAGCCAAAAATAGTTATTATTTTTTTGCTTAAAATGCACCAGAATGCAGGAAAACGCATCTAAATTTAAAAAAAATCTCTCGGGGGAGGACCTCCGGAACCCCCTCAAAGTGGCGCTCTCTCCCACCACAGTCTCCTTGAAATCTGGGGGAAACACTGTATATATATATATATATATATATATATATATATTAGGGGTATAACAATGCACCGTAGTGCAGATTTCTAACGAAATCAAGTTTTAGTCCAAATTTCTTAATATTTAAGCTCCGTGGCGGGTGTCAGACACATGTACATGCATCTAAACATGTGTGTTATCATCACTTACCGCTAAACTGGAGGCTGCAGGCAAAGTAACAAAACAAAAAAAAACAAATGAAATCCGCGTGCCTTTGCAAAAGTTTCTCCTGCTGATGGCCACGGCAGGCTGCGGTAAAGTATAGATCCAGTGCACTGCGCTATGGTGGCGCAGACAAATGCGTAAGATCCAATCTTGGTCATAATCCGCATCAAAAGCTTTGTTTCCAAAAAAGTATAAGCAGAATGTCATCCAGGAACAGCCCAAACACAAGCTTCAAATCAAATGCGCTGTTGTTTTAGCTGCCGTGTGGAAAGCAAAACTGAAACTTATCACTTAACGAGCACATGACCCACTGCGCTGCTTTTTTCTTTTCTTTTTTTCTTTAACTTTAGAGCACTGTGTGTATTATTTTGTTTTGTGAGCCCAGGGGCACATTTTATTGTAAAGCAGCTTTGAAAAATTAGAAAGCACCGTGGGTCTTGCACCGTGACCCGTACCGAACCGTGAGATAGCTGAACCGTTACACCCCTAGTACATATATATAAAAACTCTTCCTCACCCTCCGCGGGCGGTCTCTTTTTCCTCCAAGCTCAGGTCCTCTACCAGAGGCCTGGGAGCTTGAGGGTTCTGCGCAGTATCTTTGCTGTTCCTAGAACTGCACTTTTCTGGACCGAGATGTCTGATGTATTTCCTGGGATCTGCTGGAGCCACTCCTCCAGTTTGGGGGTCACTGCCCCGAGTGCCCCAACGACCACGGGCACCACTGATGCCTTCACTCTCCAAGCTTTCTCTAGCTCTTCTCTGAGCCCCTGGTATTTCTCTAGTTTCTCGTGTTCCTTTTTCCTGATGTTGAAGTCTCTTGGTATTGCTATGTCAACCACCACGGCTTTCCTCTGCTCTTTGTCCACCACCACAATTTCCGGTTGGTTCGCCATTACCATTCTGTCCGTCTGTATTTGGAAGTCCCACAGGATCTTGGCTCGGTCATTCTCTACCACCTTTGGAGGTGTTTCCCACTTTGACCTTGGGGTTTCCAGCCCATACTCTGCCAGCAACTTGGTTATGGCGCTCCATGTAAGCTTTCCCTGCCAGCATCTTACACCCTGCAGTTATGTGCTGGATTGTCTCATTGGCCTCTTTGCACAGTCTACACCTGGGGTCTTGTCTGGTGTGATAGATCTGGGCCTCTATTGCTCTGGTGCTCAAGGCCTGCTCCTGTGCAGCCATTGGTAGGATTTCTTGATATCCGCCACTTCAGTTATGTTTCGGTGGTACATGCCGTGTAGGGGCTTGTCCTCCCATGACGGGACCTCCAGCACCTCATCTTCTGTTCCCCATTGTCTGAGACATTCACTGAGCACGTCATCTGTTGGAGCCTTGTCCTTGATGTACTTGTGGATCTTAGATGTTTCATCCTGGATAGTGGCTCTCACGCTCACTAGTCCTCGGCCTCCTTCCTTACGGCTAGTGTACAGTCTCAGGGTGCTGGATTTGGGGTGGAATCCTCCATGCATGGTTAGGAGCTTCCGTGTCTTAACATCTGTGGTCTGTATCTCATCCTTTGGCCATCTTATTATTCCTGCAGGGTATCTGATTACTGGCAGGGCGTAGCTGTTTATTGCCCGGGACTTGTTCTTGCCATTGAGCTGGCTTCTTAGGACCTGCCTTACTCGTTGGAGGTATTTGGCCGTAGCCGCTTTCCTTGTCACCTTTTCGAGGTTGCCATTTGCTTGTGGGATTCCGAGGTACTTGTAACTGTCCTCAATGTCTGCTATTGTTCCTTCTGGGAGTGAGACCCCTTCTGTGTGGACTACCTTCCCTCTCTTAGTCACCATCCGGCCACACTTCTCTAGTCCGAATGACATCCCAATGTCTGCACTGTATATCCGGGTGGTATGGATCAGTGAGTTGATGTCTCGCTCATTCTTAGCGTACAGCTTGATGTCATCCATGTAGAGGAGGTGACTGATGGTGGTATCCATAGCCAGTCTTGATGATTATTTCCCATCTCTCAGCATATGGTTCATTTGTGCTGCCAAGCGCTCATGGAGTGCCGTGAGTTTCTTTAGCCAGTAGCCACCTAAAGGATTATTAGGAACACCATACTAATACTGTGTTTGACCCCCTTTCACCTTCAGAACTGCCTTAATTCTACGTGGCATTGATTCAACAAGGTGCTGAAAGCATTCTTTAGAAATGTTGGCCGATATTGATAGGATAGCATCTTGCAGTTGATGGAGATTTGTGGGATGCACATCCAGGGCACGAAGCTCCCGTTCCACCACATCCCAAAGATGCTCTATTGGGTTGAGATCTGGTGACTGTGGGGCCATTGTAGTACAGTGAACTCATTGTCATGTTCAAGAAACCAATTTGAAATGATTCGAGCTTTGTGACATGGTGCATTATCCTGCTGGAAGTAGCCATCAGAGGATGGGTACATGGTGGTCATAAAGGGATGGACTGCCGCATACTGGATGTTTTTCCCTTTTCACACCATTCTTTGTAAACCCTAGAAATGGTTGTGCCTGAAAATCCCAGTAACTGAGCAGATTGTGAAATACTCAGATCGGCTCGTCTGGCACCAACAACCATGCCACGCTCAAAATGGCTTAAATCACCTTTCTTTCACATTCTGACATTCAGTTTGGAGTTCAGGAGATTGTCTTGACCAGGACCACACCCCTAAATGCATTGAAGCAACTGCCATGTGATTGGTTGTTTAGATAATTGCATTAATGTGAAATTGAACAGGCGTTCCTAATAATCCTTTAGGTGAGTGTATATATATACTGTATATATATATATATATACTGTATATGTATATGTATATATGTACTGTATAATCTAGGAGAAAGTTTTCACCTTATTAGCAAACTGGCCTGTTTGTTAAGAATATTTCATTGTACATCCAGAATAGCTTGGGTCTAGTAGGTGTTACGTCTGCCATGCCAAGTCATGCTTGGTCACAGACAGAACCTAAGAATATTAATTCTTTTTTTTTTCTCCCTCAGATGTGACCAGTATATTCAGCGCGGGTCACCTGGGTATGATGGACCCTCAGGAGAAAATATTTGGTGAACAAAAAGGAGGTTTCCGTTGGTCTTTGGAAGAAGAAGACGACAGAGAAGCACTAACAATGATGATTGACCAGTTTCAACCTTTTAGGGACATTGTTTCACTCGTAAGCAGACAAGAGTGGTCCAGAGTTATCCAGGAAGATCAGAATTTCAATGGGACCCTTTTCAGATTCCCCCTTCGCTCAGAGGAATCGGAAATATCAGACAACCTTTATAGTTACGAGAAAGTTGTTGAGCTTTTTGATAGCTTCATTGCTGATGCAGAACTCAGCCTTCTCTTCTTGAAAAACGTCTCGTCAGTTTCTCTTATACACATTAACGCTCTTGGCTCCGTCAGTACGAAACTGCAAGTGAAATCCACCACTTCACAAGATGTTGATTTAAAGTCCTGTGACGGTGTCACTGAAGGATTAACACAAATCAAAACCATTACTCTCGACTCCGAAGAGTCCAGAGAAACAAAATGGCTTGTGACATCTTGCACTATGACAGAAGGAAACGTGGACGAGCTTGACTACCTTGCAGAGAAGTTGAAGTTCCTTCCGAGGATTGACCTGGCCTTTCCTTGTGATGATGTCCACACAGACTGTAGTAAGAGTAGACTGTGCTGCTTTCTCCCACTTCCAAACAACGACTCAAATAAGACAGGACTCCCTGTTTACGTCAACGCATACTTTGGCCTCACAGACAACAGACGACACATCAAGTGGCTCGAAGAAGACCAGAGGAATGACGAACATGCCATCTGGAACGAAAAGCTCATCAAAGAAGTGCTTCCAAAAACATATCTCACAATCATTCAAGATGCCATCAGACTGGTCCAAGATGACATCCTGCTGGTTAATTCCATTTACAATCTCTGGCCGGATATTTCCCAAGTGCAGCACAAAGAGAAATGGTATGAGGTTGCCATGGATGTTCTCAGTCAGTTATTTAGTCAGGATGTAGCAGTTCTCTCCTTGGCCAAAGATGAGAGACAGTTCATCACACTGAAGAAAGCTGTGCTTCCATGTAACGGACCAACAACATGTGAGACATTGTCAGCCATTACAAGAATCCTGGTGTCCTGTGATGTCAACCTGGTGACTTTATCAGACAGTGTAACAAGAGCTATAAACGATGTGTATCCAGACTATAGCTCACTGACCCATGTGACTCCAGCCTTCCTGAGAAACACACTTCGAAGCTCTGGTGTGAAGGACATCTCAGATGCTGACAGACTCGCTCTGTTGGAGTTTGTCTTGAGTGACGAACAGTACAGTGAACTCCATGGTCTTCAACTGCTGCCCCGCAGTGATGGTTCCTTCAAATCCTTCACAGACAGAGAGGAAGACACTGTCTTAATCGACAGCAAGGAATTTCCAAGGTACATCCGTTTTTTTGGTGTTATAGCATTATCTGGCACAGATTTGAAATCACCAGTTATAGTATGTGACTTTGTAGTCTTATATGCTATAAAAGTAATTCTGTAATAGTAGGCTATATCATGAACTAAAATACAAACACTGAGACACTCAACATTATTTCATTACTTGTGGTGACCCAGTCATGTCCCAGCCCTGATGAATTGACGTTAGGATTCAAACTAAGAGATTTCAAATAAGATATTTGGAATCGATACCTGATCGAGTATTTTTTGGCTCCAATGTCAGATCAAGTATCAGTAAAACAGAACAAGAAAAGAATAGAAATACTGTGTCTGTTTTTGCAACCAGTATCCTTTGAATTCTAAATTTTAATAAGAATATTTATGTTTGTGCAGAACTTTGCTTCCATTCTGTCAAAACCTCTTCCTACAAGACGGCCTCACCTCTGACTGTGTAAACCACCTGAGACAACTGGCACGAAAAAGTAAGAGTACTTCCTGATCTGCTGTGTTCCAAATGTGTTTCTAATTAATTAACTTGTTGATATTTATCTTTTTGCAGATCTCTACATGGTCACTAACATCGATGCAAACCAGGTGGTGAGATTCACTAAAAGCCAATTGCCGGACGACTGGAAGAAGACAGAGAATAAACTTGTGACATGGGACGTGAGCAGTGGTCTGCATCCTCCACTGATCTGGTTACAAGAGTTCTGGAGATTTCTTGACTGTCACTTTACGGAGCTAAGTAGTTTAATCGGACTGCCCTTAATACCAGTTAACACAGTGTCCAGTAGCCAACCAGTCAAACTTGCTAAAATACAAAGACTCCCAACTTTGATTTTTGAGAAAAGTAAGAAGTTGGTTATACCAGATAGTATCACTCAGCTGGTAAATAAAGTTGGTGGGACAGTACTAAAAGAAAATAATTGGCTAAGACATGAAGATCTAGATTCCTATGTCCTGAGCCCATCCCAAAACATGTTCTGCAAGTGTTTGTAAATTTACAATCCCAGCAGCTCATCAAAGAGCTGAGGTCTGTTTCTAAAACTACTTTAGAGGAGCTAAAAGAGTACATCTCTCGCCTTGATTCACTCTCAAAGTGCGAGACAGAATTACTCTTGCAGATGCCTTTGTTCCAAACCATGACAGGAGAGTATACCACCGCTAAGTCCAAACAAGCTGTGCTCATGATATCTGGACTCAGGATACCAACAGATGTGCCAATTCCCGGTTTAGTGATTAAATGTGCCACTGAGGCAGATCACAGACTTCTTCAGCTACTCAAGATCGACCTCTTGGACACAGCACAAGCAGCCAGCCTTCTCACCAAGAGTGTGGAGAGTGGAGCATGCACCAAAGCAGAGACTGAAAAAATCATGACATGGATCTTAGACCACGGAAACATGCTTTTCTTTCAAAATCCAAACTTAAAAATACAATGTGTGACTTTGCCTTTTATCGAAATAAACATGAAGTTAAAGAAGGCCTCCAGTCTGTATGACCCCAGAGTTCATGCTTTTAAAGTTCTCTTTGAGGAGGATTATTTCCCACCAGCTGTGTACACAAAGACTCCACAGATGCTCGCTAGCTTGATCGAGCTCGGGTTAATTCATAAAGAAGAGGATGTGTCTCCTGAACACTTGCTGCATGCAGCTACACTGGTGGAGAATCTTACTAGAGCCAGTCCAGCAGAGGCTCGCAAAAGAGCTGAGGTTTTTCTCAAAGTCTTGGATGGCAATGATTTACTGGAGAACTTTACCAATGACCAGCTTGAGAAACTCAAAAGGCTTAGATGGGTGCCACTGACTAAACAAAATGACTCCATGAAAAGTGGCTTCTTCTGCCCAGAGGAAATGAGGCACAGCATGTATGAAGACATAGTTGGATATGTGATGCCCCTGGAGGGAATGTTCAGTGAAAACATTTGCAGCAAACTTGGCTTTAAACGACCACCTCCACCTGAAAAAGTATTGGCAAATCTATTGGCACTGATTTCCAAAGTGAAGAAATTGACTAATCCTGACACAAATGTGGATTTTAAAAGAAAGTTGCGAAGCATTTATGAACATATGCAAAAGTCAGTAAATGAATATACTGCACTAATCAGCAAAGATACCAAATGGCTCTGGAATCGCAGTCAGTTTGTTGCTCCAAAGGAACTGGTTCTAAACTATCCCAGTAACCTTGACCTGAGCTCTCATGTTGGAAAAGTCCCAGATGAATTTCTTCTATACAAAAGTTTGTTCCAGGAGTTTGGTCTCAGAGAAAAACTGTCAGATGAAGAAATAATTGACTTACTTTCCACAATAAAGCAAACCATTGAAAGCAGAGAAACAGTAGCAACATCTTCTGAGGTTAAAGTATCTATTGACATTCTGAACTGGATTTGGAGAGAAAAGAAGGTTTGTCCAGATGATATTCCAGTGCCGGTCATTGTACAACCTGGACAATATACACTGAAATCAAAGTCTGGACTGTTTTCTGTGACTTGAACAAAATAGCTTGAAAGAACTAGAGTGTAGCCAAGAGGAAATGCATGTTGTACATGAGGAGATACCAATCACAACAGCAGAGTGGTTAGACATTCAACTGCTGAGTACCTATATTCTGGATCCAGAGTTAGTGGGAATCGAACAATGTGGGCAAACAGAACCAATAACAACTCGAATCAAAAACATTCTGAAAGAATATGATGAAGAAAGTGATATCTTTAAAGAGATCATTCAAAATGCTGAAGACGCTGGAGCAGACACCTGTAAATTCTTACTGGATTTCAGAGTTCACAAAGACGACCCTGAAAGTCTCATTGACCCAAACATGAAGCTGTGCCAGGGGCCCTGTGTTTGGGCGTTCAATAATGAGCAGTTTTCACAGAATGACTGGAACAATATTGTGAGAGTGGGCTCTGCCTCAAAGGAGAACAAGGTTGAAAAGATAGGCATGTTTGGACTTGGATTCAACACAGTTTATCATGTCACAGACATTCCCTCCATCCTCAGCGGGAACACTCTCCTCATACTTGATCCCAATACAACCCATCTCAAAAAACGCATCAAAAACAAATCAAATCCAGGCATCAAGCTAGACCTCACTCAGAAACAACTTTTTCATTGGTTTTCTGGTCAGTTTGCACCTTATGAAGGTGTTTTTAATTGTAGTTTCTCTGGTCAAACACCTCAGAACTATCCAGGCACCCTGATTAAATTACCATTCAGAACTGAAGAGGAGTCGCTTTCATCTGAAATAAGTTCTAAAGTTTATTATACACAAGATATTATGACCTTCCAAAAACACTTTACCAAGGACTCACAATCACACATAATTTTTCTAAAAAGTGTCAAAACTGTCTCTCTACAAACTGCCCCAACTATTGCTACAACTCCATTGAAACATAGAGACATCGAAGACATTTTCACAGTCTCAAAAAGCACACTGTGCAACAAGGATATTCAAGAAGGAGGTTCTCTATCAATGCAATTCCATGCTGAAGAAGTACTTAACAGAAAATGCAAAGAGGTCATCGACTTCCGTACAGTGGAAATTGTGGAGATAACCTGGAACAAATCTGGTGAAAAACAAGTGCAGTGCTGGCTTCTCTACAACTGCTTTGGAACAAAGGAGGCGTTAAAAATGGCCACAGGAAAAAACAAGAAACTTGCATTCTCGTTGCCCATAGGTGGCGTTGCTTTGCCTTTACAATTCAACCATGAAGCTGACACATTTGTACCATCACAGACAAACCTTGCAGGTCAAGCATTTTGCTTCCTTCCGCTATCCATTTCCACAGGGCTGCCATTCAATGTCAATGGAACGTTTGCTGTGACCAGCAACAGAAAAGGTCTTTGGGAGAGTGGAGTTAAACATGAGTGGAACAAGGCTTTGCTGCAGGACCCATTAGTCACTGCCTTAATCACTGCACTGTTGGCTTTAAAGGAAATGTCCCAAAATAAGAAACTGGAGAGCTACAGCTACCACACATTCTGGCCAGACAGAGAGCAAGTGAGTGAGACGTTCAGACCACTAGTAGATGCTTTTTATTCTACTATTGCTCAGCCCTGCAGTGCTCTCAATCTTTTTAGTGATGGCAAGCACTGGTTCTCTTTGGAAAACGCCCTTATTCTGCATGAGAGCATACAAGAAGATCAGAACATTTTCCCACTTGCAATCAAAGTATGTCAGACACATGTCAAATCCAGTCATGTTGTTCCTCTGCCGGGATGGACAAGGAATAGCTTCAAACAGGCAGGTCTGGAGAAGGTTCTACAAGACAAGACATGGACTTGGGAGAGGTTTTACAAAGAAGCAGTTTTAAGCAATTTAGACCAGATGGATCCAGAATGGAGAGATGCATTGATGCTACATGCTCTTCACCTTAACATCAAGGAGATTGACTCTCTGTTGGTCTCATACCCATGTATCCCAACAACTAATGGAAAGCTACAGTATATTCAGAACCTGGTCAACCCAAAGGGAAAGTGGCCTGTCTTTTTGAACATGAGGAAGGTCGCTTGCTTGGAGGGACCATAAATGACTTCTGCTCCCCTGAAAATGTTTTACGCCTGCAGGGGCTTGGAATGGCAAGTGATGAGCTTTCTTTAGAAGACATTACTAAGAAAGCAGAAGCAATCAATAAAGTTTGGAATAAAGACCAAAACAAGGCACATAAACACATAAAATGTCTTCTCGAACTTCTCAAGCTTCACTTACACAATGACATCTCTCCTTTCTGGTAACCTTGAACACTACTCAATTTCTGCCAGCGTTTGCACCTGGGGATGCAAAAATGGAAAGAGACGTCACATTGCAAAGGCCTGTTGATGTTTTTACTGAGAAATGTGCTCTTCTTGTGAACATGACACAGCCAGTTTTGGATCTCTCTAAACTTCAAATACATTCATCTGATCCAGTTCTGCAGATGTTGGGAGCTAATGACCATCCAAGCCCTAAAATAGTGCTTGAGCAGCTAAAAGAAACTAAAAAACATTGTCAATCTTTGGACAAATCAGTGCTACATAAAATAGCCAATGAGTGTTACAAGTGTCTTGATCACTGTCTGTCTGATTCACACAATGACAACAAAACGTAATTTTGCAGAGTGTAACTTCTTTTCCATTTGTGCTTGTTGGTGATAGATTTGTCAGTGTCAGCTGTGTGGCTGAGACAGCACAGTTTGAAGCCCGACCATATCTTTATGGTCTTCCACATCATTTCACAAACTTTCGAACACTCTGGGAAAAAGTTGGTGTGAAAAAGGAGTTTACTATTAGCCAATGCCTGGAGGTCCTGAAGAACATGCACTCAAAACACAAAAGTAAACCATTATCTAAAAGTGAACTATCAATTTGTCTCACCATTTTGAACAAAGGAATTTATGAAGCTGGGGTGAAAACGAAGAACTGTCTTGTGCCAAATAAGAAGGGAATTTTACAACCTGCACAAACATTGTTCTACAATGACAGCCCATGGATGCCAGTGGAAAAACATGTTACCTTTTGTCATGAAAACATATCACGAGTGATGGCACTCCACTTGGACATCAAAACAACTAAGCACCACACTTTGAACAGTAATACTGTTGAAAATATGTCACCTTTTGCCTTTCAGTTTGAACAACATGAACAGCTAACAGTTCGAATCAGAAATATTATCTCTGCCTATCCATCAAAGAAGGACATTCTTAAAGAACTTATCCAAAATGCTGATGATGCAGAGGCAACAGAAATTAATTTAATTTGGGACCAAAGACACCATGACAATACAAAAACCTTTGGGGAGAAATGGAAAAGTCTACAAGGCCCAGCCCTGTGCGTGTTCAACAATAAAGTATTCTCAGATGCAGATTTAAAAGGTATACAACAGCTGGGAGAGGGCGGGAAGCACAACTCTCCAGGAAAGACTGGGAAATATGGACTGGGATTCAACTCAGTTTACCATCTGACTGACTGCCCCTCAATCCTCACTGGAGATGAGTTACTCTGCATTTCTGATCCCAACCAAAAGTACATCGAGAGTACTTCAGATGTTTCACCTCCTGGTATTGGTTACAAACTAGCTGACACCTTTAAGCAGATGTACATGGATGTCTACAATACCTTTCTCCCAGATAAATTCCCTCTAAAAAAAGGCACCATGTTCAGGCTGCCTTTGAGAACTGACACCATGGCAGACAGTTCTAGAATATCCCAACAGAGTGTGACCGAACATGACATGAAAGAACTGTGCTCTGTTTTGTCTGAGGATCCTGAAGGACTTGTACTGTTTCTGAAATCCATCTGCAAAATCAACATCTATGAAATCAACAAATCAGGAATGCTTCAAATGATATTTGCAGTAGAAAAAAATGTATCAAAGTCCAGCATCCAGAAGAAAGTCGCATTTGACAAATGTAAACAGCAGGCACTAGTGTCTGATAAACCAACTGATCAAACGGTGATCTATGGTACAGTTATTTCTACATCACATAAAATAACAACCAAGTGGATAGTGGCAGAAAAGTTGGTCAAAAACACAGATGGAAAACAAACACTACCTACAGGCAAACTTGCTCAAGCCGCAGTTGCAGCACGTTTGAGTCAAAAGAATTCTCATAAGGAACCAAAAGGTTTTCCCCATTTTAAGGGAGTAGCCTTCTGTTCCCTTCCCTTGCCTGGCCACACTGGACTACCAGTTCATGTCAATGCCAACTTTGAGGTGGATTCTTCTCGAAAAATCTATGGAAAGAAGATGATCAGAGTCAGAAAATTACCTGGAATGAATATTTGAAACAGACCATCATAGCTTCTTTATATGCTGACCTCCTTCATTACCTTCGCTGTAATTTTGCAAACAAGCCGGATAAAAAGACAAAAATTGATCACTTTCTGCAAGAATCTTACTTACGTTTTTTCCCAACTGCAAACAAAGATGTTCCCCCAGAATGGCATGAGATGGTACATGAAGTTTACAGATCAATCAAAGAACGGTGCAAAGATGTCATCCCTGTGTTCAAGCCTTTTGCAGAAATAACGGATGACAGGCCTCAGAAAGTCTATGCATTTGACTGGTGTAGTATTACAGAAACAGAACCAACTAAAATACCTTACCTTGCTCATGAAGTGAGTGAACAAATAAAAATAATATTGGAAGATATAGGAATGAGGTTGGTGCCGTTGAGCATGCAAAAAGTGTGGAATGATTTTAAGGCAGCTGGAATTGAACTGAATTATGTGACTCCTTCAACTGTTCAGACATTCCTGAGATCACAGCCTCTTAACGATCCCTCACAAACTGATGCACCACTGCCTCTCCCCATATCTGAGACCCTGATCAAAGATGAGATAAGGTGTTCAGAGCTTCTGAGGTTCTGCCTTAAAGATCTGCAAGCACTCAATGAAAAAGACATGAAATCTGAAGCTGGTGCAATCCATGAACTTCCACTGCTTCTTACAAAGGACAAGGTTCTGAGAGAGTTTGACATCAACTCTCCCAATTTGGCTTCATTGTATGAAAAGTTGTTTATTGGCTATGAGGATCAGTTTGCTGATTACAGAAGCATGCACATTTCTGTTCTTCAGAAAATGGGTTTTGTCAAAATGTTAACTGTTCAGATGCAGCAAAATACCTGAAACCCTTAATTGAGCTCTTTCTTCAAAAATGTGAAGTTGATCCCAGCAAAAACACTACATCCCCAGTGAAGAAATGCTGGAATGGTTGAAGGACCTCTGGAAGTTCATAATCAGTCAACTCAAACCTTCGGATGGTCGTAGCGATAGTTTGACATTAGCTGTTGTGAGGCAGCTCTACAGTGAGTGCTGCATTTTGCCTGTCATTTGTCCACAAAACAACAAGAAATACCTGCAAATGATGAGGGACATGCCCAGCGTGATTCACTTTTCATCTGACAAGGACTTATCAAGAACCTTTTTTAAACTTGGCTTCATGAAGCTTAACACCTTGTTTTTCCGTGAGATGGACCGAGAGCGGTTGTCTCTTCTTCACTCCGAGCTTATGAATGTCACTGATAGTAGCTCTGTTCTGGATCAACTCTACAACACTGGCATATTGGAATTTTCACACCTTTCAACAAATAAGTTAAATGAGCTCCAGAGCTTCTTTCAATTCTGGTGTTTCCAAAGCCAAAGACACGCAGGACTATCAAGGAAAATTTAAATCTTTACCTTTGTTTGAAACAATAAATGGTGATCGTGTCAAGATTGGCGTCGCAAAGCAAGTATATGTCCTCATATGAATGAAATGAGATTTCCTGGTTTGTTCAGGCTACCTGACACCTCCGCCATTTTCCTCAAAAACAGCCCTGAAAACTTGCAGCTTTCCAAAACATTGAACATCCAAATACTATCTGATTTAGACTTTTTTGTCTTGTTCATTTTGCCAGTTGTCCACAAACTCACTGAGGGTCAGACACTTGACTGCCTTAAACTCCTGCTTTCAAACAACATCATACGAACTATGACAAATCAAAAGATAGTATAATCTCCACATTCAGAAAAGTGAAACTGATTCGCAGTTCTCTAGGCCAATTGGAGATGGCCTCTTATTTCTATGATAATGATGTTGAAATATTCAGTATGATGCTGCCGCAAGAAAGATTTGTGCCCAAGGCTTTTTGGGATGAGTGGAGTAACGAAAGCGTTCGTAGAGTCATTGATTTAAAACTTTTACTCAAAGAACTTGGAATGAGGCATGATGTTTCGTCGGAAGATTTAATAACATTTGCACTTCAGATAGAGAAAGAAGCAAAACACAAAGGCCAACTTGAGGCTCTGAAAAATAAATCTTCCGTTGTTTTCAGAAAAGCTCTATATTTTCTTGGAAACTGCGGAAACAAAGGCAAAATGTTGCTACAGAGTATAGCACATATAAAGTTCATTTTCCCTGTGAAGATTAAAACCGAGTTGTGCAACTACCATCCACCTTTCACCACTGAGAGTACAGCTGTTCCAATCAGAGGAGCATTGATTGAAGGTGACAGTGGACACCAAGAACTCATTTGGTCTTCAATGCCAATCATACATGTACCAGTATATATGTCAAATGAAGTTCGACAACAGCTATCCAGTGCAGGGGCATTTGAAAACCCTCCATCAGAATATGTAATGACAAATATGCGCAACATTTGCCAAACACCTTGTCAAAATGAGGAGACAATCAAGACCAGAGCCAATGTGTTTCAAAGTTGTTACGCTTTCCTTCCGAAAACCCCTTTCAAAGTGGAATCACTGGCCGGACTTCCCATCATACTGGTTGAAAAAACAAGAAACTTGTAAAGATTGAGGATGTATGCTTTTCTCTCCATTATGACCATGACTTCAGACCTTATTTGTACAGTATCTCATCAGAATTGGCAATCTACAAGGATTTCTTCAAAATGATTGAAGTAAAGAAAGACGCCACATTTGCTCAGTTTTGTAATGTTTTGGCAGCTGTATATAGTGAGACTTATAATAAACCATGCCTGCAACCAAACCAGTTGAAAACTGTAAGGCGTGCAGTTCAACAGCTTTTTATCCTCATGAAACAACAAAAACAATGCCTTGATGATTTGAAGAAGCTGTATCTTCCTGGAGTAAATGGAAAATTAATGGAATCTTGCAAACTCTACTACAATGACACAGTTTTTGAAATGTCACGATTACAACAGGCTCTACCTGAGACGTTTGTATTGCTTGAGAAACTTAGTGAATGTCATTTGAAAGATGACATCTATGAACATCACAAGCTGCTGAAACTGCTGCCTCAGAGACTTCAGCCACAAATGCTGTCACAAATCACTGAGGAGAAAGTAGTGGAGACCCAAATGGAGCTCTGTGAGAGGAACTGTGACTTCAGTGGGTTCTTTAGTAAACAGTTGTCCTCCACAGAATTTAGACATGGCCTGATCTGTCTGATTCGAGCAGAGTCAGAGGGCAAGGTAACACAGGAAGAGGCTGAGAATATGTGCCACACCGCCTTTGGCAGGATACAGATCATCTGCTGTCAAAGTCTACAAACTGAGCTTTGGCTGGAGAAACAACCACTGCTCAATACTGCTGCAGAAACAGGAGTTTATGTCAAACAAGAGCAACAAGGCTGCATCTTTTACTTACAGCACAGTGATATGGATCACATGGTTATGTTTCAGGTCTGTGGGACTTTGGCAAGGGAAATCAACCATCTATTAGGGAACATACTTGGGCCATGCAACATACTGGTCTGTTCCCATCTCCTCACATGCAATAGTCAAGAGAAAGTTTGTAAAGTATTGGCAATCAATCATATCCATGACAGTGTTGAAGCTAAAAGTTTGTATCTCAATCCACCAGCACCTGGGACTGAGATCCCTGAAGAGTGGTACGATGCCCTGGAAATGAACATTCTGAATAACTTTGAGGAGAGGGAGTATGTTGGATACCATTCAAATGAGAAATACATCTATGCTGTAATTATTGAAGAGCTTCCAGGAAATTCAGGACAATTCACACAGAGATACAAAATAGACATTGGTAAAGAAGAGCCAATCGAAGTCAGTTGTCTTGACTTGTACCAATTCAAACGAGAAATGACACAACCTACTCCATCTGCTGGTTGGGAACTCCAGCTTGTAGAAGGTGCAACACCTCATTCCTCTCAACAAACTACTAGGTCCTTACCAACCTCTCTTGAAGAGGCCAAGAAAGAAATTGACAAATGTTTGAATGACATTTGGACTCTTCCAAAGGAGGAGCGAGATAAAGCCATCAAGCGTCTGTATCTGAGATGGCATCCAGACAAAAACCCAGACTGTCCACTGATTGCTACAGAGGCCTTCAAGTATCTAATGAATAGAATTGAGGAACTTACAAAAGGCAAAGGAAAATCTACTGGCTTCCACTCATCCTCATCATATTCCAATTTTCAGGACTTCTTCCATCAATGGAACGAAGAGGCCAGACGTCACAGAACTAGTCGAGAGAGATTTCCCACTGGTGGACGTTCTTACAATTTCTGGAGCTTCAATGAAAATATACCACGGCCAAACAAAGAAGAAGGAAAGCGCTGGTGTCGACAAGCACAATGCGATCTTAACGCTGCCCACAAAGATATTGGAGGAGACAGCACAGAGTGGTGTCTATTCAAAGTTCATCAGGCTGTGGAAAAGAGCCTCATAGCTGCATCTTATCGAAACAATGGCAAACAGCCAAACTGCAGTTCCATCTCAGCCATGGCCTCAAAAGTGTCCAGCTACAGTCCTCAGCTCAGTGGTCTGTCACAACTAGTGAGAGATCTCATAGCTCTGGATGTTGACGCAAAAAAGACTCAGTATCCAACCTATCACTCTTTTCCAAACATTCCTAATGGACAGTTCAGATCAGCCAATGAAAGACGAGCACTGGACAAGGCCTCTGAAATCCTAAGTTTAGTTGAAACTTATGTGAATCACTGAATCAAGTCAAGTTACTGTTAAGAAACACTGCTAAAGATTGATGGTCTGAGTGATAGAAATGAAGAAGATGTAATTAAAGTGATAGTCTTCAAGTTTAAATGTTTAAAAGATTTAATAGATTGCGCTGCAATTTTGTGTAATGCAAGTAACATTAAATAATTACAGTCCCTCCCTTTGCCAATCTCAGCGAAAAATAAGAATCCCCTTTGCCGTAACCAATGACCAATGCTTTCCTGTGAACCGGACCAAGTGTGCATCATTTGCCAGTTTCCTTTACTGTATGAGGTTATTGATGTATTCTTAGATTGTGATTTCCATTCCACCTTTTAAGCAAGCACACACAATCAGAGGGTAGAGTAGCCACAAATATTTAGTTGTAAGAGTAACGCTATATTTACTTAAGTAAAAGTAAAAAAGTACTTGGAGAAAATGTTACTTGAGTACTATGAGTAACTGTTTGAGCAAAAATGTTGGATTTATTTTCAACAATGTCTTAAAATCATGTAGAAATTGTGATATTTGCAAAGAAAATGTTGGAAAATAGCACTAGACGAACTACATCTATTTTACAGATCAAATTGAAGCATGTGCCACTTAAATATTTACTCACTGTGGAAAAAAGTAACAATTATTTTACTCAACAGAAGAGTACAGATACTTCATTATAATTTTACCCAGAGTAGTTTCATCATTTTACTTCTGCTTAAGAAGTACAATTTCTTCACAAATTTACTCAAGTACATGTACTTAAGTAAATGTAACTGAGTACTACCAACCTCTGCTCACAATTTTTATTTGTTAATTTTAACCAGGAGAGTTCCACTGAGATTAAGAATCTCTCTTTGAGGGGAGTCCTGACCCCAGAGGGGAACCTATTGTACATGTTTTAGTGGTAAAACAACAGCTAATCAGATGTATGATGTTAAAGCTTCTAAACGCTAACTATTAATTCCAACGATGTCTTATTAAATGCTCTTTCAACTTTGTCTTGAATTTGAATTTCTTTTCTCGCATTGATATTTAATGTTTTACATTTGAAATAGTGTCAAATTTAAAGTAGGTAAAAGGAGTAAGGAGTGGGAGACTGGGCTGGTCAGGATTTTGAATTCAGTAGAAGGTATGACCTGTGATAAAACAGTAAAAAGAAGCTTTCCCTTTCACTAATACTACTACACACTAGCAGATCTATGGCATTGTGATGAACACACTTTGAGCACAGAACTGCTCAGAGTGGGTACAGTGAATGAATATTGGAGGACAGATGTATGTTCCCTCCGTGATGCAGAAAAAAGTGTTAAAAAAACATTTCTTCTTTAAGAAGTACAACGAATGTAGCTACTACATCTCAGAGTGATACACAAACCCAAGAATCCAGGTTCTAATCCAGGTTTAGGTGGTTACCTAAATCATGACATCATGGGGGTGAGATGGGAGACTTCATAACCACATTTTCCTCTCAGTGATAAAGGTGCTGGGACCACATTTCAGCCTGGGAGTTAAAGTTATAGTATGTAAGTTTGCAAAGTTAGGAGAGCAAAGAATTTTCAAAAGTAAATGCTCACGCTCCTCCCCCTCCCCCCTGATTGACCAATGAGACGAGCTTCTCCTATGAACCAGCCTGTCAGGTCCAATGCGGGAGGATACTAGGCTCTGATTAGATGCTGAGATTCAGGAAGGAGGGACTTTACAAAAAATAATTGTGTGTATATATATATATATATATATATATATATATATATATACACACACACACAGGAAAATTTATACAACTACAGTACTATCAGCGATAAAGAGCAAGGGGTAAATCAAGGAAGGGGGAAGAAAGCTTTGAGTGTATATATATATATATATATATATATATATATATATATATACACACACACTAGAGAAACTAGTGAAGCCATCATTGGTGCCCGTGGTCGTTGGGCACTCTGGGCAGTGACCCCCAAACTGGAGGAGTGGCTCCAGCAGATCCCAGGAAATACATCAGACATCTCAGTCCAGAAAAGTGCAGTTTTAGGAACTGCAAGATACTGCACAGAACCCTCAAGCTCCCAGGCCTCTGGTAGAGGACCCGAGCTTGGAGAAAAAGAGACCGCCCGCGGAGGGTGAGGAAGAGTTTTTATATTATATATATATACACATAAATTACTTTACATCTAAATGCAAGACCAGGTGGTCAATTTTGCACATTCCATATAACTTGTAAACATTTAGGCTTCCAGACTATCACTTTAAGGTTTAGCTCTCCTGGATAATCATCTGACTAAAAAATGTGTTAAAGGTCACATAAGCCTCATTTTTAAGTGGGCGGAATGTCCATAGACCGTTAAAAAGAATAGACAGCTCCTCCTCACTCCTCCCCGTTTACCACAATGACCACGTTCGAGGGGAAATCATGGCGGATTTACAGACTCCTCCTCCCCAGCTCTGACGAAGCATGTTCCTAATAAGGGCATAAGGACGGGATCTTCACTGTAGACTCGGCCCGTGTGTGACGTGTAGCTCGCGCAGCTCCAATGCTAACAGTCCGACCTCCGTTAAGTAGGAGATTAAAAAAACAATTATTTCGAAAACCAGCCTGGTTTCTTTTTTGTGAGTAACCCAGCGTTATCTCAGGAGGAATATGTAGCCATAGAAAGCGTTAAAAAAAATTGAAACCAGGCATTAAAGTTGTTTTTAACGTGTCTAAAGTCCAATGCTTTTCAATGGGGGCCTAGCGATGTTATGGAGGTACTACAGCAATGGCGGCCTCCAGTGTTGCGGTCATAAAGCAGAGCAGCCAGCAGCCATTGGGAATGGCACAGTAACTTGTGATAAGTTTGACTTGATAAGGGCTTCCACTGCTTACAGAATAAACTGGCACAGACCACTATGGGAGTGACCCACGGGTGGCGCTGTGAGGCAACGTTGACACAATATGGAAAATAACTTCCTGTTAATGGCCAACTTTTTATATTAGTTTCACCTCTCTGCCCCTGTAAGGATTCTTCTACACTTTCTAAATACTTTACAAACAAGAGACGTATTGTTTTGATTCTCGAAGCAAGCGCTCAACCGGAAACGGCTGTAGCTAAATGTAAGCTAGCTTTGTTTTGATCAACATTATAGTTCAACATTGACTTGTTGTTGTCACAGAGTATGATGCTGATCACCAAAACAGGTCAGCGTTTGTCTTAATATGATAAATGTAGGTTGATTTCTGTTTTGAGGTTTGCTCCCCGTGCCCGTCATAAACCGCTCCAACAGGCAGACCTCATTGGAAAAGTGGCCCCAGAATGGAGAAGCTTGGCTCCTGCTTTGGAACAGCTCAGTTTAGGCCAGGGATCTCCAACCAGTTCTGAACACGCTGAGCACAATCTGCAAACATTTGGGTCCATATAGTAAAATATAAGGACAAAACGGAAGTCATTTTCTTTCAGATATCTTTGCTAACTCTCCTGGGTGAACTCCTCCTAAGTCTCATAGTTACATGAGCGCCTATGAAGTATAAGTATAGCTCCCTGACTTTTTTATTGCGTAATAAAGTAGCTCGTCGGGTTAAAACAAAAGGAAACTCCTGCTCTGGAAACACCCGTAAAACGCTCCGTCCCGCGGCCGTGCCAGTTGATAAAGTGACATGTTTTGCAGCACTTCATTGGAGTAGAACCAGTGACCTCATGGATCACAAACATGGTGTGGAGTCAAATGCATGTTTCCACAGTTGTTATGTTGTACATCACACAGAAGCTTAAGGCGAGACACTGCAAGTAAACAACAAATACAAATCAGAGGGAATTTTGGATCTTGTTTAGCTTTTGAAAATTATTAGTGGAAAAAAAATCCGTAAAAATTCTAATTTCACCTTGTTTTTGGGGTTCAAAGCTCAATAAACTAAAAACTTAAAATAAAAAAAAGACGGGTAAGTTTGGGGTCTGTAGGAGCTACTATAGTGGAGATTTGGAACAAAATCTTCAATCTAAAGTTTTGTAACGTCTGCACATGCGATGTTCGTTGCTTCCTGGATATCTCCGACTCACTACCGACAAAACATCATAAAATAACAGCCGCAAAGAGTGCTTCGTCTTTTTCATTAAAACTACGATGTTAAGGGAGAAAACTCGCTAAAAAAAAAAGAAAAATCCTGCAGCGTCTTGCCTTAAATATGACAAAAGTAGGGATGGGAATTGATAAGATTTTATTGATATCAATGCCATCAATAATTTTACCTATCGATTCGATTCTTTATCAATTCTCTTATCGATACCTGACTTGTCTGTGTGTTGGGAAAAGCAGGGAATGAATGTGGTTTTGATAAAGTCTATCAAAAAAGACACATTGTTAGTTTTCCCAAGAAAAATATTCATTAAATAAAGCAAGTTTCCAAATATACTGTGGCTTCTGCTGGCACTCAGCCTGCCTGGCATCCTCAAATATAATGGTAATTTTTGTACTTTTCAAGTGTAACTTGTAACAGAGCGATGCTATTTTGTAATACCTAAACAACATCGGTCTCAGCCCAAACCCTACAGATTTTCATCTATTTCTGCTTCATCCGGCGCTACTTTCTCCTTCTCCCTGTCCATGTGAAGAACTAATGTTGCGGCCCGTTAGCCAGAGAGATCAGCCGATCCACTCATATAGCGCACTCAGGGACGAGTAGACCCGCTCTCAGGGCGGGGACAGGCGGCTGTAGACTCCGCTCTAAGCCCCGGGCCTGAGCGGAGTCTGCCGAGGTGTGCTCAGAGCGGGGACAGACAGTCTCGGACCCGCGCTCAGAGCACAGCGGCGCGGGAGCAGGCGCAGCAGCGAGGCACTGAACCCCATGTGTCATGTCAATAGCGACGTATCGAAAGTTTGGAAAGAAACAGCAATACAGCGCAAATAAACAGAGCGTTCGCAGCAGCAAAGCGAAAACGTAGAACTGACGTTTATAACAATGGACTGTTTTAACTGACGACGCTCTTTCGTCTCGTGAACGCGCAAAACGGAGGGGAAAGGAGAAGTCGAGGGCTAAGGGGTAGAATTGAGATTGGGCCGATGTTTCCCTGCTTACTTCGAAGCAGCGTCAACAGACTAGCTCCGCGGCGCAAAAAGAGTGTTTTCAGAGCGGGAGCATCGATAAGAGGGATCGATAATGAAGTAGACGTACGGTTCCGATGCTTTGCTCAAACAGAACCGGGTCTACTTGTAGAACCGGTTCTCGATTCCCATCCCTAGACAAAAGTATGTTTATTTCCACTTCGAGTCTTATACTGCCCATTCCTTCCAAACCGGACCAACAGGCAAACCACGCCGGACCCCATCAGAAGAGTGACCCCAGATTGGAGCGGCCTGTGCCTCCTTTTGGGCGTGGAATGGTTCAGTGACGCCATAAACTAAACCACACCATGGAGTCACAGAGACGGGCTTAAGCAGGTGAGGTCAGGTTGATGGCGTTGGGCCCAGACTCCTGTGTGAGGTCTGTCACACGTTCTGAGCCTCGTAGAAAAAGGTCCCAGGCTGGTGACCTCACATGTTGTAGGCCACGTAGATGCGGTCCAGCTGGTCAGCCAGGAAGCCGTCCCTCAGGTGCATGCGCTGCTTCTCGCCCCTGGAGTTGATGGGGATGACGCCCGGGTCCACCACCACCACCACGCCCACGATCAGGTAGTGCTCCTCCAGCACCCATGGGCGTTAGACTGGGGGGGTAAAGGGTACTGAGTACCCAGGGCCCAGAGCAGGTAGGGGCCCTCAAAGTGCTGCAAAAAGTGTTCTGTACTGAACTTTCTAAATTTCCTCATAATTGATATAAGAATTGAACAAAACAGGGCTGAAATACAATGGTTGCTGGACAGAATTTTGCACAAACAATAATGATGGATGAATCTCAGGGCCCGGACACCCCTTTAAAAATGTGCCAAATGGTTGAGCCCACACACCGGTGTTCAGCACCGCGCGCTTCAACTCAACAGTGACTTTGATGAGGTGAGCTCTGCAATGCAATGACACTAAGCTAGAAAAGAGAAATATTAGTCTTACCACGCTCTTATGTGCTTTTATTTAACACTAGCCTAATCTTAAACATGAAGTGAGGCGAGTCCTGCCTCTGCCTGCTGCGAAGTGGAAGGTGCAGAGTCAGAAAGCGCCACAGACAGAGCTCCTTCTCTCCTCGTTTTAACCCCTAAAGTTTCTCTTTCCTTATATTTATTGTAATTGACTGCCATCAGGCCACAGTGATGAAAGCCACAGGTCTCTCACGCTATTTTCGCAGAATTAATTATGCTAATTAGGCGCGCGCATTTGGAGACTCATTATAAATGCGCAGCTTTGGAGATGAGTCAACATGGTTCCAGTGAAAAGGTGGAGGGCTCGTGCCATTTAGCCTATTCCAGCGTAACCTTTTAGAACAAGAATTTACTGACAATACACTTAAAGGTAGGCTTCAAATGGTGACAGACTAAATCAGGCTGAAGCCCTTGAGTTTTTTGTTCATGCCTGTGGGCCACAGAGACAACATATCGTATCATTATTTTTTGTATAATAGCATTTTAATGTCTATTTTAAAGTCACAAACGTGTTATTCCCTGCACAAATATCCTGTGTCCCTGGTGCAGCCCTCCTGTTTAATGTGGTATGCTAATAATCATTATGTTCTATGTAAAACTAGCTATTTCAATTGGCCCAATGAAAGTAGAATATTCCACCACCAGTTTAAATATCTATATCACTACAGGATTAAAGGTTATTCCATTTCTGTAACAGGAGCCAAATCAGATGAAATTTCAAGTCACACATTGAGTACACAACAAACAAACAATGATCTAAGTATGTATATTGTATATTTAGCATTTTTACACCGACCCATTTTTCCCCACCTGGTTAGGCTGTAAATAATAAAGTTATAATTTGGGGGGTCCACCAAGATAGTTTGTACCCAGGGCTCAGAATTTGGTGCTATGCCCCTGCCAGCACCACGTTGGTCACCAGGGCCACCAGGTCCAGGGCCTGCTGCTCGGAGCCCTCCAGCTCCACCACGACCACCAGCAGGTTGGTCCACGTGAACACGTCGCTGGAGGCGGACAGGAGAGTGAGAGCACAACTAAACATGACACGTTAACTTAGACATTTGAGCTTCATTCTTATTGTCATTCCATTAGAGTGTCTGCACTTGCTGCTGTAACAAGTAAATTCATCTATGAGATCAATAAAGTCTTATCTTACACTTATCCTGTAGAATCTTGTGTTGAGACCCCAAACCATAAATAATCACACCCATGTCACATGACTTCAGCTACATGAGGTTTGAAAATGTTTCAACTCTACACTTCAAACCAGCATTCGATTAACAGGGATTTTGACCATTTTCTTTGTCCAAATGTAGTTAGAGTTTCAAATACAGGTGCACCATGTGACCAGAGGTGGTCAGTAACACTATACATTCACTTCATTACTTTAGTAGAGTTTTTGAAGATCTGCAGAATACCTGGAGTATTTGTGTTGAGAACTTTTACTCCACTACAGTGGCTGTTCTGACCGGTTTGGCGCCCTGGGCGAACAATGTTTCAGGTGCCTCTCTCTTGAAATGCAAAAGTACAATAAAATTTTCTTGTTTTTGAAGCTGCAAAGTTATTTTCTCCAACTCTTATTTAAACAGATTTGTTCTTTCTACTTTGAATATTTAAGTGTTTTCTACAGCAAGTACTTTCACTCAAGTACTAATTTGATTGAGCAACTTTGACTTTTGTTGAAGTATATAAAAAGTGATATCTGTAAATAAAGTATTTTGACCACCTTCATGTGAAAGATGTTTTTCAGGATCCGAGTCCACTGGTGTAAAAATATATTAGAGTAAAACTCTTGTAATATAAATATATTTGTTCACTGTATATAATTGAGGATGTGGTCGTGTTTTAGATGATGTTGTACTATCCTATTACCACTAGATGTCAGTGTGGGGAGCAGTTCTGAACAGTTTTGAAGCTTCACTTTGACAGGGCTAAACTTCAGCAGCACATGGCCGTTCATCAGTCAGTGCTCACCACTCTGCGATGCTGCGGTGCGCCCGGATCACCGACGTCTCGATGTCGATGGGGTGGTACCTCATGCCCCGCAGCTCCAGCACATTTGTATTTTGTGTGTGTGTGTGTGTGTGTGTGTGTGTGTGTGTGTGTGTGTGTATTATTTTTATTTATTTATTTTTTCTCTTCTTTTCTTTGTTTTTGTTCAGTGTCACTTGATTAATGGCCCTTCTCTGGACCCTTCTCTGCACCCCGTTTTGGTGATGGGAAATTCAGTAGACTTAGGCTTCTCCACCTGTTTTTAAAGAAATATTGTACAGACAATAACATCCCATATGTGGACAATTTTTTAACCTTTTTTAACAGGCCCGAACTTTTTAGACAAGACAAACTCCACCCCAACCTCTCCGGATCCTGCCTCCTCTCTCAGAAAATTGAACAATAGAAGCATCATGAAGGTCCCCCTCCACACCCACCATAATGAACATCCCGGTTTTAATCAGCAGAGAGGGGACTAAAGGTAAAACTATCTTTCACTCCATTAACATCAATAACCTCAGACCTATCTCCATATCACAACCACAAAATACCTCCGTAAATATTCAGTCCCCCACCACATTAAGCTTGGCTCTTTTAAATGTCCGCTCTCTGCTGAATAAGTCTTTTATTGTAAATGATTTGATTTTAGACAAGAAGCTCGATTGTTTGTTTTTAACTGAGACCTGGCTGGGTGCGGATGCAAACGCTGTTCTCACGGAGGCCTCTCCACCTAATTTTAGCAGTGCATTTTCAATTAGACATGGCAAAAGGGGAGGTGGCACTGCATCAATAACTTCTAATACACTTGCCACCAAACCTGTTTTATTTGAGCATTTTAACACTTTTGAATATCATGCTATTGTTTTTAGTAATCCTCCAATTTTAGCCGTCACTATTTTTAGACCACCAAAGAAATGCACTGCTTTTAACACTGAATTTGCAGAGTTTTTATCTATTATTCATAACTCATACGAGATGATTATTTTAACTGGTGATTTTAATCTACCGAGTTCTTAAATGTTCTTTACTATATGGATTTTACCCAACATGTCACGCAGCCAACTCACGACAGAGGACACAGTCTGGACCTGGTCATCACGTATGGCCTGTCCACTGCTGTGTCCTCTGTCGATGACTTGGCCGTCTCTGACCATTACTGTGTGTTTTTTAATGTCACCGGTTTTATCCAGCGAGAGACTCCGGTGAGAACTGTGAGGAAACGTCATGTTACCCCTGAAGTGGCTGCAAATTTCATACAGGTTTTAGAACAGTTTCCTCCTGTGGTTTTACCGGCTAACTGCAATTTTATTTTTGACAATTTTAACAGTAAACTACTGTCAGCTCTCAACATTCTCGCTCCACTAAAAACCAAAAATTCACAAACAAAACCCAACCTCCATGGAGAAATGAGGAGCAAAAACAGTTAAAAAGAAATTGCAGGAAGGCCGAGAGGAGATGGAGGAAAGATAAAATTACAATAAACCGTCAAATTTTCTGTGCTCAACAAACAATCTACAATAAGGCAATTAGAGACGCTAGAAATACTTTTCCTCAATAATCAAAAACCATAATCCAAGAGCCCTCTTCACAACAATAGAAAATGTCTTAAATCCTGATTTTAACAAACCTCCTTTTAACCCCACAGACGCTCTCTGTGAGGCGTTTGCAGACCACTTCAGGGGAAAGATAGACACTATCAGACGCAATATTTTATCTACCCAAAGTAACATGTTTTTTCTGGCCGTCTATTTGTTCCAGAGGAAACACTGCACAGTTTTGTCCAGGTTAATGCTGAGATGCTTGATAAAGTTTTCTCCCCACCACATGTCTTTTAGACCCGGTCCCAACACCGTTTTTTAAAACATTCTATGAATCTTTTAGAGATGAGCTTTTACACATGATGAATTGCTCTCTTCAGACTGGGGTCTTCCCTGCTGCCTTTAAGGGGGCGGTGGTGAGGCCTCTACTGAAGAAGAGCAATTTGGACTGTAATGATTTTAACAATTTTAGATCGATATCCAACTTAGCATTTTTAAGCAAAATTTTAGAAAAACTTGTTTTTATCCAACTTAATGATTTTATTACTGCTGATAACGTCCTTGAGAAATTCCAGTCTGGCTTTAGGGTAAACCACAGCACCGAGACGGCCCTTTTAAAGATTTTAAATGATCTTAGATTAAATTATGACTCACAGAAGGTCACATTGTTGGTTCTACTGGATCTGAGCGCCGCCTTTGATACAGTCGACCACACTATTCTTTTAACTCGTTTAAAACACATCGGCCTCTCTGGTGCTGTCCACAAATGGTTTACATCCTACCTCACAGACAGGACATTCATGGTAAGTGTGGATACCTGCTCCTCTAAGGTCCATAAAATTACATGTGGTGTGCCCCAGGGTTCGATTTTAGGCCCAGTGCTATTTAACCTGTATATGCTCCCTCTTGGTGATGTCATCAGGAGACATGGAGTCAACTTTCATAGTTATGCTGATGATACACAGTTGTACATCTCCATGTCTCCTGATGACACCAGGCCAATGGATGCACTTTTTAACTGCATTTTAGATATCAAATCCTGGATGGCAGAAAACTTTCTCCAGCTTAACCAGGACAAAACTGAAGTTTTAGTCATCGGTCCTGAGGCCAGAGAGAGAAACTTTTACCCAAACTACAGTCATTGTCTTTTAATCCTTCCTCACAGGTGAAGAACCTGGGTGTGATTTTTGACTCTGTGCTGACTTTTATTCCACACATTAAGAATATCACAAAGATAGGTTTTTACCATCTAAACATAGCCAGAGTCCGCCCCATTCTCTCTCGGACCAACACGGAGACGCTGATGCATGCTTTTATCACCAGTCGTATCGACTACTGTAATGCCCTGCTTTCTGGTCTTCCCAAAAGAGTATCTCAGGTTTACAACTTTTACAAAATTCAGCAGCTCGTGTCCTGACGAAGACCAGGAGGCGGGACCACATTACACCGGTTTTAGAGTCGCTGCATTGGCTCCCCGTGTGTTTCAGGATCGACTTTAAAGTTCTTTTAATGGTTTTTAAATGTCTTAATGGTCTTGGTCCTTCTTATCTTTCAGAATTGCTTTTACCTTATGAACCTTCGCGGTCCTGCGCTCCTCCGGCAGGGGTCTCCTAGTTATTCCTAAAGTCAACAGAAAGACTCACGGCAAGGCGTCTGTCCAATATTATGGCCCTCGCCTCTGGAACGACCTGAGGAGGAGCTCAGGACCGCAGAGAACGTTCAGATTTTTAAGAGCAGGCTCAAGACCCACCTTTTTAGCTTAGCTTTTAACTGATATCTGTTTATTTATTGTAGTCCCATTTATTTATTTATCTATTTATTAACCTTGATAACTTGATATTTATTGATAGTTTCTTACTGATTTTACTTTGTTTTTAACTTTTTAATCAATGTTTTTACTGCTTCTTATATTTTTAGAATCTCCAGTGTTTCCTCTGAAGGAGCCCTCTGCCCGGGAGCGGTGACTGGCTGTGGCTGTGTGGGTGCTGTCCTGTGGGTGCCCAGGTGGAGGTGTAGTGTCTCTGCCGCGCCTCCTATGGGGACCCTTGTGTCGGTGCCTGGATTGGCCGCGGCCGGTCTGCTGCTCCCGGGGAGGACGGCCCTCTGATGGGGTTTCCTCACCTTGGTCATCTGTACCCAGCCTTATGTACTTGATTCTGTGTGTGAGTGTGAGTGTAGAGTAAAGGGTAGGGGGTGTAGGTGTACGTGTGTATTGTGATAACTGTATATATTGGGAGGGTGGGAGGGTCTATCGGGTGAGAATGTTTTAATGTCTTTTTAAATGTCAAAGCACTTTGTGATGCACTTGTGTATGAAAAGCGCTCTATAAATAAAGATTGATTGATTGATTGATTTATGTAAAATCCATGAGAAATAAAATGTATCTGACTCATATTTATTCATAAATAGTCCACTGTCTCATGAGTTTGGTCGGTCTTTATTGCAGAAATACATTATTCCCGGAGTTTGGCGAACTTTAGCAGATGTAGTCACTCATTCCGCTGGCACTTCGGACACCGGACTCTGACCTACTTTCTCTTCTTTGAGCTAACGCAGGAGTGATTTTTTTTTTTCTGGGATGATAGTTTTAATTTTGAAAGTAAAATGAAACGCCTATAAAAGTGCCAAAACTGTCGTTCTGTTTCATAAAGTAAATGTTTGTAACAATAAATCAATTCTGATTAAAATAAATAAATAAAAAATCTGCACGCCGCAGCGCACAAGACGTCACGCATCGAGGAGAAAGTAGTGGCTTCTGTTTGAATCGCCAACAGAATCAGTGGACTATATAGTCTAATATATAGTGCGGGCCTATGTAGTGAATGAGGGGTTAGGGACTAGGGTGGACATTCGGACACAGCCCAGGATCAATTGTTTTTTAGGTTTTCACTGCTGATAGAACCGTATCCAATGTAACGTATACATTCCATTCCGAAAACCTACCAGCAATCCTAAAAAAACCTGAAATAAAATTGATCCTGAAGCATCATAGGAGCCGCCGGGATGGAAAGCAAAGGCGCTAAGCTAAACAACCATACAGCCACTGGGTCACTTCTATCAACTTCTTTTTTTTTTTTTTTTTTTTACGTAGAAAGTTGCATTGTGCACCTTTAAAAATGGCATTAAAATGCATTACATTTAACTTGTTTTTATCTGTAAAAACCCAGTGGTACTGCACATATACATGCCCTTTTAAACTACAAACTAATATTTGGAAAGAATGTAAACCCAACCCATATTAGGACATTTCTGCTACACAAAAATGGCCACACGAGTGCAGCAGTTATGAATAATAAAACACTGTTACTAAAGTCACTCCTGTGGCAGGCCTACCGCTGTGGTCGTCCGTTGAGCAGGGTGCGCTCACAGGCGGGACACTGGCCGGAGCTGGGGTCTGAGCCGGGCTGAGGGGGCGTGAAGCTGCACCCGCACAGGGAGCAGAGCGCAGGCTGAGGGCCGCTGTCAGTGCTGTCGTCCCGCATACTGCCGTCTATCACCATACTGGCCCAGCGCCGTCACATCATCGGGGGGTCTGCGGGAGCACGAGGGGCAGGTTATAGGAGGCGACGTGACGGACGAGCAAACAAACAAACAAACACATTTCCAACATCAACCAAAAAAACATGTGCAACAGGCTAGACCTCCAACCAGGTACACTCTTGACCGTGAGATGAAGTAAACAATATCTTCATAGGGACAATAACCGTACTCAGTCATTGAGTTGAAGTTTCATCCAACAATGTAAATGTTCACCGTGCGTCATGTGATGCAGTACGCTCTCAGTCCATTGGCAAAGTACTTTTTTGTGTCCTAATTAGTCGGGAATAAGTTCATAACAGGCATTCCAACGAGCGTAGCTACAGTACATGTTTTTAATCGAACGCCACATTTATACATCAAACTATAATGCAAATCAATGTCAAAGTGATCCTAGTATTCCGAATACCATACTCTGAATGGACAAAGTAACAGAATATGTTACGGAATACTTTTTAAGGCAGGTATTCAGTGTTCTGCAACTAAATACAATTTCAGAAGTATTCTTTTTTTTAATTGTAAGTTATAAGACAGTTACCAAAACAGACACAGTGTTTCCTCTATGTTAATTAAGGAGCGGCGGGCCGCCGTTCCTTAATTTCTGCCCCCGCTGTATCAAAAATGGAAAAGAAAAAAAAAAAATCGGAAAAAGAAATCAGAAAAAAAAAGAAATGGGGCAGACGCACATTAGTCGCGGTTGCCTTTAAATGATCCTGCGACATAATGCAGCCCCGTTGGCTGCCGCTCAATTTAATAAGTAGAACTATTCAGAGGTTATTGGTGCTGTCCAGTTTAACTCCACATAGCCTCCTGTTGTGTTGATGTAACTTTTTGTGAAAACGTTAGCTTTCTTCTGAGTCGACTATTAAACTTAACAGCTCCTCCAAAAACGTCACCGCGGTGGGTCTGTTTTAAGCCTCGGTCACAACTGGCCGTACGACTTTTGGTCGTGCGATTACTGGCGTTTCCCAAATCGCTGTGTTTATTTTTTTGTTGGTGGAGAACGTAGTTGTGGTGTTCAGATCACCGCACACCCAACGTGCGTCACACACAGGCTGCTCGGACGCGAGTCTGTCACTTCATTCGTGCAGTAAACGCACGACCAACCTGCACTAAACGTACTGACCGTGGGTGCCATGCGGGCATCGTATGAAGTTTGCAAGAACTGCACATGATCTGTACGTCGTGTGCACCAACGCCGTGCGTTATCTCAGAGATTACCGGGCAATTTGGAGGGGAATAGACTATATATTTCGCCCTTGGATACAGCTAGAGAAAGCGCATGTTTGGGCAGTATGAGACACTTACTAGGCTGGACGGGACCGGGCTGGGGGTGGGAGGGGGGTGCGCTTTCAGCAGGCCTGCCCCCACTGCTAAAAAAAATCCTAGAGGAAACACTGAGACAACAGTAACAACAATAACATCCGACAACAGTTGATAAAGCAAATACTAGACTGCAAGAAACACTGAACCAATAAACAAAAAGTTAGGCTGTATTGGTAGGTTTGTTGTGTGGGTGTGTAATGTAATGATAAAAGTAGAGGAAATAACAATAATAATTGCTACCATCATCATCAACATTAATGTTACAACTACTATTATCATTATCAAATCTTTCAGAAGTATTCTGAGTAAACCTTACCTCAGTATAGATATGCTCGGACTGAGATGATATTATATTGATACTTTACTCTAGAAAGTACAAGTCAGTTTTCAAGAGCTACAACCAAATAAAAGGCGACATTACAGCTGCAAACATTAGAGCTGCTTCAACCCTTAAAACATGCTGGCGCTTGATTAAAGTTGAACTGCATTTTTACTTTAGTACTTCGATGTCCGTGCAGTAATATCGTCAAAGTACTCCAGGTATTATTACGCCTCACAATATAGTGCCTCTTTTTATCCGCTTAGAAAATCGACATGTTTGATTTTGTGTAACTAGACTTGGATCATGTAAAGGCTCACGTAACTGTATTTAAATAGGGAAAACAGCTTGGTAGCTTCCAACGTCACCCCAGTTTGGCGCTATACCTTTGCTGGGAGAGGCTGAGCACACGCACAAAGACCAGACAGTTACACATCAACTCGTCTAAGCTCAGGTAAGAAGAGATCTCAGTATGGAAAAAACGGTGGCCTGTTCCTTTAAGGCACTCAAAGCGCTTTACATCAAGGAGCCAGTCACACAATCATTCACACACCAGTGTACACAAACACTGGAGGCATGGTTGGTAAAGTGTCTTGCCCAAGGACACAACGACAGCGTGCACCTGCGGGATTCAAACCGCCGAGCCTCCGATCACAAGTGAGTTACCATGGCGGCGCATAAACAAGCTGCGGCTTTCTCTCTCTTGACAAGGCGACGTTTCTACCCTTTTCTGCAAACTGCATTTGCAGTTTTAGTGATTCACATTGTTTTACAAGATGTTTTTGTACATCTTTGCCATGTTTTTGTGGAGTTCAGTGGATTTTTACTGCCAAAGCTCTTTGCTAGCAATGAACAGAGGATGTGTTTTAAAAGTAAACACACAGTTAGCATCTGAGCTAAAGGCTTTTGAGCAGCATTTGAGACCTACAAATCCAGAGATATCATCTTCTGAAGGTCCCCCACACCTGCAGCGCAGTGGAGGCGTCACAAGAGGCGCTACAGGAAACAAAAAGGGGCAAACGAGGAGGTATCCAAGCAAGACTCACAGCTAAACCACACAGGCCTTCTATCCCTAGTATTGTTCTGGCTAATGTACGTTCACTGGACAATAAGCTGGATTATATTCGTCTGCTACGCTCCTCTCGGAAGATGGTGAAAGACAGTTGTGTTTTTACATTCACTGAGACTTGGCTCAATGGTAATATACCGGACAGTGGAATCCAGCTTGAGGGGCTTTCCTGCTGCAGAGCGGACAGAGTGATCTCCGAGGGAGGTAAGACACGCGGAGGTGGTCTCTGTGTCTACACCAATGACGCCTGGTGCCGTGACGTCGCCGTGGTCTGCAGACACTGCTCACCCCTCGTGGAGTTTATGATCATTAAGTGTCGACCTTTCTACCTGCCCAGGGAATTTACTGTTGTACTGCTTGTGGCTGTCTACATCCCACCCACCTCCAAACTCAAAAACAGGAAAGAGGCACTGAATGAACTGTTCCAGAGTGTCAGTGACCAACAGACAGCCCACCCAGATGCCTTTCTCATCTTAGCTGGGGATTTTAACCACGCAGACCCTAAGAGCGTTTTCCCCAAAGTCTATCAACACATTGACTTTCCAACAAGGGGAAACAACATCCTGGATCTGATTTACACTACCAAAAAAGGAGCGTACAAGGCACACCCCCTGCCCCATCTTGGTGCCTCGGACACATAACTATTCTGTTACTGCCAGCATACAGTGTAGCAGCCGCGGTCGAAAAGATGGTCTCTCAAACTGATGGTTCACAACTTTCTTTTATTAAGCCTTTCCTTGTGTGTGAACACACCGTAAGAGCTACAATATAAACAGACAAACGATACAATTAGTAACTCTTAGCAGCATGTGTTTTACCTTATACCTTTTTAACCATATACTATCTTAATGAATTATCTTAAATTATTAACTTTGACAATTTCTACTTTGAATGCTATAACATGTATTTCTATGTATATTTATTAAACCCTTTTTACCTTGTCCTTTTAAACCTTCTGTCTTTATCATGAAATAACCATTGCCCTTTTTACAACGTTGAACCTTTGAAATCACTATGCGTTAAACATGTCTTTAACTGAAGTACAATAGCACCATCTAGTGGGTGAAAAAGTTACCGTTAAACAAAAGGCTAATTATAAACTCTGTGAAAACAAATGAAATATAAATTTACACAACAAAAACTTAATACCAACCTTGTTCCCTAATCAACCGGGTGCTAATGAACGATAATCTGCCAATAAATAAAACCTTAAGTTAGACTTTTCTCGACCTTTGCAGGGAGCACACTTTTTCTGTTAATTCACGTTCGCGGTACACCTTTTCTGCCTTGCAGCAATACTTCCGCTTTACGGCACCTTTTCCGAATTCCTTCAAAGTAAAACTTAAACTGTACTATTCTTACAAAAATAAAATAACACGTCTGAACCAATTAGCAAAATGGGGAAATATTATCAAAGTCATTTACACTCCCACCAAATCATTAGAGCTAGCTGAGCCAAATGTAGCGAAAATGATTTCCTAATGAAGAAATTACTTGCAACCTGTAAAGTCTTTCAATACAAAGAGTCCATATTCAAGTATAAACTGTAAATCTTAAACTGTAAATGTCATTAAAGAGTCTCTAGGAGCAGAACCAGTTTCTGCACCGGGCGTTCCACAATGGAAGGTTTTCCAGAACATTGTCCTTTCTCTCTCTTTTCTCCAAAGCGAAGCTTTACCTTTCTCACGAGTCCATCCTTGTCAGTTACTGTGTCTATTACTCGTGCTAATCTCCATTCATTGCGCGGTAGATCGTCCATCTTTTCCATGACAACATCTCCAACTTTCAAGTTTCTCCTTGGAGTGTGCCATTTTTGTCTTGTAGCGATGTTGGAAAGATACTCCTTTTTCCAACGAGACCAAAACTGTTCTGATAAGTACTGCACCTGCCGCCACCTTTTACGTGCGTAAATGTCCTCTTTGATGAATTTACCTGGAGGAGGCAGGGCTGCTTTTGACTTCATAGTAAGCAAGTGATTTGGGGTCAATGGCTCTGGGCTGTTTGGGTCACTTAAGTTGTCCACTGTAAGAGGCCTGCTGTTACGATCGCCATTGCCTCATAAAAGAATGTCCGTAGTGATGCGTCGTCCATTCTGCCTGATGAAAGGGAAGCTGTCGAGCGCAGAATGTTTTGAATTGTCCTGATCTGTCTTTCCATACACCTCCTGTATGGCTTGAATGAGGAGTGTGCATTTGGAAATCACACTGTTTCTCAGCAAGAAATGTGGCAATGCGGTTGGAGTCTACTTGCTTTAAAGCTTCATGCAGTTCGTTTTTAGCTCCGACAAAGTTGCTTCCTTGATCACACCTTATCTCACTGACAGCTCCTCTTATGGCTATAAAACAGCGGAGTGCATTGATAAAGGCGTCTGTAGTCATATCGTCCAACATTTCTATGTGCACTGCTCTGCAGCAAAGGCATGTAAAGAGAAGTCCATAGCGCTTCTGCACTTTGCGAGCTTGCTTTGTTAGAAAAGGACCGAAACAGTCCATTCCACAAAATGTGAACGGTGGTGTAGGATCTAAACGTTGCGTTGGGAGATCAGACATTTTCTGTTCTTCTGTACTTCTCCTGAGTCTACGACACTTTACACATTGGTGCACAAAGTTTGCCACGGCTTTGTTGATGCCTGGAATCCAAAATCCATTTGATCTGATCTCATTGATTGTCAGTCCTTTTCCTTGGTGTTGTACTTTACTGTGGAATGAGCTATTATCAGCTGAGTGACATGGTGACCTTTGGGAACTATCACTGGATGTTTCAATGTGGAGGAGAAGGACGCATTTTTCAGCCTTCCTCCCACCTTAAGGAGTCCATCACTATCAAGAAAAGTGTCCATTTGAAACAGCTGACTTTTGTGAGGAAGTGTCTTTCCATTTTGAGCGTCTTTATCTCATTTGCATATTCACTGCTTGTATGTCCTTTAGAATAACACTTTGTGCATTTGTCTTTCTTGTACTGTAGTGTGACCTGTTGTTTTGTCTTCTTGGCAAAGCGGATGAGTCGAGCTATGGCTTGAGTAGCTTTGTACCATGAAGAAAACTTTGTTAACTTGTCTGATAAACCTTTGTGTTCTGTTTTGAGTGTATTCAACACGTGTACCTTTTTTACCTCTGGATCACCTAGTGGAACATTTGTGTCAATGTCTGCAGCTGGAGGTAATTCCCTGTCCCATAGAAACTGTGGCCCTTTGAACCAGTCTGATGTGATGAGCTCACTTGCACTTGAACCTCTGGAGGCAATGTCCGCAGGATTTTGCTCAGATGGACATATCTCCACTGCTGGGGAGAGCTGTTGAGCCTTATCTTTTGAACTCTGTTGGAGACAAATGTGTGAAAACGACGTGCTTCGTTATTGATGTAGCCTAAAACTACTTTAGAATCAGTCCAGAAATACTCATCTACTTGTGACAGTCCAAGCTCATCCTTTAGCATGTTACTTACAGTAATGGAGACAACAGCAGCTGTCAGTTCGAGTCTTGGTATCGTTGTTACCTTAATAGGAGCAACTCTGGTTTTTGCTGTAACTAAAGCACAATGCACATTTTCATCTCTGTTTACATATTTCAAGTATGAACATTGACCATAACCATAGGAGCTTGCGTCAGAAAAATGATGCAACTCTGTTTTTACTATTTGGCCAAAGTCTTTGGAAACATAACAGCGTGGTATTGTGATTTTCTCTAAGTTCTCCACATCGCTTTTCCACACTGGCCTTAATTCACTGGGGAGGGATCATCCCAGTTTGTGCCCTGTTTGCAAGTCTCTTGAAGCACTCTTTGCCTGTGAGCACGAAGGGGGAGATGAAACCCAGCGGGTCATACAGAGATGCAACCACAGACAGGATGCCACGTCTTGTAGCAGGTTGGTCGTTGGAGTGAAAGCGAAACCTGAGTGTGTCTGATCAATGTGCCAGTGAATGCCTAGCGCCTCTCAAGTTTAGAGTCATTAAAAGCTAGGTCACATGCAAGCTGTGGTGTGGCACGTTCGGATGCAGGAATGCTTACTAACACTGTTTTGTTGTTACTCACAAACTTGTGCAGACGGAGGCCACCTGATGCGCAGAGTGTCTGAGCCTCCTGTGCAAGCTGAATAGCTTCTTTGATGCTTGCAGTGCTCGTTACCCCGTCATCCACGTAGAAATCCTTCATTATGAACTGTGAGGCGAGGGGAAACTGTGTCTCGTTTCTTTAGCAAGATGCTTTAAGCCGTAATTGGCACACCCTGGCGAGGACGTGGCGCCGAATAGGTGCACTTTCATTCGAACTCTTGTGGCTCAGTGCTCAAGTTGCCATTTTTCCACCACAGAAAGGTTAATAGTCTCTGTCTGCTTCGTACACATGGAATTGGTGGAACATTTTTTCAATGTCACACAACAATGCAACCTGATGCCTTCTAAATCTGATGAGAACGCCATTGAGATTGTTCAGCAAGTCTGGGCCTGACAGCAAATGATCATTGAGACTGTTACCTTTGTATTTTGCTGAGGCGTCAAAGACCACTCTGAGTTTGTCTGGTTTTTGGGGATGATATATCCCATGGTGGGGAATATACCACCTTTCTCCTTCCTTTGCCTTACTGTGGACTTCCTCTGCGTCACCCTTTTCTATGACTTCACTCATAAACTTTACATATTGCTCTTTGTACCTTTGGTCCTTTGACAGTTTGTTTTTGAGGCTTTGAAGTCGCACAGTGGCCATTTGCTTATTGTCCGGTAGATGCGGTCTCTCCTTAAATGGAAGCGGCATTTCATAATGTCCTTCTGTATTTTTATAAATGCCTTCCTTTAGCGTGTTGAGAAAGAGTATGTCATCTTGAGACACTGACCTGTTATCCTTGTTATCATCCTTGAAGTCAGATTCGAGAATCTTGAGTGCATCTGCTGGAGTCACTAGGGGGAGCTCTTTGACTGTAACTCTGTGACACACAGTAGACATGCTTAAAGAGTCCTTGTGAGATGATGTGGGGCCTACTATACTCCAACCCAATGTTGTACGGACCGCGTAGGGTTCGTTCTCGCCTCCTAAGATTACTTCCCTTGGAGCCAGTGCTCTTGAGCAACTATAGCCGATTAATAACCCAACCTCACACTCGAACTGTGGTGGAATCTCATTCACTATTACCTTGAGATGATTCCATTGCCTTGCCGTTTCACAGGTAGGAATGTGGGTGCGGTTCACTGGTATACAGTCTTTAGTGTAAGCAGGAGGGAGTTCGATCATTTCTGGGGAGTTGTAGCCTCTCACTTTGAGACCTGAGACACGTTCACTTGGCACAACAGCATCTTTACCAAGCATTGTGGTGAGCCTTAACCTTATTGGAGTAGACTTAGCTTTGAGACGATGAGACACATCTTGGTCAATGAACACTGTGTCACTTTGGGTGTCTAAGAGTGCATAAACAAGCTTTTCTGTACCTGGATGTTGCTCTGAAGAAACCCATACTGGTACTATCATGGAAGTGTTGACACATTGATCGTTGGTTCTGCATTTAGAGACAGGGTAGTTGCAGCCTGTTCTGTGTTGTTCTGAGTTGGTTAGTGGCTGATTTGTCACTGTTATAGTTGAAGTCGTGCAGACAAGTAGGGTGCTTTTTCTTACACATCTCACATACAAGCCTGTAACGACAGTCCTTTGCACTGTGTCCGGGTTTGAGACAGCCATAACACAGTTTTTTCTCTTTTATGTATTTCCTTCGTTCTTCAAGTGATTTGCCTTGAACAGTGGACAGCTGTGAAGTTTGTGTCCGTTGTCTTGACAGAGTATGCATGGTTGTTTAACATATGACTTTTGTTTTGTATTTTCAGTCTCTGATACGGCTTGTGTATGGAGAACACTAGAGGTGGGTCTTTTCTCCCTTTGGGAATCCTTACCCGTGTTTGTAGTGAAGCCTCTTGAGTGGAGTGCTTGAAAGGACGTGATCGGGTTGCAAACAATCTCTGCTTCAGATGACATGAACTCAGCAAAGTCCTTTAAGCTTGGAAACTTCCCACTTTCTTTCATGAATCGAGTAGCTTGACGATTCCACCTGGCAACTGCCCAGTCAGGTAGCTTTTGGATGAGTTTTTGGTTCTCCTCACAATCGTTAAGAATGGTCAACCCTTCGACATGGGGCATAGCTTCATAACACGTTTGAATGAAGTCAGCAAATGCCCTAAATCCTTTAGAGTCCTTTGTTTGTATCTTTGGCCATTTTGCCAGCTTTTCTCTGAACGCTTTCTGTACGACAAATGAATGTCCATACCTTTCGTTGAGTCGATCCCACGCGTCTTTGTATGCATCGCTGTCATTTCTGTAGAAGATGCCATCAAGTGTCTCTCGAGCTGCACCTCCTACGTATTTCTTTAGGTAATGCAGTTTGTCAGCAGGTGAGATGTTCTTTTTATCAATGAGTGCGGTAAAGGAAGCTTTCCACTCAATGAACTGTAGTGGATCACCTGTGAATGTTGAGGGCTCTGGCATTGGCAGTCTGTTTATGGCAATACTATCCTGTACTGCTTGTGCTAAGTAAAGGACGTCTGCTTGTGGCGGTGCGGTAGACAGTTTACTATTAGGAACTTGAATGGGAGCAGAAACTGTGGGGGGGTGAAGAGCTGCTCTGCTAATGTCAATAGAGTGAACACTGCTCTCACTCTGTAACTCTTGATCATAGGTCATTAGTCTAGCTCGTGCAGCCATCAGCTCCTTTTCAATCTTGAGTCTTTCTAATTCACTTTCTGAGATTCAAGCTCCTTTCTTTGACTTTCCTCCAAATTTCTAATCTTTTCCTTTTGTTTTTCCTCTTCTAATAACTTCTCATACTCTACTTCTTTGGCAGCTAAATCTGCTGCTGCGTCTACTCTCTTTGCAACAACTACAGATGTCGAAGGGCATGACTTAATGGTAGAGTGTTTACTTGAGTGTGTGACTGAGGAACTGTAAATGGATTTAGCATAGTCTGGTTTGCAAAGCTCACGGAGACGTATTTTCACTTGGTCACTATCATAGTCATCTATACCTGTGAGTCTTTCATGTGCAACCTTGAAAATGTCTCTGGTGACTGCTTCACATGCATCTACAGCTCGCCTTGTGTCACTGGAGGGGGTAGTGTGATCCCTTATTTCTGTGTACAAATTAATGACACTGTCTTTTTCCTTCTCTATGATGTCCATGAGTGAAGCAATTTGACTGTTTGATATGTCTCCCTTTAATTGCTCCCGCATTGTACGTGCTTCCTTTTCCATCGATCATAAACATGAAGAAGCCGTTTTTCCTTTCTGAGGGCTTCCTCCTCCTGATATACTTGCATCCTTTCTGTGGGCCTCCGCTGACGAGAAGAGCGTGGAAGCCCCTCTTCCTCATTGGCTTGAAGATCCTCCGTGTGCTCCGTTTCATCTTCAGGTGTCGCCATGTTGATGATGGGACGATGCCTTGGACCATTGGATCTCAGATGACCTTGATTGGAGCCGTGGATCTGGAACCTTGGGGCGGCTCTCACTGGGACCTCAGCGCTGAGAGTGGGATGAGCTCTTCCTCAGCTTGTGGGAGCTCTTCTCAGCTTGGGTCAAGCTCTTACTGTAGCAGCCGCGGTCGAAAAGATGGTCTCTCAAACTGATGGTTCACAACTTTCTTTTATTAAGCCTTTCCTTGTGTGTGAACACACCGTAAGAGCTACAATATAAACAGACAAACGATACAATTAGTAACTCTTAGCAGCATGTGTTTTACCTTATACCTTTTTAAACATATACTATCTTAATGAATTATCTTAAATTATTAACTTTGACAATTTCTACTTTGAATGCTATAACCATGTATTTCTATGTATATTTATTAAACCCTTTTTTACCTTGTCCTTTTAAACCTTCTGTCTTTATCATGAAATAACCATTGCCCTTTTTACAACGTTGAACCTTTGAAATCACTATGCGTTAAACATGTCTTTAACTGAAGTACAATAGCACCATCTAGTGGGTGAAAAAGTTACCGTTAAACAAAAAGGCTAATTATAAACTCTGTGAAAACAAATGAAATATAAATTTACACAACAAAAACTTAATACCAACCTTGTTCCCTAATCAACCGGGTGCTAATGAACGATAATCTGCCAATAAATAAAACCTTAAGTTAGACTTTTCTCGACCTTTGCAGGGAGCACACTTTTTCTGTTAATTCACGTTCGCGGTACACCTTTTCTGCCTTGCAGCAATTACTTCCGCTTTACGGCACCTTTTCCGAATTCCTTCAAAGTAAAAACTTAAACTGTACTATTCTTACAAAAATAAAATAACACGTCTGAACCAATTAGCAAAATGGGGAAATATTATCAAAGTCATTTACATACAGGCCACTGGTTAGAGTCACTAAACCGGTTCGGAAACAGATTCAAGTGTGGAGTGAAGACTCTTTAGAGAAACTCAAGGACTGCTTTCACACAACGGATTGGAATATGTTCAAGCAGGCTGCCATTCACAACAATATCACTGATCTCCGGGAGTATACAGAGACTGTCACTGCCTACATCACCAAGTGCACTGAGGACGTTACAGACTCTAAGACCATCATTATCAGGTCCAACCAGAAACCTTGGATTACAAGTGAAGTCCTCAGGCTCATGAGGGTCCGGAATGCTGCCTTCAAATCTGGTGACAAGGAGAAACTGCGGACAGCTAGGGCCAACCTGTCCCGCGGCATCAAAAAAGCCAAGAAGCAGTACTCCAAAAAGATAACTGATCACTTCAGAGACAGCAGAGACACTCGGAGTCTGTGGGAGGGGATAAAGACCATCACAGACTATAAACCTCCTCGACAAACCTGAGCAGGATCAACGTACGCAAAGCACCGGGTCCAGACAACATACCAGGTCGTGTACTGAAAGGTTGCGCTGATGAACTCACTGAAGTCTTTACAGACATTTTTAACACATCTCTGCAGCAGGCTGTGGTCCCAACGTGCCTCAAAGCGACCACCATCATTCCAGTGCCAAAGAAGTCACCACCATCCTGCTTTAATGACTACCGCCCAGTAGCACTCACTCCAATTCTTATGAAGTGCTTCGAGCGGCTCGTCATGGAACACATCAAGTCTGTTCTCCCTCCCACCCTGGACCCATACCAGTTTGCTTATCGTCCAATCGCTCAACTGAAGATGCCATCTCCACTGCGCTTCATTCAGCCCATTCATTTCACTCACCTTGAAACAAAGGACTCTTACGTTAGAATGCTGTTTTTAAACTTTAGCTCAGCATTCAACACTATAATCCCACAGCAGCTAATACACAAACTGCTCCACCTGGGGATCAACACATCACTGTGCAACTGGCTGCTGGACTTTCTGACGGGGAGACCACAGGCTGTACGTGTCAGCGGAAAGTCCTCCAGAACCATCACACTGAACACGGGTCTCCCCAAGGCTGTGTGCTGAGCCCCTCCTGTTCACTCTGCTGACCCATGACTGCGCTCCAAAGTACGACTCAAACCTCTTCATCAAGTTTGCAGACGACACAACAGTGGTGGGTCTCATCAGCAACAGAGACGAGTCAAACTACAGGAGAGAGGTGAGCAGTCTGGCCATGTGGTGCACAGAGAACAATCTCTCTCTAAATGTGGAGAAGACAAAAGAGATTGTTGTGGACTGTCGTGGCAACTTCTACCACTATAAGGAAAGCTGGAGAGATGTTTGTCTTACCAATAGCGTAATTTATTGTAACACACGTGTGGAGAACAGACACATACAGGTTGAGTGCAGCGTAAGTTCTGGCGGCCGAAGCCTCTGGCCACCTATACATAGGTAAAACATGAATAAAGTCACAGCATGGAGGTGGGGAGGGATCACAGTTTCAGTACAAGGGCGGCTGGCGGGTAAGCGTCTTTCACGGAGGTATCATGGAGGTGTGAGGCTTTGTACTACGGAAATGTAGAGTTCAAAGGAGCAGCCTATCCTATAGAAGTGTAAAGTTCGGGGGAAACTCTATTGTGCCTCGTCTAAAGGTGTGGAGGTAAGGCCCGGTCCCTTACTGTGTAATGTAAAGCTTTTAGGAGGATTCCTTTGCGTGTCGTCTAGAGGTGTGAGAGGAGAATCAGTTTCTTCCTGAAATTGATTAAATAGCAGAGGGGGAAGAACCAGCTGATTACATAACGGCGGGGGAGAGGCGCCCTTATGGCTGGTGCCTCGCTAACTAGTTAACTTTAACCTAGTTTGCTACAACATTCCCTTCTCGTGATAATTAATAATCATATTCGGTTAATTAATAATCATATTCGGTTAACTGAGCTTGACCTGGGTCCCGAGCAAAACGAGAGTCGTCGATGGGCGGCCGAGGCTGCCGTCATCCGAACCGCTGGTTTTACGGGGGTGTGGTCAGAAAGCTCTTCACTGTGGCCCCCTCCCCTTAATTGGAGGCGGACAGGCGACAAAAATGCGCTTCTTAAGAAAAAAGAAAAACAAAGAACAAGTGAAATAACAAGGTAAACAAACAACAAAAACAAGCAGCAGAGCCGCAAACTGAATTAGACGAAGTCGTCGTCCGAATCGCTGATATAATCAGGATCGGGGTTCAGTGGAACGGCTGCTGGGTCCGGCTTAGGGCCTGTGTATTGAATGGACACAAAGTGGGTGGATATCATTTTCCCAATGGCCCGGAACACCATAGGTAGTACACACGAGAATAAAATCAAAACAGTCAACAGGACTAAACCAAGATTCACTAGTACGCTTCTTCAAGAGGACAGAAGCCAGTCCAGGCCATGCGGGGGTTCAGTAGTTGTTTCCGCGGAAATGCTCACGAGCACTGCCGCCTTTTGTTTGGAGGCACCTCCCTCTCTGAGCATGTGTGGAGCGTCAGCGGTCATGGCGATGTTTGGTCAGGAAGCGACGAGACTTTAATCGCGTTGAGGTCTCGGTCTCAGCACTCGTTTGGGCAGAGTACTGGGGATATGGGGTGTGGCCGTGGGGTCCGGGGACAGGGGAGTCGGGGCGTCGTGTTCTTCCTGGGGATGTGCCTCGGGAGCGCTGGCACGAGCGGTGGGGCTCTCCGGGTGTTGTTGTGGTTGCCCTGATCCAACGATGGGGTTCACACGCCGGCCGACCCTTCAGCGTAGGGAGCCGCGAATATGCCTGCTCCGTCTTCAGCGTAGGGAGCCGCGAATATGCCTGCTCCGTCTCCACCCTCGGTGTCCACGTCTATGGCCCTCAGCGGCGGCACCGCCCGACAGTGGTTGGCGTGGATCGTGGTCACCCCTTGGCGCTCCTGCCCTGCCAGGCTCTCCGAGCTGCCGTCCTTCCTGTAAAGCAAATAGCATCTCCTCCCCCCTCTTGACAACCGGGTGTCAAGCTTCGAGCCCTGTTTGCAGCTGTGAAATCCTGCTCCAGAAGAAACAGCAATGGTTTGTTAGTTTCAGGTTATTCCTGCCAAAAAAAAAAATTAAATGACGATTTGTTAGTGGTTCACTGCTCCGCCTGTTTGGGGGGAAAAAAGCAAGAATTTCGTTATCCTGTGTTCTGCTCCAGGCCCTGTAATTAATGAGCAGAAACGCCCACCATCAAACAGGCACACACATCCACACACACACACAGCAACCGAGAGACACAATGACAGACACAAAACACAAACACACAAAAAGTAAGTCGTCAAGTCAAGTCAGAGAGGTTTGTAAAAAAAAAAATATATATATATATAATAGCAATCAATGCTGATCAGGCATTTATGCTATTATTATTCATATTCTGTAGAAAAATAAGCAATAAAAAATATTTAAAAGAATAAGAAACAGCACCGCAGTGCAAAAAGGGTAACAGGCAAATAAAAATATCAAAGAAGGAACCCCAAACTACGTTTAAACAAAAAGTGAACTACAAAACCTTCAAAGTTTGCTGCCATCTTTACAAAAAGTTAAAAAAAGAAAAAGAAAAAAGAAAGCCCGAATAACTGACCTGTGCAAAGAAAGTGTGGTACCACATTATAAAACCCATTGTTAGTGTTAACAATCGTAAGGGCTTCTCCATGCGTTAGCATTTCCGGAGAGAAAAATAAAAAATTAAAGTTAAAAAATTAAAAACATAAAAGGTAAAAATATAAATACATAGGCCTCCCTCCACGCTGCAGACGTGGGGTTTGGACGGGCAATTTACATAGTGGGACTGAGTGGTAGTGGCTATTCCAAGCGTAACTCTTGCCACTGTTGTGGCTAATAAATTAGCAATCTCAGGGTTTGGTGTCAATTTGCAGTGGTCATCAAATCTTGGGACCGCTTGGTGTTGAGATCAGATTTACATTTAGTCTGCACATAAGCTCTGGCCTAATAAATTAACCGGACATCGTGAGGAAAATAGAAACCAATGTCTAAGCTGATTGCCCTGAGAAACAAAACACGTTAGCTGTGACGTAAATTGCTCTTTAAAATGTGAAACGGCCACTCATCTTAGGCGAGACATAAAGGCTGTCATGTTTTAGCACAGAATTTGTAAATTTAACTTCTACACCACATATTGTTAGCGTATATTCTGGAAATTTAGCATGAATTTACTCAAAAAGTGTGTACGTGCCGATTGCGGTTGGTTTAAACTTACGTGAGAGATGAGTGATCGTTTCTGTGACGATTATGTGCATTTTACCCGGTTGCCATCAGTCGTCCGTACGCTTTCCTCTGCGCCCCCCTCTGACTCCGGCGCCGCCCTGTGTTTTCCCGCCTAGTCAGTCCGCCTCGAATCGGCCCTGGTGATTGTCGTTCGTGGGCCTTCATAGCCATGTTGTTGTCTGTATTGGTTCTGTTGTCGGCTGTGGTTTCGCTGCCATTCGTGCGGGATGTATTGCCACTGTCCGTTCTGCTGTCTGCTCAGCTGCTGTTGCGGCTGCTGTTGCGGCTGCTTCGGGCTGTGGCATTCACTTGCTGTGTGTCCCAATTTGTCACAATTCCAGCATCGTCCCTTGATCCTGGGCCCCCGTCCCTGTTTGTCCTTTGAATTCTTATTGGAATTTTGGGGTTTAGGGGCTAGCAGTGTGGCCTGACTTTGTAATGCTTCCAAACAACAAACTGCATGTTTGGCGTGCATAAGTAGTTCTTTCATCTGTGGTCCGTCGTCAAATGAAACGTACGAGTCCCACACCTTTAAAGCCACCTCTGGTATCAGTCCTTCGACAGACCTGGGCCTTGGGTTCTGTCCATGCGTTTCTCTGCGGCATACTGGTTCCGCTTCCGGTGTTTTTTCTTCTGCTGCTGTGGGGCCTCGCGGGGAGTCCGCTGGTGCTCCAGGCTTTGGGAGGCATAGCGGCGTTCCAGGAGTATTACAGGGGGCGCTTTCACACAGCGGGGCGGCAGAGGAAAGCGTCGTCAAATCTGGGTACAGAGAAACAGAGGGCACAACAGTAGTCTGTTCATTTTTTAACCCAACGTCTAGCTTGGGTGCGTATGTAGCATGGAGCTCAGCTCCTTCTGTGAAAGGGTTAGTAGGGGAAAAGTGCGATATCGTGGGGGTTGTGTGTCCGCCTGTGTGTTCCCTGCCTCTGTGGAAGGTGGAGCAGCTATGGTTTCATTAGTTTTTGTGGTCCCGTTCTGTAGCCAAATCTTCCCACATGGTCAGGCAGGCCTGGTGTTTAAGCATGGACCTAACGTCTTCTGCTGTGATTTTCTTAAAACAAAGTATTCTTTCCCTTTCTTTTCTAAATTTTCACGCAACATGCGTAATTGAATCAAACACATGGACCCCCCTCTGGGAAACCAAAAGAGTTGCACCATATCGCAAGCATTCTAAAGCTTTAGCCCCGAAACGTTTGTCCACAGCCATCACAACCGGAGACTTTTGAAGTCCCCTTGGTGTAGTGTGTGTAGACTGAGTTTTTCCCATTGTCTTTTAAAGAATAATGACGCTAGTCCCGCGAATAGTTCGTCCTGCTGTCTCCCCTTTCGAGGAGCGGTCCGGCCGCCTTTACGTAATCCCCGCCGCCGTTAGTTGCTAACCGGGGGGCGTGTTTGAACCGGACCGGGCTGGCTGAAGCACACAGAAGTCAGGACCCGCCTGTGGTGCGCAACTACCGCGCAGCCGCTAACGTAAATCTAACGCTCTACACACTCTACACCCACCAATGGCTAGTGGACAAAATATTTACACCATAAAGAAAACCCCCGTGTACACTTTAAGCGCTGCCCTGGGCTTTACACAATTGAAAAGACAAAAAACTCACCACGAAAAGGTTCTTTTTGGTCCTGTAGTCGAAAGTTTTTCCAGCGCGAGACGAGCTGTGTTCCCCTTCTTCTCGTCAAAGTGAGGTAGAGGCTGGTTTTTGTTTTGTAGTAAATCCCAGGTCGGCCAAACAACACACGATCGTCTCCACGCCGGAAAAAAAAATCGAACGAAAGACTCGCCAAACAACGCCAAACTGTCGTGGCAACTTCTACCACTATAAGGAAAAGCTGGAGAGATGTTTGTCTTACCAATAGTTTGTTTGAGTTTTTTGTTTCGAGCTAAGGCACAAAATCCAAGAAAAAACAGAAAAATATATATACACAATAAAAGAAAAAGAAAAAAGAAAAATAATAATATACATTCTAACTCGAAAAGGAGTGGGAAGAAGACAAGCTTATTGACTCCCACCCCTGTTCATAAACTTAAATAACAATAACTAACAACACTGCATATTTCTTACCATCTTACAAGACAACTGTCAACCGAGTTGGTTACATTTCAACAGATGCCATACTGCATTATACCAGGTCAACACTCACAGTATCTCACACTCTACAACCATTGTATTATTTCTGTTTCCCATACCGAATTCATTACCGTGTTGGCATTATCGTTATTCATCATCACCATTACAACCCATATAACATTACTCTGTATCAAAATGTTTGATACATAACATACTCCACATTTATTCATGAAGGTACATTAATCGCAGACCGATTGATGCTCATAATAACAAGAATGATCTTAATGATGTGTGTTACAAGGGATTCGTTTTTTTTTTTTTTTTGTTTTTTTTTTTGTTTGTTTGTTTGTTTGTTTTTCTCTGTGACTGGACCAGCTGCCAGAGGGGAGCAGCCCCCGAGTAACCGGACCATCCTTTGTTGAGTGTCCTATACTATGCATTAAAAGAGACAAATGTTTAGGAGTCTGCTGCCAGAAGAGGGTTTCCTCGAGCTGCCGACCCCCACCTGTCTGCCCTGTACTACGGGTTATGTTGAATGCGGAGTACATAGATATGTGCATGATTTACTTCTAAGAATTTAATTCCTTTATATTACCATCAGCATCAATAGCCGTACTGCTGTCTGAATCGATTAAGTAGCGTAATAGCGTAATTTATTGTAACACACGTGTGGAGAACAGACACATACAGGTTGAGTGCAGCGTAAGTTCTGGCGGCCGAAGCCTCTGGCCGCCTATACATAGGTAAAACATGAATAAAGTCACAGCATGGAGGTGGGGAGGGATCACAGTTTCAGTACAAGGGCGGCTGGCGGGTAAGCGTCTTTCACGGAGGTATCATGGAGGTGTGAGGCTTTGTACTACGGAAATGTAGAGTTCAAAGGAGCAGCCTATCCTATAGAAGTGTAAAGTTCGGGGGAAACTCTATTGTGCCTCATCTAAAGGTGTGGAGGTAAGGCCCGGTCCCTTACTGTGTAATGTAAAGCTTTTAGGAGGATTCCTTTGCGTGTCGTCTAGAGGTGTGAGAGGAGAATCAGTTTCTTCCTGAAATTGATTAAATAGCAGAGGGGGAAGAACCAGCTGATTACATAACGGCGGGGGAGAGGCGCCCTTATGGCTGGTGCCTCGCTAACTAGTTAACTTTAACCTAGTTTGCTACAACAGGACTTTCGAAGAGCGCGGGTCCAGCATGCTCCTCTAACAATCAACGGTGCTGCAGTGGAGAGGGTGACCAGCACTAAGTTCCTGGGTTTGCACATCACAGAGAACCTCTCCTGGACCATGCACACTACATCACTGGTCAAGAAAAGTAATCAGCGTCTCTACTTTCTCCGCAAGTTAAGAAGAGGTAGAGTCCCAGCCTCCGTTATGTGCAACTTCTACAGAGGGACTATAGAGAGCATCCTGACCAGCTCCATCACTGTGTGGCTCTTCTACAGAGGGACTATAGAGAGCATCCTGACCAGCTCCATCACTGTGTGGTTCTTCTACAGAGGGACTATAGAGAGCATCCTGACCAGCTCCATCACTGTGTGGCTCTAGAGACTGGCATCCTGACCAGCTCATCACTGTGTGGCACGGCGCCAGCACTGCCTCTGCCGAAGGAGCCTCCAGCGCATCGTGAGAGCAGCGGAGAAGATCTGTGGAGCCCCTCTCCCCTCCATTAAGGACATGTACTCCACCCGTCTCACCCGCAAAGCCATCGGAGTCACCAGGGACCCTACGCACCCATCACACAGGCTCTTCAAGGTGATGCCTTCAGGGAGGAGACTGCGGAATCTAAGGGGCAGCTCCAGTCGGCTGAGGAACAGTTTCGTGCACAGGGCCATCGAGAAGCTGAACTCCCAAAAATGTGCTCGGTTCAGGCGGGGTTAAGAGGTTAACCACACAGCACATTTTATCCAAATAATGACGCTTCTCCAGAGGATCGTAAAATAATATTAGCGGCCACACTGTACAGAAAACATGATTGGGACGCGTCTCGACCATAGACACGCAGACTACAATAGACGTGCCACTAGCTAAACTAGCATGCAAACCAGGCGAACTACGAGCTGCATGCAGGTTTGAATCACTCATGCGCCACAGCGGCTCGCATCCCAAATTAAAATGTTACCGTGTCCCGTTACGACATGGGAGTGTGGTGATGGCCCGCGCGGTGCTCCAGAGGGAGAGGAGAGGGGTCTGCTGTGAGGCTGCCCGACAGAGGGTTTGTTTGGGGATAGCCTTCAGAGGGACTACAGCACCATCTGGTGAGGGGAGGATATGCAGGTTTACGCTGTGGGGTTTCAATGCGAATGAATCATCAGTCTGTCAATAAAAAACAACAAATCATCGTAGACAAAGATTCTGGGTTGTTTGTTTTGTGAACATTAGCTTCTGACCTCAAGGTCATCTTTGAGCTGACTGAATATACAGGCTGCCGATCTAGGGAAGGGTCACCGAGTTGGTTTTAGAGGCTACAGTACGTCACAGCAACAGCCTGACAAGAAGTCAGGTTCTGTTTAAATTAAAACATGTGTTGTAAGCCATAGTACGGTGTGTGGCCTACCCTTCGGTTTATTCATTAAAACTTTATTTTAGAGGCCTCTTTTTCTGTGTTTCCAAACAGCCTTCTTCGAAAGGTGTTGGTTCCATGGATCTAATATAATAAACTGGATAAGACACTCCCCCCTTCCCCGCGCGCCGGCCGTTGGTTCCAATTCAACTTAGGTCTAAAAGTGTCTGGCTCAAACTGTTTTCTCCCCCGTGTATAGGCTTATTATTTTTTACTGCATTGAGTTTCGTTATCTGAAAAACATTACGTCAGAATTGGAAAGAAAACGAAAGTTATCCCAGCATCCCAGAGGAGCCCGTGCAGGGCTGTGATTGGCCAGGGCTCTCGGTTTATAAAGCGCGTGCTCTCATCCTCTGCTCGTGAACCAGGGCGAGCTCTCTGCAGGACTACATCAGGTACGGCACTTTTTTAACTTATTAAAACACCCTTTTTAAAAAGATGATACATTTTGGCTCGTGAATACAATACAATACTCGTATAGACTGCACTTGTTGTCGCCTGATATAAACGTATTTACCAATAAATGGTAACTCAAAAACTCAAATGCACTAACGTGCAGAGTTTTTAAGAACTGTGGTATAAGGGGTTTTAAATCTTTGTCATTTTAGGAGGAAAAACAGCTCATCATTAAAAGTTCTGTTTTAATAATGTTGAGCAAAATGAAGCTAAAATCTAATGATTGATACTGTGAGGTATCCCTTTGATTTTAGGAAAGTAACTGTATTCTAAATACTCACAAGTGAAAGTGTAATTGTGCCAGAATACAGTTACTTAAAATGAGTATTCTAAATACATGCATTTGTAACTGTGATGATAATCAGATTTGTCTGTGGACAGGTTTTGTTGGTCTGCAGCATCAGGGCGTCGCCAACAGAAGGACTTTCCTCTAATGGAAATTGCTTGTGCCTCTTGCTTGATATCTGAAGACTTGCTGTTAATGTTTTTGCCTCGTCTGTTTCCTCAGGTAGAACCTCAACAAATGGACGATGAGCACAAAACAAGAAAGAAAAGGTAAGTATTTTTGTAAATATTTTGAGTTTAAGCATAAAGAGGTGAACAGTAAAGACATGTTTATACTGCATTCTTCTGTAATATTAATCAGGAGTACCGATACTTGGTATTACATTTTGAGGGCACTTTATTTATTCCAAACATTACCTCTCTGACTCCAGTAACTAAACTGTGATAAACACTTGTTTGTTCAGGACTCCCTTCGGGGCGACCGCTCCGCCCTTCATTGACTACCTTAAAGACATACTGCGGCGCTACCCAGACGGAGGACAGATTCTGAAGGTTTGTTACATAACCAACTACTGGGAGGCATTGAAATATAAATGTATTGCAATTTGCAATACAATAAGTCACAACACAAGTTTTTTCCCCAAAAGTTATAAACCCAGTGATAGTAAGTCTGTTAAACACAATCTGCACAACACATAAAACATTCAAATCACTTGGGGAAAAAATCATTTTGTTATAATATTTGGAGGAGCTTTGTGAATGTTTTAATTGTAGTATAATGTCCTCTCCAGTCCTGGCAAAATTAGATCACTTTTGTCGACTATCGACTGACAGCAGTACAGCACTAACCTTTCAAGAGCCAGATTGATATTCCAGTGTCAATAACATTAGTCTCAGTCTTAAATAGTTCGGAGAGAGAACACACTTTTGTAGCATTTGTTGCTGATGGAATCAAGCACACTGCAAATCCATTAAATATATAGTTTTGAAAAAAAGTTAAGATCTTTGTGATGGAAACCTCTGGGTACTTCACGATTCAATGTGATTCACGATACATGGCTTACGATTACGATGACCTCTGTTAAGACTTAAACTATTACCTGCTCCTCTAAGGTCCATAAAATTACATGTGGTGTGCCCCAGGGTTAGATTTTAGGCCCAGTGCTATTTAACCTGTATATGCTCCCTCTTGGTGATGTCATCAGGAGACATGGAGTCAACTTTCATAGTTATGCTGATGATACACAGTTGTACATCTCCATGTCTCCTGATGACACCAGGCCATTACATTAAAAAACTCAAGAAACTGTAGTCTGTTTACAAAATGAATACATTAACAAGTAAATCTTATTAATGAATCCCTTTCAGTTTTACTAGTTCATCTGGAAATCCTGATTTACCGGTATTTGTTTTGTACCTTTTTAATATTGAACACCAGGAGCTGATTCAAAATGCAGACGATGCCGGCGCCACAGAAGTGGTTTTCATTCATGACGACAGGAGGTACGGGACGGTAGACCTCTGGGCTGAAGACCTGGCTAAGTATCAAGGTACACACAGACCAAACACTGAACAAGCAGGAGATTTACCAGAGACACTCCTGTTCAATCAATCCAAAAGGAAAAATATTGATGTTTACTTTACTGATTACTTAATTTTAAAAGTAACTAAGTTACATTACAAGTTACTTTATTAGTTACATTCAGATGCTGCCGACAACATCTCTACCGCCTCAACACACTAATGACAAACCCTTTTACCAACACTCACTTTCTTGGAAGTGCATTTTAACAGTAACATCAACAAAGCTGACGCAGACTCAGAAAAGTGACGTATTTCCATCTCTGTGTCCAAACAGTGTTAGTGTTTTTAGGCTGAAAACGTGACATTATGTTATGTAACTCGTCGAGATGCAAAAATAAATGTCTTTTTTCCAAAGGAAAATGACAAAATAGTAACTCATAGTGATTTGGAAAAGTAACTTAAATCTGATTATTAATCTTGGAAATAGTAACGCGTTAGATTACTAGTTACTGAAAAAAGTAATCCGATTACAATAATCCATTACTAAGTAATTAGTTACTGGCATCACTGCGTTAGACTGACGGTGACTTCGATTTGCAACAGGAGTTTTCCTCACATTCTGATCCGAGGGAAGAAGGAGAAGCGTCTGTGGCCCCTCCTCTGCCACTAAACCCGTGGCTTTGTATCTGACAAATACATTCAAATTTACGAGCTGATGTGCGGTGACACGTGCATAGATGGTAATGTCCTGCGTATACATTATCTCCACTTTAACAAAAGCTTAAACCAGCACATTTGAGTCTGTACCAGTGGTTTGACAGTACGACTGAGGGAGATGCAGAAGGGGCGGGGCCAGAGCGCAGAGTCCAAACCAGAGTCTGATGTTCAGGGTGACAAAAGCAGCAGAGTCCTGGTCCACTGGGACAAAGCAAAACACTCAGCTTTATCCATTCACACTAACAGCCTTGTTTCCAAAATAATAAAAAACGGGTATTTTCATACATTCTTTTGTATTTACATATTCTTAATAGCCTTAATCACCCAGACAAGCAAAAACATATTGAATGTGGAAAGCCTGCTTGAGTTCACTGTAATAATGGAGGAAATAAACATAATATTACATGTGATATTCCCAGTGTTTTCAATCGCGTCAAACTAGGGGGTACGTGACTCATCACCTAAAGCTTCAGGGGTACACGGCTCCAAAATGTTTGGGAACCCCTGGCTTAGAACATTGGTAATAATCACCCACACAGTCCCAACATCTGCCATCACACCTACACCCCGCTCAAGGCCAGTATATCCCCACACACTCAACATCCCCCATCACACCTACACCCCATCCCAGGCCAGTATACCCCCACACACCTCCAACACACCTGCACCCCACCCAGGCCAGTATAGCCCCACACACCCCCAACACCCCTGAGCCAGTATACCCCACACACCCCCAACACACTGCATCCCACCCCAAGCCAGAATATCCCTACACTCCCTAGACACCCTTAGCACACCTATACCCACCCCAGGCCGGTATATCCCCCACAACACCTACACCTCACCGAGGGCTAGTATATCCCCTACACACCTACACCCCACCTAGGCCAGTAAATACCCCACACCACCAGCACCTTCCCACAGACCTCCCCCAACACCCCGTATAAGCATAATCCCCCATGAGCCTCATAACTCCACAGAAACAGCCTCATTGTGATATTAGGTTTTTCCCATAAAAGTGCATTTTCAGCGTAAATACTCGAAATTCACTTTGAACCGTAAAAATCACAAATCTTACCTCCTCTGATCAGAAGAAACCACAAATAACCAAAAAGTATGATTTTAAAGTGTGACGGCAGAGCGATGAAAAAGTTACTTTATAATGGGAGTCAATGGGGCATAAAATGCCACTAACGTAAGATTAGGGAGAAATTGTGAAAACTCAACTCAAAATCAAAGTTGTTACTGATCATTGACATACCCAAGGGTGTTTTAAAAAGTAAATTCAAATTCTGCCCAAATCACTTTTTATATGAAAAATGACCAATTGTGTGTTAATTTTTTCTAATTTTTAAATTGGTTATAAAATAATGTGAAAAAAGTTTGAACAAATATTAATCTACAATATTGTTGCGGCAGTTGAAAAAGTGGCATGAAAAGCCACCTAACATGAGATTAGGGTAGTGTTTCTTAACGGAACACAAAGGCTAGATATGCTAGATTACAACCAATATTTTATTTTTATTTATTTATTTGGTCGGGACAGTGCATGTTAATGAACATACATGGGTCTCATGCATGTAAACAAGCCACACCGGATTGTAGCCTTGGGCTAATTTGCATCCGTCATCCCCCATGTGCACTCTCAACACACTCTCATTCATCCTGGCCTATTGTACATGTTTTAGTGGTAGGGGAAACCGGAGTACCCGGAGGAAACCTACGCAGACACGGGGAGAACATGTAAACTCCACACAGAAAGGCCCCGTCCAGGTGGGAATCGAACCCGGGACCTTCTAGCTGTGAAGCACGAGCTCTAACCGCTGTACTACCGTGCTGTGTACCGTGTATTCCAGAGGACAGCCTTCTATTCTATTCATAGACTTCTATAAAGCCTTTGATACAGTAAGGAGATCCTCGAAGTATTCCTTCCACTGCCCGACCACATCCCCAGTGTTGGTTAAGTACTGCTTGCCCCTCCAGAGGCGCCGGATGGTTTGCCAGAATCTCTTTGAGGCCAACCGATAGTTCTCCTCCATGGCTTCTCCGATCTCCTCCCAAACCCGAGTTTTTGCCTCTGTGACCGCACGAGCAGCAGCAAGAACCGTAAGAACCACCTTCTTGTGTTGAAGAAGGTGGTTTGAATTAAAGAGTACAAGCAGAAAACAGAGTCAAAAAGGAAAGGAGTGGTCATCCCTTATGTAGCAGGAGTAGGAGAGAAGGATCTTCAGATAACACAAGATCCCAGTGTATTTCAAACCAGTAAACACTTAAGACACAAGTTAGTCCATCCTAAAGACAAGACACCAAGCTTAAATCAGAGTAATTTAGTGGACTCTATTCAGTGTCAGGAAGGTTGCAGTGAGCAGTACATAGGTGAAACCAAGAAAGCTCTCTTCAAAAGAATGGCACAGCATCGCAGGGAAAACAGCAGTGGTCCTCAGTTGGCTGTCCATCACCCTTTCAAAACCACTAACCACACTTTTGAGGGCAGAGGTTAAGATACAAGCTAGGGAAAAGAGATGGTTCGATAGAAAGCTATCCTTGTGATAGCTTGCTCTAAATAAGACCGGAGCCTGGGTCTTATTTAGACCACTCCAGCTTGGGTAAAAGTGTCTTTTCTGACCAAAAGAGCTGAGAAGAAGCTTCTGTGACTAGAAGCGAAACATCCTCAAACTTAACCAAAACCCAGTCCAGTCGAAGATTTAGCTTTTCTAAGATGGTTACGCCTAATGTACATGTTTTTATTTCCTGACGAACTCCAACAGGCTTGTCGTATTCATAGCCTTATACCAGTCTTGCCAGCTTGCAACCTGGTCTTCTTTATACCATAGCTTTTCTTGAATTTTGGCGAGTTGTTTTTCTCTATACTCTAGCTTTTTGTTAGCCTCAGCGAGTTCCTCTTCTTTACACTGTAGCTTTTTGTTTGCCATGGTCAATTGCCCTTCTATATACTTTAGTTTCATGTTAGCCTCGTTGAGTTGATCTATAAAAGATTTGATTTCGTCGTTCTGCTTCCCTGTGACCTTCCTTTCCTTAAACTTACCTTGCCAATACTGAACCTTTTTATCTGCGTGCGCAAGCTTTATGTTAGCTTTGGCAAGTTGCTCTTCTTCACGTGCTAGATTTTGTTTGGCTGTGGTGAGTTTCATTTGTTCATTTGCTAGCTTTTCGTTAGCCTCTGCAAGTTGTTTTGCTTGATACACTTTTATTCTATTAACTCTGGCGAGTTCTTTGCTTCTATCATCTAGCCTTTCCTTAGTTCCCCTGTGTTTCTGTTCTTCAGTCTTTAGTGATTCGTAAAGCCTGACAAGTATCTCTGCTCTAAATCGAAGGTGATCATTAGCTTTGGCAAGTTTCTCTTCTTTACTTTTGTTAGCTTCGGCGAGTTGCATTTTTTTATATGCGAGCTTTTTGTCAGCCTTTACAAGTTGCTTTGCTTGATTCGTGAGCTTTTTCTTAGCCTCTACAAGTTGCTTTGCTTGAGTCGCGAGCTTTTCGTTAGCCTCTTCAAGTTGCTTTTCTTTATTTGCAAGCTTTTTGTTAGCCTCTACGAGTTGCTTTGAATTTATATTTGAATTTATTAATGGAAAACCCCTTGAGATGCAGCATCTCGTTTTCAAGGGGGACCAAAACATTTAAACATTGAACACAATACAGGACAACACAGGACAAGTTACAGTACATACCAAACAGTTACAGACAAACATTAAAGACAATTTTGCTCAGATCCCACTCCAGATCACACAACCATCTCAGAAATTACAATATTTTACAATAGAAAAACAAATAAAGCTAAAAAAAATAAAAAATAAAGATGAAAATAAAGATGAAAATGTTATTAATGTTATTCCAACCAAGAGTACACTACAAACAGGGGCATTCAGTTTTTAAATAAATAAAAAGAGACATTTTGAAGGGACCAAAGGTTGATAAAGACCTCAGTGATACAGGCAGATGATTCCAATCAAAGGAGCCCTAAAGGAGAAGGACCTCCTGGCCAATTCTTTATGCACACTAGGAACAGTAAATGTAGGATATTGAGAGTATCTAAGAGGGTAGACTGAAGTATAAGGGACAAGAAAACATTTCAAGTATGGTGGTAAATTAAAATAAATACACTTGAAAATGAATAGAAACCAGTGGTACTGCCGTCGTTTCTCAGGTTGTAGCCAGTTAAGCTGAATGTATAAATTACAGTGATGAGTTCTATACGGGCAACTTAAAATGAATCTACAAAGAGTGTTGAACAAAACATTAAGAGGTTTAAGGTGTATATCATAAGTATTAAATAAACAATGTCCGCATAGTCAATAATTGGTAAAATAAGGTGATTGATTATTCTCCTTCTAACTTGAGGTGTAAAGCAGTTTGATGATCTATAAAGTGGCATTAAGCAGGAGTATGTTCGCTTAATGATATAGTCCATATGTAATTTGAAGTTAAGTTCAGGATCAAGACAGGATCAGACTCCTAGGTACTTCACAGCGGTTTCCTTGGCCACTGGGGTGCCATTGTTAAAGTAAATGTTCAAGTCAGCAGATTGTAGAGAATGGCGAGTTCCAAAAAGCATATACAGTGATTTTTTCATATTAAGTTTTAACAAATTAATTCTAAGCCAGTTCTGTATTGAATTAAAATCTACCTGTAGCTGATTTTGGAGATGACTCATGTTAGAGCCTGACATATAGACAACAGTATCATCGGCATATAGATGTACTTTGCTTGCTTTGCTTGATTCGTGAGCTTTTTGTTAGCCTCTGCAAGTTGCTTTTCTTGATTCGCAAGCTTTTCGTTAGCCTCTTCAAGTTGCTTTTCTTTATTTGCAAGCTTTTCGTTATCTTTGACGAGTTGCTCTAGCTTCTTGTCTGCTTAGCTGGTCTTTCAATGATTGGATATCGTCTGTGTGCTTCCCCGTGTCCTTTTGTATTTTGCCCTTTTTAGTGAGAGCTGTATACCAGCCTTTACAGGCTTTTTTAGTTTTGGCAAGCACCTTCTCCTTAATCCCTAGCTTCTCATTTGGGAGTTGGTCCGTCAAAGACTCGATCTGCTTCCCCCTGTCATCCTTTATTTTATTTTCGTTTTGCCAGCGTAGCACCTCCTTTTTCTTTGTACGTGTGCTGATTGATGAACTCTGTGCTGTGTTCACCGTCTGCCAGACATCACCGTCAAATTCTGAGCTGTTCTCCGAGCCGGCGTCGGTCTGCTCTGTCGGAGAGTCTTTCCTGACCCACAGATCGGCCCAGCGTTGGTTCAAAATCTGCTCCGTGTTATAGATTCTTGAATTGCCGTCATGGAGCATGGCGTTGCATCTTTTTATTATTCCTGTCTGAGTAGAAATCTCGATGGTCTGACACTCACAGTTTGATTTAAAAATGTGTTCAAAATGAACTCCGTCACTGAACTTAAAGAGAACTTAAAGGCGTGCCAAAGCCTTTCCCCACCCACAAACAAAAGTCAAAAATTGCCGCGAAAGAGGCGGTCTCTGAAGTTTAGGGGGGGCCATGCGGGGGGTGAGTGTGTGGGCTTTTGCATTGGCACAATCACAGCAGACAGATTACGTGGGAGGGACTTGGTTATAAACCACAGGTACAGGGGCAGGACAATGGGCAGCACCTGATGACGATGTGTGGAGCTGGTGCGGCTTATGACGTTCTGTGGAGGCCGTGGACACGTCTCCAGTCAATCAGGAAATTCTAATTTAGTAGCAGAGTTTACCCTGAAGGGGGCGCAACCCATTTGTTTTCAGGCCAAAGTTAGGATTTAACACATGTTTGCGCTATAATGTCAGAATAATGTCAGGGACCAGTAGACAACACTATGAGACACCCATTGAGACAGTTTATCAGTAAAAAAAACTTGATTTGGTCTTTAGTTGCTCTTTAATGGAACGATCAGAGCAGGTGCCTTGTTGCCAGGTTACGCATGATATTCCGAACCGCCATATAAGGCAAGCCCCACCCAGAACAGGAAGGAACTTTGGAATGTCATGTGTTTTTTCAAGAGAGTCACATGGAAATGACATCACCTCAACCTCCAAGTGACAGATAGAGACAATTATAACCAACCATAATTGTAAACTGTTGTCGTGAAGACCATGTTATGTCAATAGGAAATGAGGAATGTTTTTTTTTTTTTGAAGGAAGTAGATGGAAGTTGTTTTTTTTCACTCGCCACTGTTACCTCAGGTCTTACATGTAATTGCATGTTATGTCAATGGGAAATTAATCAAATTGCTTTTGTAATATCAAAATATAAAACAGTTATCTTTTGGTGATTTATTATGAGCAGTAGAAAATGATAATTTGTGAATAGCAAATGAATAAAACAATACAAAAAATACAAGTGAGACTGACAATAATGTGATCACACCAAAATCTTAGTCAAGTCTGAGGTCTACTTCTCTTCTCTTGAGTGTATATACTCCAGCCACCAGATAGGAGACGGAACAACTGTAAGATTGATTGATTGATTGATTGAGTTTTTATTTCGAGCTACACACAAGGCACAAAGCCAAAGAAAGAAAGAAAAATATATATATATATAATAAAGAAAAAAATAATTAACATTCTGGCTCGAAAAGGAGTGGGAAGAAGACAAGCTTATTGACTCCCACCCCTGTTCATAAACTTAAATAACAATATATAACAATAACACTGTTTAGTTCTTATCTTACCAAAAACGATTAACAATTGAGTTGGTTACATATTAACAGATGCAACAATGCATTATATTAGGTCAACATTCACAGTATCTTACACGTTATAACAAGTGTATAATTTTGTTTCCTATACCAAATTTATTACCATGTTGGTATTGCTGTTATTCACCATCACCATTACAGCCCATATAAGATTACTCTGTATCAAAGTGTTTGAATGATACATAACATACTCCACTTTTATTCATGAAAGGTACAATGATCGCAGACTGATTGATGCTCATGTTAACAAGATTAGTCTTAATGATGTGTGTTAAAAGGGATTCGGGCTTTTCTTTTTCCTTTCTGTGACTGGACCTGCTGCCAGAGGGGAGCAGCCCCCGAGCAACCGGACCATCATTTGTTAAGTGTCCTATACTATGCATTAAAAGAGACAAGTTTTAGGAGTCTGCTGCCAGAAGAGGCTTTCCTCGAGCTGCCGTCCCCCACATGTCTGCCCTGTACTATGGGTTATGTTGAATGCGGAGTACATGGATATGTGCATGTTTTACTTCTAAGAATTTAATTCCTTTATATTACCATCAGCATCAATAGCAATACCGCTGTCTGATCTATTTAAGTTTGATTCTAAGAATAATATATAGGTTGTTAGGTATTAATCCTAGACTGTTACAGTTAAAGTTTAAAGTGTAAATAATGATATTAATAACACAACAGCAATAGCAATAACAATGGCAATAACAATAACAATGACCCCACCTATTCAATTCATATACTAATATGACACAATGCATTATTAATAGCTATCATTAATAAACATAAGAAAACAAGAGAAAATAAAAAATAAAAAATAAAAATAAAACAACAAAACAGTCAAGACATATAGTTAATGTAAGATATTACTAATACAATATAATCACTTAGTTATTTCTTGTTTACTGAATTACATGTTATATCCTCTTACAATAATAACAACCATAATGATAATAATAATAATTAAAGCCGCTCGCGGCGATAAGGCCCTCGCCCTTGCGACCGCCCCCCTTGCGACCGCGCCCCCTTGCGAAAGCCCCCCCCCCTTGCGACCGCCCCCGCTTGCTCTCGCCCAAACCTGCTCTCGCCTCGGCCTTAGACCCAACCCGGTCTCACTCTTGCGCCCGCTAACTCTTGCCCCGTCAAGTTTTTCGCATGTTTTTTTTTAGCGAGAGGAAGCAGGTTTATCATGAGCAAAGAACCTACAGCAGAGAGAAGGGCAATGGCGTGCTGGGTAATTGGGAGAGTGGAGACGTTTCCCGGTGGCCCAGCTCAGTTGCGGTGCCTTTGGGCTGAAATAATTAAATAATGAATTAATAACAGATGCACAGTTGCGCCATTCCTAGTGGAAAGGCTTTAACTGGGCTGCAGCAGGAGCCTGGGATGCTGTTCCAGATATACAGTAAGTAACACAAGCGTAACTGTCAGGTAAATCTATAAAAATAATTATTTATTTTCCCCCAGTGACGCTGCAATGACCCAAACAACCACCAGGTGGCACTTGTGAGCAGGGTTAGGAACGTTGGCATTTAGCACCATAGGCGTAAGCAAACGATTCAGAAGTGAATTAAATCCCGAAGCAAGCTGAAAACCTTCTGCTTTTAATATAGCCTACCCTGCTCCAAACATAGTTTATTGTAAAAACGTGAAACTATCACGCAGTGGTGTGCTGGGACCTCATTTTGGCCCGCAAATTTAGAAAAGACCGGCCAATTCTTCGGTGGGATTATAGCTCAATGATAAGGCGCTAGTCTCTGGTGCAGGAGGACCCAGGTTCAAGTATGGCTTTGACACTTTTGATCCAACTCCACAATCAGCACCAAGTGATGAATATAAAAATATTTATTTGTCCACTTTTTTATCTTTGCAGGGTTAGGAACATTGGCATTTAGCACCATAGGCCTAATCAAACGATTTAAAAGTGAATAAAATCCCGAAGCAACTGAAAATCTTCTGCTTTTAACCTCTTAACTCCCACCTGAACCGAGCACATTTTCTCCAGTGTTAAAAGCTTCTACTAAAAGGTACAAGCATTTTTGCAAACTGTCCTGTTTAGCTCTGTTGATAGAGTCACTGACTGTGATGCGGCGGGTTCCTAGTTCAAATCCTGGTTAGGTCAACATTATTTGTAAGTTTTTATTTTTTACCGTAATGCTAACTTTAATCATTAAATGATTACATGTTCTTGACATTTACATTTTTTCTACAAAATACTTAGTAATTAGGCCAACACATTCAAAATAGTTGCTAGACTCATTTACAAGCTAACAACATATTACATCATCAATAAAGTATTTCTGCTTTTCCAAAGTTCCAAATGTATTAAAAGTCCAGAGATGCAAAATAATTTAATGATTAAAGTTAGCATTACGGTAAACAAAATAATAAATACTTTAAAATAATGTTGACCTAACCGGATTTGAACTAGGAACCCACCGCACCACAGTCAGTGACTCTACCAACAGAGCTAAACAAGGACAAGTTTGCAGGACATTTTACTTATATGAGAGCATATATCAGAGGCGAGTGTGCGCAGAGTCCAAACAAGTGTCTGATGTTCAGAATGAGCTGGTCACTGGGACAAAGCAAAACACTCAGCTGTATGTTGCTATTGAATGCTTTTTCAAAGTAAGAGAATACCAGAGACAGCAAGTTGCATTTTTTCCTGCAGTTTGGTTTACTTTATATTGGAGTCAATAGGATGTGCCTCACCAGCAACAAACCTCACCGCACGTCACTGGTGTTCAGAGTATGTTCACAGGTTGGGGTGAGGTAGGGCAGTGCTGGGAGAATTTACATACCTATAGGAATAGCCTATTATCATGCAGCCTTTTGTGCTGTGGCCGGATTTTAGTCTCTGGTTGTCCGTGTGGTGACACCAAAGAAGACAAGAATGATATGTTAGATATCTGTAATGTTAATCTTAGATAGGAAGAATGTAGTTTTAGATGTCTCGAAATTCATTTTGACAAGGAAAAAAGATAACAAGCTGATAACGTTACCTAATTGCACACCAGGGCACTGAGGCAAAATTCCTCAGACAGGATTCGAACCCCAGTCTCCCACTACCAACCTGTAACTCTAACCATCAGGCCAGCGTACCCTCACTGGCCAAACAAAGTTTGCAGGCAGTCTTATACTTCATTGGCCTGAGCGTTTAATTCACCGGCAGAGCAGTTCAGCCACGATTAATTGAATCATTTTATAATTAGAGTAAAATCGCCTGGGAGACAAATATTTGAGAGGCTGCTTCAGCCATGCAGCAACCTCGATGGGTAAAACAATATTTTGATCAGGCCCATTTAGTAGGAGGAACGCACAGGGAGACGGACAGGAAACAGCCAAACTGAACTTCCTGTGATTGTACAGTCCAAAAATGCTGAAATTGGAGCAAAAAACGTTCAAATTAAAGCTTCTTTCTGTGACAGAGAAGTAGTAAAACTACGTATGAGTCTAAAAGTGTGGCTTTTGTTAATAAAGGGGGAATTTGGGGAAAATGGACGATTTTCAGGAGAAACTCTGACAGAGGCCAACATGCTGGCAGAAGAAACACTCTGGCTATTTTGACGGTGGAAGGGTGGGTCACATGCCACTTAGAAGCCACTTTCAAGCCATCTTGAGCCACAAGGTGGCGCTGTTGTGCTCAGGCATAAGCCAGCAGATGGTGCTGTTGTGCCATTTTGCTTAGGCATAATAAGTGGAGTGGTTGCCTTGATCCTGACATATTATACATTGTCGAAAAGCTCTGAGTAAGGCGCATGTGACTGTCGGGGTCATTGGTCACTGCCGAGTATGCAGTGACCAACATGTGTAAATGAGTTAGAAGTGATCAACAGAGTGATGCTTCTTTGATATGTTGATCCCCATTACAGGGAAGGCCTGTATGATTATTTTCACAACTCCATACCATCCCGATTTTTTTATTTGAATTTTTCAAGAAAAAACCTTTGAGGGGGCGCCAGTGGGTCATTTTTGGCGATAGTGGCTACGTTTGCACATGGTTAGGTGCAGCTCGGGAATGTGCACCCACGCCGGATTGGGTCCGTTCCAATCCGACAAAGTCTGTGAAAGATATGAGACTTTGAATTTTGTTGAAAATGGCCTCTGAGTTGCGGGCTTGTCATGACCACGCCCAATAATATTTCCAAAATGTAAAGGATGATTTTGAAAGCCACATGGGTCTGGGACATTTTGGGCAAAAATTGAGGCTTTTGATTGAAAACTCGGCGATCAGGGGTCAGAAGTTCAAGAGGTACGATTTAGAAGGTTCGAGGTTCGGGCCAAGATGGCCGACTTCCTGTGGCATTTAGGGCGGGGCCATAATATAATTTTTTACATGTCCTGACATGGTCTATGTCCCTGGCCAGTGTCACCTTTGTACGATGACATTTTTTGCGACCGGGGTCTCATTGACTCAATGTAAACTGCCTGTTTGAGGGGGCGCCACTGAGCCATCTTTTATTATTTTCTCTCACGGACCCCACCCAAAATTCGAGCTCCCAGAGCACTAATTTCTGATCCCTGTTACTTGCATATCGGTTCACGTTAGCTATGTGAATTCTTGCGTTTTCTGTTTCCGTTATTGATTTTAATTAGTCCCTCGCGGACACTGCGTGTCACTAGCTCGGGCCTAATAATACCAATATCAATAATAACAACTGCAATAGTATAACAGTAACAACAACAATATACTTCATCATTAGCTAGATTTGACCTTTAAATTATACAGCACTTTGTAACACCCATTAACACTCAATTACCCATTTCCTCCTTCTGGTACTTTGACCATACCATTTTTTTATATCTTGATTTGAAATGATGAATATTTGGACATTGTTTAAGTTCTGCCCCTAATTTGTTCCAGAGTTTAACTCCACATACAGACACACACATACTTTTCCTAGTGGAAGACACTGCTTGAACCTTAAAGTTATCACACCCCCTCAGGTTATATCCCCCTTCTGTGCGTGCAAAAAGCATTTGTATCCTTGCAGGTAGCGCATTTTGTTGGCTTTAAACAGAAATTGGGCAGTAGATAAATCAACTAAATCATGCATTTTTAACAGTTTAGACTGCAGAAATAATATATTAGTGTGATCACAATATCCTACTTTATGTATAATTCTTACAGCCCGTTTTTGGAGTATAACAAGGGGGTGTAATGAGCTTTTATAGTTATTGCCCCAAACTTCTACACAGTCATTTAGATATGGCAAAACTAATGAACTACAGTATATAATAAAATAATGCATTGTAATTTAAGAAAAACTTGGATTTATTAATGATTGAGATACTTTTGGAGACTTTACCTTGTATGTGTCTTATGTGTGGTTTCCAGCTTAATTTACTGTCAATGGTGACTCCTAAGAATTTAATTTCTGATACTGTCTCTAAGACTACACCGTCTATATTTACTGAGACTGGTTTTCCATTATAATTACCAAAGAACATTACTTTTGTTTATTTAGGTTGAGGGACAATTTGTTAATGTCCATCCATGTTTTTAATTTCCTTAATTCACAGTTTATGTTAGTTACTAAAGTACTATAATTGTCATTAGAATAGAAAATGTTTGTGTCATCTGCGAAAATCACTAATTTTAATAATTTAGACACATTAAAAATGTCATTAATATATAAATTGAACAACTTTGGGCCTAAGACAGATCCCTGTGGGACCCCACAACCAATGTCCAAATATCCTGATGTAAACTCCCCCATCTTCACATACTGTTGTCTCCCAGTTAAATAGCTTTGAATCCAGCTCAAAGCCACTCCCCTTATGCCATATCTGTCTAATTTTTTTAATAATATAGAGTGATTAAGTGTATCAAATGCTTTTTTCAAGTCAATGAATATTCCAGCTGCATGTTTCTTTCCCTCTAAGCTATTAGTAATCTCTTCTATTGCATCGATGATGGCCATTGAAGTTGATGTCCATTCTGCTGTTATAAAGTTTCTCTATGATTTTGGAAAACTGGGGGAGCAGAGAGACAGGTCTGTAGTTAGTGAAGATGTGTTTGTTCCCATTTTTATGTATAGGTATAACTTTTGCAATTTTCATTTTATTTGGAAATGTTCCTGTTTGAAACGATAAGTTGCATATGTAGGTTAATGGTTTCACTATACTATATATAATTTGTTTAACTAGTGTCATATCTATATCAAAACAATCTGTAGACGATTTGTTCTTACACCCGTTAACGACATCTATTATATCTGTTTCAGTTACACAATATCATTCATATTATGATTGTCATTGTTCCCATCAGTGAAATAGTTTGGATATGAATTATTTTTTGCATTACCTTTGATTATAGTGTTTAGTATTCCCCATACCCCTTTCATGTTGTTCTTGTTTGTATATAATAGATTGGTATAATATAGTTTCTTAGTATTCCTTAATATATTGGTCAGTTTATTTTTATATGTTTTATATCTTCTTCTTTTCTTTATTTTGAACATGTGAGCAACACAAGGCACCTTTACAAAATTTTAGACATAAAGGCTGTTACAAATCAAAAAGACAAAAGCAAACTTGTCAGATCTCTTGAACAAAGCCAAAATATACAAGTGCACAATGTCCAAAAAGGAGTGAGGAGAAGTTAAACTTATTTAACCCCACCCCCTATTCCAAACACAGTTAATAGCATATATTTCCTGTTCCTATATAGTTTCTCAAAACTCAAAAGGGAATAAATAAATAGTAATAACAAGATAAACTGTTTGGTTTTTGGTTTTTTTGAAAAATGAAAATGAAAGCACACACGAGACGAATCACTTACAATCTTTAAATTCTGTTGTCTCATATTTCAAAAAAAAATTTTCTCTATATTTCTTCTTGAACTGAATCATACTTGAGCATTGTTTTAGATCTGAGCTTAAATCATTCCATAATTTGGCACCAGAAATGGAAACACAAAAACTTTTCATAGTTGATTTGAATTGTTGTATTGTAAATTTATGGTCATCAGCACTCCTGAGGCTGTACACATTTTGTTGTGTGAGAAAATGTTTTTGTATATTGTTTGGTAAGGTATTCTGCTGTACTCTAAACATTATTTGTGTTGTGCTGTTTGATAATCTACAAGGTCAGCAAATTTAATGACTTTTGATTCCAAGAACAGTATGTTGGTATGATCTAGATAACCGCATTTGTTGATAATTCTCATGGCTCTTTTCTGAAGACGAGTTAATGAAATCAGTGAACTTTCGTAATTATTTCCCCAAATTTCAGCACAATAACTTAGATAAGGTAATACCAGTGAACAATACAAAATATGAAGAGATTTATGATCTAAAAGGTACTTTGACTTCTGCATTATAGAAATGTTTCTTGATATTTTATTCCCAATATGTTCTATATGACCTTTCCATCGAATTTCATCATCAATTATTACTCCAAGAAATTTAATTTTTTTCACAATTTCAATAACTAATCCATCTATTTGTAATTGAACATTTAATTTCTTACTGCGCCTACCAAATATCATTCATTTAGTTTTACTTAAATTTAAGGTCAGTTTGTTAGAATCAAACCATAATTTAATTTTTTTAATTCTGCACTTATTACTTCTATTAATTGATCAAGGTTATCACCAGAACAAAACATATTGGTATCATCTGCGAAGAGGACCATTTTCAAGCATGTTGAGGTGTTACACAAATCATTTATGTACTGTATAAGTTAAACAGTTTAGGGCCCAACACTGACCCCTGGGGGACTCCACAAGCAACGTTCAAGCACGCAGATGTATGATTACCCATCTTCACAAACTGTTGACGGTTACATAAATAACTTTTGATCCAATTTAAAACAACTCCTCTGATACCGTATCTGTCTAATTTATTTACTAGAATATGATGATCTATAGTGTCAAAAGCTTTTGTCAAATCAATAAATAACCCAGCTACATGTTTTTTGGAGTCAATGGCATTGGTTATTTCTTCAACTGTATCAATTATTGCCAGGGATGTTGATCGTTTTTTCCTGAAACCATATTGATTGTCGGTAATTATATTATGCTTTTGTAAGAATGAGTCCAGTCTTGTATTAAATATTTTTTCTATAATTTTTGAGAACTGTGGGAGAAGTGAGATGGGTCGATAGTTTGTGAAGAGGTGTTTGTTACCATGTTTAAATAGAGGAATAACCTTGGCTGTTTTCATGTTATTTGGAAATACACCATATTCAAACGACAAATTACAAATATAAGTCAAGGTTTTGAAATTGCAGAAATAACCCATTTGAGTGTTTTCATATCTAATTCATCACAATCAGTTGATACTTTTGTTTTACATTTCAAAACAGTATCAATGACCTCATTCTCATTTACACATGAAAGAAACATGGTACTTTGGTTTCTATTAATCAAAGTATAATCAGGAGTTTCAGGACAAGAAATTTTAGTGGCTAGCTGCGGACCAATATTTACAAAATACTCATTAAATTTATTTACTACATCATCCATGTTATCAAGACTTTCCTCGTTAACTTCGAAATAATTTGGTAAATTTTTTGGACAGGTAGCCTTACTTTTTATTGTATTATTTAAAATACCCCACATACTCTGCATATTGTTCCTACTCTTTGCAAGTATTTTATAGTAATGTTCTTTCTTAGCAGCCCGAATTATAAATGTTAATTTATTTTTATATTTTTTATACCTGCTTTCGGCCTCCATTGATCTTGTCCTTATAAAGTCACGATATAGCTTATTTTTTTTCTTACATGCATTTTTTATTCCGTTAGTAATCCATGGATCATTTCTACGTTTTGCATTGCAATTCATTTGTTTCAAAGGGCAATTTTTGTCGTAAATTTTTTTGAAATAACTCAGAAATAAGTCATAAGCTGTTCAACATTATTGGTACTGTAAACATCATTCCAATTCTGATTCAACAAGTCATTTTTGAGTGCGTTTAAGGCATCAATTGTCTTAACTCTCTTCCAGTAAGAATTATTGTTTGAATTCCTACTTTGGTAATTTGCATTGTAAATGGTAAATATGGGGAGATGATCACTGATGTCACTGACTAAAATTCCAGTTGCAGAAGTGTTGTCTATATTGTTTGTAAATATATTATCAATCAGAGTGGCACTCCCTGATGTTATTCTTGTAGGTCTTGTAATAATAGGGTGCAGATTTAGACAGTACATGGTTTGTAAAAATCAGTGGTAGGTTTATGACTGCTACTTTCAGATTCAACTGTTCTTAGTCTAATGAACTGTTTATATAAAGTGTTTTTCTTCTTACAAGCATTTTGTAAACCCTTGGTTAACCACGGACATTTTGTCATTTTGGTGTTTTTACTGAATTGCCGAATTGGACAGTTTTTATTGTATACTACACTGAAAATTTCCATGAAAGTATCGTAAGCACTATCTACATCATTCTTGTTATATACCTCGTTCCAATCTTGTTTTTTTAAGTCACTATAGAGTGAGTAAATTGAATCCTCAGTTCTTGCTCGTTTATAAAAATATTTTTGAGGTGATTTTTGATCTAACCCATTATCATCATACACCGTGAATACGGGCAGATGATCCGTTATATCACAAACCATTAGACCGCTGACATTTGTGAACTGCATATTATTAGTGAAGATGTTGTCAATGAGGGTTGCACTGTGCGTTGTTATTCTGCTAGGTCTTGTGATAGTCGGGTATAAACTCGTACTGTACATCCTATTAATATACTCATCAGTTGTCTTATGTTTATTTGGATTTATCAAATCAATGTTATAATCCCCACAGATAAATAATACCTTGTTACTTATTTCTGAGAATGTTTTTTCTTCCCAATTTGAAAATATTTCCACGCATGAGCCTGGTGACCTGTATAGACAACTAACTATTATGTTTTTCTTTTTTCATTGATAATTTCTATTGATAAGCATTCAAGCAAATTGTTTATTGATGCTGTCATATTTTCTAATATTTTGAATTTAAATTTCTTGAGGACATATATAGCAACTCCTCCTCCCCCTTTATTGGTTCTGTTTACATAGTTTAACGTATAATTGTTTAACTCAAAAACAATGCCTTTATCCTCATTAAACCACGTTTCTGATATTGCAATGATACTAAATGGTTGCTCAAACTGTTGTAAGTATTCTTTGATTGCGTCAAAATTCGCGTACATGCTTCTACTATTGAAATGGATAATTGAGAATTTCCCTTCTGTTTTAATAGAGTTGTTAAATTCATTCTCAGTGTAGTATTTGCAATTAATTGCGTTGGATGTTAAGAACAGGTTATCTGGGTCTAACTGATCTTCCAAATCCAGTGCATTATGTTCGGTGTACTCTGAAGCTTTCAGCTCCAAGAGCTCACAGTCCAAAATCCTTTGCTGTAATCCTAGGTCACTGCCATCAGCAGCATATGAAATATGATTGGACGTCATTGTATGAGTATATGTATTACAGGACATGTGAAATTATGTGTTTTTACATACCAAAATCCATACTCTTTTCCCGGTAACAAAAGATTAGCAACATTCCTAAGGAAACAATAAAACACTAGAGGGGCAGTTTTACGGTTGTGTTCTGTTTCTGAAGAGGTAAACAGATCTCTTCACCAGATGTCCAAACATCAACCAGTTCAAATATAGGTTTTAAAAGAGATAATAAAACACGTTTTGGAGAAGGGGAGCATAGGCTACACGCCACTGTGCGCCGCGGTGCTGCCACGCTGCGCAAAAGATGATCCACGCACGAAATCAAGACCAAAACAGTGGAGCTGTTGGAGGGTGGGGTTAGGGGCGGGACTCCCGGTCTGAAGAGGACGTCAAATGTCGAAAAAGCAACAAAAAAGCAACAAAAACACAACAAAAATTTACAAAAAAGCGACAAAAACACGACAAAAAAGCGACAAAAAAGCGACAAAAAAGACGTGACGTAAATACAACAAAAACACGACAAAACACGACAAAAAGCAACAAGAAAACGACAAAAAAGCGACAAAAACATGACAAAAAAGCTAGAAAAAAGCAAAAAACACGGCAAAATGCGACAAAACCACGACAAAGACAACAAAAAAGCGACAAAAACAACAAAAAGCAACAAAAACAGCAAAAAAGCAACAAAACACAACAAAAAACATGGCAAAAAACATGACAAAATCCGACAAAAACATGACAAAAACATCAAAAAAGTGACAAAAATCAAAGAGCAAGAAAAAAGCCACAAAAACACGACCATTTTTTTTAAAAAGCGACAAAAAAGACGTGACGTAAATGCAACAAAAACGTGACAAAAGAGCATCAAAAAAGCGACAAAAACACATCACAAAAGCGACAAAAACGCAACAAAAAGCGACAAAAACATGATAAAATGACAAAAAAGTGACAAAACACAACAAAAATGTGACAAAAACATGACAAAAATGCAACAAAAAAGTGACGTAAATGCGACAAAAACACAACAAAAATGCGGCAAAAAAATTAAAATGTGGCGATAATGCCACAGACAAGTTTATATCCTTTTTGTAGGTCTTAGCTTTCAAATGATGCTGTGAGCTCCAGTCAAGAAGCTTTTAACCCAGCACATTTTCTCCAGTTCATCGTTACCCAAATCTAAAAGCTTTTTGAAAAAAGCGTTAAAATAGAGATGAAAACGCATCGGAAAAGCAACAATAACAAAATTAAAGCCACAAGCGGCGATAAAGGCCCTCGCCCCTGGTGCAGTCCCCCCCTTGCGACTGCCCCTGCTCGCTCTCGCCCAAACCTGCTCTCGCCTCAGCCTCACACCCAACATGGTTTCTTGCACCAGTTAACTCCGGCTCACTCTCGTCTGAGGCTTCGTCACACCCCGGTCTCAATCTTGCCCCAGGTAGCTCCGATGCCGGCCCACTCCTGCATCAGCCTCAAGACCCCAGCCTCACGCTTGCCCCAGCTGTGCTTTTCACTCGTTCTATAGTTGAAATACTTTCTAAGGCCAGTGAACTGCAATACTCGGGAGAAGCCACCAGGCAAAACAGCATCTGGACAGATGTGCCAAATTCCATGGAAGTCCTTTCCACGTACTTCTATTTGTAGGCACCGAACCCCGTGGGTGCTGCAAGCTGGAGCACCCACTCAAATCTTTGGGCACCCAGGAGAATTTGCCTTGATTACAAAATGATTCAATGAATATCGCTAAATCTGTAAAGCCGCTACTCAGTGTTCAGCAAATCCACGAGCAGGGGCGGTACCTAATATACATGTACGTGTACTTTGCACCACCCATTTAGCTACATAGGTAGAGTGTTGGGCTCCCTCAGTTCATAGGTGATTACATTTCCAACTCAATCTGACAAGGTACGTGAGAATTATAAAGGATATTATGCAGTCATTTAGCCTTGCCACACCCACATCTTAGAAAATATCATACACATGTAATATATTTTTGTGTTTGTTTTAATGTGTAGAATATACCTGCAATGTTTCATATAAATCGTACAAACTAACATTTTCAAAGTATAGATAGGTGGCGCTGTACTGTGGTGAAGTTGATCTTCAATTAAGGTACTTGAGTCATCTTCTGTACTCAGTAGTTGAAGTCTTGAACGTTTCGCCTCTCATCCAAAAGGCTTTGTCAGCGAACTAAAGTCCCGCTCAGCCCGCAGCTGAGATAAAAACCACCAGGAGGAGTTGGGGTTGGCCCGGCTCCTCCCCTCTAATCACAGCTACTCTCAACTGTGGGTAAACAACCCAGTATCGGTCCGTCCTGTCCTATTCATAGATGATCACTGTCCATTATCTGTCCTATTCATAGATGATCATTGCTAATTACCTGCCTATTGTTCTTTTGTTAGCTGAGGTATCGTCTCCTTGGACTGGCTGTGCCCTGTCGGCTGTCCCCGAAGGAGATTGGAGTAAAGTGACGGAAGATTAAATCTGAGCCCACCATTCCGGTTCATGGAGGGATTTTCTTTCCTGACAAAATAACTTCTTTTACTCCTCTTTCAAACCAACGTTCTTCTTTAGCTAAAATTTTGACTTCCCGGTCCTCAAAGGAGTGGTTGGAGGCTTTGAGGTGGAGGTGCACCGCCGACTGGGGGCCGCTTGTGCTTTCTCTTCGGTGTTGATGAAGTCTCTTCTGTAAAACTTGTTTCGTTTCTCAAATATAATGTTCTTTGCATTCTTCTTCTTTGCATCGAATAGAATAAACCACATTGCTTTGTTTGTGGCTCGGAGTTTTGTCTTTGGGATGAACTAATTTTTGTCTCAGTGTGTTCACCGGTTTGTGGTACACTGGAATCCTGTGCTGCCTAAAGATTCTCTGAAGTTTCTCTGAGACCCGGCTACATACGGCACCGCAACTCCCTTTCTTCTGGGTTCTGTAGTCTGTCTGTCCTGCTCTTTGGGTCTTCTTGCCCTTTGTGCTTTAGTGAAGGACCAGTTAGGATAGCCGCAGCCTGAGAGGGCTCTCTGGATATGTTGCTCCTCTTTGGTCTTTCCTTCTGCACTGGTAGGCACCTCTTTGTCTGAGCGTCCTAATGACCCCTAGTGTGTGCTGGAGTGGATGGTTTGAGTCAAACATCAAATACTGTTCAGTATGAGTTGCCTTCCTGTAAACCTCTGTCTGAAGTTGTCTGTTTTCCCCTATGATAACTTTACAATCTAAAAAGGCAAGTTGTTTCTCCTTTGCGTCCTCCCGAGTAAATTTAATGCTGGGGTCCACAGCATTGATGTGATCTGTAAAAGGTGCCACTTCCTTCTCTTTAATTTTGATCCACGTGTCATCCACATATCTGAGCCAGTGGCTGGGTTTGTTTCCTGGGTATGAGGCCAAGGCATTCCTCTCCATTTCCTCCATGTAGAGGTTGGCCACTATGGGTGAAACTGGAGAGCACATCGCATAGCCGTGGATCTGTCTGTAGAAGTTGCCCTGAACTGGAAATATGTGGTGCTAAGACAGATCTCTAGTAATTGGCAAATGTGGTCAGGAGTGAGCTGGGTCCTATCAGCTAGAGTGCTGTCCTCAGTCAGTCTCTTCCTCACCACTGTGACTGCTGCTGAGGTTGGGACGGATGTAAACAGTGCTGTCACATCGTAAGATACCATGGTTTCATCTGTTTCGAGCTGCAGGTGTTTGATCTTCTCCACAAACTCCTTGGTGTTTTCCACATGGTGTTCTGTGTTGCCGACCGAAGGGCATAAGATGAACTTGAGGTGTTTCGCCAGATTATAAGTGATGGAGTTGATGCCACTCACAATGGGTCTGAGAGGAAAACCTTCCTTGTGTACTTCTGGCAGACCATAAACACACGGAATAGCCTCTCCCGTGTAAAGCTTGTAATACAGCTTTTTGTCAATTATTTATTCTGTAAGTCCGCTGACGAAGCCTTTTGGATGAGAGGCAAAACGTTCGACGACTTCAACTACTGAGTACAGAAGATGACTCAAGTACCTTCATTGAAGATGGACAACTCCTGTACGACTGAGAGCTTACACAGACATCTTGCTGCCAACTTTGGGAGAGACACCCTTCTCTTGGCACGCAGTCTGGAGAAGACCAATTGACTAAAATGTCCTCTAAGCCTGAAGAGCACCTGATTTTAGTATGTTTTTTCACAAGAAGATTTCTACTTTAGTCTACACCGCCTTGACTCATTTGAGCCACTGCAGCACTCTCTCCTTCTTTATCTAATATTACTCTTATTTGACTAAATATTTTAGCTACTCTACCCAGCTTTGCTAAAATGAGAGCTGAATGCTGACCTCTAGTGTCAATGCTTAATTTTAGACACCGTTTTATTGTCATCTTATTGCCTCCACATGTAGTGGAGCAGAAAAGTGTTTACTTTGTGAATCAAGTGCCAAAATGAGTATGAATGCTCTTCATTATTAGCTTACTATCAATATAGTACTCTTTTTTCTGAATTTACTGATAAAATGTTTATGTGTGAAACTGAAAAAACGAAAAGACTATTCCATTATTATCCACATTAAGAGATCTTTGGGTCCTGGAACCCAATCGGACCAGTTTGAAACCAAAGATTATCATCTAATAAACAGAGGTAAACTCTAAATAAAATTACTAGTTTAAGCGAGCCAAAAATATTGGATGTGTATCAGGGACACCTGATGTATAGGTATTATTATTAAGCCAATATTCTAAATTTTTGCTTTGTAATGGGCTTTCTTGAAAGTCCTAGCAGGCAACATTTTGGCCAAATTTAGCGCCTGTATAGCAAAGAGACTCCAGTAAAAGCCTTAATGACGTCACAAAGGTCTAAGAAGGAGAACCCCAACCGTTCAACATAATATGTTCTCATTGCCGTTCATATTTCTGTATTTTACCAAAGTATTTTAATATGAAACAATACATCTGTTCCCATTTGTGTACAGGCCCAGCCCTTTACGCCTACAACAATGCCCAGTTTACAAATGCAGACTGGGAAGGGATCCAGAGTGTGGCCAGGAGTGTCAAGCGTGACGACCCCAACAAAGTGGGCCGTTTTGGGCTCGGCTTCAACTCTGTGTACCACATAACAGGTAACTCCTCAGTTACATTTACTAGTATTTACTGACAAGTATTTTAGTGTATTTGAAGACACTCTCACAGTAGTGTGGGACTGATAGATGTATCTTCTTTTTTTTTTACCAATTTGGGAAAAATGTCTGTCACCTTGAAATGAAAAAAGATCAAAGTAATGTCGTGATAGTGCATTCAGCTTCTGTGGTGAACAAGGACCACGGCTATCAGCCAATCAGAAGTGAGTAGGTGCTGTGAGAGGGGGGCATTGGGCTCTCGGCTTAAAACATTAGCCTTCCAAGCTAAAGCGAGCGGCTGCTCCTATGTTAGTGTGGACTGGAATCATTGTTTGGATGGAGGGGCAGTTTTGAAGTGGTCGCCCTCCCGCTCGAGCACAGTGAAGATGCAGCGAGAGGAAGATGCCAAGCGCCCGTGGTCAGGGCAGGGATTCAGGTGGCACACGTACAAATTCTTACAGGAAATTTACAGGAACTGGAGGCTTTTTGCCATGAAGAATGGGCCGCTTTACCATTAGATTATATACAGAACCTTCTCGACAACTACCACAAAAGACTCCAAGCTGTCACTGATGCTAAAGGGGGCAATACACAGTATTAAAGGATTAGGCCACCATCTTTCCATACTCAGATATGTTCTTACCCTAGCTTAGACGAGTTGATACGTACCTGTCTGGTCTTTATATGTGCGCGCAGTCACGCAAAAAGACCAAAGATGTTGTTATCATTTAGCCTCTCCTCGAGAGGAGGAGATATATCTACTCTGGCCTCCCGCAGTCATCACTCCACCGGTTACAGTTAGTGCAGAATGCAGCAGCCCGTCTTCTCACCAGTTCATCTAGACACAGCCACATCACTCCCGTCCTCTCCTCCCGTTTCCAGATTGATTTAAAAATGTTAATGTTTGTTTTTAAAGCTCTTCATGGTCTCACTCCGCTATATTAAACAGAGATGTTGACCATACATCGCCCCAGCAAAGCTCTCCGGTCTGCCGATCAAAGGGTTTTGGACGTGCCCAGGTCCCGGTACAAACAGTGTTACTTTAGGGTTGCAGCGCCTAAACTGTGGGATAGCCTGCCCCTCTGTCTGCGTGTTCTCAGAGATCGGTCTCTGTTTAAGTCCACATTAAAGACTCAAATCTTCAAACTGGCATTTAACACCTAGAACGCACTGATTTATGTCTAGGATGTTGTAATTTTGTGTTTTAAGTTCTTTTATCTTTCTGTGAAGCACTTTGGTCTTCCTTGTGTTGTTGTAAAGTGCTATATAAATACACACACACATATATATATATATATATATATATATATATATATATATATATATATAATCTGGGAGAAGGTTTTCACCTTATTAGCAAACTGGCCTGTTTGTTAAGAATATTTCATTGTACATCCAGAATAGCTTGGGTCTAGAAGGTGTTACGTCTGCCATGCCAAGTCATGCTTGGTCACAGACAGAGCCTAAGAATATTAATTCAGTTTTTTTTTCTCCCTCAGATGTGACCAGTATATTCAGCGCAGGTCACCTGGGTTTGATGGACCCTCAGGAGAAAATATTTGGTGAACAAAAAGGAGGTTTCCGTTGGTCTTTGGAAGAAGAAGACGACAGAGAAGCCCTAACAACCATGATTGACCAGTTTCAACCTTTTAGGGACATTGTTTCACTCGTAAGCGGACAAGAGTGGTCCAGAGTTATCCAGGAAGATCAGAATTTCAATGGGACCCTTTTCAGATTCCCCTTCGCTCAGAGGAATCAGAAATATCAGACAACCTTTATAGTTACGAGAAAGTTGTTGAGCTTTTTGATAGCTTCATTGCTGATGCAGAACTCAGCCTTCTCTTCTGAAAAACGTCTTGTCAGTTTCTCTTATACACATTGACGCTCTTGGCTCCGTCAGTACGAGACTGCAAGTGAAATCCACCACTTCACAAGATGTTGATTTAAAGTCCTGTGACGGTTTCACTGAAGGATTAACACAAATCAAAACCATTACTCTCAACTCCGAAGAGTCCAGAGAATCAAAATGGCTTGTGACATCTTGCACTATGAAAGAAGGAAACGTGGACGAGCTTGACTACCTCGCAGAAAAATTGAAGTTCCTTCCAAGGATTGACCTGGCCTTTCCTTGTGATGATGTCCACACAGACTGTAGTAAGAGTAGACTGTGCTGCTTTCTCCACTTCCAAACAACGACTCAAATAAGACAGGACTCCCTGTTTACGTCAACGCATACTTTGGCCTCACAGACAACAGACGACACATCAAGTGGCTCGAAGAAGACCAGAGGAATGACGAACATGCCATCTGGAACGAAACGCTCATCAAAGAGGTTCTCTCAAAAACATATCTCACAATCATTCGAGATGCCATCAGACTGGTCCAAGACGACATCCTGCCGGTTAATTCCATTACAATCTCTGGCCGGATATATCCCAAGTGCAGCACAAAGAGAAATGGTATGAGGTTGCCATGGATGTTCTCAGTCTTTTATTTAGTCAGGATGTAGCAGTTCTCTCCTTGGCCAAAGATGAGAGACAGTTCATCACACTGAAGAAAGCTGTGCTTCCATGTAACGGACCAACAACATGTGAGACATTGTCAGCCATTAGAAGAATCCTGGTGTCCTGTGACATCAATCTGGTGACTTTATCAGACAGTGTAGCAAGAGCCATAAAGGATGTGTATCCAGACTATAGCTCACTGACTCATGTGACTCCAGCCTTCCTGAGAAACACACTTCGAAGCTCTGGTGTGAAGGACATCTCAGATGCTGACAGACTCGCTCTGTTGGAGTTTGTCTTGAGTGACAAACAGTACAGTGAACTCCATGGTCTTCAGCTGCTGCCCCGCAGTGATGGTTCCTTCAGATCCTTCACAGACAGAGAGGAAGACACTGTCTTAATCGACAGCAAGGAATTTCCAAGGTACATCAGTTGTTTTTGTGTTATAGCATTATCTGACTCAGATTTAAAATCACCAGTCATAGTATGTGACTTCGTAGGCTTATACGCTATAAAACTAATTCTTTAATAGTAGGCTATATCATGAACTAAAATACAAACACTGAGACATTCAACAGTGGCCCAAATTATTTCATTACTTGTGGTGACCCAGTCATGTCCCAGCCCTGATGAATTGACGTTAGGATTCAAACTAAGAGATTTCAAATAAGATATTTGGAATCGATACCTGATCGAGTATTTTTTGGCTCCAATGTCAGATCAAGTATCAGTAAAACAGAACAAGAAAGTATAGAGATACTATATCTGTTTTTGCAACCAGTATCCTTTGAATTCTAAATTTTAATAAGAATATTTATGTTTGTGCAGAACTTTGCTTCCATTCTGTCAAAACCTCTTCCTACAAGACGGCCTCACCTCTGACTGTGTAAACCACCTGAGACAACAGGCACGAAAAAGTAAGAGTACTTCCTGACCTGCTATGTTCGAAATCTGTATCTAATTATCCTTTTCAACTTGTTGATATTTTTCTTTTTGCAGATCTCTACATGGTCACTAACATTGATGCAGACCAGATGGTGAGATTCACTCAAAGCCATTTGCCGGACGACTGGAAGAAGACAGAGAATAAACTTGTGACATGGGACGTGAGCAGTGGTCTGCATCCTCCACTGAACTGGTTACAAGAGTTCTGGAGATTTCTCAACTGTCACTTTACGGAGCTAAGTAGTTTAATCGGACTGCCCTTAATACCAGTTAACACAGTGTCCAGTAGCCAACCAGTCAAACTTGCTAAAATACAAAGAAACCCAACTTTAATTTTTGAGAAAAGTAAGAAGTTGGTTATACCAGACGGTGTCACTCAGCTGGTAAATAAAGTTGGTGGGACAGTAGTAAAAGAAAATAATTGGCTAAGACATGAAGATCTAGATTCTTATGTCCTGAGCCCATCCCCAAAACATGTTCTGCAAGTGTTTGTAAATTCACAATCCCAGCAGGTGATCAAAGAGCTGAGGTCTGTTTCTAAAAGTACTTTAGAGGCGCTAAAAGATTACATCTCTCGCATTGATTCACTCTCAATGTGCGAGATAGAATTACTCTTGCAGTTGCCTTTGTTCCAAACCATGACAGGAGAGTATACCACCGATAAGTCCAAACAAGCTGTGCTCATGATATCTGGACTCAGGATACCAACAGATGTGACAATTCCCGGTTCAGTGATTAAATGTGCCACTGAGGCAGATCACAGACTTCTTCAGCTACTCAAGATCGACCTCTTGGACACAGCGCAAGCAGCCAGCCTTCTCATCAACAGTGTGGAGAGTAGAGCATGCACCAAAGCAGAGACTGAAAAAATCATGACATGGATCTCGAGTTAATTCATAAAGAAGAGGATTTGTCTCCTGAACACTTGTTGCATGCAGCTACACTGCTGGAGAATCTTACTAGAGCCAGTCCAGCAGAGGCTCACAAAAGAGCTGATGTTTTTCTGAAAGTCTTGGATGGCAATGATTTACTGGAGAACTTTACCAATGACCAGCTTGAGAAACTCAAAAGGCTTAGATGGGTGCCAGTGATTAAACAAAATGACTCCATGAAAAGTGGCTTCTTCTGCCCAGAGGAAATGAGGCACAGCATGTATGAAGACATAGTTGGATATGTGATGCCCCTGGAGGGAATGTTCAGTGAAACATTTGCAGCAAACTTGGCTTTAAACGACCACCTCCACCTGAAAAAGTAGTGGCAAATCTTTTGGCCCTGATTTCCAAAGAGAAGAATGGACTAATGCTGACACAAATGTGGATTTTAAAGAAAGTGCGAAGCATTTATGGACATATGCAAAAGTCAGTAAATGAATATACTTCACTAATCAGCAAAGACACCAAATGGCTCTGGAATCGCAGTCAGTTTGTTGCTCCAAAGGAACTGGTTCTAAACTATCCCAGTAACCTTGACCTGAGCTCTCACGTTGGAAAAGTCCCAGATGAATTTCTTCCATACAAAAGTTTGTTCCAGGAGTTTGGTCTCAGAGAAAAACTGTCAGATGAAGAAATAACTGACTTACTTTCCACAATAAAGCAAACCATTGAAAGCAGAGAAGCAGTAGCAACATCTTCTGAGGTTAAAGTATCTATTGACATTCTGAACTGGATTTGGAGAGAAAAGAAGGATTTTCTGGATGATATTCCAGTGCCGGTCATTGTACAACCTGGACAATATACACTGAAATCAAAGTCTGAGACTGTGTTCTGTGACTTGAACAAAAATAGCTTGAAGGAACTAGAGTGTAGCCAAGATGAAATGCATGTTGTACATGAGGAGATACCAATCACAACAGCAGAGTGGTTAGACATTCAACTGCTGAGTACCTATATTCTGGATCCGAAGTCAGTGGGAATCGAACAATGTGGACAAACAGAACCAATAACAACTCGAATCAAAACATTCTGAAAGAATATGATGAAGAAAGTGATATCTTTAAAGAGATCATTCAAAATGCTGAAGACGCTGGAGCAGACACCTGTAAATTCTTACTGGATTTCAGAGTTCACAAAGACGACCCTGAAAGTCTCATTGACCCAAACATGAAGCTGTGCCAGGGGCCCTGTGTTTGGGCGTTCAATAATGAGCAGTTTTCACAGAATGACTGGAACAATATTGTGAGAGTGGGCTCTGCCTCAAAGGAGAACAATGTTGAAAATAGGCATGTTTGGACTTGGGTTCAACACAGTTTATCATGTCACAGACATTCCCTCCATCCTCAGCGGGAACACTCTCCTCATACTTGATCCCAATACAACCCATCTCAAAAAACGCATCAAAAACAAATCAAATCCAGGCCTCAAGCTAGACCTCACTCAGAAAGACTTTTTCATTGGTTTCCTGGTCAGTTCACCACCTTATGAGGGTGTTTTTAATTGTAGTTTCTCTGGTCAAACATCTCAGAACTATCCAGGCACCCTGATTAATTACCATTCAGAACTGAAGAGGAGTCGCTTTCATCTGAATAAGTTCTAAAGTTTATTATACACAAGATATTATAACCTTCCAAAAACACTTTACCAAGGACTCACAATCACACCTAATTTTTCTAAAAAATGTCAAAACTGTCTCTCTACAAACTGCCCCAACTATTGCTACAACTCCATTGAAACATAGTGATATTGAAGACATTTTCACAGTCTCAAAAAGCACACTGTGCAGCAAGGATATTCAAGAGGAGATTCTATATCATGCAATACCATGCTGAAAAGTACTTAACAGAAAATGCAAAGAGGTCATCGACTTTGGTACAGTGGACATTGTGGAGATAACCTGGAACAAGTCTGGTGAAACACAAGTGCAGTGCTGGCTTCTCTACAACTGCTTTGGAACAAAGGAGGCGTTAAAAATGGCCACAGGAAAAAACAAAAAACGTGCATTCTCGTTGCCCATAGGTGCGTTGCTTTGCCTTTACAATTCAACCATGAAGCTGACACATTTGTGGCATCACAGACGAACCTTGCAGGTCAAGCATTTTGCTTCCTTCGCTGTCCATTTCCACAGGGCTGCCATTCAATGTCAATGAACGTTTGCTGTGACCAGCAACAGAAAAGGTCTTTGGAGAGTGGAGTTAAACATGAGTGGAACAAGTCTTTGCTGCAGGACCCATTAGTCACTGCCTTAATCACTGCACTGTTGGCTTTAAAGGAAATGTCCCAAATAAGAAACTGGAGAGCTACAGCTACCACACATTCTGGCCAGACAGAGAGCAAGTGAGTGAGACGTTCAGACCACTAGTAGATGCTTTTATTCTACTATGCTCAGCCCTACAGTGCTCTCAATCTTTTTAGTGATGGCAAGCACTGGTTCTCTTTGGAAAATGCCATTATTCTGCATGAGAGCATACAAGAAGATCAGAACATTTGCCCACTTGCCAATCAAAGTATGTCAGACACATGTCAAATCCAGTCATGTTGTTCCTCTGCCGAGATGGACGAGGAATAGCTTCAAACAGGCAGGCCTTGAGAAGGTTCTACAAGACAAGACATGGACGTGGGAGAGGTTTTACAAAGAAGCTGTTTTTAAAAATCTAGACCAGATGGATCCAGAATGGAGAAATGCATTGATGCTACATGCTCTTCACCTTAACATCAAAGAGATTGACTCTCTGTTGTCTCATACCCATGTATCCCAACAACTAATGGACAGCTACAGTATATTCAGAACCTGGTCACCCCAAAGGGAAAGTGGCCTGTCTTTTTGAACATGAGGAAGGTCGCTTGCTTGGAGGGACGATAAATGACTTCTGCTCCCCTGAAAATTTTTACGCCTGCAAGCGCTTGGGATGGCAAGCGATGAGCTTTCTTTAGAAGACATTACTAAGAAAGCAGAAGCAATCAATAAAGTTTGGAATAAGACAAAAACAGGCACATAACACATAAAATGTCTTCTCGAACTTCAAGCTACACCTCGCAATGATATTCTCCCTTTCTGGGTAACCTTGAGCACTACTCAATTTCTGCCAGCGTTGCCCTGTGGGATGCAAAATGAAAGAAGACGTCACAGTTGCAAAGGCCTGTTGAGTTTTTACCTGACAAATGCTGATCTTCTTTGGTGAACATCACAGCCAGTTTGGATCCTCTAAACTTCAATATACAATACTTTTGATCCAGTTGCAGATGTTGGGAGTGAAGTACCATCCAGGTCCTGAAATGGTGCTTGACAGCTGAAACAAGTGAAGTCAGTTCCAGTTTGACAAATCTGTGGTACATAAAATAGCCTATGAGTGATAGAGTTTCTTGAATCACGGTCTTCGTCTGCTTCACCAATGAACTTGCAGAGTGTAAACTTCTTTCCATTTGTGCTTGTTGTGAAGATTTGTCAACACAATATGGGCTGAAGAACAGACTGTTTTAAGCCCAGACCATAATCTTTATGCAGCTTCACATATTTCACAAACTAGAAACTCTGGGAGAAAACTTGGGTGAAAAAGAAGTTTAGTGTTGGCAATGCCTGGAGGTTCTCGGAACATGCAGTTCAATCACAGAAATAGACCATTACCTGAAAGGGATTATCCATTTGTTTCACCATTTTGAACAAAGAATGTATGAAGCTGGAGAGAGAAAGAGAACTGTCTTGTGCCCGATAAATGGAGTTTTACAACTTGCACATACATGTTCTACAATGACAGCCCATGGATGCCAGTGGAAAAAGATGTTACGTATTGTCATGAAAACATATCACGAGTGATGCACTCATTTGGGCATCAAAACGACAAGGCACCACACTTTGAACAGTCATGCTGTTGAAAACTTGTCACCTTTTCCTTTCAGTTTGAACAACATGAACAGCTAACAGTTCGAATCAAAATATTATCTCAGCCTATCCATCAAAGAAGGATATCCTTAAAGAACTTATCCAAAATGCTGATGATGCAGAGGCAACAGAAATTAATTTCATTGGGACCAAAGACACCATGACAGTACAAAAACCTTTGGGGAGAAATGAAAAGTCTCCAAGGCCAGCCTGTGCGTGTTCAACAATAAAGTATTCTCAGATGCAGATTTAAAAGGTATACAACAGCTGGGAGAGGGCGGGAAGCACAACTCTCCAGGAAAGACTGGGAAATATGGACTGGATTCAACTCAGTTTACCATCTGACTGACTGCCCCTCAATCCTCACTGGAGATGAGTTACTCTGCATTTCTGATCCCAACCGAAGGTACATTGAGAGAACGTCAGATTTTCCACCTCCTGGTATTGGTTACAAAGTCGCTGACATTTTTAAGCAATGTACATGGATGTCTACAATACCTTTCTCCCAGATAAATTCCCTCTGAAAGAAAGCACCATGTTCAGGTGCCTTTAAGAACTGACGCCATGGCTCACAGTTCTGGAATATCCCAAATGACGGTTACTGACAGGAATGACAGAATTGTGTCTGCCCTATCTGAAGATCCAGAGGATTGATACTTTTTCTAAAACACATTTCAAAAATTCAAATCATAAAATTGATGAATCAGGAACAATGCAACACATTTTTTCTGTTGAAAGAAATTCACCAAAGCAAGTGCCTACAATCTTGTAGTTCCACAAATCTATGAAACATTCATTTCAACTTCACAAAAAGGGAAACTAAATGGATAGTTGCAGAACAGTTGGGAACATTTGATAACAGATACGGCAAATGTGACAAACTTCCTCATGCAGCGGTTGCAGCCGTGGAGTCTAAAAGAACCAAACAAGTTTTATAAACCCTGACATGTTTATTAAAAGCTCTACTCATTTTAAAGGTGAAGCATTTTGTACACTTCCTTTACCTGGCCACACCGGACTACCAGTTCATGTCAATGCGAACTTTGAGGTAGATTCTTCTAGAAAAAACTTGTGGAAAGAAGATGGTCAGAGTCAGAAAATACACTGGAATGAATATTTGAAACAGAACATCATAGCTCCGCTGTATGCAGACCTGCTTCATTACCTCACCGTAGTTTGAAGACAAACTAGATAGCAAGAAAAATTGAACAGGTTCTCAAAGATCTTACTTATGTTTTTTCCCTACTGCACCAAGCATGTTCACCCGGACTGGCATGAGATGGTGCATGAGGTTTACAGATCAATCAAAACAGATGCCTTGATGTGATTCCGGTTTTCAAGAGTTCTACACAAACAATTGCAGACAAACCTCTGAAAAATATATTTGACTGGTGTGCACCAAAGAAACTGAGCAACTCGAGCACCATATCTGGTATATAGTGAAAATGAACCGATCAACATTATTTTGGAAGATATAGGAATGCGGTTGGTGCCTTTGAGCATGCAAAATGTGTGGAGTAGTTTTAAATCAGCTGGATAAATCTTGTTTGTGTGACTTCTTCAACTGTGCAGACATTCCTCAGAGCGCAGCCTCTCAAGATCCGTCACAGACGATGGACCGCTGCCTCTCCCATATCTGAGACCCTGATCAAAGACGAGCAAAGATACTCTGAGCTTCTGAGTTTTTGCCTAAAAGATCTACAAATGCACCGTAGTAACAACCTAAGGTTCATGCTGCTGTGATTCATGGACTTCCACTGCTTCTTACTAAAGACAAAGTTCTGAGAGTGTTTGACTTTAACTCTCCCAAGCTTGCATCAGCATATGAATCTTTGTTTTTTGACTTTGAATGCCAGTTTGTTGATTATACAACACCTGTAATCACATTGACCCTTGAAAAATGTGGCTTTGTCATATGTTGACAATTACTGATGGTGCAAAGTACCTGAAGCCTTTAATTCGGCGCGTACTCCAAAATGTGAAGTTGATTCAGAAAGTGGATATTATACTCCGAGTACGAATATTGTTAGTTGGCTGGTGTTCCTTTGGAGTTCATAATCAGTCAGCTAAATCTCCAAATCTGAACCGTGATACTGACGATCTGACCTTAGCTGATGTCAGGCAACTTTACAGTGAATGCTGCATTTTGCCGGTTGTTTGTCCGAGCTGAACAATAAAAATACCTACGAACATTGAAAGAAATGCCCAGTGTCATTCTGCTTGGGACAAATAATTTATCAGCTTCTGTTTAAACTTGGATTCATGAAACTAGACACTTCGTTCTTCCATGATAAATACACTTATTTACATTTTCACAGGAACTTATGGACATCCATGATCCAAGTTCAGTTTTGGACAACTGTTCAACGTTAAGAGTGCTGCGTTTTCACTGCTCTCATTGACGGAATTGAATGAGCTTCAACTGTTTTTAAATGATGGGATTTCGAAAGCAGTGAATCAACAAACTTATGTCATGAAGTTCAAATTCTTGCCTTTGTTTCAAACTGTCATTGGCAAAAGAGTAAGAATGATGTTTTCCAAACAAGTATATCTCTTGAATTTGACTCAGATGACAGAATTTCCAGATTTGCTGAGATGCCTGACACACAGCAATTTTCCTCAAAAAACACCCGAAAACATGCGGCTTGCGGACACTTTGAAAATCCAGACACTATCTGATTTGGACTTTTTTGTTCATTTCATTTTTCCCGTGGTCCATAAACTTTCTGGGCCCCAGAGACTGAACTGTCTTAAACTCTTACTTTTAACACATTACAACCATTCCAAGTATAAAGACAGAATCATCTCCACATTGCAACAGGTTCAACTCATTGGCGATGCTCTTGGTCATTTGGAAAGGGCTTCTTACTTCTTTGATGTGATGTTGAACTTTCAGAGTGATGTTGCCAAATGATAGATTTGTACCTCAGACATTTTGGGATGAGTTTGGGGAAGGAAACATAGCTCATTTAAAAATGTTACTGAAGGACCTAGGAATGAGGTATGACATTTCCGCAGATGACATTATACATTTGCACATCAAGTCGAAAGTGACGCCAAAAAGAAAGAGAAACCTCACAATCTGAAAAAGCAATCATCAGTTGTTTTTACAGAAGCCCTGCTGTATGAGAGTAAGCAACACAATATTGCATGACATAGCAAATGTGAAATTCCTTTTCCCTGTGAAAATTAAGACAGAGTTGTGTAACTACACTCACCGTTCACCCCTGAGAGCACTGCTGTTCAAATCAGAGGAGCTTTGATCGAAGATGAGAAAGACTCAACAACTTATTTGGTCTTCAATGCCAATCATACATGTACTTACAAGTCACAAAATCTGTTGCAAATGCTTTGCAAAGCAGGGGCATTTGTAAAACCATCTCCAGAATATGTGACTACAAATATGAGCAACATATGTCTGTCCCCTTGTCAAATGAGCAGATAATCAAACACGGGCTACTGTGTTTAATATTTGTTACGCATTCTGCAAGCCAACCCTTAAAAGCCAGTCCCTGGATGGGCTTCCTGTTGTGCTTGTGGAAAATAACAAAAAACTTGCTAGGACTGAGGATGTCTGTTTCGACCTTAACATTACAGGGACTTTCGACCTATTTGTACAAACCCCTTCGAATTGATCATATACAAGATTCCTCATTAAAATTGGAGTGAAGATGAAAGCAACAGCAGTTCAGTTTTGTAATGTTTTGGCAGCTATCTACAGTGAAACTATTGATAACCAGACCTACAACCAAACCAACAGAAAACAGTGAAGCGTGCTGTTCAACACATTTTAGCCTAATTAAACAACACAAACAGTGCCTTGATGACTTGAAGACGTTGTATCTTCCTGGAGTAGATGGAAAATAATGGAATCTTGCAGACTCTATTACAATGACACACTTTTGTATCTTCACGCTTAGAGCTCGCTCTACCAGAGGAGTTTGTATTGCTTGAGAGACTTCATCAATGTTACTTGAAAGCAGACGTTTATAAACGTCAAGAGCTGCTGAAACTGCTGCTCAGAGACTTCAGCCACAAATGCTGTCACAAATCACTGAGGAGAAAGTAGTGGAGACCCAAATGGAGCTCTGTGAGAGGAACTGTGACTTCAGTGGGTTCTTTAGAGAGCATTTGTCTTCTGCAGCCTTTAGACATGGCCTGATCTGTCTGATCCGAGCAGAATCAGAGGGCAAGGTAACACAGGAAGAGGCTGAGAATATGTGCCACACTGCCTTTGGCAGATACAGATCATCTGCTGTCAAAGTCTACAAACTGAGCTTTGGCTGGAGAAACAACCACTGCCTATACTGCTGCAGAAACAGGAGTTTATGTCAAACAAGAGCAACAAGGCTGCATCTTTTACTTACAGCACAGTGATATGGATCACATGAACATATTTGAAGTGTGTGGAACATTAGCAAGAGAAATCAACCATCTGTTAGGGAACATACTTGGGCCACGCAACATACTGGTGTGTTCACAGCTCATCATGTGTGAGAGTGTAGAACAAGTTCAGAGGTTATTGGCAAAAAATCAGATCCATGACAGTGTTGAAGCTGAAATGTCCATCTCAATCCACCAGCACCAGGGACTGAGATCCCTGAAGAGTGGCACGATGCCTGGACATGAACATTCTGAATAACTTTGAGGAGGGGAATATGTCGGCTACCATTCAAATGGGAATACATCTATGCCGTAATTGTTGAAGAGCTACCAGGAATTCAGGACAATTCACACAGAGATACAAATAGACATTGCCACGAAGAGCCAATTGAGGTCAGTTTTCTTGACTTGTACCAATTCAAACGTGAAAAGCAACCAACAATATCAACTTGTTTGGAGCTGCAGCTTGTAGAAGATGCAACACCTCATTCTTCTCCCTTCAAAGTACAAGGTGCTCACCTGCCTCTATTGAAGAGGCCAAGAAAGAGATTGACAAATGCTTGAACGAGATTTGGACTCTGCCTAAGGAGGAGCGGCAGAAAGCTATCAAGCGCCTGTATCTAAGATGGCATCCTGATAAAAACCCAGATTGTTCATTGATTGCTGCAGAGGCCTTTAAGCATCTCAAGTATAGAATTGATGAGCTTACAAATGGCAAACGAAAATCGACTGAGTCCACATCTACTAGCTTCAAATCTACTGGCTCCAATTCTACTGGCTCCAGATCTACTGGCTTTACATCTTCCAGCTCAAAGCTACTGGCTCCGGTTCCACTTCATCCTCATTATTTTTCGAAGCAAATTTCAACTTTAGAGACTGTTTCGATGAATGGGATGAAGAGGCGAGGCATCACAGAGCTAGCCGCCAGAGATTTCACACTGGTCACCGTTCTTACAATTTCTGGACCTTCAATGATAATATTCCACAGCCGAACAAAGGCGAGGCCAAACGCTGGTGTCGACAAGCACAATGTGATCTCAGTGCAGCCTACAATGACGTTGGAAAGGAAGCACAGAGTGGTGTCTATTCAAAGTTCATCAGGCTGTGGAAAAGAGCCTCATAGCTGCATCTTATCGAAACAATGGTAAGCAGCCAAACTGCAGTTCTGTCACAGCCATGGCCTCAAAAGTGTCCAGCTACAGTCCTCAGCTCAGTGGTCTGTCACAACTAGTGAGAGATCTCATAGCTCTGGATGTGGACGCCAAAAAGACTCAGTATCCAACCTATCACTCTTTCCAAACATTCCTAATGGACAGTTCAGATCAGCCAATGAAAGACGAGCACTGGACAAGGCCTCTGAAATCCTAAGTTTAGTCGAAACCTATGTGATCACTGAATCAAGTCAAGTTACTGTTGAGATTGATGGTTAGGCTCAGGGTTTTTATTAATTCTGTTTATGCCGGTGTAATGGACCAGAGTATAGCCCGATCTGGACTACACCTGGCGTTAAGGAGGCTATTTCATCCCCCCAACCAGATTAGATCCCCAATGATAACAGTTATGTTAAGTGATTATAGCAAGAATTATACAGTAGATTATGGTGATAGAGTGGGTTGTCCGTTAACCGGCAGGTTGGCAGTTCAATATTTCACTTACACTTAGCTCAGTTAGCTCCGCCCATCGAGGGAAGATCACTAGCTAGCACCGTCATAAAGAAAAAAAACGCACAAAAAGAATATTAAGCGTCATCAAAACGGAGGATTTGCACTTTCCATGGCTTATAGTTATTATGGTAATTAAAGGCATACAAAGTTGACGTGTGATGCAATATTAATAGCTATATAGGCCTATATGTTATTACCAATAGGGTACGTGTTCATATTTTAAATGTCAAATCATGTCAACATTTTGTTTTGATCACAAAATCTCTGAAAACTATATTTTTCTTTCCTCCTTATGTTTTATGTTACTATATTATTATTATTATTTATTATTATTTATATTATTATTATTATTTTAACAATAACCACTTGGAGATCATAACAATAACATCTGAACATTTGTTGAACATTGTGAAAAGTTAGACAGGTATATTCTGGCCCAGAGGGGTATAGTCTAGCCTAGGCTATTTAATACCCGGGTACATACCCGGGTTTAATCTGGGCGGGGGTTCATTTGACCTGTTACACCTGTATTACCAAACAGGTCAGAGAACAGGTTTTTGTCACTATGTATTGAAGTATTTTGTTAAATACTGTTTTGAAAAAAGGGGGAGCAAGTCTCACTCTTTCCTCTAAACCCTAATAGGATTATGATCATCAGTGCTTGACATTAACCCCTTCAAGATAGCTAAATGTAATTTTTCTGCCATGCTTGTGATTGATAAGATTGTGATATAAACACACATCTAAACTTAAAAGTTTTACATTTTAAACATCAGACCTCAAGGAAAGTGTCATTTTGTTCTAGTCCAGTAATGTGCTGCTGAAAAACAGCAACCTTTAGAATTGTGATTTTTATATAATAAATTGCGCAATTTTATTCAAATTATAATTTTGAACCGTAGATAAAATGCCACACAAAAGAAAAGGGTATTTTTGTATAAAGTGATCTTTTTTGTTTGTTTGTTGTTTGTTTGTTTGAGTTTTATTTCGAGCTAAGGCACAAAATCCAAGAAAAAACAGAAAAAGTGATCAAAAAAGTGTTTACTTATAATAATGTCTGTTATCTGCTCTTCATGTACATTTAGATAGTTATGTTCATTAAGATGTACTATGTCAATGCTCAAACGTAATAATGCATACTATGAATACATTGTGCTATAGACAAATCTGACTTACACTGTATGTGCCAGTTTTGATTTAGATCATGTCTTAATTCTGTTTCTACCTTCATCCATTCCACCTTTTAACATAAGCACAGACAGTTAATCAGATACACTCCTTTGAGACCAGTAAATCTGCACTGTTTATTGACAAGATAGTCAAATAATTAAATAAATGTTTTTTACCACTACCTGTTTGACTTGAATATTCATTTACAGAGCAAACATAAGCATGAGCCTTCTCTCCGGTGGCGTTGTCTTTTTGGTTTATTTAAATTGAATCCTATTAAAATATACCATCACCACTCGTCTTGCTACACAGAGGACAAACAAAGTTCACCGTAACCTTAGAGGAGACCAAAAATATATTTACTTAAAGGTGTATTATGGATTGTTTTTGTTTTTTTGGAATGCTTTGTTTTAATGCGTGTTTGAACGGTTAGTGACCCAGCGGCTGTACGAGTGGTCAGCACAGTGCCTTTACTTTCTCTCACAGTGGCCTCTTTGATGCTCCAGGATCAATTGTTTTTAGGGTTTCTTTTCACTGCTGACGGAACCATCCCATGGTTATGCATTCTCTGCACCCCGAAAACCAACCAAGACCCTGAAGAACAATTGATCCTGGAGCGTCATAGAGGCCACAGGGATGGAAAGTAAAGGCACTGTGCTGACCACCCGTACAGCCGCTGGGTCACTACTATGCATGTTTTACCACATAAACGTTCCTTAATACACCTTTAAGTAAAAGATGAAAATTCTGTATACAAGTATCCAGTTCCAAATGTATTTAAACTAAAAAAAAACACTTGTATTATGTCACACTAATGTATGAAATATTAAGTTCATGGTTTTATATTTATGGAGAATTATGGTGTTCTTTCAAATCTTGTCAAACAGGGAGACTGAATGAGCCACTGGTGTTTTCTGACTTCATTATTTTCACAATGACTTCAACTGCAGCTTCTAGATTCTCCTCCTGAAGACAAATAAAGAGCACATTGTGCGTTCATCAGAAATTCAAAATATGAATACTTTAATACAGTTCCAAAGAGAGCGTAGAGAGCACAGATTGTAAATTAAAAAGTATTCATTATAGCTCTGGCCTAAAGTATACTGTATGGGTATCTAAATATCTAAAACTCTACAGTGTAGTACTCAGGCTTTATATGTACAGGCAGAAGCAAGTCAAACTGAATGCTTTTAATGCACAAATGCCATATTTTAAAACCACAAAAGCAGAGTAATATTCAGTGCATATTTCATTTCTTAAGATTGCAAACATTTCATTAAACAGAGGGAAGAGATTTGGACAAAACGGGCAACTTTTCAACAAAAAAGTAAATTGCAGCCATTATGCTTAATAGAATATGCTTAAGACTGTAATGTGGGTATTTTTGATGAATAATACAGTAGGTTTTGAGAAGTGTAATAATTTCCCCTAAATTTAGATTCAATGCGAGCTGGAATCCAATTGAATGCTTTCAATGACATTTAAGGCCTTGATTTTTTTCACAATTCATTTAATGACTTTATACTTGTTTCTTCCTCCGCTGTTGGGTCGGGTCTTATCGTGCAACTTCAAATCTCACCGTCACCATCAGTGCTGCATCTAGTTCATATTTTACTGTTGGAAAAAATCATTATCTTTGAACCAGCCTAACCTTACTTTTTCATCAAATATTTATTTATTAGTCCTTATTGTCTCATTAGAGCAATTCATTCCATGTTAAGCTCACTCTTCTGTGTGTAAAGACATGATGCTACGTCATGTGTGATTTATGTTTAGAGAGGCTCAGTCAGGCCAACAGCAGCACTGACACACTTTGATAAATGCATTAGCTCCACCCTGTGGCCATCGACTGTATGGACTTCCCATACAGTCGTATTTTTCTCAGATAATGACAGTCAGCATAACTTTCAAGTCTTTAACTGTTAGAGGATAATTTGAATGTGATTGAAAAAACTCCCAATGATAACAGTATTTATTTTATTAAGATAAACAACTTAAAACGTGCTGTTCAGAATGATTATGCACAGCAGCGTTTCCATACATTTTAAATTGTAAATAACTGAAAATGGTCATTTGTTGAATTTGCAACATTAGGTCATATTTACTTAAATCAAAAGCTATTTAAATCAAAAACATCTTAACAGGTCAAGTTACATTTTAACACAGGACTCATATTTGATAGCAGCTTCAAAACTCTTAAATCCATTAAACTTGTGTGTCTGAGTTTCTGCTTGGGTTCTTTGCAGGATGTCAGAATAGCCTCCCAGAGCTACTGTTTGGATGAAAACTGCCTCCCACCCTCATAGATGTTCGCTTGAGGCTCCAAATGTTCTCAGTAGGGTTGAGATCAGGAGGAGGGGGTCCACATCATGAGTTTCTCTCCTTTTATGCCCATAGCAGCCAATGATGCAGAGGTATTCTTTACAGCAGGACATGGTGCGTTGTCATGATGAAGATGATTTTGTTAAAGAAAGCACGGCTCTTCTTTTGTACCATAGAAGAAAGTTGTTTGAGTTGTTTAATATATTTGTTTTTGGAAGAAAAAAAAGTTATCATTGGGAGTTTTTTTCAATCACATTTATATGATCCTCTAACAGTTAAAGGCTTGAAAATTATGCTGACTGTCATTTGAGTCATAATTTAGAAAATCTGAGAAAAATATAATTTGCATAATAATTTGGAACTTACTTTATGCAGTCTTAGAAAAATGCACATGTTAAAAATACATTTCCCCCAAACAGCATTAAAATGAACACACACTTCATCCATTCCTAAGCATTTATTTGCAAATACACTCTTGCATACACACGGATTACAGTACATTATGGCAACAGTTTTGTTTTAAAAGAAGCCATTTTTTGGCCTGGTGTGAAAAAGTGTTAAAATGTACACATGTGGTCAGCTCTGTTGGCGACATATTCCACTGTCTGACATATTCCACTGTCTGACATATTCCACTGTCTGACATATTCCACTGTCTGATGCCACACTGGAGAAGGCTGAGCTGCTTTTTGCTTCGGCACCTGTAACTCACTGAATTTTGAGCTGGAGTTCTCAAACCTTTATACAAAGTCCCCAGATTTGTTAACTACAGATGGCACCAATTCAAACCTCTGCAAGAAATCACAGACATCGTGAGCTGATGTCAAATACATGGTGTTCCTTTGTTACAACCTACACCACTACCAGGGTAGGTTGTAACACATGCTGGGGTGAGTTGTAACAGTTGGACAAAAGAAATAAAAACAGATGCCACGTCATGAGATATGCTTCAAATAGAGGTTTATTTCAATAAAGAACAATGTCTCTCTCTCTCTCTAACCTGTCATATGCTTAACGTCAGTCGGAGTCAGTCCATAATACAGGTCTGTGTCTGAGTCAAATAATCAGCCAACACTTCCTCCTGCACCTCAGAGGAAACTCTGTTGATGCTTCAGTGTGACCTACACTGGGCTGATCACTGGACTCCGGTCTCTCAGCTTCTGCAGTGTTTACAGTATCTGCTCAGTGTTACATGGCAGATCACATGTGCCTTTGCAACTGACCTGACCTGCCCTTCTTTCTGACCTCATCAGATGTTGTTTTTTAAACATTAGCTGGCACAAATCTGTCAGTCTTTCTTTCCACTGCCTAGGCATTCTGTAAAACTATTCAAATCAAGTAAGTGTTATTAACTGTATATAAGGGATGATTGTGTTACAACCATCCCACCCCTGTCAGCCATTGTTCAGCTGTCATCATAATGGTTTGAAATTAGCAGGGGAAATGTGCATCACATTTGCCTGAGAAACTACAATTTAATCTAATGTAAGTCATATGGATTTATGTGCAATAGTATAAGCACTAAACAAAATATAGTCTTGGTCAAAAATGTACCTTCTTACCTCAAAATCATTTTTTTCTCAATAGAATCTGTATGAACCTGTTTACAACCACCATGTGGGATCAGGGAGGAAGTGGGTAAACACTGATTTGACTCCTGTCTTATCCTGAATGGTGGAATTACTGGTGTTACAACTCTCCCCATGTTACTACCATACCCGCTCTCCCTACTATGTTTTTTAAGAATATGATAGTGGTGATATAACCGAGATTTCTTGTCATGAAGCTGAAGAGAACTTTTGTACAATGATTCCAGGGCCTTAATGCTGTTTTACACGCCTGCGACCAACTCGTCATGCAATAACCAAAGTGCGGAATTATCATCGCATTTAGATATAAATTAGAAACATCTATAGTCAGAGAGTTCCTAATATATCTCAAATCTGCTATGTTAAATTGTAGCCAAAACATTTACTCAAGTAGAGGGACGTTACTTTATAATAATATTACTCAAGTAGAAAAAAAGAGAGAGTCCGATTTATGTTATAGTTTTGATATAATCCAGCCCTATCCAACAAATATGGCATAAATTAGATAAAAGAGATACAGTATAAAGAAATATATATTTCTGTTTACATTTAGGCCTGAAGGTCACTAACAGTTTTACTCACTGTGGAAATGAAGAGTTCCCACATGATTGGCCCGAGTAGGCTACTGTTGTTTCTTCAAAATGGCATTATAACAGACGGGTAGTACTCAGTTACATTTACTCAAGTACAGGTACTTAGGAAACTTTTTAAAGAATTTGTACTTTTTACTGTATGTAGTTTTATCATACAGTACGTTTTACTTCTACTTGAGTAAAATTATAATGACATATCTGAACTTGAGTAAAAATAATTGTTACTTTTCCCACTGTGAGTAAATATTTAAGCAGCAAATGCTTCATTATAATCTGTAAAATACAGTAGTTTGTCTAGTGCACCTTGTTCTTTAGAATTATTTAGTTTTTCTGGATTTTTTGTCATTTTCTTGGAAATATTAAGAATTTCACATGATTTATGTTCATTTATGGTGTCATTGGAAATACATCAGACTTTTTCGCTCAGTTACTCACAGTACTCAAGTAACATTTTCTCCAAGTATTTTTATACTTTTACTTTAGTGATTGTTTGGGTCACTCACTACTTTTTACGTGTACTTGAGTAATATTATTTCAAAGTTACGTTACTCTTACTTGAGGAACTGTTTCGGCGACTCTACCCAGCTCTGCATTAAAAGCAGAAGTAAAAATATAGTGAGATAAACTACCCTAAGAAGTACAGACAGCCTACTTTAACCTCTTAACCCCCACCTTAACCGAGTGCATATTCTCCAGTTTGACCCAAATCTAAAAACTTCTCGACTGGAGAGTTTAGTTTAGTTTAGTTTTATTTATTTGTTTGAGCAGTTGACCTGCTCAAAGGGAGTGGGCTGAAGCCAAAGGCTTATAAGCGCCCACCCCAAATAAAAACAATAACATTACATTTAACATTTGCAGGGTAGCAAATCATAAACAAATCATAAACAAAGGAACATAGAGCAAAGTAACAACAAATAATGAAGAACAATACATTTAAAAAAAACAGCAAAGTAAAGAAACAACAACAAAAGAATGTGCTACAACTCATATCTAAGAAATATAAACTCTTTGTAAACTTTTTAAAATGTACCAGGTTATTGCAGAGTTTGATGTTTTGATCTAGATTATTCCATATTTCAACACCACGTCTCGTGGACACATGCTTTTCATGGTTGTTCTTGAGTATTGTTTATCGAAGCTCATCTTATCTCTCAAGTTGTATTTGACTTCTCGTTTGCAGAACATATTTTGTAAACTTTCAGGAAGTGACTTTTGTGAGGCTTTGAACATGATTTGAGCATCTTAAATTCAGTAAGGTCCTCAAATTTCATTATTTTGATTTAAAGAATAATGGATTTGTGTGTTCACGGTATCCAGCTAAATGGATTATTCTTATTGCCTTTTTCTGAACTTTAAACAATGGGTCAAGATTACTTTTATACGCATTTCCCCAGATCTCTACACAATATGTTAAATGGGAAGGATAAGTGAACAGTATATAGTATATAGAGCTTTGTTATCAATGATATATTTAGATTTATTCATTATGGCTGAAATCTTTGCAACTTTAGTTTAATTTTTATGATGTGAGGTTTCCAGCTGATTTTATGATCGAGTGTTACACCAAGAAATGTGTGTTCATAGACTCTTTCAATAGTTTCGTTGCCAATTTTAACTGGTAATTGTACATTCATTACACGATTACATTGTTTTGGTTTTCGTAATGTTTAGAGACAGTTTGTTTACGCAGAACAAAATTTTCAATGTATCCATTTCTTCTGTAATCTCGATCACCATTTGCTGTAAGTCTGCACCTGTAACTACCTCTAAACCGAAACCATAAAGCAGGTATGAGCTCGTTGTTTGTCCTACGCAGCAAACCACAGTAGGCTACACCTCCTAAGTTTCGTTACATGAAAAACGCGACGGGACACGGGAAACGAAACTTAGCATCCCAGAAGAGCGCGTGCAGGGCTGTGATTGGCCCGCGCTGTCAGGTTTCCAAAGCACGCGCTCTCATCCTCCGCTCATTTGGACCGAGGACACGCGCAGGAGCTCAGGTACGAACTGTTAGCTTTAGCTTCTTTTGCTTGTATCACTTTGGCTTTGTTTTAGGGTTAGCCTGCACTGCAAAAACTTTTATCTTGGGGCGACAAAACTGAACATCATGAATTTGTAATAGGCTGGAGATTTGCTTTTCTGTAGGTCAGGTTTCAATGGACTGTGCACGTTAAGTAGGGGCGGACTGGGACTGAAAAACGGCCCTGGACTCTGATCAGCCTGGTCCAAATGAGCGTAAATGCGCACTTCCACAAAGACTATTTTAACCTCCTACCCCCGCCTTAACCGAGTGCATTTTCTCTAAAAATCTAAAACGCTTCTTGACTGGAGAGCAACACTGTAACGCCTCATTTGAAACCTTAAGTCCTACAAAAGTGATTGCAACGTTTTGTCTTTTTTTTTTTTTTGCTTTTAATTACTTTTTTGTGGCTTTTATTGCTTTTTCCATTGCTTTGTCGTTTTCGTCACATTTTGTCGCTTTTTTGTTGCGTTTTTGTAGTTGTTTTTGTCTGTTTTTTATTATGTTTTTGTTGGTTTTTCATTGCTTTTTTTGTTGCGTTTTGTCACTTTCCAGTACATTTTTGTTCCGTTTTCATCCCCGTTTTTGTCGCTATTTTGATGCTTTTCTTTAAAGCTTTTAGATTTGGGTAAAGCTCAGTTAAGGCGGGGGGTAAGAGGTTAAGGGGAAAATTGAGCCGCCAGGCCGGTGGCCCGAGAGCCAGTGGCCCTTCTGTGCTCTTCCAGAATGGACATATGGCCAGTCCGCCCCCCGACTTATACAAAACTACTTTCTCCCTGCATGTTTAGTTTTGACCATATTTCTCCACTCCAGAGTAAAAAAACCTCAAACATTTGTTGTTTGTGTGTGCACTCACAGACTACTTTATTAGTATGCAGTTTAAAAGCCCATTTAAACTGTGCATTTGACATTTACACAGAGGCGGGTCATATTTTTGAAGATGTTGTATTAGTTTTACCATACAGCACTTTTTACTTCTACTTGAGTAAAATTACAATGAAGTATCTTCACTCTTACTTGAGTAAAAATCATTATTACTTTTTCCACTGTGACTAAATATTTAAACGGCAAAAGCTTCATTTGATCATAAAACAGATGTAGTTCGTCTCGTGCACCTTTTTATGCCATTGTCTTGGATTTTGATGATTTTAAGTGTTTTGTTTTACAGAATTCATGGCGTCATTTAAAATAATTCAGACTTTTTCCGCTCAAACAGTTACACACAGTACTCACTGACCGACCTGCTCTGATGCAGCTGAAATCCTCATGAAATGTCCGTTTGTTTATTTATCCAATATCTACAGGGGCTGTCAGATCTTTTTCCTCCTTTTTTCCCCTCACAAAGCAAAGCAGCACCGGAGGAGAGGCTGAGGCGTTCAAGGGTTGCAGAGAAAAAAAATACTGCGCTGTAAACTTAGTTCTAAATGGAAATATTATGTTCTAAATGTCCCCCAAAAGTTGTTCATGAAAGTTACAGTTTAGCAAATAAATGTAAATCTCAAATATTGACTTTGTACATATACTTATTTATGCGGATGAATGTGTGTTTCACACAAGATTAATGAGATTTCCGGAGCTCATTGAATGCAATCAGAGCAGCGTGTGATCTAAACAGTGTGGAGGGGAGTGAGGGGCGGGGGTGACGGGGGAAAGTCAGGTGAGGGGAGGGTGGTGGAGGTGGAGCAGAGCAGAGTTCACTACTCCACCTGATGAAATAAATTCAAAAGACATCACTTAAGGCAGCTTTAAATATTTTGGCTACTCTACCACGTCTGCATTTATAATACTTCAATAGTGGCTAATAATTAACCTGAGCCGTCAGAATCTTCACAAAGCTTTTAGTAATTGGTGAAACGACTGTAGTAAATATTTAAAGTCTCCACCTGCAGTTCTAGTCATACATTTATTTCTCAGTCAGTCTGAGTCTGCACCAGAGCGGAGCCAACAGAGGGAGTTTCCTCTGAAGTGGGACTGTGAGTCTGGGTTGCACCAACAATGAATCCAAGGTTAATCATAGAATTAAAGAGGGGTTGTAATGCGCTGGTATTGTAGATACATTTTTTCACGTTCATTCAATCCATCTTTTGCCTGACTTTTTATCCAAATTTTTTTTTTTTTTGCGTTTGTCTCATTGTCAGTAAGCGTAACTTCCATCTTACTGTAACTGGAAGACTCTGTAACTCGGACACGCCTCTGAACTCTGAGGACAAATGGAACAAAGCATTGAATAATAAGTTTAAAGTTGTGCTCAGATCTGGTTTAACCTGTCCTTTAGTTTGGAATGTGAACAGACGCTGCTGCTGGTCCTGGGACAGAATTAACCTCTTAAGCCCCACCTGAACCGAGCACATTTTCTCCAGTTTGGCTTTACCCCAATCTAAAAGCTTCTTGAAAAAAGAAAAGAAAAGAAAAAACGTGACAAAATGCAACAAAAAAGCCACACAAACAGAAAGTGATGAAAAGGTGACAAAAGTATGTGATGAAGACGTAACAAAAACACTGGCCTTCAGGCTGTGTTCAGGCAGTCAAGGAGCTTTTAGTTTGGGTAAAACCGAACTGGAGAAAATGCGCTCGGTTCAGGCGGGGGTTAAGAGGTTAAAGGAAGTGGCTTGGTTAGGAGACTGTCACTCAGTTCTGGTGCAGAGTTTACAGAGGCCATTAATCCACAAAACAGATAAATATGTAACTAATAGCTTTGTTTCTGGTTAGTCTAACCACTTCACGTCTTTGCCTCGTCTGTTTCTTCAGGTAGATCTTCAACAAATGGACGATGAGCACAAAAAGAAAGAAAAGGTAAGACACGGCGACACCGAGCTGGTCCACAGCAGTTACAGTATTTTATATTCATGACCAACATTACTTCTCTGACTCCAGTAACTGTAAACTGTTTGTTCAGGACTCCCTTCGGGCGACCGCTCCGCCCTTCATTGACTACCTTAAAGACATACTGCGGCGCTACCCAGACGGAGGACAGATTCTGAAGGTACACAAAGCATTTCAGGGTTTGATTTGAGACATTTCTTTCCATTGTCGTCTCTTCTAATCCTGTTGCAGTGGCCTGTCTAGACTTTTATTTTCTGGGGTGGGGGGGTTGTACTGTAATATATCAGAATCAGAATCAGAATCAGTTTTATTGCCATGGTTTGAGAACAGGTTCACAAACTAGGAATTTTTCTCGGTGCAAACGTGCGACATAGAACATATAACACAGTTAAGATAAAAATAAGCTAAAAAACTTTAAAACTATAAGGCTATTAAGGGCATGCGTGAAAAATATTAAATAAAAAAGATAAAATAAAAGTGACATATTATATATAAGACAACAACAATTTGACATTAAACAACAGCGGGATTGTTTTACAGATGTGTAGGCATATAAAGTGATATAAAGTGATTAAGTGATATAAAGTGATTTAGTGATAAGTGATAGCAGCGGGTCCAAGTGTGGACACACCACACAGTGCAAGTGCAGATTACATCCATGAGTCTGTAACTAAGCTACAGAGACTTGTTTCTGTTCATGAGTCTGATGGCGGAGGGGAAAAAACTGTTCAAGTGGCGGGAGGTATGGGTCTGGATAGACCGTAGCCTCCTGCCCGAGGGGAAAGGGGTGAATAGTCCATGTCCAGGGTGAGAAGCGTCAGCTGTTATCCGACCCACACGCCTCCGGGTCCTGGAGGTGAACAGGTCCTGGAGAGATGGGAGCGTACAGTCAATCACCTTCTCAGCAGCACGCACAATGCGCTGCAGTCGATGTTTGTCCCGTTCTGTAGCGCCGGGGTACCACACGGTGATGGAGGAGGTGAGGATGGACTCGATGATGGCCGTGTAGAACTGCACCAGCATCTTGGTCGGCAGCTTAAGTTTCCTCAGCTGCCGCAGGAAGAACATCCTCTGCTGGGCCTTCAAGTGATTTGTAACATTTTCCATTATTTGTAACATTTTAAGGGTTTTGAAGCACTATCTTTTTAAGTGTTACACAACGTAAACTATTTGGACATTATGTTTGCCTGGATACTTGATTTAAATGTTGTAATCTGTAAAGCACTTTGTGATGCCTTCGGTATGAAAAGCGCTTTATAAATAAAGTTTGATTGATTGATTGATTGATAAACTCTCAGGATCAAATTAACAATTTGCACTATTTTACAGTTTCAGGTCTAATTTTATGAATTTTATGTTCTGTGCTAAATAAAAACAAAAATACGGCTGTAAGAGAAGTGCTGTAGAGACGATATAGTAAATATAGCCGCAAAGCGGCGATTATCGGCCCTCGCCGACCGCCCTGCCCAAAAGCCCTGCCCCTTTTGTCTCCCTCAATCTAAAATTACGGTATACTGCCTTTATGTTTGTTTTTAACTTTTTTCCCAAGGGTCTTAGTTTTAGGATTTTTGGAATGCGCTAACGCGTCCTCCGTACTCAATTTTGACATTATACAGAGAAAAATTAGTATGAATTTGTATCACACTATATCTGTAAACTGAAGCATATTTTTACATTTTACTTAGGGCTGCGGCTGCGCCGCAGAACATCCACAAAGGTTATCCAAGTACTTGGATAACCTTTGGTTCCTCACTTCTCGCTGAATTATGGAGTTTAACATTTTTCCATCAGAATAAAATGAGACGTTCTGGTCATCGCTACGGCAACACCGTGAAAAATGTGGCATAGGTGTAATCAGGGGTTAAAGTGGAATTTGGGAGGTGGGGGAACTCTCTAAACTACATTTATATTTTTTTATGTACTTAGGTACTGACATGTAGTCATGGGTTCTGAACAGATACTGCACAATACAAGGTATTTGATACTGTAATTATTTTATTTTGCAATATTTTTTAATACCTTGAATTATTTTTAGATCCTTTAGTAGGTTTTAACAATCATAAATGATTGGAGGTCTATGTGATTTACTAAATGAACTAATTCTGCTTTTGCCAGATCCACTCTTTTGGGTTCTTCTTAGATGTAGGACTGCAGAGCACCATGCCTGCCCAGAGAGGAGCTTAATAGATTATAGAAACAAATAAAATGTCAGGATCCACTTATTCAAAGAAAGCCCAACCAAAGAAATGAACATGTGTGCTGAACCTTACTTATTAACAATTTTGGCTTGTTATTATGTTCTTTATTTAAGAAAATCCTCTTTCACAGTCAGTGGTGCTTACAGCAGGGCTCTTGCAGGCTGGTCAGGGGTGAGCCTCCCACCACCAAACGTATTCATATTTTTGGGATAAATAAATGAAAATGTAATTATCATCACTGCTTGAACAGAATAGAATTGGGCCTAAACATAAAAGTTATATTATATTCCAGCATTTTAAGGCTTTGTAGGGAAAAAAGAAAAAAAACACAGCAATAGATTAATACAGAATAATAAAGAGCCTAATAATAAACTAGGACTACTCAGAACTAAACCAGGATTAAGCCAGGGCAAAAACATGGACTACAGTAAGGCCGGACTAAATCACATCTAAACCAGGCCAAAGGCCTAATACAGAATGAGACCAGTACATCTCAAACAACATGACTAACTCCTGCTCAGCCACTGCTCCTCAGCGCTGAGCAGACAGACCATGGAAAATAATAAATAAGGGCGGACCAAACGCTGTTCTGTCCAGACCTGGCGCTTTACGAAAAAACTCAGTAAATGAAGCGCTCCTTGGAGATGGCGCGCTCATCCACATATTCAGCTTCATCCTCGTTTACCATGTTAACTTTGTAAAGAGCATCTCTGCGCTTGTACATTTCCCACAAACACGTATTGAATGAAGTCAGAGCAGAAAGGAAGAAAAATGCACCTGTCAGATTAATGATTCAGATGTTATTTAGTAAAGTTAGAGCCCAGGGAGCGAGGTTTAGCGTGTAAACACGAGTGCTGGTGGTGCAGAGCAGTTTTCCAAAACTCACGTTCCATCAGCTTTATCGTCCGCTTTACAAACATCCACAGCTGAACTGGTGTTCCTTACCTTAAAGTCGCTGGTTAAACCCTTTGCACCGGCAGGAACACACGCTGCACCTGACGCGGACCGCGAGGAGTCCCGCTTCTGCATGGGATAATCCAAAAACACGATTCATACTGTCCTTGTGCTGCGGTTTGATCAAATCTGTTAGTCCGTCCAACGATAAGCCTCCTGTTTTCTCAGTTTAGCGTTACACCGTTTAACAGAGCCATGTTTTCATTTGAGCTCGCGCTAGGAGATGATGGTCCGGAGCCGGAGGCACACTGCTACGCAAAGTGCCGCGAGCTTGCTGTGGAGCTACGCGAATGCGGCGCGGATAATGCCGGAAAAAATATAATTTTTATGTAAAATGAGGTCAGATTTTATTTTTTGGCCCCCGGGATGCATATTGAGTAGGCCCAACCTAGTACTTTTATTGCATTGATGTATCTCACAGGCAGAATTTCGTATGTGCGTGAAAATGACAAAGTTGCAATCATGAACTTTTTTTTTCTTTTCTTGTTTTGCCATGCGAAGGTGGGGGAACGCCGTTCCGACCGTTCCCGCCACTTTAACCCCTGGGTGTAATTGACTTTTCTGATCAGAACGACCAAATAGAATGTTGTGCCAAATTATTTTAATTTTCGTAAAACTAAAATTTGTACTCTCCATATAATTCCTGTTGTGGAGGAAGACACGCGTCCGAGACGCCTTATCACTGCATCCAGAGTGGACGTTTGAACAGGGCAAATCCTGGCCGCTACAATTCCTATGGGGGCGCTATTGCGCCCAATTTGAATTTTGCCAAATGAAAGTGTTTAGGATTGTGACTTTAAAGGTGCACAGCGCAAGTCTATGAGTTCTTGCAGAACTATGACCCCTTTGGCGACAAGCGGAATTGCATCCAGAGTTGTGCACGCTCATGGAACACACGCACGCTTGCACGAGCACGAGCAGTTCAGAACACAACAGCGACAGCGATTGCACAAATCTTTTGTTTAGACTCGTAATGTCTACAGAGGTAAGAAAGTTATAAATCTATGTGAATGGAATTTGCATTTGAGTAAACTACATATTAATGTTTGAGAGGAAAAACGGGGGTAGTAGGAGAAAACGTTTTTCACCATTTCTACCTGTTTTGTGTTATGATTGGATTATAATGGAAATGCGTTCATGAATAAGTTATTACTTTGTATAAGCTAACAAAAAAATAAGAATCGCACCAAACACCCTATTAGTTGGTCAAAAAAGTACAAAAATGTCTCAAGCTAATAAACTAATAATCAAATGGCTCTGACATTACCTTCTAAGCTAAAACAGCCTAATCCACCGAATATTTACTGGGGTTTAGCCTGTTTTATTAATCTGCTAAATAGCATATTCCAATAGCAGTATATCATTATTAGAGACTAATTTGCTCAACATTGTTTTCTAATTATGAAGCTTACATACCAGCATTTGACATCACACTCCACAAAGCTGAACTGATTTACCTAAATAGCCTACAACAGTGCTGATTTATTTATTAGGCATTTTGACAGGGACAGTACACATTGATAAACATTTCTGTGAATTGTCCCAATACTTTTCAACTACTGTCCCTGAGCAAGGTGTGTAGTGCCCCAACAAGTTTCACTAGTTTAGACATTTAGAAGGGGGAAAAAAGGTTACCTGTACACATAACATGGAATTAGTTCACTCAGTACAAGGTCAGGGAAAGAGACAGTGCATGGGCCGGTAGTTATGCAGTTCAGAACAAAGCAAACTTGATGAAGATGAAAATAGTTATTTGCTATAGTAAATAGAAGGCCTGCTGTACAATATTAGGGAAGTAAAATAAGTATCCCTTTATCATTGTATTTTCTTTCCTGTGATGTGTAGAATAATACAGCATGTATTTTATCACAATAACAACATATTTTATTTTTTCCTTTAGAATTACAGCTCAAATCAATTTGATGTTCCTGTGGAGAGAAGCACTGAGGACAGCAGGGGCAGCAGGGGCAGGGAAGGAGGCCGGGAAGGTGCAGAGGACAATCAAGATGTAGACTGATCAGTGAGGAGGACAGACAATTATCCTGACCTTTTGGCATTTATGTTGGCTATAAAGAAGCACCATTCAGGCAATAAACAAGTAGTGAGCACATCAGAAAATATGGCTACGAATTAGGGAAGAAACGGCTTTATTGTAATAATTCCATGTTTGTAAAATAAATAAATATGCACTGCTTATGTTTGACTTGGAGTCTGTTCAGGGAGCTGATGGCATCTCCTAGAAAAACAAAAACATATATTTTTTGCCATTAGAACAGTTATTTTATTATGGAAAAGGACATGGAAGTGATGTGGCAAAATATTAATGAAAATAGGAATCTTGCATAAATACACACTAAAAGAAAAAACAAATGTTCATTGTAAAACAATGAAAAACTAACACAACATACCTGCCCTCTGTGGACTCCTGGATTACGCTGCTGGATTACGCTGCGGAGCTGTTGGCATGCGCTTAGCCACGTACGGGCTAAGAGCCGGTACTAACCCTTGCTAGCCCAAACTGTTTTGAGCTAAAGTTTTGGCAAACCGACCGGACATTAACACAAATCTAAAAAACATGCCAGCGGCAGACGACATGGAGGAGATCAAGCGATCATTAAACTTTATGTCTAGTGAGCTGGCAAAGGTGACTTCACAACAGGAGCGCCTGCTCAAACTTGTGGATGAAGTAACAACATTGAAAATCATGATGAGAGAAAAAGACACACGGATCTCTACGCTGGAGCTGAGGATTGATGAACTAGAACAGTATACGCGGAGGGACGATTTGGTGATTACTGGGATCAAGACTCGACACCGGACCTACGCCAGGGCGGCAGCTAGAGCGGAGACGACGGAGGACGCTCCGAGGGAAGAGCTGCAGTCACTGGAACAACAGGTGGTGGATTTTCTTAACAAGAACAACATAAACATTCGCAAAGAGGCATATCTGCTTGCCACACATTGCCCAGCAGGTCCGAGAATTCTGTACCTGCTGTAGTAATTCGATTCATAAGCAGGAAAATAGGAACGATGTACTAATGCAAGCTAAGAAACTGAAAGGAACGAAGGTGTATATAACGAACATCTTACAAGGAAAAATGGAGGTATCGCAAGGGAGGCGAGGATGCTAAGGAAATGGAAGAAAATTACTGGGACATGGACATGGAATGGAAACGTGTGGATCAGGGAACAAGATGGTTCAGCGAAAGTCATCAAGACTTTGAAGGAACTTGAGAAGTATAAGACTGGACATTCACAGTGAGAGTGATGGAGTCCCGTGCTTGGGCGGACTGATAACGGAGACACCAGGTTGGATACACTTGGACATACACTGAACTATGGATACACATACAGATACTAATAATCATAAAATTTATGATCTGGAAAATTCTATTGAACATGACATGCTAACCCCTGATGAAAATGTTTGCGATTACTATACTGTACAACAATATAATGTTGAAATCAGTAAGGTGCTTAATGAAACATTATCTATCATACACTTTAATAGTCGAAGTTTAAAGTGTAACTTTGTAAAAGTAAAAGAGCTACTCTGTCAGTTAGATAAAACCTTTAAAGTGATTGCTATAACTGAAAGCTGGTTGAAGGACTCTGATATCAATGATGTTCAGATTGAAGGATACAACATGTTTTATGTCAACAGAGTAAGTAAAAAGGGAGGGGGTGTGGCCCTCTACATTGATTCTCATCTAAAATGTAAAATTATTGAACAAAAAACAATTGCTGTGAAAAATTTGATGGAAATGCTTACTGTAGAAATAACAAATGAAATTGGTAAAAATATGTTGATCAGTTGTGTGTATAGAGCACCAGGGTCTTGTGTTGAATCATTTACAGATAAAATCCTTGAGATGTTTGAACAATTAATAACAAATCATTAATGTTGTGTGGTGACTTCAATATAGATCTGGGAAACCCTATAGCATCAAGTGAATTTAGGAATTACATGAAGAGCACAGATCTATACCCAATGATAACCAAACCAACAAGGGTGACTACACATAGTGCAACTATCATTGACAATATATTTACAAATGTGCGTGGTAAATTAATTAGTGGTATCCTTATGACAGACGTGAGTGATCATCTTCCTATATTTATAATTTATGAGAAAACATGTTATGATATTATACAAGATGAAACTACAACATTCATTCGCGATAAATCTAGTAAGGCTTTAGAGGCCTTCAGAGAAGATCTGAAGAAACAGAGCTGGGATAGAATATACACAGATAATGTAAATTCTGCCTATGAAGCTTTTATGTCGACTAGTCGATTAGTTTATATGATAAAATTGTAAAATAACCAAAATAAACACATCAGGAAAATACTGTTAACAATCCATGGATGACAAATGGACTGAAAATGCCTGCAAGAAATTTGTATAGATTGTTTCTAAGATCAAGAACTAAAGATGCTGAAGATAGGTATAAATTAAAGCCGCAAGCGGCGATGGAGGCCCTCGCCCCTGGCGCAGCCCCCTTGCGACCGCCCCCCCTTGCTACCGCCCCGCTCTCGCCCAACCTGCTCTCCCTTCGGCTTCACACACAACCTGTGTGCTCTCTGCTAACTCTTGCTCCGGCCCACTCTCGTCTTGCCTTCGTCACACCTTGCTCTTGCCCAGGTATCTATGATGCCAGCCCACTCTTGCTTCAGCCTCAGCGCCCCGGCCTCACGTTCACCACAGCGGTGCTTTTCACTCGTTCTATAGTTGAAATACCTTCTATGACCAGTGAACTGCAATACTCGGGAAAAGCCAGCAGGCAAAACAGCATCTGGACAGAGGTGCACTCTTGCATTTGCAGAAAAAAGAGCAGTGATCTGCACGAGTAAAGAGGAAATGGCAGTGAAAGGTAGAAAAGTGGCTAAATACATAATTGTGTCTACATAACTTGGTGCTCATTCTGGAGTTGTATCTGGCTCAGAGCTTTAGTGGCCCATGTGAAAAGAGAAAGCATTATAAAGTGTCAATACCATGTTTGAACTGGCAACCTCCTGCATCAAAGACAAGGACATTATTACTGAGCTATAACATGACCCAAGGTTAACCTGATACGGGCTACTTTTTTCTAAATCCCGGGTGTGAAAGTATGTCCAAGCAAGGCATTTGGGAAGAGAGGTCATTTCAGGTCATTTCAGGTAATTTTTGCCCCTCCATTTTGTCCATTGTTTTCGACATTTCCCCCAGTTGTTCCTCTATTGTTTTCCTACTGTCCCCCCATGTCTTTCTGTGTAGTTGTGCATATTTCTGAACTGTTCTTTCTTCGTTTTTAATAAGGTTGGGACCATAGGCGCCGATTTATGTTCTTCCCAGTAGATGCCCAGTCCAAACCAAAAAAGAAAAAAAATATTGTTGAGTTTGAACCAGCAACCTCCTGCACCAAAGACCAGTGCATTATCTCTGAGATATAGCTCCGTGAAATGGTATGCCTAATGTGGGCTACTACTATTCTCTAAATGACCAGGGCGAAATTAGATCCCACCATGCCACTGGAGGAGAGAGGTAATTTCAGGTCATTTTCCCCCACCCCCTCCATTTCTTGATTGTTTCGACACCCTCCCAGTTTTGCCTCACGTGTTTCCCTAGTGTCCCCACATTTCTTTCTGTGTAGTTCCACATATTTTGAAACTGTTCTTTCCTCGTTATTAATGAGGATTTAATAAAATATTCATAAAAAAAAAAGAAAAAAAAAAGTCATGGTTGGGTTTGAACTGGCAATCTAATGGTTGCAAACCTGCACTCTATAAACGGAGCTAGACAAGCACAGACACTTTTTCAACCGAACTGACAAATATCTTATGAAACGCCTTGCGCTCATGTAGTCTAGGCTTGGGCAATGTGTGGGTCATTTCCCCGTTTTTAGTGAGGGTGGGGCCATAGGCGCCGATTCAGGTTCTTCCCAGTAGGTACTGAGTCACAAATAAAAGAAAAAAAAATAAGTCACTGTGGGGTTTGAACCGGCAATCTAATGGATGGGAACCCGGCACTGTACTAACGGAGCTATACAAGCTTAAGCAACAACACTGCGGATTTTATATTAATCTTATGAAACAGTTACACTCGCGTGTTCACAGAAAACGGAATTACAGTTCAGGCAATATTTATTGAAACATTTTGTAATTAGGGCTAATTCCCTGGGCGCCCAAAGATCTGAGAAGGTGCTCCAGCCCCACAAAAGTCTCGATAGATGACGGAATATTTTGGTGAGACCAAAATAGTACGAGGAATAAACGGAGAGACGGACAGGAAACAGCCTATCTGAACTTCCTGTGATTGTACTTTCCAAAAAACCTGATTTTGGAGGCAAAAACGTTCAAATTACAGCTTCTTTCTGTAACAGAGGGGTAGTAAAACTATGTATGAGTCTAAAAGTGTGGCTGTTGTGAATAAAGGGGAATTTGGGAAAAATGGCGATTTTCAGGAGAAACTCTGACAGAGGCCATCATGCTGCCAGAAGAAGAACTCTGGCTATTTTCACGGAGGATGGGCGGGCCACTTACAAGCCACTTAAAAGCCATCTTAAGCCAGCAGGTGGCGCTGTTCGGCCACTTTGCTGAGGCATAATAAGTGGAGTGGTTAACTTGACCCCCACATGTTATACATTTTCGGAAAGCTCCGACTGAGGCGCATGTGACTGTCAGGGTCATTGGTCACTGTCGAGTATGCAGTGACCAACATGTGTAGATGAGGTAGGCCTGGGAGCAGCCTATATGTTAATGGCTGCGTTCTGTTCAGTTTCGGGTGGTGCATTAGTGACTTGAATATGAGCTCTGTTGGCCAATGCCTGTGAGCGTGAGCTGTCTTCGAAAATACACGAAATGTAAGCATTCTTCGCCGTGGCGTTATGAGGGGACCGTTGAAATGTTTTACAAACCGTGCCTGATTCTTGAAGTTCAACATGTCTAGATGCACTGTGCCAAGTATGATTTTATTTGGATGAAAAACCAGGGACTAGTTCGTTAAAACATAAGTTGAGTCCAGCCAGTTTTTCAATTGAAAGTCAAAACGGCCGACTCCCTGTGCATCCGGGCGTGGCGCTCCAATTGCGTTTTTGGTTTGTCCTGATGTCCCCTTTCACTGTACCCAAGGGTTTGGGCCTACGGCCAAAAACGCGTGTTTTCATTTGTATGGGGGTCAACTTTGAGGGGGCGCTGTGGAGCCATTTTGTTTTGGGCGTGGCCAATTCGTCTATTTACATAAATTTTCATGCCATCCGAATGACTCCGCCAAATTTGGTGAGTTTTCGGCAACGTTGAGCGGGTCAAAAGTACGATCGTTTCCGGAGAAAAATATAATAATAAGAAACCACACAGAATCAATAGTCCCTTGCCGGGACTGCGTCCGGCTCGGGCCTAAAAATATAAAAACAAATTAGTTGGAATCATACGAAGGGAAAAAAAGGATTACTATACTAAATTGCTAGACAAAAATAAAAATAGTACCAAAGACACATGGAGTGTAATAAATACTGTCATGCAAAAAGGCAAAGTAAAAACGAAATTTCCAAATTATTTTACAAAGAATAATGTTGACATTTACAATAAAACTGAAATTGTGAATGAATTCAATGATTATTTTGTAAATATTGGCCCTACCTTGTCACAACAAATCCCAGATAGAAACATCAATGGTGGAACAGTACCAGATAATGTTAGCAGTATTTTTCTTGAAAGTGTACAAGCGAGTGACATATTGACAATTGTCCAGAAGTGTGCAAATAAAAATCAAATGATTATACTGATATGAATATGGTATTGATAAGCAAATCATAGATGTAATTATTGAGCCTTTTACCTGTATCTGTAATTTGTCATTTACCTCAGGGATATTTCCAGACCGCATGAAAATAGCCAAAGTAATTCCACTCTTTAAAAAAGGAAATAAATCAGAATTTTCTAATTATAGACCAATATCATTACTTCCACAGTTCTCTAAAATTCTGGAGAAGTTATTTGCGATTAGACTGAATAAATTTCTAACGGAATCCAAGATTTTAAGTAACAGCCAATATGGGTTTCGTCCTAATCACTCAACTGCTACAGCAATTATGGAACTAACTGAAGAAATTGCCAATGCTATAGACAAAAAGCACTATTTAGTAAGCATCTTTGTAGATCTTCAAAAAGCGTTCGATACGCTGGACCACAAAATATTGTTGCATAAATTAAATAAATATGGTATCAGAGGTGTGGCACACCAATGGATTACCAGCTACTTAAAAAACAGAAGTCAATTTGTTGAAATTAACAGCATAAAGTCTAAAAATTGTAATATAACTTGCGGGGTACCACAAGGATCGGTCCTAGGACCTATACTTTTTCTTCTATATGTAAATGACATTGTGTCTGTGTCTCAGTTACTTAGGTGCATTCTATTTGCGGATGACACCACTTTATTCTATTCAGGAAAAAATATAAAAGATGTCTTACAAATCGTAGAGAATTAATTTCAAAAATTATGAGGTGGTTCAGTGCCAACAAATTGTCCCTAAATATTAGCAAGACAAAGTTTATGATTTTTTGTAGTAAAAGGAAATATGTCGAAGCGTCATTGTTTATTAATGGATTAGAAATCGAAAGGGCACATGAGATTAAGTTTCTAGGTATTATGATTGATGAACACTTGACATGGAAATCACATATTGATGATGTCAAAGTAAAGGTATCCCAATTAATAGCTGTGGTGCATAAAGTCAAAGATTCTCTAAACAAGAGTGCATTGTTTTTGTTGTATAACTCATTGATTGTTCCATACCTGACCTACTGCATTGAAGTGTGGGGAAGTGCCTGCAAAACATACATTAATCCAATTTTTCTTTTACAGAAAAGAGCAATTAGAGTCGTCAGTGGAAAAGGATACAGAGACCATACTAATCCTTTGTTCATACAACTAAAAACGCTTAAATTTAACGAATTAGTAGAGTTTAATCTACTAAAAGTCATGTATAAAGCTCATCTGGAAAATTTACCAACAATTTGCAAAACAGATTCACTAAGAGAAAAAGTAGATATGATCTAAAAGGTACTGAGCTTTTTACAAAACCCAGGTTTCAATCGGCTGTAAAGGAAAGATGTATATCAATCAATGGTGTCGCTCTGTGGAACAGTCTTGATTGCAAAATTAAAACGTCTAAGTCCATTTACATGTTTAAGAAGTATGTTAAATTATCAATGTTACAGAAATATGATACTGCGGAGTAGCAGATCAACCTTATTTATGTATTTTTGTGTTTTGATGTCTTGGACCAAAAAAACAAAAAAAAGAGAAAAGAAAAAGATGGCTGCATGAGACAGCTTAAAAGTTAAATGAACTGGAACTGTAAATGATTTTGTGTTGATAGGGGGCAGACATTATAAGTTTTTACTTCTTTCTGCTCCTTTTCATTCATGTTAAATGCTGTTGTTGCATTTGTTTTTAAATGAATGAAATAAATAAAAAAAATGAAAATGAAATGACTTGTGACTGCACCAGATCAGCTGTAGGAGGGGGCACAATGCCAAACAGAGGTCCAGAAACCAAGGGTCATCTGGTCTCAAGCTTTGTTTTCTTGAGAGTTCTCCTGCAGACTGAAGTTGTATTCCTAGAATTTTTGTCTGCAGGTCAGGGATGTAACTGTAGTCTTTTGCCTCTTTGTATCCGGTCTGTGACTTCTTGCTGTACAGTCGTTCTTGCCTGCAGAACAAATTATGACATTAGTTCCCAAAACATGCATTATATAGGAAAGTCATAAAGTAATCACTTACAACACTTGGCCTTTGTGGTTGTGGTGGTTGTAGTCCAACGCTGCAAGAAATGTCCTGGCTTCATATGAAAAGACAAAGGTAGATCCGGGGCGTAGGGAATGGAAAACGCCCCTCTCCATGAATCTCTCCTTGTTATAAAACACAAACATTACATTATCATTATCTCAAATACAAAAATTATTCAGATTTACTTACGGAAAAAAAGTCCAGAGACAAAGCACATAAACCACTGAATTACCTGAGGACTCCTTTCGTCAGCTAAAACAGAAATACAGATGCATGTTAGCTATTTGAGGATTTGCAAATACATGCAGTTTATTACTTACCAAGGGCAACAACACTGTTTTTAGTCTGTAATCGGTTGATAATGGCAGCCCTCTTCTCTGTCCAAAACTCCCTTACAGCTGGTACGCAGTAGAAATGCTGTATCCCATAGTAGAAGATGTCACCATTCTCATGTTCATGTATTTGAAGAAGAGGGCGATCTTGGTGTAATTATTCCCAGACAATAGCCGTTTGCTGCAAGCATAAAGTCCTTGCGTCCCATGTTTGAGCAACGGCTGGTTGTTTCACATCCACAACTTGTGTCCACGTGGGCAAAACTATGCAGATAAAGAATAAGCATTACAAATGCACCTACATTATTTTCCATTTGATATTGTTGTTCATGACTTTTTATAAAACACTACATAGCCATGTAGTACTCACCCACTCCACTATAACAGCAGACCCGGTCACAAATGTCCATGACAGCTTCTTCTAGCCCAATGATGAGAAGTTCATCCATTTGATTCTGCATTGGACCACCAGTGCTGTGTAACAAAAACATTTATTCACACCTTTACAAGGAAAAGACTGTAGGAATTGCATTATGACAAAACATACCACAAAGATATAGGGGCAACATAATCGGAGTCATATGGGTCTGTGGCCTGTTATCGCTCAAACTCTATCCTGCACAAAAGAAAACAAAGTATCTTAGCCAATAATGTTTGAAAAATGCACATGAATACATTATTGACCTCAGACGAAGTAAAAAGAGATTATTATTATAATTTATTTGCAATTTACACACCATCTAAACCAGGACCAACTCAGGAGGACTAACTCAGAACACAACCAGGACTACACCAGGTCTGAACTAGGTCTAGACTATGAATAAACCAGGTCTAAAGTAGGACTAAACAATGAATACAAATGTATATGCGCTCTTCAAAAATAACAATTGATTAGAATCGAGTACACAGTAACAGCAACGTTAGCCTATCAAGTAACATGTTTTCTCCCCTCATATCTCATATAAACTACATGCAAATGTACCACATTCCCGGAACATTTCACTGATTTTGCCGAAAAGAAAACATATATACACAACGGCGCTGAAAATTCAGCCGTGTTGGTCAAGGACATGAGCTCTTTTTAGCATTTTTGCATCATTTTGAAGACGTTAGCCAAACACAAAAGGCTACCGGTAAACCATACACAAAACATAGTTAGCATCTTCTATGTTATGTTTTATGTTGCACGATTGCTCCGAAGAAAATTCCTAGTTTGTGAACCTGTTCACTGACCATGACAATAAAACCAATTCTGATTCTACATTTAGCTAACGCTACACTACACGCTAAACACATAGCATTACAACTATTACGCATCGTCATTTGTTCACATAGATTTACCGTATCAGACATTACAGACTGTATCTTACCATTTTAGCAAGAAGAAAGCCAACTGAGGGTCCGTTTGAACCCGAGAGCGGAGCTGAGGTCTCCCCATTTGTTGATGAACGCCTTTCCGATGTTGACTCTCGTCTTACTCCGACGCCTGTCTGACTCCAATTTGCCCCTTTTGGTTGAACTAGACAAACGTTTTATCTTCTTTATCTTACGTGGAGTTTGCGTTGCTGTTTGGGATGAACTAGAGTTCATCTTCTCTTACAATCCATCCTCTACTTTGGCAAAAGTCGCTGGAGTCTTCGCTGATGCGGATAATGGCGGAATACACAAACTCCCCAGAGCTAGCCAGGTGCGCGTGAACGCGCATGACGTCACGCCCAGGCTCAAACCTTAAGATTCCGACCCGAATCCCTCTTATTTATTTGACTGCACAGGATTATAGGGACAATGGCAGTGATCAGACAGGAACTCATTCAGCACATCAGGCAATTGTTTAGGCATGTATGGGTTAGAAAACGGTTATTTTTAACATTTACAGTTGCGCATAGCACCTTTAACAACTGATAACAAACTGAGCGAAATCAGGCTCCATATGTGCGAATGGGAGCCATTTTTGTTTGCGAAAAATCTCAAAATACTTCGTACAGTTTGCAGCTTTGCGCATAAAAACTGTAAAACTTAGAAATGTAATTTGGATAACTTTTAAAGTTCTACTTCTCAAGCATATTTTCCAGCCAAAATTAGCTCGTTCCGATAAAAGTTCTAGGAGGAGATAGATTTTGTACGAAGTGAAAAATAAAGGCGGATTCCCACTTTGCAGGCTGTCATCCAAAATGGCCGACACCCAATATGGCGGACGGTGTTGCTGTAATAATATTTTTTGCTCAACTTGTCATGATGCACGTCTGTACCGATTTTATGTTTCTACGACAAACTTCATTTTTGGCCAAGTTCTATCTCGCAATGTTAAAAAAATCTGAAATTCAAAATGTGGAAATAGTCATAAGTTATGTCGGATCGGGTTTGAATTTTGGGCCAAAATCGGTGACTTTTCGTCGATGTTCACTGGGTGAACATTGCGACGGTGCGAAAGAAAGAAAGAAAGAGAGAATAATATTCCTATACGAAACAATGTTCCCGCTTACGCGGGTAACATAAACTATATTTTTCGGAAAGTGCTCGTGCATTCCTACCTCATGGTAGAGGCTCTCAGTCGCCCATTGACTTTTATGGGCTCTGTACAATTACAATGTTGATTTTTGCATTATATATGGACGTGCATGACGAGAGGAGTGCGTTAGTGTATGTTTGAGAGGAGGCGAGCGCTTCGCGCTCGTTTTGTGCACTCTGCGCACTTTGGGGCCCCTGGGCACCCCTCAACAGGCCACTGTCCTGTTGACAATCACAGATGCAAACACAAGCTCCACTTGATTTATTTTTGTCCACATCAACAGTCAGAGCAAGATCTCATTTACTTAGCTTGATTTTAGAGAATGATTAATGAGAAGAGTCACTTTGCGATTGTCAGAATTATTGATACATTGAATATTGATTTCACATCGTCCAAATTGATCACAGGCCTTCACTCTGGGAAAAAAGTATTTCTTTGTATTATGAGATGCATTGTGTATTCTTACAAAAACATATCGTCTCTACCACTATAATCTAATATTGTTTTGAATCTATTTCTGTCCAACACCAGGAGCTGATTCAAAATGCGGACGATGCCGGCGCCACAGAAGTGGTTTTCATTCATGACGACAGAAGCTACGGGACAGAAAACCTCTGGGCTGAAGACCTGGCTAAGTATCAAGGTACACAAAGACAAACTGTCATAGTGCACTCATTTGTTATTCACAATCATTCAACTACTGTCATTTTATACTTTGTTTTGTTCAAAATAGTTTGACATTTTACAATAAAGTAAAAAAATAAATGAATAAATGAGTACACTCCAATCAAACAGAAAGGAAAGAGTATAATACAGGGATTGATTGTGATTTCGAGGTCTTTTGTTCTTTTTGACTATCACCATAGATGAGAGTGAAGCTGCATTAGCCATGATGTTGTCAGCAGCGGTTCTACCATCGATGGCAGCACCTTAAAGCCTACAACATGTATTAAGAAAAATACATAGGCTACATGATGTCGTTTCAGTGATACTTTATACTCGCTGATACCATGTCTGTCAAATCAGCAGTGTCGACTTCAGAACAACACAAAACACAAAACACATTGAAATTGCGAGGTTACCCCTCAAATCCAATAACATTGTATTACTTTTATGCCAGTACACTTTGTACTGTAGTAGGAACTTGTACACTTTGGTTGATACTAATCAATACAGAAATGAAGTTGGCGCTGACATGCAGGGGCAGGTGGCGCAGTGGTTAGTGCTTGTGCTTCAAAGCAAGAAGGTCCCAGGTTCAACTCCCACCTGTCCAACGCCTTTCTGTGTGGAGTTTGCATGTTCTCCCCTAGTCTGCCTAGGTTTCCCCTACCACTAAAAACATGTACAATAGGTGAGTCATCCTGCCAGGTGATTCTGACCATGCTCCTTATGGGTCGCCCCAGCAGGATCAAAGGATGGGTCAAATGCAGAGGACACATTTCCCTACAGGGACAATAATACACCTTATCTTATTTTACCGTTGCTCACTTACTTGAGTAACTTTTTGAAGTAATTGTACTTCTTAGTGTAGTTTTACCATATGGTACTTTTTACTTCTACTTGAGTAATTTTATAATTAGTATCTGTTATCTGTAACTCAAACAGTAACTCAGTACTCACAGTACTCAAGTAGCATTTGTCCCAGGTACTTTTACTCTTTCTTGAATAATTATGTTGGTTACTACCTTTTACTTCTTACTAAAATCGTTTGAAATAATTTTACTCTAATATGACTAGCCCTGTGAGTGGAAACGCGTCGTCCAAAAAACCTTAGCAAATTGAGTACCTCAGCTTCTCAGTGCAGCCTTTCACAGAATCTAAGTCCTCTAAGCCTGAAGAGCACCTGATTTTAGTACGTTTTTTCACAAGAAGATTTCTACTTTAGTCTACACCGCCTTGACTCATTTGATCCAGTGCAGCACTCTCTCCTTTATCTAATATTACTCTTATTTGACTAAATATTTTAGCTACTCTACCCAGCTTTGCTAAAATAAGAGCTGAATGCTGCCCTCTAGTGTCATTGCTTAATTTTAGACACCGTTTTATTGTCATCTTATTGCCTCCACATGTAGTGGAGCAGAAAAGTGTTTACTTTGTGAATCAAGTGCCAAAATTAGTATGAATGCCCTTCTTTATGAGCTTGCTAAAAGAATCAATATAGTACCCTTTTTCTGATTTTACTGATAAAATGTTTATGTGTGAAACTGAAAAAACAAAAGACTATTCCATTATTATCCACATTAAGAGATATTTGGGTCCTGGAACCCAATGGAACCGGTTTGAAACTAAAGATTATGATCTCCAGTGAGACTCCAGTAAAAGCCTTAATGACGTCACAAAGGTCTAAGAAGGAGAACCCCAACCGTTCAACATATGACACTTCTCATTGCCTTTCATATTTCTGTATTTTACCAAAGTATTTTATTATCAAACGATACATCTGTTCCCATTTGTGTACAGGCCCAGCCCTTTACGCCTACAACAATGCCCAGTTTACAGATGCAGACTGGGAAGGGATCCAGAGTGTGGCCAGGAGTGTCAAGCGTGGAGACCCCAACAAAGTGGGCCGTTTTGGGCTCGGCTTCAACTCTGTGTACCACATAACAGGTAACTCCTCAGTTACATTTACTAGTATTTACTGACAAGTATTTTAGTGTATTTGAAGACACTCTCACAGTAGTGTGGGACTGATAGATGTATCTTTTTTTTACCAATTTGGGAAAAATGTCTGTCACCTTGAAATGAAAAAAGATCAAAGTAATGTTGTGATAGTGCATTCAGCTTCTGTGGTGAACAAGGACCACGGTTATCAGCCAATCAGAAGTGAGTAGGTGCTGTGAGAGGGGGGCATTGGGCTCTCGGCTTAAAACATTAGCCTTCCAAGCTAAAGCGAGCGGCTGCTCCTATGTTAGTGTGGACTGGAATCATTGTTTGGATGGAGGGGGCAGTTTTGAAGTGGTCGCCCTCCCGCTCAGGCACAGTGAAGATGCAGCGAGAGGAAGATGCCAAGCACCCGTGGTCAGGGCAGGGATTCAGGTGGCACACGTACAAATTCTTACAAGAAACTTACAGGAACTAGAGGCTTTTTGCCATGAAGAATGGGCCGCTTTACCATTAGATTATATACAGAACCTTCTCCACAACTACCACAAAAGACTCCAAGCTGTCACTGATGCTAAAGGGGGCAATACACAGTATTAAAGGATTAGGCCACCATCTTTCCATACTCAGATATGTTCTTACCCGAGCTTACGTTGAGCCAGTTGATACGTACCTGTCTGGTCTTTATATGTGCGCGCAGTCACGCAAAAGACCAAAGACGTTGTTATCATTTAGCCTCTCCTCGAGAGGAGGAGATGTATCTACTCTGGCCTCCCGCAGTCATCACTCCACCGGTTACAGTTAGTGCAGAATGCAGCAGCCCGTCTTCTCACCGGTTCATCTAGACACAGCCACATCACTCCCGTCCTCTCCTCCCGTTTCCGGATTGATTTAAAAATGTTAATGTTTGTTTTTAAAGTTCTTCATGGTCTCACTCCGCTATATTAAACAGAGATGTTGACCGTACATCGCCCCAGCAAAGCTCTCCGGTCTGCCAATCAAAGGGTTTTGGACGTGCCCAGGTCCCGGTACTAGGGTTGTCACGGTAAACGGTGTAGCGGTAAACCCCGGTAAAAATTGCCGTCTTGTTTTTGAAAAACTATATTATCTCGGTGGATTACCGCGGTGTAGGCATGGTGAGCCTCACCAGCCGCCGTCTCATCTGCTGAAGTTGCCGCGCATGTGCACTGTGTTGTTTGCAACCAAAACAAAACTTTCTCAAAACTGAAATCATGGCCGAAGGAGGAGACGGCAGCGCACAGGACGTCTATCAGCCTCAAACAGGACCAAGTCTGAAGTCTGGGCATATTTTGGGTATTTGAAGAAAGCTGAGGGACAGCTGATAGAAGACAGTTATCCTGTTTGCAGGACGTGCAGGAAAAAAAGTTTCTGCAAAAGGCAGCAACACTTCGAACCTCATGACACATCTGTGTGACCATCACCCACAACTCTATAGCCAATGCAAGTAAGTTAACGTTATAGCTGAAATGCATGATGTGCAGACTTTGGGTTGAGGGAGAACGCAACGAGTCATCCCATAGTGCAGCCGCAGCGCCTTGCAGATACCTCCGTATAGAAATGGCACAATGCGTTACAGGCTCCTGGAGGGCAGATTAAAGTCGCCAATGCAATAGATTCACTCTCACCGCATTATTATGAATTTAACAATGATTACTGTCTGATGGCATTTCCCCAAATCTGCAAAGCGAAAGCAGACTGGAAGGACACAAACTGAGAACAATATTCCTGATATAGAGGGTTTATCTAGTTAAAAATATTCTAACACGGTTCTGGTGCTATAAATAGTACATGTAATAACCTCCAAACGATCAACAATACATAGTTATAGTTAATTTACTTTGATGTGAAAAGTTGAACTTTTGATATGGCTTTGTCTGTATTTTTTAAATATAACAAACACTGTTACACTTTTTTGAAACTATTTCAGTTTGTGTAGGACTATCAATGCTTTCTGAACTTATTAACACACATTAAAAAAAATACCGCGATAATACCGAAAACCGTGATAATTTTGGTCACAATAACCGTGAGGCAGGGGCGTACTGGGACCTAATTTCAGCCCGGGAATTTGGGGAAGACCAGCCCGGAATTATGGCTCCGTAATAGTGCGCTGGTCTCAAGTACAAGAGGTCGCTGGATCAAATACCACACATTGACAATTTTCTAACAATTTCTCTTTTCACATGGGCCGCTGCACACACAGTCTGAGCCTAATACAAACCCACAATCAGCACAAGTTATGGAGATACAAACATTTATTTGACCACTTTTCTACCTTTCACTGCCTTTTAGGCTCTTAACTCGCGCAGACACTTGTCTCCGCTGGATTGGACTGCACCAACTTGATCTAAAGCGGAGGGTGTTCCACTTAAACACCCCTCTGAGTTAGTTCAATATGAAATGGTATCTCCCTGCGGCAAGAATGAAAAGTTCCATGCGAATATTTTTCAGATTTTCATTCATCAGTCGTTATTTTTGATAGATTTCCATGACAATTACGCTTGTGTTACTTGATTTATATCTGGAACAGCAGCTCATGCTCCTGCTGCAGCCCAGTTAAAGCCTTTAGGCCTGGAATAGTGAGTTATTATTTCATTATTTTATTCTGATGGCCCGGCCCAGAAGCACCGGAACCGAGCGGCCACCGGGAAAAGTCCCGACTCTCCCTATGGCCAGCACGCCTCTGCCGTGAGGTAAATTTTCATACCGTGACATCCCTACCCGGTACAAACAGTGTTACTTTAGGGTTGCAGCGCCTAAACTGTGGGACAGCCTGCCCCTTTGTCTGCGTGTTCTCAGAGATCTATCTCTGTTTAAGTCCAGATTAAAGACTCAAATCTTCAAACTGGCATTTAACACCTAGAACCCACTGATTTATGTCTAGGATGTTATAATTTTGTGTTTTAAGTTGTTTTAAGACCAAAGTGAAGCACTTTGGTCTTCCTTGTGTTGTACTGTAGTAAAGTGCTATATAAGAACATTTTGATTGATGATGTGTATATGACAGGGGTCACCAACCTTTTTCAGCCGAGGGCTACTTCAAGAGCATTGAGTTGTTCAAGAGCTACCAGTTATAAACAAATCCTAAAGACTTAAACGTATACTGTTTACTTATAGGATATTGACCCCATATTATATCAATAGCTTTATTTTAAAGTCCTACTGAGTCACAAGAACAGAAATAATTGTATTTTTAAGAATCAGATTCAAGAAAATGAAGTGTTTTACACCTCAGAAAAAGTCTCAAGGGCTACTGGGCATGCCCCAAAGGGCACCTGGGTGCCCGCGGGCACCACGTTGGTGACCACTGGTATATGATGTGAAAAGAAAACTCTTCCTCACCCTCCGCGGGCGGTCTCTTTTTCCTCCAAGCTCGGGTCCTCTACCAGAGGCCTGGGAGCTTGAGGGTTCTGCGCAGTATCTTTGCTGTTCCTAGAACTGCACTTTTCTGGACCGAGATGTCTGATGTATTTCCTGGGATCTGCTGGAGCCACCCCTCCAGTTTGGGGGTCACTGCCCAGAGTGCCCCAACCAGTGCCGGCGTGGCTAATAGGGAGAGTCGGGCGATTTCCCGAAGGGCCGGTCGAGGAAAGAGCCGGTCTGGCCGCTGATTTTGCCTGGCCGCACTTCCAGCCACGGCTGCAGTGTAGCAGCCCTCAAATGTAGCCTCTTTTTCCTATTTGTTACCGCTAAACTCTCCAGTTTAGCGGTAACAAATAGGAAAAAGAGGCTACATTTTGCACGAGCTCACCAAAATTGGACAGTTGAAAACTGGAAAAATGTTGCCTGGTCTGATGAGTCTCGATTTCTGTTGAGACATTCAGATGGTGAAGTCAGAATTTGGCGTAAACAGAATGAGAACATGGATCCATCATGCCTTGTTACCACTGTGCAGGCTGGTGGTGGTGGTGTAATGGTGTGGGGGATGTTTTCTTGGCACACTTTAGGCCCCTTAGTGCCAATTGGGCATCGTTTAAATGCCACGGATTACCTGAGCATTGTTTCTGACCATGTCCATCCCTTTATGACCACCATGTACCCATCCTCTGATGGCTACTTCCAGCAGGATAATGCACCATGTCACAAAGCTCCAATCATTTCAAATTGGTTTCTTGAACATGACAATGAGTTCACTGTACTACAATTGCCCCCACAGTCACCAGATCTCAACCCAATAGAGCATCTTTGGGATGTGGTGGAACGGAAGCTTCGTGCCCTGGATGTGCATCCCACAAATCTCCATCAACTGCAAGATGCTATCCTATCAATATGGGCCAACATTTCTAAAGAATGCTTTCAGCACCTTGTTGAATCAATGCCAAGTAGAATTAAGGCAGTTCTGAAGGCGAAAGGGGGTCAAACACAGTATTAGTATGGTGTTCCTAATAATCCTTTAGGTGAGTGTATATATATATATATATATATATATATATATATATAATGTATATGTATATATGTACTGTATAATCTAGGAGAAAGTTTTCACCTTATTAGCAAACTGGCCTGTTTGTTAAGAATATTTCATTGTACATCCAGAATAGCTTGGGTCTAGTAGGTGTTACGTCTGCCATGCCAAGTCATGCTTGGTCACAGACAGAACCTAAGAATATTAATTCTTTTTTTTCTCTCCCTCAGATGTGACCAGTATATTCAGCGCGGGTCACCTGGGTATGATGGACCCTCAGGAGAAAATATTTGGTGAACAAAAAGGAGGTTTCCTTTGGTCTTTGGAAGAAGAAGACGACAGAGAAGCACTAACAACGATGATTGACCAGTTTCAACCTTTTAGGGACATTGTTTCACTCTTAAGCAGACAAGAGTGGTCCAGAGTTATCCAGGAAGATCAGAATTTCAATGGGACCCTTTTCAGATTCCCCCTTCGCTCAGAGGAATCGGAAATATCAGACAACCTTTATAGTTATGGGAAAGTTGTTGAGCTTTTTGATAGCTTCATTGCTGATGCAGAACTCAGCCTTCTCTTCTTGAAAAACGTCTCGTCAGTTTCTCTTATACACATTGACGCTCTTGGCTCCGTCAGTACGAGACTGCAAGTGAAATCCACCACTTCACAAGATGTTGATTTAAAGTCCTGTGACGGTGTCACTGAAGGATTAACACAAATCAAAACCATTACTCTCGACTCCGAAGAGTCCAGAGAAACAAAATGGCTTGTGACATCTTGCACTATGACAGAAGGAAACGTAGACGAGCTTGACTACCTCGCAGAGAAATTGAAGTTCCTTCCGAGGATTGACCTGGCCTTTCCTTGTGATGATGTCCACACAGACTGTAGTAAGAGTAGACTGTGCTGCTTTCTCCCACTTCCAAACAACGACTCAAATAAGACAGGACTCCCTGTTTACGTCAACGCATACTTTGGCCTCACAGACAACAGACGACACATCAAGTGGCTCGAAGAAGACCAGAGGAATGACGAACATGCCATCTGGAACGAAAAGCTCATCAAAGAAGTGCTTCCAAAAACATATCTCACAATCATTCAAGATGCCATCAGACTGGTCCAAGATGACATCCTGCTGGTTAATTCCATTTACAATCTCTGGCCAGATATTTCCCAAGTGCAGCACAAAGAGAAATGGTATGAGGTTGCCATGGATGTTCTCAGTCAGTTATTTAGTCAGGATGTAGCAGTTCTCTCCTTGGCCAAAGATGAGAGACAGTTCATCACACTGAAGAAAGCTGTGCTTCCATGTAACGGACCAACAACATGTGAGACATTGTCAGCCATTACAAGAATGCTGGTGTCCTGTGATGTCAACCTGGTGACTTTATCAGACAGTGTAACAAGAGCTATAAACGATGTGTATCCAGACTATAGCTCACTGACCCATGTGACTCCAGCCTTCCTGAGAAACACACTTCGAAGCTCTGGTGTGAAGGACACCTCAGATGCTGACAGACTCGCTCTGTTGGAGTTTGTCTTGAGTGACAAACAGTACAGTGAACTCCATGGTCTTCAACTGCTGCCCCGCAGTGATGGTTCCTTCAAATCCTTCACAGACAGAGAGGAAGACACTGTCTTAATCGACAGCAAGGAATTTCCAAGGTACATCCGTTTTTTGGTGTTATAGCATTATCTGGCACAGATTTGAAATCACCAGTTATAGTATGTGACTTTGTAGTCTTATATGCTATAAAAGTAATTTTGTAATAGTAGGCTATATCATGAACTAAAATACAAACACTGAGACACTCAACATTATGTCATTACTTGTGGTGACCCAGTCATGTCCCAGCCCTGATGAATTGACGTTAGGATTCAAACTAAGAGATTTCAAATAAGATATTTGGAATCGATACCTGATCGAGTATTTTTTGGCTCCAATGTCAGATCAAGTATCAGGAAAACAGAACAAGAAAAGAATAGAAATACTGTGTCTGTTTTTGCAACCAGTATCCTTTGAATTCTAAATTTTAATAAGAATATTTATGTTTGTGCAGAACTTTGCTTCCATTCTGTCAAAACCTCTTCCTACAAGACGGCCTCACCTGTGACATTGTAAACCACCTGAGACAACTGGCACGAAAAAGTAAGAGTACTTCCTGATCTGCTGTGTTCCAAATGTGTTTCTAATTAATTAACTTGTTGATATTTATCTTTTTGCAGATCTCTACATGGTCACTAACATCGATGCAAACCAGGTGGTGAGATTCACTAAAGCCAATTGCCGGACGACTGGAAGAAGACAGAGAATAAACTTGTGACATGGGACGTGAGCAGTGGTCTGCATCCTCCACTGAACTGGTTACAAGAGTTCTGGAGATTTCTTGACTGTCACTTTACGGAGCTAAGTAGTTTAATCGGACTGCCCTTAATACCGGTTAACACAGTGTCCAGTAGCCAACCAGTCAAACTTGCTAAAATACAAAGAAACCCAACTTTGATTTTTGAGAAAAGTAAGGAGGTGGTTATGCCAGATAGTATCACTCAGCTGGTGAATAAAGTTGGTGGGACAGTAGTAAAAGAAAATAATTGGCTAAGACATGAAGACCTAGATTCCTATGTCCTGAGCCCATCCCCAAAACATGTTCTGCAAGTGTTTACAATCTCAAATTTACAATCCCAGCAGCTCATCAAAGAGCTGAGGTCTGTTTCTAAAACTACTTTAGAGGAGCTAAAAGAGTACATCTCTCGCATTGATTCACTCTCAATGTGCGAGACAGAATTACTCTTGCAGATGCCTTTGTTCCAAACCATGACAGGAGAGTATACCACCGCTAAGTCCAAACAAGCTGTGCTCATGATATCTGGACTCAGGATACCAACAGATGTGACAATTCCCGGTTCAGTGATTAAATGTGCCACTGAGGCAGATCACAGACTTCTTCAGCTACTCAAGATCCACCTCTTGGACACAGCACAAGCAGCCAGCCTTCTCATCAACAGTGTGGAGAGTAGAGCATGCAGCAAAGCAGAGACTGAAAAAATCATGACATGGATCTTAGACCACGGAAACCTACTTTTCTATCAAAATCCAAACTTAAAAATACAATGTGTGAATTTGCCTTTTATCAAAATAAACATGAAGTTAAAGAAGGCCTCCAGTCTGTATGACCCAAGAGTTCATGCTTTTAAAGTTCTCTTTGAGGAGGATTATTTCCCACCAGCTGTGTACAGAATGACTCCTCAGATGTTCACTAGCTTGATCGATCTCGGGTTAATTCATAAAGAAGAGGATGTGTCTCCTGAACACTTACTGCATGCAGCTACACTGGTGGAGAATCTTACTAGAGCCAGTCCAGAAGAGGCTCGCAAAAGAGCTGAGGTTTTTCTCAAAGTCTTGGATAGCAATGATTTACTGGAGAACTTTACTAATGACCAGCTTGAGGAACTCAAAAGGCTTAAATGGATGCCAGTGACTAAACAAAATGACTCCATGAAAAGTGGCTTCTTCTGCCCAGATGAAATGAGGCACAGCATGTATGAAGACATAGTTGGATATGTGATGCCCTGGAGGGAACGTTCAGTGAAAACATTTGCAGCAAACTTGGCTTTAAACGACCACCTCCACCTGAAAAAGTAGTTGCAAATCTATTGGCACTGATTTCCAAAGAGAAGAAATGGACTAATGCTGACACAAATGTGGATTTTAAAAGAAAGTTGCGAAGCATTTATGAACATATGCAAAAGTCAGTAAATGAATATACTGCACTAATCAGCAAAGACACCAAATGGCTCTGGAATCGCAGTCAGTTTGTTGCTCCAAAGGAACTGGTTCTTAACTATCCAGTAACCTTGACCTGAGCTCTCACGTTGGAAAAGTCCCAGATGAATTTCTTCCATACAAAAGTTTGTTCCAGGAGTTTGGTCTCAGAGAAAAACTGTCAGATGAAGAAATAATTGACTTACTTTCCACAATAAAGGAAACCATTGAAAGCAGAGAAACAGTAGCAACATCTTCTGAGGTTAAAGTATCTATTGACATTCTGAACTGGATTTGGAGAGAAAGAAGGATTTTCCAGATATTCCAGTGCCGGTCATTGTACAACCTGGACAATATACACTGAAATCAAAGTCTGAGACTGTTTTCTGTGACTTGAACAAAAATAGGTTGAAAGAACTAGAGTGTAGCCAAGAAGAAATGCATGTTGTTCATGAGGAGATACCAATCACAACAGCGGAGTGGTTAGACATTCAACTGCTGAGTACCTATATTCTGGATCCAGAGTTAGTGGGAATCGAACAATGTGGGCAAACAGAACCAATAACAACTCGAATCAAAACATTCTGAAAGAATATGATGAAGAAAGTGATATCTTTAAAGAGATCATTCAAAATGCTGAAGACGCTGGAGCAGACACCTGTAAATTCTTACTGGATTTCAGAGTTCACAAAGACGACCCTGAAAGTCTCATTGACCCAAACATGAAGCTGTGCCAGGGGCCCTGTGTTTGGGCGTTCAATAATGAGCAGTTTTCACAGAATGACTGGAACAATATTGTGAGAGTGGGCTCTGCCTCAAAGGAGAACAATGTGGAAAAGATAGGTATGTTTGGACTTGGATTCAACACAGTTTATCATGTCACAGACATTCCCTCCATCCTCAGCGGGAACACTCTCCTCATACTCGATCCCAATACAACCCATCTCAAAAAACGCATCAAAAACAAATCAAATCCAGGCATCAAGCTAGACCTCACTCAGAAACAACTTTTCATTGGTTTTCTGGTCAGTTCGCACCTTATGAAGGTGTTTTTAATTGTAGTTTCTCTGGTCAAACACCTCAGAACTATCCAGGCACCCTGATTAAATTACCATTCAGAACTGAAGAGGAGTCACTTTCATCTGAAATAAGTTCTAAAGTGTATTATAAACAAGATATTATAACCTTCCAAAAACACTTTACCAAGGACTCACAATCACACATAATTTTTCTAAAAGTGTCAAAACTGTCTCTCTACAAACTGCCCCAACTATTGCTACAACTCCATTGAAGCATGGAGATATTGAAGACATTTTCACAGTCTCAAAAACCACACTGTGCAGAAGGATATTCAAGAAGGAGGTTCTCTATCAATGCAATACCATGCTGAAGAAGTACTTAACAGAAAATGCAAAGAGGTCATCGACTTCCGTACAGTGGACATTGTGGAGATAACCTGGGACAAATCTGGTGAAACACAAGTGCAGTGCTGGCTTCTCTACAACTGCTTTGGAACAAAGGAGGCGTTAAAAATGGCCACAGGAAAAAACAAGAAACTTGCATTCTCATTGCCCATAGGTGGTGTTGCTTTGCCTTTACAATTCAACCATGAAGCTGACACATTTGTGGCATCACAGACAAACCTTGCAGGTCAAGCATTTTGCTTCCTTCCACTGTCCATTTCCACAGGGCTGCCATTCAATGTCAATGGAACGTTTGCTGTGACCAGCAACAGAAAAGGTCTTTGGGAGAGTGGAGTTAAACATGAGTGGAACAAGGCTTTGCTGCAGGACCCATTAGTCACTGCCTTAATCACTGCACTGTTGGCTTTAAAGGAAATGTCCCAAAATAAGAAACTGAAGAGCTACAGCTACCACACATTCTGGCCAGACAGAGAGCAAGTGAGTGAGACGTTCAGACCACTAGTAGATGCTTTTTATTCTACTGTTGCTCAGCCCTGCAGTGCTCTCAATCTTTTTAGTGATGGCAAGCACTGGTTCTCTTTGGAAAATGCCATTATTCTGCATGAGAGCATACAAGAAGATCAGAACATTTTCCCACTTGCAATCAAAGTATGTCAGACACATGTCAAATCCAGTCATGTTGTTCCTCTGCCGAGATGGACAAGGAATAGCTTCAAACTGGCAGGCCTTGAGAAGGTTCTACAAGACAAGACATGGAATTGGGAGAGGTTTTACAAAGAAGCAGTTTTTAGAAATTTAGACCAGATGGATCCAGAATGGAGAGATGCATTGATGCGTCATGCTCTTCACCTTAACATCAAGGAGATTGACTCTCTGTTGGTCTCATACCCATGTATCCCAACAACTAATGGAAAGCTACAGTATATTCAGAACCTGGTCAACCCAAAAGGGAAAGTGGCCTGTTTGTTTGAACATGAGGAAGGTCGCTTGCTTGGAGGGACGATAAATGACTTCTGCTCCCCTGAAAATGTTTTACGCCTGCAGGGGCTTGGAATGGCAAGTGATGAGCTTTCTTTAGAAGACATTACTAAGAAAGCAGAAGCAATCAATAAAGTTTGGAATAAAGACAAAAACAAGGCACAGAAACACATAAAATGTCTTCTCGAACTTCTCAAGCTTCACTTACACAATGATATCTCTCCTTTCTGGGTAACTTTGAGCACTACTCAATTTCTGCCAGCGTTTGCACCTGCGGATGCAAAAATGGAAAGAGACGTCACATTGCAAAGGCCTGTTGATGTTTTTACTGAGAAATGTGCTCTTCTTGTGAACATGACACAGCCAGTTTTGGATCTCTCTAAACTTCAAATACATTCATCTGATCCAGTTCTGCAGATGTTGGGAGTTAATGACCATCCAAGCCCTAAAATAGTGCTTGAGCAGCTAAAGAAACTAAAAACATTGTAAATCTTTGGACAAATCAGTGCTACATAAAATAGCCAATGAGTGTTACAAGTGTCTTGATCACTGTCTGTCTGAGTCACACAATGACAAACAAAACGTAATTTTGCAGAGTGTAACTTCTTTTCCATTTGTGCTTGTTGGTGATAGATTTGTCAGTGTCAGCTGTGTGGCTGAGACAGCACAGTTTGAAGCCCGACCATATCTTTATGGTCTTCCACATCATTTCACAAACTTTCGAACACTCTGGGAAAAAGTTGGTGTGAAAAGGAGTTTACTATTAGCCAATGCCTGGAGGCCCTGAAGAACATCCACTCAAAACACAAAAGTAAACCATTATCTAAAAGTGAACTATCAATTTGTCTCACCATTTTGAACAAAGGAATTTATGAAGCTGGGGTGAAAACGAAGAACTGTCTTGTGCCAAATAAGAAGGGAGTTTTACAACTTGCACAAACATTGTTCTATAATGACAGCCCATGGATGCCAGTGGAAAAAGATGTTACCTTTTGTCATGAAAACATATCACGAGTGATGGCACTCCACTTGGACATCAAAACAACTAAGCACCACACCTTGAACAGTAATACTGTTGAAAATATGTCACCTTTTGCCTTTCAGTTTGAACAACATGAACAGCTAACAGTTCGAATCAGAAATATTATCTCAGCCTATCCATCAAAGAAGGATATTCTTAAAGAACTTATTCAAAATGCTGATGATGCAGAGGCAACAGAAATTAATTTCATTTGGGACAAAGACACCATGACAGTACAAAAACCTTTGGGGAGAAATGGAAAAGTCTCCAAGGCCCAGCCCTGTGCGTGTTCAACAATAAAGTATTCTCAGATGCAGATTTAAAAGGTATACAACAGCTGGGAGAGGGCGGGAAGCACAACTCTCCCGGAAAGACTGGGAAATATGGACTGGGATTCAACTCAGTTTACCATCTGACTGACTGCCCCTCAATCCTCACTGGAGATGAGTTACTCTGCATTTCTGATCCCAACCAAAAGTACATCGAGAGTACTTCAGATGTTTCACCTGCTGGTATTGGTTACAAACTAGCTGACACCTTTAAGCAGATGTACATGGATGTCTACAATACCTTTCTCCCAGATAAATTCCCTCTTAAAAAAGGCACCATGTTCAGGCTGCCTTTGAGAACTGACACAATGGCAGACAGTTCTAGAATATCCCAACAGAGTGTGACCGAACATGACATGAAAGAACTGTGCTCTGTTCTATCTGAGGATCCTGAAGGACTTGTACTGTTTCTGAAATCCGTCTGCAAAATCAACATCTATGAAATCAACAAATCAGGAATGCTTCAAATGATATTTGCAGTAGAAAAAAGTGTATCAAAGTCAAGCATCCAGAAGAAAGTCGCATTTGACAAATGTAAACAGCAGGCATTAGTGTCCGATAAACCAACTGATCAAACGGTGATCTATGGTACAGTTATTTCTACATCACATAAAATAACAACCAAGTGGATAGTGGCAGAAAAGTTGGTCAAAAACACAGATGGAAAACAACACTACCTACTGGCAAACTTGCTCAAGCCGCAGTTGCAGCACGTTTGAGTCAAAAGATTCTCATAAGGAACCAAAGGTTTTCCCCATTTTAATGGAGTAGCCTTCTGTTCCCTTCCCTTGCCTGGCCACACTGGACTACCAGTTCATGTCAATGCCAACTTTGAGGTGGATTCTTCTCGAAAAATCTATGGAAAGAAGATGATCAGAGTCAGAAAATTACCTGGAATGAATATTTGAAACAGACCATCATAGCTTCTTTGTATGCTGACCTCCTTCATTACCTTCGCTGTAATTTTGCAAACAAGCCGGATAAAAAGACAAAAATTGAGCAATTTCTACAAGAATCTTACTTACGTTTTTTCCCAACTGCAAACAAAGATGTTCCCCAGAATGGCATGAGATGGTACATGAAGTTTACAGATCAATCAAAGAACGGTGCAAAGATGTCATCCCTGTGTTCAAGCCTTTTGCAGAAATAACGGATGACAGGCCTCAGAAAGTCTATGCATTTGACTGGTGTAGTATTATAGAAACAGAACCATCGAAAATACCTTACCTTGCTCATGAAGTGAGTGAACAAATAAAAATAATACTGGAAGATATAGGAATGAGGTTGGTGCCGTTGAGCATGCAAAAAGTGTGGAATGATTTTAAGGCAGCTGGAATTGAACTGAATTATGTGACTCCTTCAACTGTTCAGACATTCCTGAGGTCGCAGCCTCTCAATGATCCCTCACAAACTGATGCACCACTGCCTCTCCCCATATCTGAGACCCTGATCAAAGATGAGAAAAGGTGTTCAGAGCTTCTGGGGTTCTGCCTAAAAGATCTGCAAGCACTCAATGAAAAAGACATGAAATCTGAAGCTGGTGCAATCCATGAACTTCCACTGCTTCTTACAAAGGACAAGGTTCTGAGAGAGTTTGACATCAACTCTCCCAATTTGGCTTCAGTGTATGATCAGTTGTTTATTGGCTATGAGGATCAGTTTGCTGATTACAGACGCATGCACATTTCTGTTCTTCAGAAAATGGGTTTTGTCAAAATGTTAACTGTTCCAGATGCAGCAAAATACCTGAAACCCTTAATTGAGCTCTTTCTTCAAAATGTGAAGTTGATCCCAGCAAAAACACTACATCCCCAGTAAAGAAATGCTGGAGTGGTTGAAAGACCTCTGGAAGTTCATAATCAGTCAACTCAAACCTTCGGATGGTCATAGCGATAGTTTGACATTAGCTGTTGTGAGGCAGCTCTACAGTGAGTGCTGCATTTTGCCTGTCATTTGTCCACAAAACGACAAGAAATACCTGCAAATGATGAGGGACATGCCCAGCGTGATTCACTTTTCATCTGACAAGGACTTATCAAGAACGTTTTTTAAACTTGGCTTCATGAAGCTTAACACCTTGTTTTTCCGTGAGATGGACCGAGAGCGGTTGTCTCTTCTTCACTCCGAGCTTATGAATGTCACTGATAGTAGCTCTGTTCTGGATCAACTCTACAACACTGGCATATTGGAATTTTCACACCTTTCAACAAATGAGTTAAATGAGCTCCAGAGCTTCTTCAATTCTGGTGTTTCCAAAGCCAAAGACACGCAGGACTATCAAGGAAAATTTAAATCTTTACCTTTGTTTGAAACAATAAATGGTGATCGTGTCAAGATTGGCATCGCAAAGCAAGTATATGTCCTCAATATGAATGAAATGAGATTTCCTGGTTTGTTCAGGCTACCTGACACCTCCGCCATTTTCCTCAAAAACAGCCCTGAAAACTTGCAGCTTTCCAAACATTGAACATCCAATACTATCTGATTTAGACTTTTTTGTCTTGTTCATTTTGCCAGTTGTCCACAAACTCACTGAGGGTCAGACACTTGACTGCCTTAAACTCCTGCTTTCAATAGAACATCATACGAACTATGACAAATCAAAAGATAGTATAATCTCCACATTCAGAAAGTGAAACTGATTCGCAGTTCTCTAGGCCAATTGGAGATGGCCTCTTATTTCTATGATAATGATGTTGAAATATTCAGTATGATGCTGCCGCAAGAAAGATTTGTGCCCAAGGCTTTTTGGGATGAGTGGAGTAACGAAAGCGTTCGTAGAGTCATTGATTTAAAACTTTTACTCAAAGAACTTGGAATGAGGCATGATGTTTCGGCGGAAGATTTAATAACATTTGCACTTCAGATAGAGAAAGAAGCAAAACACAAAGGCCAACTTGAGGCTCTGAAAAATAAATCTTCCGTTGTTTTCAGAAAAGCTCTATATTTTCTTGGAAACTGCGGAAACAAAGGCAAAATGTTGCTACAGAGTATAGTACATATAAAGTTCATTTTCCCTGTGAAGATTAAAACCGAGTTGTGTAATTATCATCCACCTTTCACCACTGAGAGTACAGCTGTTTCAATCAGAGGAGCATTGATTGAAGGTGACAGTGGACACCAAGAACTCATTTGGTCTTCAATGCCAATCATACATGTACCAGTATATATGTCAAATGAAGTTCGACAACAGCTATCCAGTGCAGGGGCATTTGAAAACCCTCCATCAGAATATGTAATGACAAATATGCGCAACATTTGCCAAACACCTTGTCAAAATGAGGAGACAATCAAGACCAGAGCCAATGTGTTTCAAAGTTGTTACGCTTTCCTTCCGAAAACCCCTTTCAAAGTGGAATCACTGGCCGGACTTCCCATCATACTGGTTGAAAAAACAAGAAACTTGTAAAGATTGAGGATGTATGCTTTTCTCTCCATTATGACCATGACTTCAGACCTTATTTGTACAGTATCTCATCAGAATTGGCAATCTACAAGGATTTCTTCAAAATGATTGAAGTAAAGAAAGACGCCACATTTGCTCAGTTTTGTAATGTTTTGGCAGCTGTATATAGTGAGACTTATAATAAACCATGCCTGCAACCAAACCAGTTGAAAACTGTAAGGCGTGCAGTTCAACAGCTTTTTATCCTCATGAAACAACAAAACAATGCCTTGATGATTTGAAGAAGCTGTATCTTCCTGGAGTAAATGGAAAATTAATGGAATCTTGCAAACTCTACTACAATGACACAGTTTTTGAAATGTCACGATTACAACAGGCTCTACCTGAGACGTTTGTATTGCTTGAGAAACTTAGTGAATGTCATTTGAAAGATGACATCTATGAACATCACAAGCTGCTGAAACTGCTGCCTCAGAGACTTCAGCCACAAATGCTGTCACAAATCACTGAGGAGAAAGTAATGGAGACCCAATGGAGCTCTGTGAGAGGAACTGTGACTTCAGTGGGTTCTTTAGTAACAGTTGTCCTCCACAGAATTTAGACATGGCCTGATCTGTCTGATTCGAGCAGAGTCAGAGGGCAAGGTAACACAGGAAGAGGCTGAGAATATGTGCCACACCGCCTTTGGCAGGATACAGATCATCTGCTGTCAAAGTCTACAAACTGAGCTTTGGCTGGAGAAACAACCACTGCTCAATACTGCTGCAGAAACAGGAGTTTATGTCAAACAAGAGCAACAAGGCTGCATCTTTTACTTACAGCACAGTGATATGGATCACATGGTTATGTTTCAGGTCTGTGGGACTTTGGCAAGGGAAATCAACCATCTATTAGGGAACATACTTGGGCCATGCAACATACTGGTCTGTTCCATCTCCTCACATGCAATAGTCAAGAGAAAGTTTGTAAAGTATTGGCAATCAATCATATCCATGACAGTGTTGAAGCTAAAAGTTTGTATCTCAATCCACCAGCACCTGGGACTGAGATCCCTGAAGAGTGGTACGATGCCCTGGAAATGAACATTCTGAATAACTTTGAGGAGAGGGAGTATGTTGGATACCATTCAAATGAGAAATACATCTATGCTGTAATTATTGAAGAGCTTCCAGGAAATTCAGGACAATTCACACAGAGATACAAAATAGACATTGGTAAAGAAGAGCCAATCGAAGTCAGTTGTCTTGACTTGTACCAATTCAAACGAGAAATGACACAACCTACTCCATCTGCTGGTTGGGAACTCCAGCTTGTAGAAGGTGCAACACCTCATTCCTCTCAACAAACTACTAGGTCCTTACCACCTCTCTTGAAGAGGCCAAGAAAGAAATTGACAAATGTTTGAATGACATTTGGACTCTTCCAAAGGAGGAGCGAGATAAAGCCATCAAGCGTCTGTATCTGAGATGGCATCCAGACAAAAACCCAGACTGTCCACTGATTGCTACAGAGGCCTTCAAGTATCTAATGAATAGAATTGAGGAACTTACAAAAGGCAAAGGAAAATCTACTGGCTTCCACTCATCCTCATCATATTCCAATTTTCAGGACTTCTTCCATCAATGGAACGAAGAGGCCAGACGTCACAGAACTAGTCGAGAGAGATTTCCCACTGGTGGACGTTCTTACAATTTCTGGAGCTTCAATGAAAATATACCACGGCCAAACAAAGAAGAAGGAACGCGCTGGTGTCGACAAGCACAATGCGATCTTAACGCTGCCCACAAAGATATTGGAGGAGACAGCACAGAGTGGTGTCTATTCAAAGTTCATCAGGCTGTGGAAAAGAGCCTCATAGCTGCATCTTATCGAAACAATGGCAAACAGCCAAACTGCAGTTCCATCTCAGCCATGGCCTCAAAAGTGTCCAGCTACAGTCCTCAGCTCAGTGGTCTGTCACAACTAGTGAGAGATCTCATAGCTCTGGATGTTGACGCAAAAAAGACTCAGTATCCAACCTATCACTCTTTTCCAAACATTCCTAATGGACAGTTCAGATCAGCCAATGAAAGACGAGCACTGGACAAGGCCTCTGAAATCCTAAGTTTAGTTGAAACTTATGTGAATTACTGAATCAAGTCAAGTTACTGTTAAGAAACACTGCTAAAGATTGATGGTCTGAGTGATAGAAATGAAGAAGATGTAATTAAAGTGATAGTCTTCAAGTTTAAATGTTTAAAAGATTTAATAGATTGCGCTGCAATTTTGTGTAATGCAAGTAACATTAAATAATTACAGTCCCTCCCTTTGCCAATCTCAGCGAAAAATAAGAATCCCCTTTGCCGTAACCAATGACCAATGCTTTCCTGTGAACCGGACCAAGTGTGCATCATTTGCCAGTTTCCTTTACTGTATGAGGTTATTGATGTATTCTTAGATTGTGATTTCCATTCCACCTTTTAAGCAAGCACACACAATCAGAGGGTAGAGTAGCCACAAATATTTAGTTGTAAGAGTAACGCTATATTTACTTAAGTAAAAGTAAAAAAGTACTTGGAGAAAATGTTACTTGAGTACTATGAGTAACTGTTTGATCAAAAATGTTGGATTTATTTTCAACAATGTCTTAAAATCATGTAGAAATTGTGATATTTGCAAAGAAAATGTTGGAAAATAGCACTAGACGAACTACATCTATTTACAGATCAAATTGAAGCATGTGCCACTTAAATATTTACTCACTGTGGAAAAAAGTAACAATTATTTTTACTCAACAGAAGAGTACAGATACTTCATTATAATTTTACCCAGAGTAGTTTCATCATTTTACTTCTGCTTAAGAAGTACAATTTCTTCACAAATTTACTCAAGTACATGTACTTAAGTAAATGTAACTGAGTACTACCAACCTCTGCTCACAATTTTTATTTGTTAATTTTAACCAGGAGAGTTCCACTGAGATTAAGAATCTCTCTTTGAGGGGAGTCCTGACCCCAGAGGGGAACCTATTGTACATGTTTTAGTGGTAAAACAACAGCTAATCAGATGTATGATGTTAAAGCTTCTAAACGCTAACTATTAATTCAACGATGTCTTATTAAATGCTCTTTTCAACTTTGTCTTGAATTTGAATTTCTTTTCTCGCATTGATATTTAATGTTTTACATTTGAAATAGTGTCAAATTTAAAGTAGGTAAAAGGAGTAAGGAGTGGGAGACTGGGCTGGTCAGGATTTTGAATTCAGTAGAAGGTATGACCTGTGATAAAACAGTAAAAGAAGCTTTCCCTTTCACTAATACTACTACACACTAGCAGATCTATGGCATTGTGATGAACACACTTTGAGCACAGAACTGCTCAGAGTGGGTACAGTGAATGAATATTGGAGGACAGATGTATGTTCCCTCCGTGATGCAGAAAAAAGTGTTAAAAAAACATTTCTTCTTTAAGAAGTACAACGAATGTAGCTACTACATCTCAGAGTGATACACAAACCAAGAATCCAGGTTCTAATCCAGGTTTAGGTGGTTACCTAAATCATGACATCATGGGGGTGAGATGGGAGACTTCATAACCACATTTTCCTCTCAGTGATAAAGGTGCTGGGACCACATTTCAGCCTGGGAGTTAAAGTTATAGTATGTAAGTTTGCAAAGTTAGGAGAGCAAAGAATTTTCAAAAGTAAATGCTCACGCTCCTCCCCTCCCCCTGATTGACCAATGAGACGAGCTTCTCCTATGAACCAGCCTGTCAGGTCCAATGCGGGAGGATACTAGGCTCTGATTAGATGCTGAGATTCAGGAAGGAGGGACTTTACAAAAAATAATTGTGTGTATATATATATATATATATATATATACTTGATAAGGGCTTCCACTGCTTACAGAATAAACTGGCACAGACCACTATGGGAGTGACCCACAGGTGGCGCTGTGAGGCAACGTTGATGCAATATGGAAAATAACTTCCTGTTAATGGCCAACTTTTTATATTAGTTTCACCTCTCTGCCCCTGTAAGGATTCTTCTACACTTTCTAAATGCTTTACAAACAAGAGACGTATTGTTTTGATTCTCGAAACCAGCGCTCAACCGGAAACGGCTGTAGCTAACTGTAAGCTAGCTTTGTTTTGATCAACATTATAGCTCAACATTGACTTGCTGTTGTCACAGAGTATGATGCTGATCACCAAAACAGGTCAGCGTTTGTCTTAATATGATAAATGTAGGTTGATTTCTGTTTTGAGGCTTGCTCCCGTGCCCGTCATAAACCGCTCCAACAGGCAGACCTCATTGGAAAAGTGGCCCCAGAATGGAGAAGCTTGGCTCCTGCTTTGGAACAGCTCAGTTTAGGCCAGGGATCTCCAACCAGTTCTGAACACGCTGAGCACAATCTGCAAACATTTGGGTCCATATAGTAAAATATAAGGACAAAACGGAAGTCATTTTCTTTCAGATATCTTTGCTAACTCTCCTGGGTGAACTCCTCCTAAGTCGCATAGTTACATGAGCGCCTATGAAGTATAAGTATAGCTCCCTGACTTTTTTATTGCGTAATAAAGTAGCTCGTCGGGTTCAAACAAAAGGAGACTCCTGCTCTGGAAACACCCGTAAAACGCTCCGTCCCGCGCCGTGCCAGTTGATAAAGTGACATGTTTTGCAGCACTTCATTGGAGTAGAACCAGTGACCTCATGGATCACAAACATGGTGTGGAGTCAAATGCATGTTTCCACAGTTGTTATATGTTGTACATCACACAGAAGCTTAAGGCGAGACACTGCAAGTAAACAACAAATACAAATCAGAGGGAATTTTGGATCTTGTTTAGCTTTTGAAAATTATTAGTGGAAAAAAAATCCGTAAAAATTCTAATTTCACCTTGTTTTTGGGGTTCAAAGCTCAATAAACTAAAAACTTAAAATAAAAAAGACGGGTAAGTTTGGGGTCTGTAGGAGCTACTATAGTGGAGATTTGGAACAAAATCTTCAATCTAAAGTTTTGTAACGTCTGCACATGCGATGTTCGTTGCTTCCTGGATATCTCCGACTCACTACCGACAAAACATCATAAAATAACAGCCGCAAAGAGTGCTTCGTCTTTTTCATTAAAACTACGATGTTAAGGGAGAAAACTCGCTAAAAAAAACTGAAAAATCCTGCAGCGTCTCGCCTTAAATATGACAAAAGTAGGGATGGAATTGATAAGATTTTATTGATATCAATGCCATCAATAATTTTACCTATCGATTCGATTCTTTATCAATTCTCTTATCGATACCTGACTTGTCTGTGTGTTGGGGAAAAGCAGGGAATGAATGTGCTTTTGATAAAGTCTATCAAAAAAGACACATTGTTAGTTTTCCCAAGAAAAATATTCATTAAATTAAGCAAGTTTCCAAATATACTGTGGCTTCTGCTGGCACTCAGCCTGCCTGGCATCCTCAAATATAATGGTAATTTTTGTACTTTTCAAGTGTAACTTGTAACAGAGCGATGCTATTTTGTAATACCTAAACAACATCGGTCTCAGCCCAAACCCTACAGATTTTCATCTATTTCTGCTTCATCCGGCGCTACTTTCTCCTCCTCCCTGTCCATGTGAAGAACTAATGTTGCGGCCCGTTAGCCAGAGAGATCAGCCGATCCACTCATATAGCGCACTCAGGGACGAGTAGACCCGCTCTCAGGGCGGGGACAGGCGGCTGTAGACTCCGCTCTAAGCCCCGGGCCTGAGCGGAGTCTGCCGAGGTGTGCTCAGAGCGGGGACAGACAGTCTCGGACCCGCGCTCAGAGCACAGCGGCACGGGAGCAGACGCAGCAGCGAGGCACTGAACCCCATGTGTCATGACAATAGCGACGTATCGAAAGTTTGGAAAGAAACAGCAATACAGCGCAAATAAACGGAGCGTTCGCAGCAGCAAAGCGAAAACGTAGAACTGACACGTTTATAACAATGGACTGTTTTAACTGACGACACTCTTTCGTCTCGTGAACGCACAAAACGGAGGGGAAAGGAGAAGTCGAGGCAGCGTCAACAGACTAGCTCCGCGGCGCAAAAAGAGTGTTTTCAGAGCGGGAGCATCGATAAGAGGGATCGATAATGAAGTAGACATACGGTTCCGATGCTTTGCTCAAACAGAACCGGGTCTACTTGTAGAACCGGTTCTCGATTCCCATCCCTAGACAAAAGTATGTTTATTTCCACTTCGAGTCTTGTACTGCCCATTCCTTCCAAACCGGACCAACAGACAAACCGCGCAGGACCCCATCAGAAGAGTGACCCCAGATTGGAGCGGCCTGTGCCCCCTTTTGGGCGTGGAATGGTTCAGTGACGCCATAAACTAAACCACACCATGGAGTCACAGAGACGGGCTTAAGCAGGTGAGGTCAGGTTGATGGCGTTGGGCCCAGACTCCTGTGTGAGGTCCGTCACACGTTCTGAGCCTCGTAGAAAAAGGTCCCAGGCTGGTGACCTCACATGTTGTAGGCCACGTAGATGGGGTCCAGCTGGTCGGCCAGGAAGCCGTCCCTCAGGTGCATGCGCTGCTTCTCGCCCTGGAGTTGATGGGGATGACGCCCGGGTCCACCACCACCACCACGCCCACGATCAGGTAGTGCTCCTCCAGCACCACGTTGGTCACCAGGGCCACCAGGTCCAGGGCCTGCTGCTCGGAGCCCTCCAGCTCCACCACCACCACCAGCAGGTTGGTCCACGTGAACACGGCGCTGGAGGCGGACAGGAGAGTGAGAGCAGGTCGACTAAACATGACACGTTAACTTAGACATTTGAGCTTCATTCTTATTGTCATTCCATTAGACATCTTTATTCTATCTTCATTACACTTTTTTTTCTAAGTGTCTGCAGTTTAAGAGCTGCTGTAACAAGTAAATTCATCTATGAGATCAATAAAGTCTTATCTTACACTTATCCTGTAGAATCTTGTGTTGAGACCCCAAACCATGAATAATCACACCCATGTCACATGACTTCAGCTACATGAGGTTTGTAAATGTTTCAACTCTACACTTCAAACCAGCATTCGATTAACAGGGATTTTGACCATTTTCTTTGTCAAATGTAGTTAGAGTTTCAAATACAGGTGCACCATGTGACCAGAGGTGGTCAGTAACACTATACATTCACTTCATTACTTTAGTAGAGTTTTTGAAGATCTGCAGAATACCTGGAGTATTTGTGTTGAGAACTTTTACTCCACTACAGTGGCTGTTCTGACCGGTTTGGCGCCCTGGGCGAACAATGTTTCAGGTGCCTCTCTCTTGAAATGCAAAAGTACAATGCAATTTTCTTGTTTTTGAAGCTGCAAAGTTATTTTCTCCAACTCTTATTTAAACAGATTTGTTCTTTCTACTTTGAATATTAAGTGTTTTCTACAGCAAGTACTTTCACTCAAGTACTAATTTGATTGAGCAACTTTGACTTTTGTTGAAGTATATAAAAAGTGTAATCTGTAAATAAAGTATTTTGACCACCTTCATGTGAAAGATGTTTTTCAGGATCCGAGTCCACTGATGTAAAAATATATTAGAGTAAAACTCTTGTAATATAATATATTTGTTCACTGTATATAATTGAGGATGTGGTCGTGTTTTAGATGATGTTGTACTATCCATTACCACTAGATGTCAGTGTGGGGAGCAGTTCTGAACAGTTTTGAAGCTTCACTTTGACAGGGCTAAACTTCAGCAGCACATGGCCGTTCATCAGTCAGTGCTCACCACTCTGCGATGCTGCGGTGCGCCCGGATCACCGACGTCTCGATGTCGATGGGGTGGTACCTCATGCCCGCAGCTCCAGCGTCTCGTCCACCGAGCCCACCACGTACAGGGCGTCATGGCGCTCTGCCAAACAGAAGTGCAGACAGACGTGTCACAATTTATATGAACAGAATAGGCTCATGTGCACAGAACGTGGCATAGCAACGAATAACTTCCTGTAGGGTAATGACTGCTTCCTGTCTGTTTTATTCCTATGAGGATTTATCCGTGTCTCGCTGAAATAAACATATATTTAAACAGGAGGTGGCAGAAAACAAGCAGAATGTAAAGACTTCACGGGAGGAAACTTGAAGCTAAAGGCTAATGTTCATTTAATGCTAACAAATGGTAAAGTAGCGCCACCATCTGAAATTGTTTTATGAAACACACTCAGCTTGACATTTATTTAGTTTTCTTCTGTTTTTTAAACCTTATTTTATTGTTGGATTACATTAAAATGTGGACAGGAAGTAGTCGTTACTTTATTTAAGTAACTGTAATGTTAGATCTTTATTATTGATTAGCTAGCATTATACGTATTTGTAAAAACTAGTTGTCAGCATCATCATCTTATTCCCAGTCTGTTTATGGGAAAGAGCTACAGGAAGTAGCTACAGGAAGCTACAGGAAGTAGCTCTGTCTCCTGGAGCCGCTCACCTCCGTTGGCGTCGGTGAGCTCGGTGCGCCGCAGGAAGCCCAGGTAGCCGGTGCGAGCCCAGACCGTCTGTGTGTCTCCAAAGCTCAGCTTAGTGTTGAAGTGGTCGGCGTGCAGCGCCTCCTCCCCGTACACCGTGTAGTACCCAGAGGCGTTGTGTGGACTGCTCACCCAGATCTGGAAGAGACAGAAGTATCAGAAGTGTCAGTCTTAGAAAGTATAATCCACTGGAGAAGACTTTGTGAAGTATGTTTTTAGACCTGATCTCCATCGTCCTGACAGTGAGACTTACAGTAAGTCCATTCAGAGCCTGATTCAGAACTCTTTCTCTTCAATTTAAACTGAACTCTGACTCATTTAGATGGAGAACATCTGTTGTTGGTAATAATTATCATTTTTATTTAAGTGAAGCAGCAATTTTAATCAAGAAACCTAATTTTTATTTGAATTTTTTAAGCTGCTGACAGGAAGTGACATAGATAGAGGTAAAGTTCGAGAGCAGTTTGACTCATTTCTCTTTGACATAATCAATCTATCTATCTATCTATCTATCTATCTATCTATCTATCTCACTTCCTGTCAGTGTCCCATTTATTTTATTTTTATTTTATTTGTTTATTTGGTCGGGACAGTGCATGAACACACATGGGTCTCATGCATGTAAACACGCCACAGTGGACTGTAGTTTTGGGCTAATTTCCATCCGTCGTCCCCCATGCGCACTCTCAAACACACTCACATTTGTATTGTTTGTGTGTGTGTGTGTATTATTTTTATTTATTTATTTTTTTCTCTTCTTTTCTTTGTTTTTGTTCAGTGTCACTTGAGATTAATGGCCACACCTCCTGCCACCCAGGTGCTCTCGTGCAGGATATCAAGAACTCTGCCCCAAACATCCTCCACAATCACCCGTCACTCTCTACAGTTGTAATTCATGCCGGTACCAATGACCTCAAACTTCAGCAGTCAGAAAAACTCAACCAGGACTTCATCTCACTCATCAACACCATCAAAAACAATAATAAACCCTGCATCGTCTCTGGACCCTTCTCTGCACCCCGTTTTGGTGATGGGACATTCAGTAGACTTAGGCTTCTCCACCTGTTTTTAAAGAAATATTGTACAGACAATAACATCCCATATGTGGACAATTTTTAACCTTTTTTAACAGGCCCGAACTTTTTAGACAAGACAAACTCCACCCCAACCTCTCCGGATCCTGCCTCCCTCTCAGAAAATTGAACTCACAATAGAAGCATCATGAAGGTCCCCTCCACATCCACCATAATGAACATCCCGGTTTTAATCAGCAGAGAGGGGACTAAAGGTAAAACTATCTTTCACTCCATTAACATCAATAACCTCAGACCTATCTCCATATCACAACCACAAAATACCTCCGTAAATATTCAGTCCCCCACCACATTAAGCTTGGCTCTTTTAAATGTCCGCTCTCTGCTGAATAAGTCTTTCATTGTAAATGATTTGATTTTAGACAAGAAGCTCGATTGTTTGTTTTTAACTGAGACCTGGCTGGGTGCGGATGCAAACGCTGTTCTCACGGAGGCCTCTCCACCTAATTTTAGCAGTGCATTTTCAATTAGACATGGCAAAAGGGGAGGTGGCACTGCATCAATAACTTCTATACACTTGCCACCAAACCTGTTTTATTTGAGCATTTTAACACTTTGAATATCATGCTATTGTTTTAGTAATCCTCCAATTTTAGCCGTCACTATTTTTAGACCACCAAAGAAATTCACAGCTTTTAACACTGAATTTGCAGAGTTTTTATCTATTATTCATAACTCATACGAGATGATTATTTTAACTGGTGATTTTAATCTACACATAGACAATCTTTTAGATCCGGTTGCAACCGAGTTTTTAAATGTTCTTTACTATATGGATTTTACCCAACATGTCACGCAGCCAACTCACGACAGAGGACACAGTCTGGACCTGGTCATCACGTATGGCCTGTCCACTGCTGTGTCCTCTGTCGTTGACTTGGCCGTCTCTGACCATTACTGTGTGTTTTTTAATGTCACCGGTTTATCCAGCGAGAGACTCCGGTGAGAACTGTGAGGAAACGTCATCTTACCCCTGAAGTGGCTGCAAATTTCATACAGGTTTTAGAACAGTTTCCTCCTGTGGTTTTACCGGCTAACCTGCGATTTTATTTTTGACAATTTTAACAGTAAACTACTGTCAGCTCTCAACATTCTCGCTCCACTAAAAACCAAAAATTCACAAACAAAACCCCAACCTCCATGGAGAAATGAGGAGCTAAAACAGTTAAAAAGAAATTGCAGGAAGGCCGAGAGGAGATGGAGGAAAGATAAAATTACAATAAACCGTCAAATTTTCTGTGCTCAACAAACAATCTACAATAAGGCAATTAGAGACGCTAGAAATAACTACTTTTCCTCAATAATCAGAACCATAATCCAAGAGCCCTCTTCACAACAATAGAAAATGTCTTAAATCCTGATTTTAACAAACCTCCTTTAACCCCACAGACGCTCTCTGTGAGGCGTTTGCAGACCACTTCAGGGGAAAGATAGACATTATCAGACGCAATATTTTATCTACCCAAAGTAACATGTTTTTTCTGGCCGTTTACTTGTTCCAGAGGAAACACTGCACAGTTTTGTCCAGGTTAATGCTGAGATGCTTGATAAAGTTTTCTCCCCACCACATGTCTTTTAGACCCGGTCCCAACACCGTTTTTTTAAAACATTCTATGAATCTTTTAGAGATGAGCTTTTACACATGATGAATTGCTCTCTTCAGACTGGGGTCTTCCCTGCTGCCTTTTAAGGGGGCGGTGGTGAGGCCTCTACTGAAGAAGAGCAATTGGACTGTAATGATTTTAACAATTTTAGATCGATATCCAACTTACCATTTTTAAGCAAAATTTTAGAAAAACTTGTTTTATCCAACTTAATGATTTTATTACTGCAGATAACGTCCTTGAGAAATTCCACTCTGGCTTTAGGGTAAACCAAAGCACCGAGACGGCCCTTTTAAAGATTTTAAATGATCTTAGATTAAATTATGACTCACAGAAGGTCACAGTGTTGGTTCTATTGGATCTGAGCGCTGCCTTTGATACAGTCGACCACACTATTCTTTTAACTCGTTTAGAACACATCGGCCTCTCTGGTGCTGTCCACAAATGGTTTACATCCTACCTCACAGACAGGACATTCATGGTAAGTGTGGATACCTGCTCCTCTAAGGTCCATAACATTACATGTGGTGTGCCCCAGGGTTCGATTTTAGGCCCAGTGCTATTTAACCTGTATATGCTCCCTCTTGGTGATGTCATCAGGAGACATGGAGTGAACTTTCATAGTTACGCTGATGATACACAGTTGTACATCTCCATGTCTCCTGATGACACCAGGCCAATGGATGCACTTTTTAACTGCATTTTAGATATCAAATCCTGGATGGCAGAAAACTTTCTCCAGCTTAACCAGGACAAAACTGAAGTTTTAGTCATCGGTCCTGAGGCCCAGAGAGAGAAACTTTTACCCAAACTACAGTCATTGTCTTTTAATCCTTCCTCACAGGTGAAGAACCTGGGCGTGATTTTTGACTCTGAGCTGACTTTTTATTCCACACATTAAGAATATCACAAAGATAGGTTTTTACCATCTAAAGAACATAGCCAGAGTCCGCCCCATTCTCTCTCAAGCCAACACGGAGACGCTGATGCATGCTTTTATCACCAGTCGTATCGACTACTGTAATGCCCTGCTCTCTGGTCTTCCCAAAAAGAGTATCTCAGGTTTACAACTTTTACAAAATTCAGCAGCTCGTGTCCTGACAAAGACCAGGAGGAGGGACCACATTACACCGATTTTAGAGTCGCTGCATTGGCTCCCCGTGTGTTTCAGGATCGATTTTAAAGTTCTTTTAATGGTTTTCAAATGTCTTAATGGTCTTGGTCCTTCTTATCTTTCAGAACTGCTTTTACCTTATGAACCTTCACAGCCCCTTCGCTCCTCTGGCAGGGGTCTCCTAGTTATTCCTAAAGTCAACAGAAAGACTAATGGGGAGGCGTCTTTCCAATATTATGGCCCTCGCCTCTGGAACGACCTGAGGAGGAGCTCAGGACCACAGAGAACGTCATGTCTTTAAGAGCAGGCTCAAGACCCACCTTTTTAGCTTAGCTTTTAGCTGATATCTGTTTATTTATTGTAGTCCCATTTATTTATTTATCTATTTATTAACCTTGATAACTTGATATTTATTGATAGTTTCTTACTGATTTTTACTTTGTTTTTAAACTTTTTAATCAATGTTTTTACTGCTTCATATATTTTTAGAATCTCCAGTGTTTCCTCTGAAGGAGCCTCTGCCCCGGGAGCGGTGACTGGCTGTGGCTGTGTGGGTGCTGTCCTGTGGGTGCCCAGGTGGAGGTGTAGTGTCTCTGCCGCGCCTCCTATGGGGACACTTGTGTCGGTGCCTGGATTGGCCGCGCCGGTCTGCTGCTCCCGGGAGGACGGCCCCTCTGATGGGGTTTCCTCACTTGGTCATCTGTACCAGCCTTATGTACTTTGATTCTGTGTGTGAGTGTGAGTGTAGAGTAAAGGGTAGGGGGTGTAGGTGTGTATTGTGATAACTGTATATATTGGGAGGGTGGGAGGGTCTGTCGGGCGAGAATGTTTTAATGTCTTTTTAAATGTCAAAGCACTTTGTGATGCACTTGTGTTGAAAGCGCTCTATAAATAAAGATTGATTGATTGATTGATTGATTTATGTAAAATCCATGAGAAATAAACGTATCTGACTCATATTTATTCATAAATAGTCCACTGTCTCATGAGTTTGGTCGGTCTTTATTGCAGAAATACATTATTCCCGGAGTTTGGGCGAACTTTAGCAGATGTAGTCACTCATTCCGCTGGCACTTCGGACACCGGACTCTGACCTACTTTCTCTTCTTTGAGCTAACGCAGGAGTGATTTTTTTTTCTTTTTCTGGGATGATAGTTTTAATTTGAAAGTAAAATGAAACTCCTGTAAAAGTGCCAAAACTGTCGTTCTGTTCTAAAGTAAATGTTTGTAACAATAAATCATTCTGGTTAAAAAAATAAATAAAAATCTGCACACCGCAGCGCACAAGACGTCACGCATCGAGGAGAAAGTAGTGGCTTCTGTTTGAATCACCAACAGAATCAGTGGACTATATAGTCTAATATATAGTGCGGGCCTATGTAGTGAATGAGGGGTTAGGGACTAGGGTGGACATTCGGACACAGCCCAGGATCAATTGTTTTTTAGGTTTCAACTGCTGATAGAACGTATCCAATGTAACGTATACATTCCATTCCAAAACCTACCAGCAATCCTAAAAAACCTGAATAAAATTGATCCTGAAGCATCATAGAGCCGCCGGATGAAGCAAAGGCGCTAAGCTGAACAATCATACAGCCACTGGGTCACTTCTATCAACTTCTTATTCTTTCCTTTTTTTTACGTAGAAGTTGCATTGTGCACCTTTAAAATGGCATTAAAATGCATCACATTTAACTTGTTTCTATCTGTAAAAAAAACAGTGGTACTGCACATATACATGCCCTTTTAAACTACAGACTAATATTTGCTGGGGAGCTGGGGTCTGAGCCGGGCTGAGGAGGCGTGAAGCTGCACCCGCACAGGGAGCAGAGCGCAGGCTGAGGGCCGCTGTCACTGCTGTCGTCCCGCATACTGCCGTCTATCACCATACTGGCCCAGCGCCGTCACATCATTGGGGGGTCTGCGGGCACGAGGGCAGGTTATAGGAGGCGACGTGACGGACGAGCAAACAAACAAACAAACACATTTCCAACATCAACCAAAAAACATGCGCAACAGGCTAGACCTCCAACCAGGTACACTCTTGACCGTGAGATGAAGTAAACAAATATCTTCATAGGGACAATAACCGTACTCAGTCATTGAGTTGAAGTTTCATCCAACAATGTAAATGTTCACCGTGCGTCATGTGATGCAGTACGCTCTCAGTCCATTGGCAAAGTACTTTTTTGTGTCCTAATTAGTCGGGAATAAGTTCATAACAGGCATTCCAACGAGCGTAGCTACATACATGTTTTTAATCGAACGCCACATTTATACATCAAACTATAATGCAAATCAATATGAAGTGATCCTAGTATTCCGATACCATATCTTGAATGGACCAAAGTAGGCAGGTATTCAGTGTTCTGCAACTAATACATTTAGAAAGTCTTTTTTTTAATTGTAAGTTATAAGACAGTTACCAAAACAGACACGTGTTTCCTCTATGTTAATTTAGGAGCGCGGGCCGCCGTTCCTATTTCTGCCCCCGCTTGTATCAAAAATGAAAAGAAAAAAAAAAACGGAAAAAGAAATCAGAAAAAAAATAAGAAATGGGGCAGCGCACATTAGTCGCGGTTTGCCTTAAATTGATCTGCCGACATAATGCAGCCCCGTTGGCTGCCGCTCAATTTAATAAGTAGAACTATTCAGAGGTTATTGGTGCTGTCCAGTTTAACTCCACATAGCCTCCTGTTGTGTTGATGTAACTTTTTGTGAAAACGTTAGCTTTCTTCTGAGTCGATTATTAATCTTAACAGCTCCTCCAAAACGTCACCGCGGTGTAGGGGTGGGCCATATCGTATCGCATATCGTTATCGTGATATGCGTTTTTGATATCGTTGTCATTTTTGATATCGTTGTGGACACGATATAATTTATGTTACGCTCAGCTCCATCAGAGCAGCATAAACACTGACTGTAGAAACACGGGAGCAGGTGCTTAAACAGTGAAATGAAATGAAGGATGTAAACTGCTTGAGTAGATCATATTTGTGAGAATTAGTATACTGTTAAAAAAAAAAAAAGAATAAAATATCACTGAATAATCTTCCCAATAGACGTAAGGCTGGGATTTTGAAGTAATTTGTCCATTGTCCAGTTATATCGTCAAATATATCGTTATCGAGATATTTCTTTTTTATATCGTGATACAGATTTTTGGCCATATCGCCCAGCCCTACCGCGGTGGGTCCGTTTTAAGCCTCGGTTACAACTGGCCGTACGACTTTTTGGTCGTGCGATTACTGGCGTTTCCCAAATCGCTATGTTATTTTTTTGTTGGTGGAGAACATAGTTGTGGTGTTCACCGCACACCCAACGTGCGTCACACACAGGCTGCTCGGACGCGCTTCTGTTCACTTCATTCGTGCAGTAAACGCACGACCAACCTGCACTAAACGTACTGACCGTGGGTGCCATGCGGGCATCGTATGAAGTTTGCAAGAACTGCACATGATCTGTACGTCGTGTGCACCAACGCCGTGCGTTATCTCAGAGATTACCGGGCAATTTGGAGGGGAATAGACTATATATTTCGCCCTTGGATACAGCTAGAGAAAGCGCATGTTTGGGCAGTATGAGACACTTACTAGGCTGACCTGCCCCACTGCTAAAAAAAATCCTAGAGGAAACACTGAGACAACAGTAACAACATAACATCCGACAACAGTTGATAAAGCAAATACTAGACTGCAAGAAACACTGAACCAATAAACAAAAAAGTTAGGCTATATTGGTAGGTTTGTTGTGTGGGTGTGTAATGTAATGATAAAAGTAGAGGAATAACAATAATAATTGCTACCATCATCATCAACATTAATGTTACAAACTACTATTATCATTATCAAATCTTTCAGAAGTATTCTGAGTAAACCTTACCTCAGTATAGATATGCTCGGACTGAGATGATATTATATTGATACTTTACTCGAGAAAGTACAAGTCAGTTTTCAAGAGCTACAAACCAAATAAAAGGCCACATTACAGCTACAAACATTAGAGCTGCTTCAACCCTTAAAACATGCTGGCGCTTGATAAAGTTGAACTGCATTTTTACTTTAGTACTTCGATGTCCGTGCAGTAATATCGTCAAAGTACTCCAGGTATTATTACGCCTCACAATATAGTGCCTCTTTTTATCCGCTTAGAAAATCGACATGTTTGATTTTGTGTAACTAGACTTGGATCATGTAAAGGCTCACGTAACTGTATTTAAATAGGGAAAACAGCTGGTAGCTTCCAATGTCACCCCAGTTTGGCGCTATACCTTTGCTGGGAGAGGCTGAGCACACACACAAAGACCAGACAGTTACACATCAACTTGTCTAAACTCAAGAAGAGATCTCAGTATGGAAAAAACGGTGGCCTGTTCCTTTAAGGCACTCAAAGCGCTTTACATCAAGGAGCCAGTCACACAATCATTCACACACCAGTGTACGCAAACACTGGAGGCATGGTTGGTAAAGTGTCTTGCCCCAAGGACACAACGACAGCGTGCACCTGCGGGATTCAAACCGCCGAGCCTTCCGATCACAAGTGAGTTACCATGGCGGCGCATAAACAAGCTGCGGCTTTTCTCTCTCTTGACAAGTCGACGTTTTCTACCCTTTCTGCAAACTGCATTTGCAGTTTTAGTGATTCACATTGTTTTACAAGATGTTTTTGTACATCTTTGCCATGTTTTTGTGGAGTTCAGCGGATTTTTTACTGCCAAAGCTCTTTGCTAGCAATGAACAGAGGATGTGTTTTAAAAGTAAACACACAGTTAGCATCTGAGCTAAAGGCTTTTGAGCAGCATTTGAGACCTACAAACCCAGAGATATCATCTTTTGAAGGTCCCCCCACACCTGCAGCGCAGTGGAGGCGTCACAAGAGGCGCTACAGGAAACAAAAAAGGGGCAAACGAGGAGGTATCCAAGCAAGACTCACAGCTAAACCACACAGGCCTTCTATCCCTAGTATTGTTCTGGCTAATGTACGTTCACTGGACAATAAGCTGGATTATATTCGTCTGCTACGCTCCTCTCGGAAGATGGTGAAAGACAGTTGTGTTTTTATATTCACTGAGACTTGGCTCAATGGTGATATACCGGACAGTGGAATCCAGCTTGAGGGGCTTTCCTGCTGCAGAGCGGACAGAGTGATCTCCGAGGGAGGTAAGACACGCGGAGGTGGTCTCTGTGTCTACACCAATGACGCCTGGTGCCGTGACGTCGCCGTGGTCTGCAGACACTGCTCACCCCTCGTGGAGTTTATGATCATTAAGTGTCGACCTTTCTACCTGCCCAGGGAATTTACTGTTGTACTGCTTGTGGCTGTCTACATCCCACCCACCTCCAACATCAAAAACAGGAAAGAGGCACTGAATGAACTGTTCCAGAGTGTCAGTGACCAACAGACAGCCCACCCAGATGCCTTTCTCATCTTAGCTGGGGATTTTAACCACGCAGACCCAAAGAGCGTTTTCCCCAAAGTCTATCAACACATTGACTTTCCAACAAGGGGAAACAACATCCTGGATCTGGTTTACACCACCAAAAAAGGAGCGTACAAGGCACACCCCCTCCCCATCTTGGTGCCTCGGACCACATAACTATTCTGTTACTGCCAGCATACAGGCCACTGGTTAGAGTCACTAAACCGGTTCGGAAACAGATTCAAGTGTGGAGTGAAGACTCTTTAGAGAAACTCAAGGACTGCTTTCACACAACGGATTGGAATATGTTCAAGCAGGCTGCCATTCACAACAATATCACTGATCTCCGGGAGTATACAGAGACTGTCACTGCCTACATCACCAAGTGCACTGAGGACGTTACAGACTCTAAGACCATCATTATCAGGTCCAACCAGAAACCTTGGATTACAAGTGAAGTCCTCAGGCTCATGAGGGTCCGGAATGCTGCCTTCAAATCTGGTGACAAGGAGAAACTGCGGACAGCTAGGGCCAACCTGTCCCGCGGCATCAAAAAAGCCAAGAAGCAGTACTCCAAAAAGATAACTGATCACTTCAGAGACAGCAGAGACACTCGGAGTCTGTGGGAGGGGATAAAGACCATCACAGACTATAAACCTCCTCGACAAACCTGTGACAGTGACTCCTCTCTGTTGAACGCTCTAAATGAATTCTTTGCTCGCTACGAGGCACTCAACAGAACCCCAGCACAAAAGTCAACACCCTCTCCTGAAGACCAAGTGCTGAAGCTATCTCCAGAGAGTGTGAGAAGATCTCTGAGCAGGATCAACGTACGCAAAGCACCGGGTCCAGACAACATACCAGGTCGTGTACTGAAAGGTTGCGCTGATGAACTCACTGAAGTCTTCACAGACATTTTTAACACATCTCTGCAGCAGGCTGTGGTCCCAACGTGCCTCAAAGCGACCACCATCATTCCAGTGCCAAAGAAGTCACCACCATCCTGCTTTAATGACTACCGCCCAGTAGCACTCACTCCAATTCTTATGAAGTGCTTCGAGCGGCTCGTCATGGAACACATCAAGTCTGTTCTCCCTCCCACCCTGGACCCATACCAGTTTGTAGGGCAGGGCGATATGGCCTAAAATCTATATCACGATATAAAAAAGAAATATCACGATAACGATGTATTTGACGATATTATTGACAATGGACAAATTACTTCAAAATCCCAGCCTTACGCCTATTGGGAAGATTAATTCAGTGATATTTCATTATTATTATTTTTTTAACGGCATACTACTTTCCTCGCGAATATGATCTACTCAAGCGGTTTACATCCTTCATTTCATTTAACTTCATAAGCACCTGTCCCATGTTCTAGAGTCAGTGTTTATGCTGCTGATGGAGCTGAGTGTAACATGAATTATATCGTATCCACAACGATATAAAAAATTACAACGATATCAAAAAATTATATCGCGATACCGATATGCGATACGATATGGCCCACCCCTACCAGTTTGCTTATCGGTCCAATCGCTCAACTGAAGATGCCATCTCCACTGCGCTTCATTCAGCCCTCACTCACCTTGAAACAAAGGACTCTTACGTTAGAATGCTGTTTTTAAACTTTAGCTCAGCATTCAACACTATAATCCCACAGCAGCTAATACACAAACTGCTCCACCTGGGGATCAACACATCACTGTGTAACTGGCTGCTGGACTTTCTGACGGGGAGACCACAGGCTGTACGTGTCGGCGGAAAGTCCTCCAGAACCATCACACTGAACACGGGGGCTCCCCAAGGCTGTGTGCTGAGCCCCCTCCTGTTCACTCTGCTGACCCATGACTGCGCTCCAAAGTACGACTCAAACCTCTTCATCAAGTTTGCAGACGACACAACAGTGGTGGGTCTCATCAGCAACAGAGACGAGTCAAACTACAGGAGTGAGGTGAGCAGTCTGGCCATGTGGTGCACACAGAACAATCTCTCTCTAAATGTAGAGAAGACAAAAGAGATTGTTGTGGACTTTCGAAGAGCGCAGGTCCAGCATGCTCCTCTAACAATCAACGGTGCTGCAGTGGAGAGGGTGACCAGCACTAAGTTCCTGGGTGTGCACATCACAGAGAACCTCTCCTGGACCATGCACACTACATCACTGGTCAAGAAAAGTAATCAGCGTCTCTACTTTCTTCGCAAGTTAAGAAGAGCCAGAGTCCCAGCCTCCGTTATGTGCAACTACAGGGACTATAGAGAGCATCCTGACCAGCTCCATCACTGTGCGGTTCTTCTACAGAGGGACTATAGAGAGCATCCTGACCAGCTCCATCACTGTGTGGCTCTTCTACAGAGGGACTATAGAGAGCATCCTGACCAGCTCCATCACTGTGTGGCTCTTCTACAGAGGGACTATAGAGAGCATCCTGACCAGCTCCATCACTGTGTGGTTCTTCCACAGAGGGACTATAGAGAGCATCCTGACCAGCTCCATCACTGTGTGGCTCTTCTACAGAGGGACTATAGAGAGCATCCTGACCAGCTCCATCACTGTGTGGTTCTTCCACAGAGGGACTATAGAGAGCATCCTGACCAGCTCCATCACTGTGTGGCTCTTCTACAGAGGGACTATAGAGAGCATCCCGACCAGCTCCATCACTGTGTGGTCCTTCTACACTCAAAATAAGTAAACTAGGGGGCTGTTACATTAACTAAATTGTAACATGTATTATGGAAGCAATAATTTCACGTTTCCAAGATGAACATGATTAAATCATGATGGGATGAATGAAATCAGACATAACTCTTTGAATGAACGTAAAAAAATCATGGAAAGTATTTCCACATGATAAAATGGCTTTCTTTCAGCATTAAACAATTGTGTTAGTCCAACGTGATGCACTTGAGTAGGTTCAACGCAAAATATTAGGATTGATCGGGTGCCAGTTAGGTCCGGGCAGTTGGACGCAATTGGACACAAGGGGGCGCTCTTCCAACTTTGTCAGTGGAAACGTGATTTGACTTTCTTCAGTTAGGCTTTAAGTCAGACACCATGAGTGACAATAATATGAGGCTAAATACAATGTGGCCTTTATTTTCAACAAAAAGCCAGAGAACATGTACTTCAGTCTGTCACAGACCGACAGGTGAAGAAGGAAGTCATGGAGAGTCTGCTTTAGACAGAACTTCAAACTTCTGCTGCATATAGAAGTTCAGTCATATTTTGACTCAAACATGTTACATACTTAAATATGTAGTAAAATCACAAAATATATGGACAATTATTGCTACAATTACAAAAAGCGCACACCTGATCCATGCATATAAAGGTTAAAATATCCTGAATTTATATGATTAGAATATTACTTATTAACTAATTATTAATTACTCTCATTCTTTAAATAAAAAAAATAAAAACACTTGTCATTTGTATCTGATGTGGAGTCATGTGTGTCCCGGTTCCTCTGAGTCACGGTGGGTCATGGTGGACCATGACAGATGTGGACAGGACTGTGGTAGATCTACTTTGACTTTGAAGAAAGTAGTTACTATAGTAACTGTTGAAGAGAAGAACCTTATGAGCTTCTTCTGTAACAGTCCTGCTGCACCACGACTCAGGAACTGGGACAGACTTTACTCTACAGCAGATACAAGTGACAAGGTGGTTGTTTTAAGAATGAGAATAATAAAGTCATATTTAAATATATACAGAATTTTCCACACATACATCACAAAGGAATACTTGAAATTCAATCGTTCATTCTTACGTCACACAGAAGTATGAAAGTTCTGACTAAAGCAGAGGCTCCATGACTTCCTTCTTCACTTCTCAGTCTGTGACTGAAGAGCATTGAGGCCTCAGCCTTTTTAGTGAAAATAAAGGGCTCACTATTTAGCGTCATGTTACTGTCACTCACGGTGTCTGACCCAAACCTAGTAAATAAGTTCAATCAACCCTAATATATGGCGTTGAACCTACTCAAGTGCATCACATTGGACGAACACAATTGCTTCATGCTGAAAGAAAGCCATTTAATCATGTGGAAATACTTTCCATGATTTTTTTACGTTAATTCAAAGAGTTATTTTTTTGAGTGTACAGAGGGACTATAGAGAGCATCCTGACCAGCTCCATCACTGTGTGGTTCTTCTACAGAGGGACTATAGAGAGCATCCTGACCAGCTCCATCACTGTGTGGCACGGTGCCAGCACTGCCTCCTGCCGAAGGAGCCTCCAGCGCATCGTGAGAGCAGCGGAGAAGATCTGTGGAGCCTCTCTCCCCACCATTAAGGACATGTACTCCACCCATCTCACCCGCAAAGCCGTCGGAGTCACCAGGGACCCTACGCACCCATCACACAGTCTCTTCAAGGTGATGCCTTCAGGGAGGAGACTGCGGAATCTAAGGGGCAGCTCCAGTCGGCTGAGGAACAGTTTCATCCACAGGGCCATCGAGAAGCTGAACTCCCTACCCTCCCTCCCACCCCTCTTCCCCCGCCCCCCGCTCCACAATCTAGGATGAGAGAAATATAATTTCAAACCATGTGAATGGTTTCACAAATAAAGAATCTTGAATCTATTCTCTACGCCACCCTCGCATTTTGTTGTTTTTGCTGCTTTTTTATTTATTTATTTTTACTCTTCTGTTACTTATTTGTTGCTTTTCATCCTTGTCTTCGACGCTATTTTGACGCTTTTTTCAAGGAGCTTAATGTGAGTACATGCCAAAAATGTGCTCGGTTCAGGCGGGGGTTAAGAGGTTAACCACACAGCACATTTTATCCAAATAATGACGCTTCTCCAGAGGATCGTAAAATAATATTAGCGGCCACACTGTACAGAAAACATGATTGGGACGCGTCTCGACCATAGACACGCAGACTACAATAGACGTGCCACTAGCTAAACTAGCATGCAAACCAGGCGAACTACGAGCTGCATGCAGGTTTGAATCACTCATGCGCCACAGCGGCTCGCATCCCAAATTAAAATGTGACCGGGTCCCGTTACGACATGGGAGGGTGGTGATGGCCCGCGCGGTGCTCCAGAGGGAGAGGAGAGGGGTCTGCTGTGAGGCTGCCCGACAGAGGGTTTGTTTGGGGATAGCCTTCAGAGGGACTACAGCACCATCTGGTGAGGGGAGGATATACAGGTTTACGCTATGGAGTTTCAATGCGAATGAATCATCAGTCTGTCAATAAAAAAACAACAAATCATCGTAGACAAAGACTCTGGGTTGTTTGTTTTGTGAACATTCGCTTCTTCATCTTTGAGCTGACTGAATATACAGACTGCCGATCTAGGGAAGGTGCACCGAGTTGGTTTTAGAGGGTACGTCACAGCAACAGCCTGACAAGAAGTCAGGTTCTGTTTAAATTAAAACATGTGTTGTAAGCCATAGTACGGTGTGTGGCCTACACTTCGGTTTATTCATTAAAACTTTATTTTAGAGGCCTCTTTTTCTGTGTTTCCAAACAGCCTTCTTCGAAAGGTGTTGGTTCCATGGATCTAATATAATAAACTGGATAAGACACTCCCCCTTCACCGCGCGCCGGCCGTTGGTTCCAATTCAACTTACACTCAACAAAAATATAAACGCAACACCTTTGTTTCTGCTCCCATTTTTCATGAGATGGACTTAAAGATCTAAAATTCATTCCAGATACACAATATTACCATTTCTCTCAAACATTGTTCACAAATCAGTCTAAATGTGTGATAGTGAGCACTTCTGCTTTGCTGAGATAATCCATCCCACCTCACAGGTGTGCCACATCAAGATGCTGATCTGACATCATGATTAGTGCACAGGTGTACCTTATACTGCCCACAATAAAAGGCCACCCTGAAATGTGCAGTTTTGTCTCACAGCAAAATGCCACAAGCATTGAGGGAGCGTGCACTTGGCATGCTGACAGCAGGAATGTCAACCAGATCTGTTGCTCGTGCATTGAATGTTCATTTCTCCACCATAAGCCGTCTCCAAAGGCGTTTCAGAGAATATGGCAGTACATCCAACCGGCCTCACAACCGCAGACCACGTGTAACCACACCAGCCCAGGACCTCCACATCCAGCAGGTTCACCTCCAAGATCGTCTGAGACCAGCCACTCAGACAGCTGCTGAAACAATTGCTTTGCATAACCAAACAATTTCTGCACAAACTGTCAGAAACCGTCTCATGCTCGTCATCCTCATCGGGGTCTTGACCTGACTCCAGCTCGTCGCCGTAACAGACTTGAGTGGGCAAATGCTCACATTCGATGGCGTCTGGCACGTTGGAGAGGTGTTCTCTTCATGGATGAATCTCGGTTTACATTGTTCAGGGCAGATGGCAGACAGCCTGTGTGGCGTCGTGTGGGTGAGCGCTTTGCTGATGTCAGTGTTGTGGATCGAGTGGCCCATGGTGGTGGTGGGGTTATGGTATGGGCAGGCATCTGTTATGGACGAAGAACACAGGTACATTTTATTGATGGCATTTTGAATGCACAGAGATACCGTGATGAGATCCTGAGGCCCATTGTTGTGCCATACATCCATGAACATCACCTCATGTTTCAGCAAGATAATGCACGGCCCCATGTTGCAAGGATCTGTACACAATTCTTGGAAGCTGAAAATGTCCCAGTTCTTGCATGGCCAGCATACTCACCGGACATGTCACCCATTGAGCATGTTTGGGATGTGCTTGACCGGCGAATACGACAGCGTGTACCAGTTCCCACTAATATCCAGCAACTTCGCACAGCCATTGAAGAGGAGTGGACCAACATTCCACAGGCCACAATTGACAATCTGATAAACTCTATGCGAAGAAGATGTGTTGCACTGCATGAGGCAAATGGTGGTCACACCAGATACTGACTGGTTCTGAGTCCCCAGACCCCCAATAAAGCAAAAAACTGCACATTTCAGGGTGGCCTTTTATTGTGGGCAGTATAAGGTACACCTGTGCACTAATCATGATGTCAGATCAGCATCTTGATGTGGCACACCTGTGAGGTGGGATGGATTATCTCAGCAAAGCAGAAGTGCTCACTATCACACATTTAGACTGATTTGTGAACAATGTTTGAGAGAAATGGTAATATTGTGTATCTGGAATGAATTTTAGATCTTTAAGTCCATCTCATGAAAAATGGGAGCAGAAACAAAGGTGTTGCGTTTATATATTTTTGTTGAGTGTAGGTCTAAAAGTGTCTGGCTCAAACTGTTTTCTCCCCCGTGTATAGGCTTATTATTTTTTACTGCATTGAGTTTCGTTATCTGAAAAACATTACGTCAGAATTGGAAAGAAAACGAAAGAGGAGCCCGTGCAGGGCTGTGATTGGCCAGGGCTCTCGGGTTTATAAAGCGCGTGCTCTCATCCTCTGCTCGTGAACCAGGGCGAGCTCTGCAGGACTACATCAGGTACGGCACTTTTTTAACTTATTAAAACACCCTTTTTAAAAAGATGATACATTTTGGCTCGTGAATACAATACAATACTCGTATAGACTGCACTTGTTGTCGCCTGATATAAACGTATTTACCAATAAATAGTCAAAAACTCAAATGCACTAACATGTGCAGAGTTTTTAAGAACTGTGGTATAAGGGGTTTTAAATCTTTGTCATTTTAGGAGGAAAAACAGCTCATCATTAAAAGTTCTGTTTTAATAATGTTGAGCAAAATGAAGCTAAAATCTAATGATTGATACTGTGAGGTATCCCTTTTATTTTAGGAAAGTAACTGTATTCTAAATACTCACAAGTGGAAGTGTAATTGTACCAGAATACAGTTACTTAAAATGAGTATTCTAAATACATGCATTTGTAACTGTGATGATAATCAGATTTGTCTGTGGACAGGTTTTGTTGGTCTGCAGCATCAGGGCGTCGCCAACAGAAGGACTTTCCTCTAATGGAAATTGCTTGCGCCTCTTGCTTGATATCTGAAGACTTGCTGTTAATGTTTTTGCCTCGTCTGTTTCCTCAGGTAGAACCTCAACAAATGGACGATGAGCACAAAAACAAGAAAGAAAAGGTAAGTATTTTTGTAAATATTTTGAGTTTAAGCATAAAGAGGTGAACAGTAAAGACATGTTTATACTGCATTCTTCTGTAATATTAATCAGGAGTACCGATACTTGGTATTAAATTTTGAGGGCACTTTATTTATTCCAAACATTACCTCTCTGACTCCAGTAACTAAACTGTGATAAACACTTGTTTGTTCAGGACTCCCTTCGGGGCGACCGCTCCGCCCTTCATTGACTACCTTAAAGACATACTGCGGCGCTACCCAGACGGAGGACAGATTCTGAAGGTTTGTTACATAACCAACTACTGGGAGGCATTGAAATATAAATGTATTGCAATTTGCAATACAATAAGTCACAACACAAATTTTTTTTTTTCAAAAGTTATAAACCCAGTGATAGTAAGTCTGTTAAACACAATCTGCACAACACATAAAACATTCAAATCATTTGGGGAAAAAATCATTTTGTTATAATATTTGGAGGAGCTTTGTGCATGTTTTAATTGTAGTATAATGTCCTCTCCAGTCCTGGCAAAATTAGATCACTTTTGTCGACTATCGACTGACAGCAGTACAGCACTAACCTTTCAAGAGCCAGATTGATATTCCAGTGTCAATAACATTAGTCTCAGTCTTAAATAGTTCGGAGAGAGAACACACTTTTGTAGCATTTGTTGCTGATGGAATCAAGCACACTGCAAATCCATTAAATATATAGTTTTGAAAAAAGTTAAGATCTTTGTGATGGAAACCTCTGGGTACTTCACGATTCAATGTGATTCACGATACATGGCTTACGATTACGATGACCTCTGTTAAGACTTAAACTATTACCTGCTCCTCTAAGGTCCATAAAATTACATGTGGTGTGCCCCAGGGTTCGATTTTAGGCCCAGTGCTATTTAACCTGTATATGCTCCCTTTTGGTGATGTCATCAGGAGACATGGAGTCAACTTTCATAGTTACGCTGATGATACACAGTTGTACATCTCCATGTCTCCTGATGACACCAGGCCAATGGATGCACTTTTTAACTGCATTTTAGATCAAATCCTGGATGGCAGAAAACTTTCTCCAGCTTAACCAGGACAAAACTGAAGTTTTAGTCATCGGTCCTGAGGCCCAGAGAGAGAAACTTTTACCCAAACTAGTCATTGTCTTTTAATCCTTCCTCACAGGTGAAGAACCTGGGCGTGATTTTTGACTCTGAGCTGACTTTTATTCCACACATTAAGAATATCACAAAGATAGGTTTTTACCATCTAAAGAACATAGCCAGAGTCCGCCCCATTCTCTCTCGGGCCAACACGGAGACGCTGATGCATGCTTTTATCACCAGTCGTATCGACTACTGTAATGCCCTGCTCTCTGGTCTTCCCAAAAAGAGTATCTCAGGTTTACAACTTTTACAAAATTCAGCAGCTCGTGTCCTGACAAAGACCAGGAGGCGGGACCACATTACACCGGTTTTAGAGTCGCTGCATTGGCTCCCGTGTGTTTCAGGATCGATTTTTAAAGTTCTTATAAAGGTTTTTAAGTGTCTTAATGGTCTTGGTCCTTATCTTTCAGAATTACTTTTACCTTATGAACCTTCACGGCCCCTTCGCTCCTCTGGCAGGTGTCTCCTAGTTATTCCTAAAGTCAACAGAAAGACTCACGGCGAGGCGTCTTTCCAATATTATGGCCCTCGCCTCTGGAACGACCTGAGGAGGAGCTCAGGACCACAGAGAACGTTCATATCTTTAAGAGCAGGCTCAAGACCCACCTTTTTAGCTTAGCTTTTTACTGACATCTATTCATTTAGTCCTACTAATGATATTGTATGTGTGTGGATGTGAATGTGTGTATATGTGTGTGTGTGTGTGTGTGTGTATATATATATATATATATATATATATATATACACAGTATATATGTGTGTATGTGTGTGTATATACAGTATATATGTATGTATGTGTGTATGAATGTATGATGCGGGGCATATTGTTTTAAATGTTATCTGTAAAGCACTTTGTGATACCTTTCGGTATGAAAAGCGCTTTATAAATAAAGTTTGATTGATTGATTGATTGATTGAGTTCATATGATTAACATTGGTTTTCCATAAATGAGTGAATAACTGATACCCAACCCACAGAAAATGGGCTGATTGACTCTCTGTGTCAGTGTTACCTCTTCATTTACATTAAAAAACTCAAGAAACTGTAGTCTGTTTACAAAATGAATACATTAACAAGTAAATCTTATTAATGAATCCCTTTCAGTTTTACTAGTTCATCTGGAAATCCTGATTTAACTATTTATTTGTATGATACAGCTGCAAATAAGTATTTGAACACCTGTCTATCAGCTAGAATTCTGACCCTCAAAGACCTGTTAGTCTGCCTTTAAAATGTCCACCTCCACTCCATTTATTATCCTAAATTTAGATGCACCTGTTTAAGGTCTTTAGCTGCATAAAGACACCTGTCCACCCCATACAATCAGTAAGAATCCAACTACTAACATGGCCAAGACCAAAGAGCTGTCCAAAGACACTAGAGACAAAATTGTACACCTCCACAAGGTTGGAAAGGGCTACGGGGAAATTGCCAAGCAGCTTGGTGAAAAAAGGTCCACTGTTGGAGCAATCATTAGAAAATGGAAGAAGCTAAACATGACTGTCAATCTCCCTCGGACTGGGGCTCCATGCAAGATCTCACCTCGTGGGGTCTCAATGATCCTAAGAAAGGTGAGAAATCAGCCCAGAACTACACGGGGGGAGCTGGTCAATGACCTGAAAAGAGCTGGGACCACCGTTTCCAAGGTTACTGTTGGTAATACACTAAGACGTCATGGTTTGAAATCATGCATGGCACGGAAGGTTCCCCTGCTTAAACCAGCACATGTCAAGGCCCGTCTTAAGTTTGCCAATGACCATTTGGATGATCCAGAGGAGTCATGGGAGAAAGTCATGTGGTCAGGTGAGACCAAAATGGAACGTTTTGGTCATAATTCCACTAAACGTGTTTGGAGGAAGAAGAATGATGAGTACCATCCCAAGAACACCATCCCTACTGTGAAGCATGGGGGTGGTAGCATCATGCTTTGGGGGTGTCTGCACATGGGACAGGGCGACTGCACTGTATTAAGGAGAGGATGACCGGGGCCATGTATTGCGAGATTTTGGGGAACAACCTCCTTCCCTCAGTTAGAGCATTGAAGATGGGTCGAGGCTGGGTCTTCCAACATGACAATGACCCGAAGCACACAGCCAGGATAACCAAGCAGTGGCTCTGTAAGAAGCATATCAAGGTTCTGGCGTGGCCTAGCCAGTCTCCAGACCTAAACCCAATAGAGAATCTTTGGAGGGAGCTCAAACTCCGTGTTTCTCAGCGACAGCCCAGAAACCTGACTGATCTAGAGAAGATCTGTGTGGAGGAGTGGGCCAAAATCCCTCCTGCAGTGTGTGCAAACCTGGTGAAAAACTACAGGAAACGTTTGACCTCTGTAATTGCAAACAAAGGCTACTGTACCAAATATTAACATTGATTTTCTCAGGTGTTCAAATACTTATTTGCAGCTGTATCATACAAATAAATAGTTAAAAAATCACACATTGTGATTTCTGGATTATGTCTCTCACAGTGGACATGCACCTATGATGACAATTTCAGACCCCTCCATGATTTCTAAGTGGGAGAACTTGCAAAATAGCAGGGTGTTCAAATACTTATTTTCCTCACTGTATATATATATATATATATATATATATATATATATGTATGTATGTGTGTATGGATGTATGATGCGGGGCGTATTGTTTTAAATGTTATCTGTAAAGCACTTTGTGATACCTTTTGGTATGAAAAGCGCTTTATAAATAAAGTTTGATTGATTGATTGATTGAGTTCATATGATTAACATTGGTTTTCCATACATGAGTGAATAACTGATACCCGACTCACTGAAAATGGGCTGATGTCTGTGTGTCAGTGTTACCTCTTCATTTACATTAAAAAACTCAAGAAACTGTAGTCTGTTTACAAAATGAATACATTAACAAGTAAATCTTATTAATGAATCCCTTTCAGTTTTACTAGTTCATCTGGAAATCCTGATTTACCGGTATTTGTTTTGTACCTTTTTAATATTGAACACCAGGAGCTGATTCAAAATGCAGACGATGCCGGCGCCACAGAAGTGGTTTTCATTCATGACGACAGGAGGTACGGGACGGTAGACCTCTGGGCTGAAGACCTGGCTAAGTATCAAGGTACACACAGACCAAACACTGAACAAGCAGGAGATTTACAAGAGACGCTCCTGTTCAATCAATCCAAAAGGAAAAATAGTGATGTTTACTTTACTGATTACTTAATTTTAAAAGTAACTAAGTTACATTACAAGTTACTTTATTAGTTACATTCAGATGCTGCCGACAACATCTCTACCGCCTCAACATACTAATGACAAACCCTTTTACCAACACTCACTTTCTTGGAAGTGCAATTTAACAGTAACATCAACAAAGCTGACGCAGACTCAGAAAAGTGACGTATTTCCATCTCTGTGTCCAAACAGTGTTAGTGTTTTTAGGCTGAAAACGTGACATTATGTTATGTAACTCGTCGAGATGCAAAAATAAATGTCTTTTTTTCCAAAGGAAAATGACAAAATAGTAACTCATAGTGATTTGGAAAAGTAACTTAAATCTGATTATTAATCTTGGAAATAGTAACGCGTTAGATTACTAGTTACTGAAAAAGTAATCCGATTACAATAATCCGTTACTAAGTAATTAGTTACTGGCATCACTGCGTCAGACTGACGGTGACTTCGATTTGCAATAGGAGTTTTCCTCACATTCTGATCCGAGGGGAGAAGGAGAAGCGTCTGTGGCCCCTCCTCTGCCACTAAACCCGTGGCTTTGTATCTGACAAATACATTCAAACTACGAGCTGATGTGCGGTGACACGTGCATAGATGGTAATGTCCTGCGTATACATTATCTCCACTTTAACAAAAGCTTAAACCAGCACATTTGAGTCTGTACCAGTGGTTTGACAGTACGACTGAGGGAGATGCAGAAGGGGCGGGGCCAGAGCGCAGAGTCCAAACCAGAGTCTGATGTTCAGAGTGAGTGACAAAAGCAGCAGAGTCCTGGTCCACTGGGACAAAGCAAAACACTCAGCTTTATCCATTCACACTAACAGCCTTGTTTCCAAAATAATCAAAAACGGGTATTTTCATACATTCTTTTGTATTTACATATTCTTAATAGCCTTAATCACCCAGACAAGCAAAAACATATTGAATGTGGAAAGCCTGCTTGAGTTCACTGTAATAATGGAGGAAATAAACATAATATTACATGTGATATTCCCAGTGTTTTCAATCGCGTCAAACTAGGGGGTACGTGACTCATCACCTAAAGCTTCAGGGGCTCCAAAAAGTTTGGGAACCCCTGGCTTAGAACATTGGTATTGATACCAGGCAGACTTATATCTGCAGGTATTGAAATGATCATTTTCCACACCACAAATGTAGAGGCCACTAGTCAATTAGTTGTTACTGTATGTCGTGTTACAAAATCAGACCTATATAACTCAAAACAAAAAATAAATGGCAAAATCTTTAGCTGCAATAACAAGATGCAGCCAGTACCTGCCAAGTAAGTAACCCGCAATATGGCTGTGCAATATTTCTATAACGATTTTATTGCGATATTTAATTAAACCATTTCAACACAATATGCTGCATTCTAATTAAACACAAATCGGAAGTAATTAGTTTTTCAGCAAATTGTGTCAAAAAAACACTATAAGTAAAATTGAAATAAATTCGGAATTTTTTAATAAAACTGAACTTCCACACAATGCATTGTTTGTTTTTGGCAGAGTTTGCGGGGGGGGGGGAAAGTGTCGATCTCAGTCAGACAAAGATTTTAGTGTTCTTACAATACACTATATTATGGTCTTTTGTGACATTGCATCACCTAATTTCGCGATACAATATTTTTTGCAATATATTGTGCAGCCCTACCTGCCCACAGATAAGATTAAGCTTGTTTTAAGAACTTTAATGATCATTTGTAACATCATATGGGCCATCGCTAAAGGAAAAGATCAAAAGTAGTGCGAATAGTTTCTTTCAAAATATTGAATTCAACATCCACAAAATTGATGATGGCTTCAAAGCCATCTGTGACCAAAAAATTGCTGTTTCTGAAATTGAAAAATGTATTGATGTCCTGAAAGATAATACATCTCCTGGAAATGATGGGTTGACTGGCGAGTTTTATAAAACCTTGAGTTGACTCCCTGAGTGATGAGGCTCATGGGGGATATGCTTATATGGGGGCATTGGGGGAGGTCTGTGGGAAGGTGCTGGGGGTGTTGGAGGGTTTGTGAGTTGGGGGTGGTTGTCCATGGTGGGGGTAGTTGTCAGGTGTTTTTGTTTACACACTTGTTACAAATATGGCTCTATTCAAGCAGCTCTCTAAAAAATACACACACATATCCCCCAAACACCCCCCAGACCCCCCCAAAACACCTACACCCCGCCCGGACAAGAATATCCCCCCACACATACACCCTGCCCGGGCTAGTACATCCCCCAACACACCCCTACACCCCTCCCCAGGCCAGAATATCCCCACACACCCTCAACACCACCTCACCAACACATCTACACCCTGTCCCAAGCCAGTATAATCACCCACACAGTCCCAACATCTGCCATCACACCTACACCCCGCTCAAGGCCAGTATATCCCCCACACACTCAACATCCCCCATCACACCCACACCCCATCCCAGGCCAGTATACCCCCACACACCTCCAACACACCTGCACCCCACCCAGGCCAGTATAGCCCCACACACCCCCAACACCCCTGAGCCAGTATACCCCCACACACGCCCAACACACTGCATCCCACCCCAAGCCAGAATATCCCTACACTCCCTAGACGCCCTTAGCACACCTATACCCACCCCAGGCCGGTATATCCCCACAACACCTACACCTCACCGAGGGCTAGTATATCCCCTACACACCTACACCCCACCCAGGCCAGTAAATACCCCACACCCCCAGCACCTTCACACAGACCTCCCCCAACACCCCGTATAAGCATAATCCCCCATGAGCCTCATAACTCCACAGAAACAGCCTCATTGTGATATTAGGTTTTTCCCATAAAAGTGTATTTTCAGCGTAAATACTCGAAATTCACTTTGAACCGTAAAAATCACAAATCTTACCTCCTCTGATCAGAAGAAACCACAAATAACCAAAAAAGTATGATTTTAAAGTGTGACGGCAGGGCGATGAAAAAGTTACTTTATAATGGGAGTCAATGGGGCATAAAATGCCACTAACGTAAGATTAGGGAGAAAATGTGAAAACTCAACTTTACATAAAAAACAAAAAACTATCAAAATCAAAGTTGTTACTGATCATTGACATACCCAAGGGTGTTTTAAAAAGTAAATTCAAATTCTGCCCAAAATCACTTTTTATATGAAAAATGACCAATTGTGTGTTAATTTTTTCTAATTTTTTAAATTGGTTATAAAATAATGTGAAAAAAGTTTGAAAAAATATTAATCTACAATATTGTTGCGGCAGTTGAAAAGTGGCATGAAAAGCCACCTAACATGAGATTAGGGTAGTGTTTCTTAACGGAACACAAAGGCTAGATATGCTAGATTACAACCAATATTTTATTTTTATTTATTTATTTGGTCGGGACAGTGCATGTTAATGAACATACATGGGTCTCATGCACGTAAACAAGCCACACCGGATTGTAGCCTTGGGCTAATTTGCATCCGTCGTCCTCCATGTGCACTCTCAAACACACTCTCATTCATCCTGGCCTATTGTACATGTTTTTAGTGGTAGGGGAAACCTACGCAGACACGGGGAGAACATGCAAACTCCACACAGAAAGGCTCCGTCCAGGTGGGAATCGAACCCGGGACCTTCTAGCTGTGAAGCATGAGCTCTAACCGCTGTACTACCGTGCTGTGTACCGTGCTGTGTACCGTGTATTCCAGAGGACAGCCTTCTATTCTATTCGTAGACTTCTATAAAGCCTTTGATACAGTAAGGAGATCCTCAAAGTATTCCTTCCACTGCCCGACCACATCCCCAGTCGAGGTCAGCAGCTCCCCACCCGCACTGTGAACAGTGTTGGTTAAGTACTGCTTGCCCCTCCAGAGGCGCCGGATGGTTTGCCAGAATCTCTTTGAGGCCAACCGATAGTTCTCCTCCATGGCTTCTCCGATCTCCTCCCAAACCCGAGTTTTTGCCTCTGTGACCGCACGAGCAGCAGCAAGAACCGTAAGAACCACCTTCTTGTGTTGAAGAAGGTATTAGCCTCTTTAGTTAGCCTCTTCAAGTTGCTTTTCTTTATTTGCAAGCTTTTCGTTATCTTTGACGAGTTGCTCTAGCTTCTTGTCTGCCTTGCTTAGCTGGTCTTTCAATGATTGGATATCGTCTGTGTGCTTCCCCATGTCCTTTTGTATTTTGCCCTTTTTAGTGAGAGCTGTATACCAGCCTTTACAGGCTTTTTTAGTTTTGGCAAGCACCTTCTCCTTAATCCCTAGCTTCTCATTTGGGAGTTGGTCCGTCAAAGACTCGATCTGCTTCCCCCTGTCATCCTTTATTTTATTTTCGTTTTGCCAGCGTAGCACGTCCTTTTTCTTTGTACGTCTGCTGATTGATGAACTCTGTGCTGTGTTCACCGTCTGCCAGACATCACCGTCAAATTCTGAGCTGTTCTCCGAGCCGGCGTCGGTCTGCTCTGTCGGAGAGTCTTTCCTGACCCACAGATCGGCCCAGCGTTGGTTCAAAATCTGCTCCGTGTTATAGATTCTTGAATTGCCGTCATGGAGCATGGCGTTGCATCTTTTTATTATTCCTGTCTGAGTAGAAATCTCGATGGTCTGACACTCACAGTTTGATTTAAAAATGTGTTCAAAATGAACTCCGTCACTGAACTTAAAGAGAACTTAAAGGCGTGCCAAAGCCTTTCCCCACCCACAAACAAAAGTCAAAAATTGCCGCGAAAGAGGCGGTCTCTGAAGTTTGGGGTGACATGCGGGGGGTGAGTGTGTGGGCCTTTGCATTGGCACAATCACAGCAGACAGATTACGTGGGAGGGACTTGGTTATAAACCACAGGTACAGGGGCAGGACAATGGGCAGCACCTGATGACGATGTGTGGAGCTGGTGCGGCTTATGACGTTCTGTGGAGGCCGTGGACACGTCTCCAGTCAATCAGGAAATTCTAATTTAGTAGCAGAGTTTACCCTGAAGGGGGCGCAACCCATTCGTTTTCAGGCCAAAGTTAGGATTTAACACATGTTTGCGCTATAATGTCAGAATAATGTCAGGGACCAGTGGACAACACTATGAGACACCCATTGAGACAGTTTATCAGTAAAAAAAACTTGATTTGGTCTTTAGTTGCTCTTTAATGGAACGATCAGAGCAGGCGCCTTGTTGCCAGGTTACGCACGATATTCCGAACCGCCCATATAAGGCAAGCCCCACCCAGAACAGGAAGGAACTTTGGAATGTCATGTGTTTTTTCAAGAGAGTCACATGGAAATGACATCACCTCAACCTCCAAGTGACAGATAGAGACAATTATAACCAACCATAATTGTAAACTGTTGTCGTGAAGACCATGTTATGTCAATAGGAAATGAGGAATGTTTTTTTTTTTTTGAAGGAAGTAGATTGAAGTTGTTTTTTTTCACTCGCCACTGTTACCTCAGGTCTTACATGTAATTGCATGTTATGTCAATGGGAAATTAATCAAATTGCTTTTGTAATATCAAAATATAAAACAGTTGTCTTTGGTGATTTATTATGAGCAGTAGAAAATGATAATTTGTGAATAGCAAATGAATAAAACAATACAAAAAATACAAGTGAGACTGACAATAATGTGATCACACCAAAATCTTAGTCAAGTCTGAGGTCTACTTCTCTTCTCTTGAGTGTATATACTCCAGCCAGCAGATAGGAGACGGAATAACTGTAAGATTGATTGATTGATTGATTGAGTTTTTATTTCGAGCTACACACAAGGCACAAAAGCCAAAGAAAGAAAGAAAAATATATATATATATATAATAAAAGAAAAAATAATTAATATTCTGGCTCGAAAAGGAGTGGGAAGAAGACAAGCTTATTGACTCCCACCCCTGTTCATAAACTTAAATAACAATATATAACAATAACACTGTTTAGTTCTTATCTTACCAAAAACGATTAACAATTGAGTTGGTTACATATTAACAGATGCAACAATGCATTATATTAGGTCAACATTCACAGTATCTTACACGTTATAACCAGGGGTTAAAGTGGGATTTGGGAGGTGGGGGAACTCTAACCTTTAACAAGCAGTAGGAATCGCGCTACATTTTATATTTTTTTATGTACTTAGGTACTGACATGTAGTCATGGGTTCTGAACAGATACTGCACAATACAAGGTATTTGATACTGTAATTATTGTATTTTCCAATATTTTTAATACCTTGAATTATATTTAGATATCCTTTAGTAGGTTTTAACAATCATAAATGATTGGAGGTCTATGTGATTTACTAAATGAACAAATTCTGCTTTTGCCAGATCCACTCTTTTGGGTTCTTCTTAGATGTAGGACTGCAGAGCACCATGCCTGCCCAGAGAGGAGCTTAATAGATTATAGAAACAAATAAAATGTCAGGATCCACTTATTCAAAGAAAGCCCAACCAAAGAAATGAACATGTGTGCTGAAACCTTACTTATTAACAATTTTGGCTTGTTATTATGTTCTTTATTTAAGAAAATCCTCTTTCACAGTCAGTGGTGCTTACAGCAGGGCTCTTGCAGGCTGGTCAGGGGTCAGCCTCCCACCACCAAACAATCATATTTTTGGGATAAATAAATGAAAATTTCATTATCATCACTGCTTGAACAGAATAGAATTGGGCCTAAACATAAAAGTTATATTATATTCCAGCATTTTAAGGCTTTGGAGGAAAAAAAAAAGAAAAAAACACAGCAATAGATTAATACAGAATAATAAAGAGCCTAATAATAAACTAGGACTACTCAGAACTAAACCAGGATTAAGCCAGGGCAAAAACATGCAATATCAGGACTAAGGCAGGACTAAATCACATCTAAACCAGGCCAAAGGCCTAATACAGAATGAGACCAGTACATCTCAAACAACATGACTAACTCCTGCTCAGCCACTGCTCCTCAGCGCTGAGCAGACAGACCATGGAAAATAATAAATAAGGGCGGACCAAACGCTGTTCTGTCCAGACCTCGCGCTTTACGAAAAAACTCAGTAAATGAAGCGCTCCTTGGAGATGGCGCGCTCATCCACATATTCAGCTTCAGCCTCGTTTACCATGTTAACTTTGCAAAGAGCATCTCTGCGCTTGTACATTTCCCACAAACATGTATTGAATGAAGTCAGAGCAGAAAGGAAGAAAAATGCACCTGTCAGATTAATGATTCAGATGTTATTTAGTAAATTTAGAGCCCAGGGAGCGAGGTTTAGCGTGTTGACCGGTTAAACACGAGTGCTGGTGGTGCAGAGCAGTTTTCCAAAACTCACGCACCATCAGCTTTATCGTCCGCTTTACAAACATCCACAGCTGAACTGGTGTCCTTACCTTAAAGTCGTTGGTTAAGCCCTTTGCACCGGTGAAAACAGGAACACACGCTGCACCTGACGCGGACCGCGAGGAGTCCTGCTTCTGCATGGGATAATCCGAGCAAACACGATTCATGCTGTCCTTGTGCTGCGGTTTGATAAAATCTGTTAGTCCGTCCAACGATAAGCCTCCTTTTTCTCAGTTTAGCGTTACACCGTTTTACAGAGCCATGTTTTCATTTGAGCCCGCGCTAGGAGATGATGGTCCGGAGCCGGAGGCACACTGCTACGGAAAGTGCCGCGAACTTGCTGTGGAGCTACGCGAATGCGGCGCGGATAATGCCGGAAAAAATATAATTTTTATGGAAAATTAGGTCAGATTATATTTTTTGGCCCCCGGGATGCATATTGAGTAGGCCCAACCTAGTACTTTTATTGCATTGATTTATCTCACAGGCAGAATTTCGTATGTGCGTGAAAATGACAAAGTTGCAATCATGAACTTTTTTTTCTTTTTTTTTTTTGCCATGCGAAGGTGGGGGAACGCCGTTCCCGACCGTTCCCGCCCACTTTAACCCCTGGTTATAACAAGTGTATAATTTTGTTTCCTATACCAAATTTATTACCATGTTGGTATTGCTGTTATTCACCATCACCATTACAGCCCATATAAGATTACTCTGTATCAAAGTGTTTGAATGATACATAACATACTCCACTTTTATTCATGAAAGGTACAATGATCGCAGACTGATTGATGCTCATGATAACAAGATTAGTCTTAATGATATGTGTTAAAAGGGATTCGGGGCTTTTCTTTTTCCTTTTCTGTGACTGGACCTGCTGCCAGAGGGGAGCAGCCCCGAGCAACCGGACCATCATTTGTTGAGTGTCCTATACTATGCATTAAAAGAGACAAGTTTTAGGAGTCTGCTGCCAGAAGAGGCTTTCCTCGAGCTGCCGTCCCCCACATGTCTGCCCTGTACTATGGTTATGTTGAATGCGGAGTACATGGATATGTGCATGTTTTACTTCTAAGAATTTAATTCCTTTATATTACCATCAGCATCAATAGCAATACCTCTGTCTGAATCGATTAAGTTTGATTCTAAGAATAATATATAGGTTGTTAGGTATTAATCCTAGACTGTTACAGTTAAAGTTTAAAGTGTAAATAATGATGATAATAACACAACAGCAATAGCAATAACAATGGCAATAACAATAACAATGACCCCACCTATTCAATTCATATACTAATATGACACAATGCATTATTAATAGCTATCATTAATAAACATAAAGAAAACAAGAGAAAATAAAAAATAAAAAAATAAAAATAAAACAACAAAAACAGTCAAGACATATAGTTAATGTAAGATATTACTAATACAATATAATCACTTAGTTATTTCTTGTTTACTGAATTACATGTTATATCCTCTTACAATAATAACAACCATAATGATAATAATAATAATAATACCAATATCAATAATAACAACTGCAATAGTATAACAGTAACAACAACAATATACTTCATCATTAGCTAGATTTGACCTTTAAATTATACAGCACTTTGTAACACCCATTAACACTCAATTACCCATTTCCTCCTTCTGGTACTTTGACCATACCATTTTTTATATCTTGATTTGAAATGATGAATATTTGGACATTGTTTAAGTTCTGCCCCTAATTTGTTCCAGAGTTTAACTCCACATACAGACACACACATACTTTTCCTAGTGGAAGACACTGCTTGAACCTTAAAGTTATCACACCCCCTCAGGTTATATCCCCTTCTGTGCGTGCAAAAAGCATTTGTATCCTTGCAGGTAGCACATTTTTGTTGGCTTTAAACAGAAGTTGGGCAGTAGATAAATCAACTAAATCATGCATTTTAACAGTTTAGACTGCAGAAATAATATATTAGTGTGATCACAATATCCTACTTTGTGTATAATTCTTACAGCCCGTTTTTGGAGTATAACAAGGGGGTGTAATGAGCTTTATAGTTATTGCCCCAAACTTCTACACAGTCATTTAGATATGGCAAAACTAATTAACTATATAATAAAAATAATGCATTGTAATTTAAGAAAAACTTGGATTTATTAATGATTGAGATACTTTTGGAGACTTTACCTTGTATGTGTCTTATGTGTGGTTTCCAGCTTAATTTACTGTCAATGGTGACTCCTAAGAATTTAATTTCTGATACTGTCTCTAAGACTACACCGTCTATATTTACTGAGTCTGGTTTTCCATTATAACTACCAAAGAACATTACTTTTGTTTTATTTAGGTTGAGGGACAATTTGTTAATGTCCATCCATGTTTTTAATTTCCTTAATTCACAGTTTATGTTAGTTACTAAAGTACTATAATTGTCATTAGAATAGAAAATGTTTGTGTCATCTGCGAAAATCACTAATTTTAATAATTTAGACACATTAAAATGTCATTAATATATAATTGAACAACTTTGGGCCTAAGACAGATCCCTGTGGGACCCCACAACCAATGTCCAAATATCCTGATGTAAACTCCCCATCTTCACATACTGTTGTCTCCCAGTTAAATAGCTTTGAATCCAGCTCAAAGCCACTCCCCTTATGCCATATCTGTCTAATTTTTTAATAATATAGAGTGATTAAGTGTATCAAATGCTTTTTTCAAGTCAATGAATATTCCAGCTGCATGTTTCTTTCCCTCTAAGCTATTAGTAATCTCTTCTATTGCATCGATGATGGCCATTGAAGTTGACCTTGCTGCTTGAAACCCATACTGACCTTCATTGATTAGTTTATGCTTATCTATGAAATTATCCATTCTGCTGTTATAAAGTTTCTCTAAGATTTTGGATAACTGGGGGAGCAGAGAGACAGGTCTGTAGTTAGTGAAGATGTGTTTGTTCCCATTTTTATGTATAGGTATAACTTTTGCAATTTTCATTTTATTTGGAAATGTTCCTGTTTGAAACGATAAGTTGCATATGTAGGTTAATGGTTTCACTATACTATATATAATTTGTTTAACTAGTGTCATATCTATATCAAAACAATCTGTAGACGATTTGTTCTTACACCCGTTAACGACATCTATTATATCTGTTTCAGTTACTCCAGACTGTGACAAAGTAGGTTTTAGGTTACTTTGTCCCGTTAATTTCTGTTGACACTTACAAGTTTATGTATTCATTGTTCAGTCATAATTTTTCCAATATCCAAATGTAACAGTTAAACATAACTATCCCGGGTTTGTTTTGTTTACATTTCAGTTAAAACATCATACAGTATTTATTTAAATGCTTCATTTTGTTTAAAAGGTTTAGTTGATTGCAATACAATCAAAGTAATACTTACCACCTGGTCCAGAAAGAGGCGTGTCCTTGCATTTTTGAGTCTGCCTCCTACTTGACTACATTGGCCAGCTTCCCCACATATGGTGGCAGTAGTGGTGGGATCCAGGCCAGTGGGAGGCAGTGAAGAATGGAGACCAGACAACAGAAAAAGACCAGTGCTGAAGCAGGAACTGATCCACCTCCTGAGGGTGAGCTGGACACCATCCCCGAGGAGGAGCTGGAAACTATACCAGAGGAAGAGCTGGAAGTAGACGGCGGAGAACGGAAATCTACGGACATGGAGCAACTCACAGATCTGCTACATCGTCATATGAGGGACCAGGAGACGCGATGGAGAAGGATGGAGGAAGACCTGTCCCACCTTCACCAGGAAGTTCAACAAAGCCGTAGGCAACAGATGGAAGTCCCCTCCGAGTGGAGAAAGACCCAACATGTTCAAGATGACCAAATATATTCCAGGCCTTCCAGCACAATGCAGAACACCAACTGGAAAGGCCCAAAGATGCAACCCTACACTGATGGTGAGGACATTGAACATTATTTGTGCATATTTGAGAGAATTGCACATGCTTGTCAGTGGCCATGTGATGAGTGGGCTCTTCGCCTGGCACCACTCCTCACTGGCAAAGCTCGCTCAGCATATGTGGCTATGGACATTGATGATACAATGAACTATTACAAAGTAAAACGTGCTGTGTTGCAAAAGTTTGAGATCAGCACAGAGACATACCGGCTGAGATTTCGTTCATTGGAGCGGAAAGAAGAGGAGACCCCTCAAGAGCTACAGGTCCGACTGAAGGAGCTCTACAACAAATGGTTGGACCCGAAGACCTCCAAAGAAGCGGCGGACATGGCTGAAGCTTTCCTAGCTGCTCGTCGACCATCAAATGCACCCCTTGCTCCTAAACCTCGCCCACCCACCCCATTTGGTAAGACATTTGGCCCTTATGATTCTAAACCCCATCAGTTTAGACCAAGTATCGCACCCCAATATGCACCTAGACTGGACACTAGAGACAGATCTACCTATGCATGTCATTTATGTGGTGTAACAGATCATCTTAAAGCACAGTGCCCTAAAGCTACCAGTAGTAAAAATTACTTGTGTAGTGTATCCAACTTGCATGGAGATATGTTTGAGTATCAGCGGGAGGAGCTAACAGTGGGAGTGGTTGTGGACGATAAACCTTGTATAGCTCTACTAGACTCAGGAAGTGACCGTACGCTAATCAGACAGGACAGCCTGCCTAAAGATGTAGTCTTCTGTGGGGGAACAATAGATATTGTTTGCATCCACGGTGACAAAGTAAGGTATCCCATAGCAGAAGTGACTATTCAGCTGGAAGGCCAATCCTATGTGCTATCTGTAGGCGTATTGGAACACCTACCATATCAAATTGTTCTAGGCCTTGATGTTCCCATACTTCCTGAGCTCATAGCCAAACAATCAGTAGAAACCACTTTGAACTCTAATGATTGTTTAATGGCTGTTACAAGATCTAAAAGTAATCAGAAAGACAGTCCCACAGCAGAATGGGAGGAGTTACCTTTCGCTAATGATGAGATTGTAACGGCTAATAATGGCAAAGTGAGAAAAAGTAAACGACAAAAGAGACAGGACAAAGTGAAGGGAACAAAAATAGATGAACATGTATTGAACCCAAGTGAACCCGATCTGTTTTCTATCTGTAGTGATGTGGCTGCATTACAAAAACAAGATCCAAGTCTGGCACCTTTATTTAATAAATGTGTTTCAGAAACAACTAAAGTCACAGGGTGCGGGAAAGACGTTTTTGTGATTAAGGGTGACAAGTTGTATAGGCGGAGTGAGCTTAGCGACCAACTTGTAGTTCCGCAGTCGTTAAGGCCTACAATCCTTCACCTTAGTCATTCAGTCCCATGGTCAGGTCATTTAGGCCAAGCTAAAACATTTTCTAGAATGATTAAAAGGTTTTATTGGCCCCAGCAGTATTCAGACACTGTAAAGTATTGCCAATCTTGCCCTGAGTGTCAGTTAACAGCCCCAAACAAAAAGGGAGATAGAGCCCCCCTGATTAGCATGCCCATTATTGACACCCCCTTTTCACGGATCGCTATGGATATCGTTGGCCCACTGGAAAGGAGCAGCGCTGGACATCGGTACATCCTAGTGGTGTCGGACTACGCAACAAGATATCCAGAGGCTTTCCCACTAAGGAAGATAAAAGCACGCCAGATCACCACCTGCCTGATACAACTTTTCTCCAGAGTTGGTATCCCAAAAGAAATCATCACAGACCAAGGCACCAATTTCACCTCCAGCCTGTTGAAACAAGTCTACCAGCTGCTGGGAATACACGGAATAAAGACAAGTCCCTATCATCCACAGACTGACGGCCTCGTGGAGCGTTTCAATAAGACTCTGAAATCCATGCTGAGGAAGTTTGTGGCAGAATCCGGATCTGATTGGGACCAGTGGCTTCCATTTTTGCTCTTTGCATATAGAGAAGTGCCCCAAACATCTACAGGCTTTTCACCATTCCAGCTGCTGTATGGACATACCGTTAGAGGGCCTCTAGATGTGCTGAAAGAGGCATGGGAGGGGCCAACGCCAGAGCAAAGATGCACTGAACTCTCTTATGTCCTAAAATGAGAGACAGACTAGAACAGTTTAAAGAGCTGGCCTGTGACAATTTAGCTCAAGCACAAAATAGACAACAGAATTACAACAAGGCATCAAGAAGAAGAATGTTTAAAGAAGGACAGAAAGTCCTGTTGCTGTTGCCAACTTCAGAGAGTGGACTCTTGGCTAAATGGCATGGTCCGTATGAGATCTGCAGAAAGACTGGTCCACTTACTTATGAACTGTTTATGCCAGAACGTCGCAAAAGGTACCAAACGTTCCACATTAACCTGCTTAAAGAGTGGGTTGACCGTCCAGATCAACTCTCTTTCCTGGCACGTGCAGTTGCAGATGAAGAGGAGCTTCAAGAGCAGTACTTCCCTTCGTCAGTAGAGGCACCGGTTTTCCCAGATCTGAGTCATCTGAGCCTTAAACATCAACAAGAACTACAAGTCTTCATGACAGATGAACTGTTTAGTGCGAAACCTGGTAATACTCACCTTATCCAACACCAGATTCGCCTGCGCTCCCCAGATCAGCAGCCTATTCGAGACACAACCTGCCGTATTCCAGCCCAACTTGTTCCTGAACTGAAGAACGAAGTAAAGGAGATGTTGGAGACTGGAATAATTGAACCATCCCGCAGTGAGTGGTGTAGCCCTGTAGTTTTGGTTCCCAAAAAGATGATCCAAAGCTCAGATTCTGTGCAAACTTTTCAAAGTTAAATGCAGTGTCAGCATTTGACCCATACCCAATGCCTAGGGTGGATGAACTGATTGAACGTCTCGGACATGCAAGTTACTTGACGACGCTAGACCTCTGCAAAGGGTATTGGCAAGTACCTCTAGAAGAATCGTCAAAAGATCTGACAACATTCCGGGTACCAAGTGGCCTCTTCAGGTTCCGGGTGATGCCCTTTGGTCTACACGGAGCACCGGCAACATTCCAAAGGCTGGTGGACGAGGTGTTGAGAGGTGCTGAGGACTACTCTGCAGCCTACATCGATGACATCGTCATCTTCAGCCAATCGTGGGAGGAGCATCTGCAGCATCTTACTGATGTCTTCGGTCGAATCCTGGAAGCGGGTCTTGTCATTAACGGCAAGAAATGTCACATTGCCAAGTCTGAGGTGCAGTACTTGGGCTATGTGATTGGAGCTGGGGGTATCCATCCTCAGGTGGGCCAAGTGGAAGCTATTGCTGCTACCCCGTTGCCTAACACCAAGAGAAGACTAAGATCTTTCTTAGGCCTAGTGGGTTGGTACCGACGCCTAATCCCAGACTTTGCAACCCGCTCAGCCCTTTTATCGGACATGACCAGTAAAGCTAGCCCAGTAAAGGTCAAGTGGACGCCTGACACCATACAAGCTTTTAACGATTTGAAAGACTGCTTGTGTCTACATCTGGTTTTACAATGTCCTGATTTTGACTTGCCGTTTACTGTACAGACTGATGCTTCAGGGGTAGGGCTGGGGGCGGTGTTATTGCAAGGGGACGAGGGAAACCAACTTCCAGTCCAATACATTAGCAGGAAACTATTTCCGAGAGAAAGGAGGTACTCCACAATCGAAAAAGAAGCTCTTGCCATTAAATGGGCACTGGACACACTTAAATATTACTTAATAGGTAAAGAGTTTGTGCTAGAAACTGATCACCGTGCTTTACAATGGATTCACAAGATGAAAGACACTAATGCTCGTATAACTCGTTGGTATTTGTCTCTGCAGCCTTTTTGTTTTAAGATTCTGTATAAACCAGGTAAAAATAACATCATCGCAGATTTTCTGTCCCGTGACTCTGAGGAGTAACGGTCTTAAGGGGGGGGGGGGGGGGTGTGACAAAGTAGGTTTTAGGTTACTTTGTCCCGTTAATTTCTGTTGACACTTACAAGTTTATGTATTCATTGTTTCAGTCATAATTTTTCCAATATCCAAATGTAACAGTTAAACATAACTATCCCGGGTTTGTTTTGTTTACATTTCAGTTAAAACATCATACAGTATTTATTTTAAATGCTTCATTTTGTTTAAAAGGTTTAGTTGATTGCAATACAATCAAAGTAATACTTACCACCTGGTCCAGAAAGAGGCGTGTCCTTGCAGGCAGCCATATTTAAAAACTTGGGTCTGCCCATGGACCAACCCATGTGCAAGGGGGAACTGGTTTAAAGTTTTGCATTTGTATTTTGTAGTGTATTTTTGTGTTTACTTAAGTTGAAAAACACATTTGGAGGGTTGAAGTAACCTGAGCTGAAAGTGTTAAGAAAAACCTACCTGTGAGTTGTACCTGATACTTACCTCCTAGAGATGGACTGATCCGGGGGAGGGTCTTCCTGCTGGGGAGTGTTTTAAAAAGGGGTTTTGCAATCAGTCTGGAGAGAACCATGTAGCTGGGTACATGTGGTACGTTTCCTGAGTTCAGTTAAGTTCCGTTTGATTCTGTTAAGCATTTTTTTGACAGTTATTTTGTATATTTGTAAAGTTTTGTTTTTGGCACATTGTATCACGGTGAAATAAATTTTGGCTACTATGGGAATTTTGAGTCTGCCTCCTACTTGACCACATTGGCCAGCTTCCCCACACAGACAAAACATCGTTTTTGAATTATTGTCTATCAATGACTCCATTTCGTTGCTACTACACTCCGGAATCTCTGCTGCCAGATCCGGTCCAACATTTACAAAAAAACTATTAAAACTTTCCACAATATCATTCATATTATGATTGTCATTGTTCCCATCAGTGAAATAGTTTGGATATGAATTATTTTTTGCATTACCTTTGATTATAGTGTTTAGTATTCCCCATACCCCTTTCATGTTGTTCTTGTTTGTATATAATAGATTGGTATAATATAGTTTCTTAGTATTCCTTAATATATTGGTCAGTTTATTTTTATATGTTTTATATCTTTTCTTTATTTTGAACATGTGAGCAACACAAGGCACCTTTACAAAATTTTAGACATAAAGGCTGTTACAAATCAAAAGACAAAAGCAAACTTGTCAGATCTCTTGAACAAAGCCAAAATATACAAGTGCACAATGTCCAAAAAGGAGTGAGGAGAAGTTAAACTTATTTAACCCCACCCCCTATTCCAAACACAGTTAATAGCATATATTTCCTGTTCCTATATAGTTTCTCAAAACTCAAAAGGGAATAAATATATAGTAATAACAAGATAAACTGTTTGTTTTTTGTTTTTTTTGAAAAATGAAAATGAAAGCACACACGAGACGAATCACTTACAATCTTTAAATTCTGTTGTCTCATATTTCAAAAAAATGTTTTCTCTATATTTCTTCTTGAACTGAATCATACTTGAGCATTGTTTTAGATCTGAGCTTAAATCATTCCATAATTTGGCACCAGAAATGGAAACACAAAAACTTTTCATAGTTGATTTGAATTGTTGTATTGTAAATTTATGGTCATCAGCACTCCTGAGGCTGTACACATTTTGTTGTGTGAGAAAATGTTTTTGTATATTGTTTGGTAAGGTATTCTGCTGTACTCTAAACATTATTTGGGCTGTTTGATAATCTACAAGGTCAGCAAATTTAATGACTTTTGATTCCAAGAACAGTATGTTGGTATGATCTAGATAACCGGATTTGTTGATAATTCTCATGGCTCTTTTCTGAAGACGAGTTAATGAAATCAGTGAACTTTCGTAATTATTTCCCCAAATTTCAGCACAATAACTTAGATAAGGTAATACCAGTGAACAATACAAAATATGAAGAGATTTATGATCTAAAAGGTACTTTGACTTCTGCATTATAGAAATGTTTCTTGATATTTTATTCCCAATATGTTCTATATGACCTTTCCATCGAATTTCATCATCAATTATTACTCCAAGAAATTTAATTTTTTTCACAATTTCAATAACTGATCCATCTATTTGTAATTGAACATTTAATTTCTTACTGCGCCTACCAAATATCATTAATTTAGTTTTACTTAAATTTAAGGTCAGTTTGTTAGAATCAAACCATAATTTATTTTTTTTTAATTCTGCACTTATTACTTCTATTAATTGATCAAGGTTATCACCAGAACAAAACATATTGGTATCATCTGCGAAGAGGACCATTTTCAAGCATGTTGAGGTGTTACATAAATCATTTATGTATAAGTTAAACAGTTTAGGGCCAACACTGACCCCTGGGGGACTCCACAAGCAACGTTCAAGTACGCAGATGTATGATTACCCATCTTCACAAACTGTTGACGGTTACATAAATAACTTTTGATCCAATTTAAAACAACTCCTCTGATACCGTATCTCTCTAATTTATTTACTAGAATATGATGATCTATAGTGTCAAAAGCTTTTGTCAAATCAATAAATAACCCAGCTACATGTTTTTTGGAGTCAATGGCATTGGTTATTTCTTCAACTGTATCAATTATTGCCAGGGATGTTGCTCGTTTTTTCCTGAAACCATATTGATTGTCGGTAATTATATTATGCTTTTGTAAGAATGAGTCCAGTCTTGTATTAAATATTTTTTCTATAATTTTTGAGAACTGTGGGAGAAGTGAGATGGGTCGATAGTTTGTGAAGAGGTGTTTGTTACCATGTTTAAATAGAGGAATAACCTTGGCTGTTTTCATGTTATTTGGAAATACACCATATTCAAACGACAAATTACAAATATAAGTCAAAGGTTTTGAAATTGCAGAAATAACCCATTTGAGTGTTTTCATATCTAATTCATCACAATCAGTTGATACTTTTGTTTTACATTTCAAAACAGTATCAATGACCTCATTCTCATTTACACATGAAAGAAACATGGTACTTTGGTTTCTATTAATCAAAGTATAATCAGGAGTTTCAGGACAAGAAATTTTAGTGGCTAGCTGCGGACCAATATTTACAAAATACTCATTAAATTTATTTACTACATCATCCATGTTATCAAGACTTTCCTCGTTAACTTCGAAATAATTTGGTAAATTTTTTGGACAGGTAAGGCAAGGCAAGGCAAGTTTATTTGTAGAGCACAATTCATACACAAGGCAATTCAAAGTGCTTCACAGTTGCAGAAAATTACAAGAAAACAGATAAAATCAATCAATAAAACATCAACATAAAGTTAATCAATGACAGTAAAAGGCAAGAGTGCAGATAAAATACTTTCAGTTTTCATATGCACGGGTAAAAAGAGCTGTTTTCAGCCTGGATTTGAACATTGTCAGAGTTGAGGCCTGTCTCACATCCTCATGAAGACTGTTCCAGATTTTAGCTGCATGAAACTGAAACGCAGCCTCACCGTGTTTATTATTGACTCTGGGAACCACCAGGAGACCCCTCCCTGAAGTTCTCAGGGCCCGAGATGGTTCATACGGCTCTAACATGTCAGAGATGTACTTTGGTGCTAAACCATGAAAAGACTTGTACACAAGCAGAGCTGTTTTAAATTCTATTCTCTGAGTGACAGGAAGCCAGTGCAGAGACCGGAGCACTGGACTAATGTGGTCGTATTTCCTGGTTCTTGTCAGGACTCGAGCAGCAGCGTTCTGGATGTTCTGCAGCTGTCTAACAGCTCGTTTAGAAAGGCCAGTGAGCAGGCCGTTACAGTAGTCTAACCTGCTGGAGACAAATGCATGGATGAGTCTCTCTAAGTCTGGTGTTGACACTATTCCTCTGATCTTAGCAATGTTTTTCAGATGGTAAAAAGCTGATGACGTTATTGCTTTGATGTGGCTGTTTAAGTTCAGGTCTGAGTCCATGATTACTCCTAGATTTCTAACCTGATTTTTTGGTTTCAGAGCGAGAGACTCAAGGTGACTGATAACACTTTGTCTTTGTGTCTGTGGGCCAAAGACAATGATCTCAGTTTTGTCTGAGTTTAGTTGGAGAAAGTTGTTTTGCATCCACAAACTGATCTGTTCGATGCAGTGACAGAGAGTATCTACAGGCCCATGTTCACCTGCCGTCAGTGACACGTAGATCTGAGTGTCATCTGCGTAGTTGTGGTACGACACATTGTTGCTGTTTATTAGCTGACCCAATGGAAGCATGTACAAGTTGAATAAGAGGGGTCCCAAGATTGACCCCTGGGGGACTCCACAGGTCATGGAAATTTTGTCTGAGACACAGTTGCCAATTTCGACAAAGTACGTCCTATCCTCGAGATAGGACTTGAACCAGTTTAGAGCAGTACCAGAGATTCCCACCCAGTTTTCTAACCTGTGAAGTAAGATCCCGTGGTACACTGTGTCAAAGGCAGCGCTCAGGTCCAGCAGAACTAAAACTGAGACCTTACCTGCGTTTGTGTTCATACGAATATCATTTGTCACCTTGATCAGAGCTGTCTCAGTGCTGTGGTGGGGCCTAAATCCTGACTGGAAAGTATCAAACACATTGTTAGATAGGAGAAAGTAAGTGAGCTGCTGATATATTACTTTCTCTAGGACTTTTCCTAAGAACGGTAGGTTTGATATGGGCCGGTAGTTGTTCAGTACCTTGGGATCAAGGCTGCTCTTCTTTAGAAGAGGCTTAATGACTGCGGTTTTCAAGGCCTTTGGAAATGCTCCAGTCTCAAATGAGATGTTAACTAACTGAACAAGTTGTGGTAACAAGCTGGTCAGCACAGACTTCAGAAATCTAGTGGGTAATTCATCAAGGCAGCATGTACATGAACTCAGACCGGAGATAACCTCTTCGATTGTTTTGTCAGTAACAGGAGTGAAATGTGTCAGCTCAAGGTGTCTATCTGGTGGCAGGGTTGCTATTTGTGTTGTGGAAATTATGGCATTTTTAATGCCTTGGACTTTGTCATGAAAAAATATTGCAAACTCATTGCACTTAGATGTAGAGATTAGTTCTAAGGGCAGTGAAACTGGAGGGTTAGTTAATCTGTTTACTGTGGAAAACAGAACACGAGGATTGTTTCTGCAGTTTGCGATGATTTTAGAGAAGTATTTCTCCCTTTCTCCACGCAAAATCTGGTTGAACTCACAAAGCACTTCTTTGTATATCTCAAAATGAACCTGGAGCTTTGACTTGCGCCATTTCCTTTCGGCTTTTCGGCACTCCCTTTTCTGTGCCCTGACCGAATCTTCACTTCTCCAAGGTGCCTTTTGTCTATTGTTAACCATTTTAACCTTGACAGGAGCAATAGTATCCAAAACATTTAAGACGCTTGATGTATAAGAGTCCAACAGATTATCAACATTTGAACATGGAGGATTTTCAAATCTGATCATTTCCATAAACTGTGTCCCTGTTTTATCATTTATGTGTCTTCTCTGAATAACTCCAGGCCCAACCACTGGTTTGGGTGTAACAGACAAGTCAAAAAAGACACAAAAATGATCAGATAAAGCAGCATCAACAACATTCACATTTGATATATTAACACCTTTTGTAATAACTAGATCTAGAGTGTGACCTTTGTTGTGAGTCGCCTCACTCACGTGCTGAGTTAAACCAAACATTTCAAGAACAGCATTAAGTTCTTTTGCATGCCTGTCATTGGTCACATCCACATGCACATTAAAATCACCTGAAATGACTAAACAATCAAAATCAGTGCATATAAATGAAAGTAATTCAGTGAAGTCTTCGATAAAACAATTCTGTGGTGGTTTGTAAATTGTCATATAAAGAATGGAAGATTGTTTTATCTCCATTTTGAAAGACACATACTCAAATGATACAAAAACCCCAAATGACAATTTGTGGATGACTATATTGTCCCTGAATATTGCACAGACACCCCCGCCCCTCTGGTTTTGGCGTGTTTCAGACACAAAATTGAAATTTGATGGACTACACTCAATCAAAACTGCGTTACCAGTGTTTTTGTCAAGCCATGTTTCAGTTAAAAACATAAAATCTAGATTATAAGAAGAAATAAAACTATTTATTAAAAAGGACTTGTTTTTTAACGATCTGGCATTGAGTACAGCATGTTTGAGATTTGTCTGTGTTTGAGTGGATGGAATCTTTTTGCAAGGGATATGGATTAGAGTTCTTTGATTGGACGGTCTGACTGTCCCTCTCTTATCTAATCTATGTTGTTTGACTGTACTAATTGTTTCAGAAGAACACACTCCCTCTGTGGACCTCTGGTTGGTTTTGAGTTTGCTATGCATGGTAGCAACGCAGAGGCCCTTAATGTCCTAGACAGCAGCAGTGAAGCTGCTGGAAATCGGAGGTGGGGGAGGGGCATGATGCTTCTTCGGGGATGAAAGCCTTGGTCTTGACATGACTGGAGTGCGGGGAGTCATTTGAATCCCTTGTTTTATCAAGGCTTCAAAATGGCTGGGAAATCCCATAGGTGACTTTGGTGATGGGAATGATTCAGAAAAATCTCTGGAGGGTGTAGATGTACCAGTCGGGCTCAAGGCCTGTGGTGGAGTTGATGAAAGTGGTCCTTCGGCTGAATCATTTACTATAGATGCAGGTGGTGCTGAAGCTGAGCTTTTCCCCGGAGATGCAGATGCAGGTGGCGCCGCTGCTATGGTTGAGATGTTTTCCGGTGCAGCTAATTCCTTAACTGTGGCTGGATCCTTAACTGTGGCTGAGTCCTTTACTGTAGGTGCAGATGATGCAGCTGCGACTGAATCCTTTATTGGGGATGCAGGCGAAACCTTTGCTGGTGAGCCAGGAGCTCTTCTCATGCTCCTCTCTGCTCTCTCTTGTTGCTCAGGCCTCCACTGATTTTGCAGAGCATGGAGGAGATTTTCCGTCAGTCGTCTCACTCCACCTCTGCTCAAATGTGGTCCATTTCCTTTAAACAGATCGTCGCGTTTCCAGAAAAGATAAAAGTTCTCTATGAAATACAGTCCTCTCGACTCACACACTTTTGACAGCCATGTATTCAACTGAAACAGCCGGGAGAATTTGTTTATTCTCCCGTCGATGTTTGGGATAGGTCCACTGATGAAAATTTGTATCGCGTCTTTGTCCAGACAATCAAGTCTGTCAAAAAGTTTATTAAACTTTTCTTTCAGGACTTCAGACTCTCCGTTTCTTGTGTCAACAGCACCAACATGTAAAACAAGTTTATTTATTCCAGGGTTATTCGTGATTTCCTTGTTTAGAACATCTATAATGTCAGAAACTGTAGCAGACGGATAAGTGATTGTAGTCATTATCTCATTGTTTATATTAGATAAGGCTCCGTCCCCAAGCAACAGGGTATCTCTGGCCTTGACACTTGGCACAGTGTTTCTCTCCATCTTTGTTTTGACTTCTTGTTCTGTGTTTCTCTCTGTGTTTCTCTCTGACTTTTCTTGCTTCTTATACACACCCTCTGAGAGAGGTGAAAATCTGTTTGTTAACTTTATTCCAGGTGCATTTTTACGAGCATGTTGTCTTTGCTTTGGCCTAGCACCAAGTTGTCTGTTTAGTTTCGGAAATGTTATGGTATCGTTTAGCTTTAGGTTGCAAGTATCAGTTTTTTCCGTCTTCTTACCGGGTTCCACAGGGAGCGTGTCATTAAGTCCTCTTTCCGTCTCTAGAGCATAAATCTTGTCCCGTAGCAGGGAAATTTCTTGTTGATACATCCGACAGCTTTCACAAGGCGATGTTTGCCTTCCTCCCTCAGCCATGTTGACAAGATTGTCGTCGCTGGTTCGTCAAATGAGTTGTAAAAATGGCATCAAAATGAGTAAAAAGCCTTGGTTCACTTAAAAGAAGAGAATAAAATCATATCCAAGACATGTGCCCAAAATAGAATGATTTAAAAAGCAAAAAAGCAAATAAAGAGGCAAGCGGCAGCAGCAAGCAGAGATACGTCTGCACTCTTGATAAGCAGGAAGCTTAGGTAGCCTTACTTTTTATTGTATTATTTAAAATACCCCACATACTCTGCATATTGTTCCTTCTCTTTGCAAGTATTTTATAGTAATGTTCTTTCTTAGCAGCCCGAATTATAAATGTTAATTTATTTTTATATTTTTTATACCTGCTTTCGGCCTCCATTGATCTTGTCCTTATAAAGTCACGATATAGCTTATTTTTTTTCTTACATGCATTTTTTATTCCGTTAGTAATCCATGGATCATTTCTACGTTTTGCATTGCAATTCATTTGTTTCAAAGGGCAATTTTTGTCGTAAAATTTTTTGAAATAACTCAGAAATAAGTCTTAAGCTGTTCAACATTATTGGTACTGTAAACATCATTCCAATTCTGATTCAACAATGAGGGTTGCACTGTGCGTTGTTATTCTGCTAGGTCTTGTGATAGTCGGGTATAAACTCGTACTGTACATCCTATTAATATACTCATCAGTTGTCTTATGTTTATTTGGATTTATCAAATCAATGTTATAATCCCCACAGATAAATAATACCTTGTTACTTATTTCTGAGAATGTTTTTTCTGCCCAATTTGAAAATATTTCCACGCTTGAGCCCGGTGACCTGTATAGACAACTAACTATTATGTTTTTCTTTTTTTCATTGATAATTTCTATTGATAAGCATTCAAGCAAATTGTTTATTGATGCTGTCATATTTTCTAATATTTTGAATTTAAATTTCTTGAGGACATATATAGCAACTCCTCCTCCCCCTTTATTGGTTCTGTTTACATAGTTTAACGTATAATTGTTTAACTCAAAAACAATGCCTTTATCCTCATTAAACCATGTTTCTGATATTGCAATGATACTAAATGGATGCTCAAACTGTCTTAAGTATTCTTTGATTGCGTCAAAATTCGCGTACATGCTTCTACTATTGAAATGGATAATTGAGAATTTCCCTTCTGTTTTAATAGAGTTGTTAAATTCATTCTCAGTGTAGTATTTGCAATTAATTGCGTTGGATGTTAAGAACAGGTTATCTGGGTCTAACTGATCTTCCAAATCCAGTGCATTATGTTCGGTGTACTCTGAAGCTTTCAGCTCCAAGAGCTCACAGTCCAAAATCCTTTGCTGTAATCCTAGGTCACTGCCATCAGCAGCATATGAAGTATGATTGGACGTCATTGTATGAGTATATGTATTACAGGACATGTGAAATTATGTGTTTTTACATACCAAAATCCATACTCTTTTCCCGGTAACAAAAGATTAGCAACATTCCTAAGGAAACAATAAAACACTAGAGGGGCAGTTTTACGGTTGTGTTCTGTTTCTGAAGAGGTAAACAGATCTCTTCACCAGATGTCCAAACATCAACCTGTTCAAATATAGGTTTTAAAAGAGATAATAAAACACGTTTTGGAGAAGGGGAGCATAGGCTACACGCCACTGTGCGCCGCGGTGCTGCCACGCTGCGCAAAAGATGATCCACGCACGAAATCAAGACCAAAACAGTGGAGCTGTTGGAGGGTGGGGTTAGGGGCGGGACTCCCGGTCTGAAGAGGACGTCAAATGTCGAAAAAGCAACAAAAAAGCAACAAAAACACAACAAAAATTTACAAAAAAGCGACAAAACACAACAAAAAAGCGACAAAAAAGCAACAAGAAAACGACAAAAAAGCGACAAAAACATGACAAAAAGCAAGAAAAAGCAAAAACACGGCAAAATGCGACAAAAACACGACAAAGACAACAAAAAAGCGACAAAAACAACAAAAAGCAACAAAAACAGCAAAAAAGCAACAAAACACAACAAAAACATGGCAAAAACATGACAAAATCCGACAAAAACATGACAAAAACATCAAAAAGTGACAAAAATCAAAGGGCAAGAAAAAAGCCACAAAACACGACCATTTTTTAAAAAAGCAACAAAAAAGCGACAAAAAAGACGTGACGTAAATGCAACAAAAACGTGACAAAAGAGCATCAAAAAGCGACAAAAACACATCACAAAAGCGACAAAAATGCAACAAAAAGCGACAAAAACATGATAAAATGACAAAAAAGTGACAAAAACACAACAAAATGTGACAAAAACATGACAAAAATGCAACAAAAAAGTGACGTAAATGCGACAAAAACACAACAAAAATGCGGCAAAAAACTAAAATGTGGCGATAATGCCACAGACAAGTTTATATCCTTTTTGTAGGTCTTAGCTTTCAAATGATGCTGTGAGCTCCAGTCAAGAAGCTTTTAACCCAGCACATTTTCTCCAGTTCATCGTTACCCAAATCTAAAAGCTTTTTGAAAAAAGCGTTAAAATAGAGATGAAAACGCACCGGAAAAGCAACAATAACAAAATTAAAGCCACAAGCGGCGATAAAGGCCCTCGCCCCTGGTGCAGTCCCCCCTTGCGACTGCCCCTGCTCGCTCTCGCCCAAACCTGCTCTCACCTCAGCCTCACACCCAACATGGTTTCTTGCACCAGTTAACTCCGGCTCACTCTCGTCTGAGGCTTCGTCACACCCCGGTCTCAATCTTGCCCCAGGTAGCTCCGATGCCGGCCCACTCCTGCATCAGCCTCAAGACCCCAGCCTCACGCTTGCCTCAGCTGTGCTTTTCACTCGTTCTATAGTTGAAATACTTTCTAAGGCCAGTGAACTGCAATACTCGGGAGAAGCCACCAGGCAAAACAGCATCTGGACAGATGTGCCAAATTCCATGCAAGTCCTTTCCACGTACTTCTATTTGTAGGCACCGAACCCCGTGGGTGCTGCAAGCTGGAGCACCCACTCAAATCTTTGGGCACCCAGGAGAATTTGCCTTGATTACAAAATGATTCAATGAATATCGCTAAATCTGTAAAGCCGCTACTCAGTGTTCAGCAAATCCACGAGCGGGGGCGGTACCTAATATACATGTACGTGTACTTCGCACCACCCATTTAGCTACATAGGTTGGGCTCCCTCAGCTCCCTCAGTTCATAGGTGATTACATTTCCAACTCAATCTGACAAGGTACGTGAGAATTATAAAGGATATTATGCAGTCATTTAGCCTTGCCACACCCACATCTTAGAAAATATCATACACATGTAATATATTTTTGTGTTTGTTTTAATGTGTAGAATATACCTGCAATGTTTCATATAAATCGTACAAACTAACATTTTCAAAGTATAGATAGGTGGCGCTGTACTGTGGTGAAGTTGATCTTCAATTAAGGTACTTGAGTCATCTTCTGTACTCAGTAGTTGAAGTCTTGAACGTTTCGCCTCTCATCCAAAAGGCTTCGTCAGCGAACTAAAGTCCCGCTCAGCCCGCAGCTGAGATAAAAACCACCAGGAGGAGTTGGGGTTGGCCCGGCTCCTCCCCTCTAATCACAGCTACTCTCAACTGTGGGTAAACAACCCAGTATCGGTCCGTCCTGTCCTTATCATAGATGATCACTGTCCATTATCTGTCCTATTCATAGATGATCATTGCTAATTACCTGCCTATTGTTCTTTTGTTAGCTGAGGTATCGTCTCCTTGGACTGGCTGTGCCCTGTCGGCTGTCCCCGAAGGAGATTGGAGTAAAGTGACGGAAGATTAAATCTGAGCCCACCATTCCGGTTCATGGAGGGATTTTCTTTCCTGACAAAAATAACTTCTTTTACTCGTCTTTCAAACCAACGTTCTTCTTTAGCTAAAATTTTGACTTCCCCGTCCTCAAAGGAGTGGTTGGAGGCTTTAAGGTGGAGGTGCACCGCCGACTGAGGGCCGCTTGTGCTTTCTCTTCGGTGTTGATGAAAGTCTCTTCTGTAAAACTTGTTTCATTTCTCCAATATAATGTTCTTTGCATTCTTCTTCTTTGCATCGAATAGAATAAACCACATTGCTTTGTTTGTGGCTCGGAGTTTTGTCTTTGGGATGAACTAATTTTTGTCTCAGTGTGTTCACCGGTTTGTGGTACACTGGAATCCTGTGCTGCCTAAAGATTCTCTGAAGTTTCTCTGAGACCCCGGCTACATACGGCACTGCAACTCCCTTTCTTCTGGGTTCTGTAGTCTGTCTGTCCTGCTCTTTGGGTCTTCTTGCCCTTTGTGCTTTAGTGAAGGACCAGTTAGGATAGCCGCAGCCTGAGAGGGCTCTCTGGATATGTTGCTCCTCTTTGGTCTTTCCTTCTGCACTGGTAGGCACCTCTTTGTCTGAGCGTCCTAATGACCCCTAGTGTGTGCTGGAGTGGATGGTTTGAGTCAAACATCAAATACTGTTCAGTATGAGTTGCCTTCCTGTAAACCTCTGTCTGAAGTTGTCTGTTTTCCCCTATGATAACTTTACAGTCTAAAAAGCCAAGTTGTTTCTCCTTTGCGTCCTCCCGAGTAAATTTAATGCTGGGGTCCACAGCATTGATGTGATCTGTAAAAGGTGCCACTTCCTTCTCTTTAATTTTGATTCACGTGTCATCCACATACAGTGAGGAAAATAAGTATTTGAACACCCTGCTATTTTGCAAGTTCTCCCACTTAGAAATCATGGAGGGGTCTGAAATTGTCATCGTAGGTGCATGTCTACTGTGAGAGACATAATCTAAAAAAAAAAATCCAGAATCACAATGTATGATTTTGTAACTATTTATTTGTATGATACAGCTGCAAATAAGTATTTGAACACCTGAGAAATTCAATGTTAATATTTGGTACAGTAGCCTTTGTTTGCAATTACAGAGGTCAAACGTTTCCTGTAGTTTTTCACCAGGTTTGCACACACTGCAGGAGGGATTTTGGCCCACTCCTCCACACAGATCTTCTCTAGATCAGTCAGGTTTCTGGGCTGTCGCTGAGAAACGCGGAGTTTGAGCTCCCTCCAAAGATTCTCTATTGGGTTTAGGTCTGGAGACTGGCTAGGCCACGCCAGAACCTTGATATGCTTCTTACAGAGCCACTCCTTGGTTATCCTGGCTGTGTGCTTCGGGTCATTGTCATGTTGGAAGACCCAGCCTCGACCCATCTTCAATGCTCTAACTGAGGGAAGGAGGTTGTTCCCCAAAATCTCGCAATACATGGCCCCGGTCATCCTCTCCTTAATACAGTGCAGTCGCCCTGTCCCATGTGCAGAAAAACACCCCCAAAGCATGATGCTACCACCCCCATGCTTCACAGTAGGGATGGTGTTCTTGGGATGGTACTCATCATTCTTCTTCCTCCAAACACGTTTAGTGGAATTATGACCAAAACGTTCCATTTTGGTCTCATCTGACCACATGACTTTCTCCCATGACTCCTCTGGATCATCCAAATGGTCATTGGCAAACTAAAGACGGGCCTTGACATGTGCTGGTTTAAGCAGGGGAACCTTCCGTGCCATGCATGATTTCAAACCATGACGTCTTAGTGTATTACCAACAGTAACCTTGGAAACGGTGGTCCCAGCTCTTTTCAGGTCATTGACCAGCTCCCCCCGTGTAGTTCTTGGCTGATTTCTCACCTTTCTTAGGATCATTGACACCCCACGAGGTGAGATCTTGCACGGAGCCCCAGTCCGAGGGAGATTGACAGTCATGTTTAGCTTCTTCCATTTTCTAATGATTGCTCCAACAGTGGACCTTTTTTCACCAAGCTGCTTGGCAATTTCCCCGTAGCCCTTTCCAACCTTGTGGAGGTGTACAATTTTGTCTCTAGTGTCTTTGGACAGCTCTTTGGTCTTGGCCATGTTAGTAGTTGGATTCTTACTGATTGTATGGGGTGGACAGGTGTCTTTATGCAGCTAATGACCTCAAACAGGTGCATCTAAATGTAGGATAATAAATGGAGTGGAGGTGGACATTTTAAAGGCAGACTAACAGGTCTTTGAGGGTCAGAATTCTAGCTGATAGACAGGTGTTCAAATACTTATTTGCAGCTGTATCATACAAATAATAGTTACAAAATCATACATTGCGATTTCTGGATGTTTTTTTTTAGATTATGTCTCTCACAGTGGACATGCACCTACGATGACAATTTCAGACCCCTCCATGATTTCTAAGTGGGAGAACTTGCAAAATAGCAGGGTGTTCAAATACTTATTTTCCTCACTGTATCTGAGCCAGTGGCTGGGTTTGTTTCCTGGGTATGAGGCCAAGGCATTCCTCTCCGCTTCCTCCATGTAGAGGTTGGCCACTATGGGTGAAACTGGAGAGCACATCGCATAGCCGTGGATCTGTCTGTAGAAGTTGCCCCTGAACTGGAAATATGTGGTGCTAAGACAGATCTCTAGTAATTGGCAAATGTGGTCAGGAGTGAGCTGGGTCCTATCAGCTAGAGTGCTGTCCTCAGTCAGTCTCTTCCTCACCACTGTGACTGCTGCTGAGGTTGGGACGGATGTAAACAGTGCTGTCACATCGTAAGATACCATGGTTTCATCTGTTTCCAGCTGCAGGTGTTTGATCTTCTCCACAAACTCCTTGGTGTTTTCCACATGGTGTTCTGTGTTGCCGACCAAAGGACATAAGATGAACTTGAGGTGTTTCGCCAGATTATAAGTGATGGAGTTGATGCCACTCACAATGGGTCTGAGAGGAAAACCTTCCTTGTGTCCTTTTGGCAGACCATAAACACACGGAATAGCCTCTCCCGGGTAAAGCTTGTAATACAGCTTTTTGACAATTATTTATTCTGTAAGTCCGCTGACGAAGCCTTTTGGATGAGAGGCAAAACGTTCGACGACTTCAACTACTGAGTACAGAAGATGACTCAAGTACCTTCATTGAAGATGGACAACTCCTGTACGACTGAGAGCTTACACAGACATCTTGCTGCCAACTTTGGGAGAGACACCCTTCTCTTGGCACGCAGTCTGGAGAAGACCAATTGACTAAAATGTCTTCTAAGCCTGAAGAGCACCTGATTTTAGTATGTTTTTTCACAAGAAGATTTCTACTTTAGTCTACACCGCCTTGACTCATTTGATCCAGTGCAGCACTCTCTCCTTCTTTATCTAATATTACTCTTATTTGACTAAATATTTTAGCTACTCTACCCAGCTTTGCTAAAATGAGAGCTGAATGCTGACCTCTAGTGTCAATGCTTAATTTTAGACACCGTTTTATTGTCATCTTATTGCCTCCACATGTAGTGGAGCAGAAAAGTGTTTACTTTGTGAATCAAGTGCCAAAATGAGTATGAATGCTCTTCATTATTAGCTTACTATCAATATAGTACTCTTTTTTCTGAATTTACTGATAAAATGTTTATGTGTGAAACTGAAAAAACGAAAAGACTATTCCATTATTATCCACATTAAGAGATCTTTGGGTCCTGGAACCCAATCGGACCAGTTTGAAACCAAAGATTATCATCTAATAAACAGAGGTAAACACTAAATAAAATTACTAGTTTAAGCGAGCCAAAAATATTGGATGTGTATCAGGGACACCTGATGTATAGGTATTATTATTAAGCCAATATTCTAAATTTTTGCTTTGTAATGGGCTTTCTTGAAAGTCCTAGCAGGCAACATTTTGGCCAAATTTAGCGCCTGTATAGCAAAGAGACTCCAGTAAAAGCCTTAATGACGTCACAAAGGTCTAAGAAGGAGAACCCCAACCGTTCAACATAATATGTTCTCATTGCCTTTCATATTTCTGTATTTTACCAAAGTATTTTAATATGAAACAATACATCTGTTCCCATTTGTGTACAGGCCAGCCCTTTACGCCTACAACAATGCCCAGTTTACAAATGCAGACTGGGAAGGGATCCAGAGTGTGGCCAGGAGTGTCAAGCGTGACGACCCCAACAAAGTGGGCCGTTTTGGGCTCGGCTTCAACTCTGTGTACCACATAACAGGTAACTCCTCAGTTACATTTACTAGTATTTACTGACAAGTATTTTAGTGTATTTGAAGACACTCTCACAGTAGTGTGTGACTGATAGATGTATCTTTTTTTTTACCAATTTGGGAAAAATGTCTGTCACCTTGAAATGAAAAAAGATCAAAGTAATGTTGTAATAGTGCATTCAGCTTCTGTGGTGAACATGTTGGACCACGGCTATCAGCCAATCAGAAGTGAGTAGGTGCTGTGAGAGGGGGGCATTGAGCTCTCGGCTTAAAACATTAGCCTTCCAAGCTAAAGCGAGCGGCTGCTCCTATGTTAGTGTGGACTGGAATCATTGTTTGGATGGAGGGGGCAGTTTTGAAGTGGTCGCCCTCCCGCTCGAGCACAGTGAAGATGCAGCGAGAGGAAGATGTCAAGCGCCCGTGGTCAGGGCAGGGATTCAGGTGGCACACGTACAAATTCTTACAGGAAACTTACAGGAACTGGAGGCTTTTTGCCATGAAGAATGGGCCGCTTTACCATTAGATTATACATATACAGAACCTTCTCGACAACTACCACAAAAGACTCCAAGCTGTCACTGATGCTAAAGGGGGCAATACACAGTAATAAAGGATTAGGCCACCATCTTTCCATACTCAGATATGTTCTTACCCTAGCTTAGACGAGTTGATACGTACCTGTCTGGTCTTTATATGTGCGCGCAGTCACGCAAAAAGACCAAAGATGTTGTTATCATTTAGCCTCTCCTCGAGAGGAGGAGATATATCTACTCTGGCCTCCCGCAGTCATCACTCCACCGGTTACAGTTAGTGCAGAATGCAGCAGCCCGTCTTCTCACCGGTTCATCTAGACACAGCCACATCACTCCCGTCCTCTCCTCCCGTTTCCGGATTGATTTAAAAATGTTAATGTTTGTTTTTAAAGCTCTTCATGGTCTCACTCCGCTATATTAAACAGAGATGTTGACCATACATCGCCCCAGCAAAGCTCTCCGGTCTGCCGATCAAAGGGTTTTGGACGTGCCCAGGTCCCGGTACAAACAGTGTTACTTTAGGGTTGCAGCGCCTAAACTGTGGGATAGCCTGCCCCTCTGTCTGCGTGTTCTCAGAGATCGGTCTCTGTTTAAGTCCACATTAAAGACTCAAATCTTCAAACTGGCATTTAACACCTAGAACGCACTGATTTATGTCTAGGATGTTATAATTTTGTGTTTTAAGTTCTTTTATCTTTCTGTGAAGCACTTTGGTCTTCCTTGTGTTGTTGTAAAGTGCTATATAAATACACACACACATATATATATATATATATTATATATATATATATATATATATATATATAATCTGGGAGAAGGTTTTCACCTTATTAGCAAACTGGCCTGTTTGTTAAGAATATTTCATTGTACATCCAGAATAGCTTGGGTCTAGAAGGTGTTACGTCTGCCATGCCAAGTCATGCTTGGTCACAGACAGAGCCTAAGAATATTAATTCAGTTTTTTTTTCTCCCTCAGATGTGACCAGTATATTCAGCGCAGGTCACCTGGGTATGATGGACCCTCAGGAGAAAATATTTGGTGAACAAAAAGGAGGTTTCCGTTGGTCTTTGGAAGAAGAAGACGACAGAGAAGCCCTAACAACCATGATTGACCAGTTTCAACCTTTTAGGGACATTGTTTCACTCGTAAGCGGACAAGAGTGGTCCAGAGTTATCCAGGAAGATCAGAATTTCAATGGGACCCTTTTCAGATTCCCCCTTCGCTCAGAGGAATCAGAAATATCAGACAACCTTTATAGTTACGAGAAGGTTGTTGAGCTTTTTGATAGCTTCATTGCTGATGCAGAACTCAGCCTTCTCTTCTTGAAAAACGTCTCGTCAGTTTCTCTTATACACATTGACGCTCTTGGCTCCGTCAGTACGAGACTGCAAGTGAAATCCACCACTTCACAAGATGTTGATTTAAAGTCCTGTGACGGTTTCACTGAAGGATTAACACAAATCAAAACCATTACTCTCAACTCCGAAGAGTCCAGAGAAACAAAATGGCTTGTGACATCTTGCACTATGAAAGAAGGAAACGTGGACGAGCTTGACTACCTTGCAGAGAAGTTGAAGTTCCTTCCAAGGATTGACCTGGCCTTTCCTTGTGATGATGTCCACACAGACTGTAGTAAGAGTAGACTGTGCTGCTTTCTCCCACTTCCAAACAACGACTCAAATAAGACAGGACTCCCTGTTTACGTCAACGCATACTTTGGCCTCACAGACAACAGACGACACATCAAGTGGCTCGAAGAAGACCAGAGGAATGACGAACATGCCATCTGGAACGAAACGCTCATCAAAGAGGTTCTCTCAAAAACATATCTCACAATCATTCGAGATGCCATCAGACTGGTCCAAGACGACATCCTGCCGGTTAATTCCATTTACAATCTCTGGCCGGATATTTCCCAAGTGCAGCACAAAGAGAAATGGTATGAGGTTGCCATGGATGTTCTCAGTCTATTATTTAGTCAGGATGTAGCAGTTCTCTCCTTGGCCAAAGATGAGAGACAGTTCATCACACTGAAGAAAGCTGTGCTTCCATGTAACGGACCAACAACATGTGAGACATTGTCAGCCATTAGAAGAATCCTGGTGTCCTGTGACATCAATCTGGTGACTTTATCAGACAGTGTAGCAAGAGCCATAAAGGATGTGTATCCAGACTATAGCTCACTGACTCATGTGACTCCAGCCTTCCTGAGAAACACACTTCGAAGCTCTGGTGTGAAGGACATCTCAGATGCTGACAGACTCGCTCTGTTGGAGTTTGTCTTGAGTGACAAACAGTACAGTGAACTCCATGGTCTTCAGCTGCTGCCCCGCAGTGATGGTTCCTTCAGATCCTTCACAGACAGAGAGGAAGACACTGTCTTAATCGACAGCAAGGAATTTCCAAGGTACATCAGTTGTTTTGGTGTTATAGCATTATCTGACTCAGATTTAAAATCACCAGTCATAGTATGTGTTTTCGTAGGCTTATACGCTATAAAACTAATTCTTTAATAGTAGGCTATATCATGAACTAAAATACAAACACTGAGACATTCAACAGTGGCCCAAATTATTTCATTACTTGTGGTGACCCAGTCATGTCCCAGCCCTGATGAATTGACGTTAGGATTCAAACTAAGAGATTTCAAATAAGATATTTGGAATCGATACCTGATCGAGTATTTTTTGGCTCCAATGTCAGATCAAGTATCAGTAAAACAGAACAAGAAAAGTATAGAGATACTATATCTGTTTTTGCAACCAGTATCCTTTGAATTCTAAATTTTAATAAGAATATTTATGTTTCTGCAGAACTTTGCTTCCATTCTGTCAAAACCTCTTCCTACAAGACGGCCTCACCTCTGACTGTGTAAACCACCTGAGACAACTGGCACGAAAAAGTAAGAGTACTTCCTGACCTGCTATGTTCGAAATCTGTATCTAATTATCCTTTTCAACTTGTTGATATTTTTCTTTTTGCAGATCTCTACATGGTCACTAACATTGATGCAGACCAGGTGGTGAGATTCACTCAAAGCCATTTGCCGGACGACTGGAAGAAGACAGAGAATAAACTTGTGACATGGGACGTGAGCAGTGGTCTGCATCCTCCACTGAACTGGTTACAAGAGTTCTGGAGATTTCTTGACTGTCACTTTACGGAGCTAAGTAGTTTAATCGGACTGCCCTTAATACCAGTTAACACAGTGTCCAGTAGCCAACCAGTCAAACTTGCTAAAATACAAAGAAACCCAACTTTAATTTTTGAGAAAAGTAAGAAGTTGGTTATACCAGATGGTGTCACTCAGCTGGTAAATAAAGTTGGTGGGACAGTAGTAAAAGAAAATAATTGGCTAAGACATGAAGATCTAGATTCTTATGTCCTGAGCCCATCCCCAAAACATGTTCTGCAAGTGTTTGTAATTCACAATCCCAGCAGGTGATCAAAGAGCTGAGGTCTGTTTCTAAAGTACTTTAGAGGCGCTAAAAGATTACATCTCTCGCATTGATTCACTCTCAATGTGCGAGATAGAATTACTCTTGCAGTTGCCTTTGTTCCAAACCATGACAGGAGAGTATACCACCGCTAAGTCCAAACAAGCTGTGCTCATGATATCTGGACTCAGGATACCAACAGATGTGACAATTCCCGGTTCAGTGATTAAATGTGCCACTGAGGCAGATCACAGACTTCTTCAGCTACTCAAGATCGACCTCTTGGACACAGCGCAAGCAGCCAGCCTTCTCATCGACAGTGTGGAGAGTAGAGCATGCACCAAAGCAGAGACTGAAAAAATCATGACATGGATCTTAGACCACGGAAACATGCTTTTCTATCAAAATCCAAACTTAAAAACAAAATGTGTGAATTTGGCTTTTATCGAAATAAACATGAAGTTAAAGAAGGCCTCCAGTCTGTATGACCCAAGAGTTCATGCTTTTAAAGTTCTCTTTGAGGAGGATTATTTCCCACCAGCTGTGTACACAAAAACTCCACAGATGCTCGCTAGCTTGATCGATCTCGAGTTAATTCATAAAGAAGAGGATTTGTCTCCTGAACACTTGTTGCATGCAGCTACACTGCTGGAGAATCTTACTAGAGCCAGTCCAGCAGAGGCTCGCAAAAGAGCTGATGTTTTTCTGAAAGTCTTGGATGGCAATGATTTACTGGAGAACTTTACCAATGACCAGCTTGAGAAACTCAAAAGGCTTAGATGGGTGCCAGTGATTAAACAAAATGACTCCATAAAAAGTGGCTTCTTCTGCCCAGATGAAATGAGGCACAGCATGTATGAAGACATAGTTGGATATGTGATGCCCCTGGAGGGAATGTTCAGTGAAAACATTTGCAGCAAACTTGGCTTTAAACGACCACCTCCACCTGAAAAAGTAGTGGCAAATCTTTTGGCCCTGATTTCCAAAGAGAAGAAATGGACTAATGCTGACACAAATGTGGATTTTAAAAGAAAGTTGCGAAGCATTTATGAACATATGCAAAAGTCAGTAAATGAATATACTTCACTAATCAGCAAGACACCAAATGGCTCTGGAATCGCAGTCAGTTTGTTGCTCCAAAGGAACTGGTTCTAAACTATCCCAGTAACCTTGACCTGAGCTCTCACGTTGGAAAAGTCCCAGATGAATTTCTTCCATACAAAAGTTTGTTCCAGGAGTTTGGTCTCAGAGAAAAACTGTCAGATGAAGAAATAACTGACTTACTTACCACAATAAAGCAAACCATTGACAGCAGAGAAACAGTAGCAATATCGTCTGAGGTTAAAGTATCTATTGACATTCTGAACTGGATTTGGAGAGAAAAGAAGGATTTTCCGGATGATATTCCAGTGCCGGTCATTGTACAACCTGGACAATATACACTGAAATCAAAGTCTGAGACTGTGTTCTGTGACTTGAACAAAAATAGCTTGAAGGAACTAGAGTGTAGCCAAGATGAAATGCATGTTGTACATGAGGAGATACCAATCACAACAGCGGAGTGGTTAGACATTCAACTGCTGAGTACATATATTCTGGATCCGAAGTCAGTGGGAATCGAACAATGTGGACAAACAGAACCAATAACAACTCGAATCAAAAACATTCTGAAAGAATATGATGAAGAAAGTGATCTCTTTAAAGAGATCATTCAAAATGCTGAAGACACTGGAGCAGACACCTGTAAATTCTTACTGGATTTCAGAGTTCACAAAGACGACCCTGAAAGTCTCATTGACCCAAACATGAAGCTGTGCCAGGGGCCCTGTGTTTGGGCGTTCAATAATGAGCAGTTTTCACAGAATGACTGGAACAATATTGTGAGAGTGGGCTCTGCCTCAAAGGAGAACAATGTTGAAAAAATAGGCATGTTTGGACTTGAATTCAACACAGTTTATCATGTCACAGACATTCCCTCCATCCTCAGCGGGAACACTCTCCTCATACTTGATCCCAATACAACCCATCTCAAAAAACGCATCAAAAACAAATCAAATCCAGGCCTCAAGCTAGACCTCACTCAGAAAAGACTTTTTCATTGGTTTCCTGGTCAGTTCACACCTTATGAAGGTGTTTTTAATTGTAGTTTCTCTGGTCAAACACCTCAGAACTATCCAGGCACCCTGATTAAATTACCATTCAGAACTGAAGAGGAGTCGCTTTCATCTGAAATAAGTTCTAAAGTTTATTATACACAAGATATTATAACCTTCCAAAAACACTTTACCAAGGACTCACAATCACACCTAATTTTTCTAAAAAATGTCAAAACTGTCTCTGTACAAACTGCCCCAACTATTGCTACAACTCCATTGAAACATAGTGATATTGAAGACATTTTCACAGTCTCAAAAAGCACACTGTGCAGCAAGGATATTCAAGAAGGAGATTCTATATCAATGCAATACCATGCTGAAAAGTACTTAACAGAAAATGCAAAGAGGTCATCGACTTTGGTACAGTGGACATTGTGGAGATAACCTGGAACAAATCTGGTGAAACACAAGTGCAGTGCTGGCTTCTCTACAACTGCTTTGGATCAAAGGAGGCGTTAAAATGGCCACAGGAAAAACAAAAACGTGCATTCTCGTTGCCCATAGGTGGCGTTGCTTTGCCTTTACAATTCAACCATGAAGCTGACACATTTGTGGCATCACAGACGAACCTTGCAGGTCAAGCATTTTGCTTCCTTCCGCTGTCCATTTCCACAGGGCTGCCATTCAATGTCAATGGAACGTTTGCTGTGACCAGCAACAGAAAAGGTCTTTGGGAGAGTGGAGTTAAACATGAGTGGAACAAGTCTTTGCTGCAGGACCATTAGTCACTGCCTTAATCACTGCACTGTTGGCTTTAAAGGAAATGTCCCAAAATAAGAAACTGGAGAGCTACAGCTACCACACATTCTGGCCAGACAGAGAGCAAGTGAGTGAGACGTTCAGACCACTAGTAGATGCTTTTTATTCTACTATTGCTCAGCCCTGCAGTGCTCTCAATCTTTTTAGTGATGGCAAGCACTGGTTCTCTTTGGAAAATGCCATTATTCTGCATGAGAGCATACAAGAAGATCAGAACATTTGCCCACTTGCAATCAAAGTATGTCAGACACATGTCAAATCCAGTCATGTTGTTCCTCTGCCGAGATGGACGAGGAATAGTTTCAAACAGGCAGGCCTTGAGAAGGTTCTACAAGACAAAACATGGACGTGGGAGAGGTTTTACAAAGAAGCTGTTTTAAAAAATCTAGACCAGATGGATCCAGAATGGAGAAATGCATTGATGCTACATGCTCTTCACCTTAACATCAAAGAGATTGACTCTCTGTTGGTCTCATACCCATGTATCCCAACAACTAATGGACAGCTACAGTATATTCAGAACCTGGTCAACCCCAAAGGGAAAGTGGCCTGTCTTTTTGAACATGAGGAAGGTCGCTTGCTTGGAGGGACGATAAATGACTTCTGCTCCCTGAAATGTTTTACGCCTGCAAGCGCTTGGGATGGCAAGCGCTGACCTTTCTTTAGAAGACATTACTAAGAAAGCAGAAGCAATCAATAAAGTTTGGAATAAAGACAAAAACAAGGCACAGAAACACATAAAATGTCTTCTCGAACTTCTCAAGCTTCACCTACGCAATGATATCTCTCCTTTCTGGGTAACTTTGAGCACTACTCAATTTCTGCCAGCGTTTGCACCTGGGGATGCAAAAATGGAAAGAGACGTCACATTGCAAAGGCCTGTTGATGTTTTTACTGACAAATCTGCTCTTCTTGTGAACATGACACAGCCAGTTTTGGATCTCTCTAAACTTCATATACATCCTTTTGATCCAGTTCTGCAGATGTTGGGAGTTAAGTACCATCCAGGTCCGGAAATGGTGCTTGAACAGCTGAAACAAGTGAAAACTCAGTGTCAGTCTTTGGACAAATCTGTGGTACATAAAATAGCGAGTGTTATAAGTTTCTTGATCAAGGTCTCTCTGCTTCACACAATGACTTGCAGAGTGTAACTTCTTTTCCATTTGTGCTTGTTGGTGATAGATTTGTCAACATCAGATATGTGGCTGAGACAGCACAGTTTGAAGCCAGACCATATCTTTATGCACTTCCACATTATTTCACAAACTTTCGAACACTCTGGGAGAAACTTGGGGTGAAAAAGAAGTTTAGTGTTTGGCAATGCCTGGAGGTTCTCGGGAACATGCAGTTCAATCACAGAAATAGACCATTACCTGAAAGGGATTTATCCGTTTGTTTCACCATTTTGAACAAAGGAATGTATGAAGCTGGAGAGAGAACAGAGAACTGTCTTGTGCCCGATAAAAATGGAGTTTTACAACTTGCACATACATTGTTCTACAATGACAGCCCATGGATGCCAGTGGAAAAAGATGTTATGTATTGTCATGAAAACATATCACGAGTGATGGCACTCCATTTGGGCATCAAAACGACAAGGCACCACACTTTGAACAGTCATGCTGTTGAAAACTTGTCACCTTTTGCCTTTCAGTTTGAACAACATGAACAGCTAACAGTTCGAATCAGAAATATTATCTCAGCCTATCCATCAAAGAAGGATATCCTTAAAGAACTTATCCAAAATGCTGATGATGCAGAGGCAACAGAAATTAATTTCATTTGGGACCAAAGACACCATGACAGTACAAAACCTTTGGGGAGAAATGGAAAAGTCTCCAAGGCCCAGCCCTGTGCGTGTTCAACAATAAAGTATTCTCAGATGCAGATTTAAAAGGTATACAACAGCTGGGAGAGGGCGGGAAGCACAACTCTCCAGGAAAGACTGGGAAATATGGACTGGGATTCAACTCAGTTTACCATCTGACAGACTGCCCCTCAATCCTCACTGGAGATGAGTTACTCTGCATTTCTGATCCCAACCGAAGGTACATTGAGAGAACGTCAGATTTTCCACCTCCTGGTATTGGTTACAAAGTCGCTGACATTTTTAAGCAGATGTACATGGATGTCTACAATACCTTTCTCCCAGATAAATTCCCTCTGAAAGAAGGCACCATGTTCAGGCTGCCTTTAAGAACTGACGCCATGGCTCACAGTTCTGGAATATCCCAAATGACGGTTACTGACCAGGAAATGACAGAATTGTGTTCTGCTCTATCTGAAGATCCAGAGGGATTGATACTTTTCTAAAACACATTTCAAAAATTCAAATTCATAAAATTGATGAATCAGGAACAATGCAACACATTTTTTCTGTTGAAAGAAATTCACCAAAAGCAAGTGCCTACAATCTTGTAGTTCCACAAATCTATGAAACATTCATTTCAACTTCACAAAAAGGGAAACTAAATGGATAGTTGCAGAACAGTTGGGAACATTTGATAACAGATACGGCAAATGTGACAAACTTCCTCATGCAGCGGTTGCAGCCCATGTGAGTCTAAAAGAACCAAACAAGTTTTATAAACCCCTGACACGTTTATTAAAAAGCTCTACTCATTTTAATGGTCAAGCATTTTGTACACTTCCTTTACCTGGCCAAACTGGACTACCAGTTCATGTCAATGCGAACTTTGAGATAGATTCTTCTAGAAAAACTTGTGGAAAGAAGATGGTCAGAGTCAGAAAATACACTGGAATGAATATTTGAAACAGAATATCATAGCTCCGCTGTATGCAGACCTGCTTCATTACCTTCACCGTAGTTTTGAAGACAAACTAGATAGCAAGAAAGAAATTGAACAGGTTCTCAAAGAATCTTACTTATGTTTTTCCCTACTGCAACCAAGCATGTTCACCCGGACTGGCATGAGATGGTGCATGAGGTTTACAGATCAATCAAAACAGATGCCTTGATGTGATTCCGGTTTTCAAGAGTTCTACACAAACAATTGCAGACAAACCTCTGAAAAAATATTATTTTGACTGGTGTAGCACCAAAGAAACTGAGCCAACTCGAGCACCATATCTGGTATATAGTGAAAATGAACCGATCAACATTATTTTGGAAGATATAGGAATGCGGTTGGTGCCTTTGAGCATGCAAAATGTGTGGAGTAGTTTTAAATCAGCTGGAATAAATCTTTTTTGTGTGACTTCTTCAACTGTGCAGACATTCCTCAGAGCGCAGCCTCTCAATGATCCGTCACAGACAGATGGACCGCTGCCTCTCCCCATATCTGAGACCCTGATCAAAGACGAGCAAAGATACTCTGAGCTTCTGAGTTTTTGCCTAAAAGATCTACAAATGCACCGTAGTAACAACCCTAAGGTTCATGCTGCTGTGATTCATGGACTTCCACTGCTTCTTACTAAAGACAAAGTTCTGAGAGTGTTTGACTTTAACTCTCCCAAGCTTGCATCAGCATATGAATCTTTGTTTTTTGACTTTGAATGCCAGTTTGTTGATTTTGCAACCACCCGTAATCACATTGACACCCTTGAAAAATGTGGCTTTGTCAATATGTTGACAATTACTGATGCTGCAAAGTACCTGAAGCCTTTATTCGGCGCGTACTCCAAAAATGTGAAGTTGATTCAGAAAGTGGATATTATACTCCAAGTACGCATATGGTGGACTGGCTGAAGCCCCTTTGGAGGTTCATAATCAGTCAGCTAAAATCTCCAAATCTGAACCGTGATACTGACGATCTGACCTTAGCTGATGTCAGGCAACTTTACAGTGAATGCTGCATTTTGCCGGTTGTTTGTCCGAGGCTGAACAATAAAAATACCTACGAACATTGAAAGAAATGCCCAGTGTCATTCTGCTTGGGACAAATAATTTATCAAGCCTTCTGTTTAAACTTGGATTCATGAAACTAGACACCTCGTTCTTCCATGATAAATACACTTATTTACATTTCAACAGGAACTTATGGACATCCATGATCCAAGTTCAGTTTTGGACCAACTGTTCAACGTTAAGAGTGCTGCGTTTTCACTGCTCTCATTGACGGAATTGAATGAGCTTCAACTGTTTTTAAATGATGGGATTTCGAAAGCAGTGAATCAACAAACTTATGTCATGAAGTTCAAATCCTTGCCTTTGTTTCAAACTGTCATTGGCAAAAGAGTAAGAATTGATGTTTCCAAACAAGTATATCTCTTGAATTTGACTCAGATGACAGAATTTCCAGATTTGCTGAGACTGCCTGACACCACAGCAATTTTCCTCAAAAACACCCCCGAAAACATGCGGCTTGCGGACACTTTGAAAATCCAGACACTATCTGATTTGGACTTTTTTGTTCATTTCATTCTTCCCGTGGTCCATAAACTTTCTGAGCCCCAGAGACTGAACTGTCTTAAACGATTACTTTTAACACATTACAACCATTCCAAGTATAAAGACAGAATCATCTCCACATTGCAACAGGTTCAACTCATTGGCGATGCTCTTGGTCATTTGGAAAGGGCTTCTTACTTCTTTGATGATGATGTTGAACTTTTCAGAGTGATGTTGCCAAATGATAGATTTGTACCTCAGACATTTTGGGATGAGTTTGGGGAAGGAAACATAGCTCATTTAAAAATGTTACTGAAGGACCTAGGAATGAGGTATGACATTTCCGCAGATGACATTATAACATTTGCACATCAAGTCGAAAGTGACGCCAAAAAGAAAGAGAAACCTCACAATCTGAAAAAGCAATCATCAGTTGTTTTTACAGAAGCCCTGCTGTATGAGAGTAAAGGCAACACAATATTGCATGACATAGCAAATGTGAAATTCCTTTTCCCTGTGAAAATTAAGACAGAGTTGTGTAACTACCACTCACCGTTCACCCCTGAGAGCACTGCTGTTCAAATCAGAGGAGCTTTGATCGAAGATGAAGAAAGACATCAACAACTTATTTGGTCTTCAATGCCAATCATACATGTACCTTACAAGTCACAAAATCTGTTGCAAATGCTTTGCAAAGCAGGGGCATTTGTAAAACCACCTCCAGAATATGTGACTACAAATATGAGCAACATATGTCTGTCCCCTTGTCAAAATGAGCAGATAATCAGAACACGGGCTACTGTGTTTAATATTTGTTACGCATTCTTGCAAGCCAACCCCTTTAAAAGCCAGTCCCTGGATGGGCTTCCTGTTGTGCTTGTGGAAAATAACAAAAAACTTGCTAGGACTGAGGATGTCTGTTTCGACCTTAAACATTACAGGGACTTTAGACCCTATTTGTACAAAACCCCTTCGGAATTGATCATATACAAAGATTTCCTCATTAAAATTGGAGTGAAGATGAAAGCAACAGCAGTTCAGTTTTGTAATGTTTGGCAGCTATCTACAGTGAAACTATTGATAAACCAGACCTACAACCAAACCAACAGAAAACAGTGAGGCGTGCTGTTCAACAGATTTTTAGCCAAATTAAACAACACAAACAGTGCCTTGATGACTTGAAGACGTTGTATCTTCCTGGAGTAAATGGAAAATTAATGGAATCTTGCAGACTCTATTACAATGACACACTTTTTGTATCTTCACGCTTAGAGCTCGCTCTACCAGAGGAGTTTGTATTGCTTGAGAGACTTCATCAATGTTACTTGAAAGCAGACGTTTATAAACGTCAAGAGCTGCTGAAACTGCTGCCTCAGAGACTTCAGCCACAAATGCTGTCACAAATCACTGAGGAGAAAGTAGTGGAGACCCAAATGGAGCTCTGTGAGAGGAACTGTGACTTCAGTGGGTTCTTTAGAGAGCATTTGTCTTCTGCAGCCTTTAGACATGGCTTGATCTGTCTGATCCGAGCAGAATCAGAGGGCAAGGTAACACAGGAAGAGGCTGAGAATATGTGCCACACTGCCTTTGGCAGGATACAGATCATCTGCTGTCACTTGCGCTATGATAAACTCATTGTACGTCCGCGCACCAGTACACCAAATCAAGTATAAACACAGGAAAAGCGTATGGATTTTGGTATGTAAAAGCACATAACTTCACATGTCCTGTAATACATATAGTTCTATAGGAAGCATCGACTTGGACCTTTCATTAAGGAGAATTGCTGAAGCAAATAACCAGGATTTTACATTATCACAATATGACTTACAGAACACTGAGATCGACATCGACCCTGAAAATAACTTCTTTACTAGAGCTACTAATGACTGTCAATATTATACAGAGGATCTTTACAATAGTAAACTTAAGAACATTAAGGCATTCACTGTAATCCACTTCAATAGTCGTAGCCTCTATGCAAACTTTAACCACATCAAAAGCTTCTTAAAACAGTTTTCTAAACCATTTAGTGTAATTTTAATCACAGAAACATGGATTAATAATGACAGAGAAATTGAGTTTTCTATTGATGGTTATGAATTTATAAGTATGAACAGACGAAACAAGCATGGTGGGGGTGTAGCTATGTTTGTAGACTCCAACTATAGTTATAAAGTAATGGAAAATAAGACTATGGTAGTGGATGATGTACTTGAATGCCTTACTGTAGAAATTACAAGGCAAAAAAAGAAAAATATTATTGTAAGTTGTATTTATAGAACACCTGGCTCTGATATAGATGTTTTTTCTAATTGGATGGAGGAGCACTTTTCAGGTTTAAATCATAAAGTCATGTTTGTGGGGGGAGACCTTAACATCGATCTGTTAAACCCATATAAACACAAAAAGACTGACGAATTTATAAATACTTTATTTAGTATAGGTCTGTTTCCTCTAATAACTAAACCGAGTAGAATCACAACCCACAGTGCGACTTTGATTGATAACATTTTCTCAAATGAAATAGATAGTGATACAGTCAGTGGATTAATGATAAATGATATTAGTGATCACCTGCCAGTTTTTGTATTGTACAAACATGGATATTTAAATATTGATGATGAAAAAATGTATTGGTTTAGAAGGGTAAAAACAGAAAAAACTATGGATGCATTTAAAAAGGAACTATTAGCTCAAGACTGGAGTATTGTATACAGAGAGAATGATACTAATAAGGCATATGATGAGTTTACGCAAATATTTCATAAAGTATATGACAAAAATTGCCCAATGAAAAAACATTGTAAAAACAGAAAGTGTAAAGAAAACCCATGGATGTCTAAGGGATTACTAAATGCATGCAAGAAAAAAAATTCACTCTACAAAAAATGTATAAATGATAGAACAAAAGAAGCTGAGGATAAATATAAGAAATATAAAATAAACTGACAGGTATCATTAGAAAATGTAAACAGGATTATTATAATAAGTTGTTAGATAGCAATAAGAATAATATTAAAGGTTTATGGAATATCTTAAATAGTATAATTAGAAATAAACCAAGATCGATTAATTATCCAAAATATTTCAAAGATGAGGATAACACTTTAAATAATATGAATGAAGTAGTCGATACATTTAATAAATTCTTTGTAGAAAAATTACAAATGTTGAGAACTTTAATTGTGAACTGATAGACACAATCCTCTGTCCATGTTCCTCAAACCTGTGGAGGAAAAGGAGATACTGGACATTGTTAAAGGGTGTAAAAATAAAACCTCGACAGATTACCATGACATGGATATGAAAACTTTAAAAACTGTTATTGAAAGTATCTCTAAGCCGTTAACATACATCTGTAACCTATCGCTGCAAACTGGACAATTTCCTGAAAGTATGAAAGTAGCAAAAGTGATTCCTCTGTTCAAGGCAGGAGATAAACATCTCTTCACAAACTACAGGCCTGTTTCCCTTTTACCGCAATTCTCAAAAATCTTAGAGAAGGTTTATAACTCTAGACTTGACAGCTTTATTGAAAGGTGTAATTTACTCTCGGACAATCAATTTGGTTTTAGGAATAATCACTCAACTTCACACGCTCTCTTTGATATAATTGAAGAAATAACTAATGCTGTAGATAACAAGAAATATGCCATAGGGTTATTTATTGACCTGAGTAAAGCGTTTGATACAATAAACTATGATATACTAATTAATAAACTAGAACATTATGGGATTAGGGGGGTAGCTCTACAGTGGGTTACCAGTTATTTAAAAAATAGAAAACAATGTGTGAAAATAGGTGATTATCAGTCGAGTTGTCGACAAATTGTGTGTGGTTTACCTCAAGGGTCCATTCTGGGCCCAAAATTGTTTAATATGTACATCAACGACATTTGTAAAACGTCTCAAGTACTTAAATTTATCTTGTTTGCTGACGATACAAATATTTTTGCATCAGGTGACGACTTACAGCAACTGTGTCGGATTGTTAACTTGGAACTCAAAAGTGTCAATAAGTGGTTCAAACAAAATAAATTATCTCTAAATCTGAGTAAAAGCAAAATGATGATATTTGGCAACTGTAATTCCAATGCTCAGGAAGCAATTCAGATAGAGGGTGTTGTCATAGAGCGAGTGCATGAAATCAAATTCCTTGGTGTTATTATAGATGACAGAATTACTTGGAAAGCTCATATTAAATATATATCTACGAAAATTTCTAGAAGCATTTCAGTAATAGCAAAAGCAAAGCACATTTTAAACATCAAAGCTCTACATATCTTATACTGTTCTCTGATTTTGCCATATTTATATTATTGTACTGTGGTTTGGGGTAGTACTTATAAAAACACATTAAAACCAATAGTATTGTTGCAAAAAAGAGCTATCCGAGTAATTCATAAAGTTGGGTTTTTGGACCACACAAACTCATTATTTTTAAAATCAAAGATCATGAAGTTCTGTGACATTGTTGAGTTCCAAACTGTACAGATGTTATACAAAGCAAGATACAAACTGTTGCCAGGCCAAATACAAAGAAGGTTCCAAGAACGTACTGGTTGTTATGAATTACGTGACGAATTAAACTTTAGGACTCAGAAACATAGCTCAACTTTGAAAAGTTTTAGCCCAACAGTTAATGGTGTACAATTGTGGAATAAACTGGAAATGGAGTTGAAACGAAGTCCAAATATCAACCTGTTCAAATATAAATACAAACAAAAGACTTTTGAAATATACAGAGAACAAGAAATGTGTTACCACTAGGAGGCGCAGTAGGATCAATTATCTATAATCAAGGAAGAGTGTTGCTGCTTGGAACGGTTGTCATTCTATTGCTCAAATTTACAAATTGAGAATTAGGGTAGGCAAGTTATGAATCTGTTGAGAGGGACCCTCCCAACGGGCTCAAAACCTTGTCTTTTAATGCACCACTCAGCATAGGAACATCATCTACAAAATCAGCTGTTAGGGCAGCTGGGTGGGGGTTTGTTGAGGGGGAGTTACTGCCCTCTTCAACTGGCCCGTTCTACACCCTGGCTTTTTAATGCACCTCATTATGCAGGGCTTACATCACACTTCACATATAACTCAATTAAACAAATATAATAATAATGATAATAAACCCGAATTAAATTATATTAAGGATGGTATTGACAACTGGGAAGTAGCAAGATCTCAGAATATAATATGTATTAATGCACCTTTAATAATGATAATTAATGATAATTAAACCCAAATTAAATTATATTGAGGATAGTAATGACAACTGGGAAGTAGCAAGATCTCAGAGTATAATATGTATGAATGCACCTTTATAACATAAAAGTAGCACATTCTTTTGTTCTTTATTTTGCTGTTGTTTTTGTCTTATTCTTCATCATTTATTGTTACTTTGCCCTATGTTCCTTTGTTTATGATTTGCTACCTTGTAAATATTAAATGTAATGTTACTATTTTTATTTTGGGGTGGGCGCTTATAAGCCTTTGGCTTCAGCCCACTCCCTTTGAGCAGGTTAACTGCTCAAACAAATAAATAAACTAAACTAAACTAAAGTCTACAAACTGAGCTTTGGCTGGAGAAACAACCACTGCCTAATACTGCTGCAGAAACAGGAGTTTATGTCAAACAAGAGCAACAAGGCTGCATCTTTTACTTACAGCACAGTGATATGGATCACATGAACATATTTGAAGTGTGTGGAACATTAGCAAGAGAAATCAACCATCTGTTAGGGAACATACTTGGGCCACGCAACATACTGGTGTGTTCACAGCTCATCATGTGTGAGAGTGTAGAACAAGTTCAGAGGTTATTGGCAAAAAATCAGATCCATGACAGTGTTGAAGCTGAAAATGTCCATCTCAATCCACCAGCACCAGGGACTGAGATCCCTGAAGAGTGGCACGATGCCCTGGACATGAACATTCTGAATAACTTTGAGGAGGGGGAATATGTCGGCTACCATTCAAATGGGAAATACATCTATGCCGTAATTGTTGAAGAGCTACCAGGAAATTCAGGACAATTCACACAGAGATACAAAATAGACATTGGCCACGAAGAGCCAATTGAGGTCAGTTTTCTTGACTTGTACCAATTCAAACGTGAAAAGCAACCAACAATATCAACTTGTTTGGAGCTGCAGCTTGTAGAAGATGCAACACCTCATTCTTCCTCCCTTCAAAGTACAAGGTGCTCACCTGCCTCTATTGAAGAGGCCAAGAAAGAGATTGACAAATGCTTGAACGAGATTGGACTCTGCCTAAGGAGGAGCGGCAGAAAGCTATCAAGCGCCTGTATCTAAGATGGCATCCTGATAAAAACCCAGATTGTTCATTGATTGCTGCAGAGGCCTTTAAGCATCTCAAGTATAGAATTGATGAGCTTACAAATGGCAAACGAAAATCGACTGAGTCCACATCTACTAGCTTCAAATCTACTGGCTCCAATTCTACTGGCTCCAGATCTACTGGCTTTACATCTTCCAGCTCCAAAGCTACTGGCTCCGGTTCCACTTCATCCTCATTATTTTTCGAAGCAAATTTCAACTTTAGAGACTGTTTCGATGAATGGGATGAAGAGGCGAGGCATCACAGAGCTAGCCGCCAGAGATTTCACACTGGTCACCGTTCTTACAATTTCTGGACCTTCAATGATAATATTCCACAGCCGAACAAAGGCGAGGCCAAACGCTGGTGTCGACAAGCACAATGTGATCTCAATGCAGCCTACAATGACGTTGGAAAAGGAAGCACAGAGTGGTGTCTATTCAAAGTTCATCAGGCTGTGGAAAAGAGCCTCATAGCTGCATCTTATCGAAACAATGGTAAGCAGCCAAACTGCAGTTCTGTCACAGCCATGGCCTCAAAAGTGTCCAGCTACAGTCCTCAGCTCAGTGGTCTGTCACAACTAGTGAGAGATCTCATAGCTCTGGATGTGGACGCCAAAAAGACTCAGTATCCAACCTATCACTCTTTTCCAAACATTCCTAATGGACAGTTCAGATCAGCCAATGAAAGACGAGCACTGGACAAGGCCTCTGAAATCCTAAGTTTAGTCGAAACCTATGTGAATCACTGAATCAAGTCAAGTTACTGTTGAAGATTGATGGTTAGGCTCAGGGTTTTTATTAATTCTGTTTATGCCGGTGTAATGGACCAGAGTATAGCCCCGATCTGGACTACACCTGGCGTTAAGGAGGCTATTTCATCCCCCCCAACCAGATTAGCTCCCCAATGATAACAGTTATGTTAAGTGATTATAGCAAGAATTATACAGTAGATTATGGTGATAGAGTGGGTTGTCCGTTAACCGGCAGGTTGGCAGTTCAATATTTCACTTACACTTAGCTCAGTTAGCTCCGCCCATCGAGGGAAGATCACTAGCTAGCACCGTCATAAAGAAAAAAACGCACAAAAAGAATATTAAGCGTCATCAAAACGGAGGATTTGCACTTTCCATGGCTTATAGTTATTATGGTAATTAAAGGCATACAAAGTTGACGTGTGATGCAATATTAATAGCTATATAGGCCTATATGTTATTACCAATAGGGTACGTGTTCATATTTTAAATGTCAAATCAATGTCAAACATTTTGTTTTGATCACAAAATCTCTGAAAACTGTATTTTTCTTTCCTCTCCTTATGTTTTATTGTTACTATATTATTATTATTATATTATTATTATTATTATTATTATTATATTATTATTATTTTATTTTTAACAATAACCACTTGGAGATCATAACAATAACATCTGAACATTTGTTGAGATTGTGAAAAGTTAGACAGGTATATTCTGGCCCAGAGGGGTATAGTCTAGCCTAGGCTATTTAATACCCCGGGGTACATACCCGGGTTTAATCTGGGCGGGGGTTCATTTGACCTGTTACACCTGTATTACCAAACAGGTCAGAGAACAGGTTTTTGTCACTATGTACTTGATGTATTTTGTTAAATACTGTTTTGAAAAAAAGGGGGAGCAAGTCTCACTCTTTCCTCTAAAACCCTAATAGGATTTATGATCATCAGTGCTTGACATTAACCCCTTCAAGATAGCTAAATGTAAATTTTCTGCCATGCTTGTGATTGATAAGATTTGTGATATAAACACACATCTAAACTTAAAAGTTTTACATTTTAAACATCAGACCTCAAGGAAAGTGTAATTTTGTTCTAGTCCAGTAATGTGCTGCTGAAAAAACAGCAACCTTTAGAATTGTGATTTTTATTTAATAAATTGCGCAATTTTATTCAAATTATAATTTTTAACCGTAGATAAAATGCCACACAAAGAGAAAGTGTATTTTGTATAAAGTGATCTTTTTTGTTTGTTTGTTTGTTTGTTTGAGTTTTTATTTCGAGCTAAGGCACAAAATCCAAGAAAAAAACAGAAAAAGTGATCAAAAAGTGTTTACTTATAATAATGTCTGTTTGTTATCTGCTCTTCATGTACATTTAGATAGTTATGTTCATTAAGATGTACTATGTCAATGCTCAAACGTAATAATGCATACTATGAATACATTGTGCTATAGACAAATCTGACTTGCACTGTATGTGCCAGTTTTGATTTAGATCATGTCTTAATTCTGTTTTCTGCCTTCATCCATTCCACCTTTTAACATAAGCACAGACAGTTAATCAGATACACTCCTTTGAGACCAGTAAATCTGCACTGTTTATTGACAAGATAGTCAAATAATTAAATAAATGTTTTTTACCACCTACCTGTTTGACTTTGAATATTCATTTACAGAGCAAACATAAGCATGAGCCTTCTCTCCGGTGGCGTTGTCTTTTTGGTTTATTTAAATTGAATCCTATTAAATATACCATCACCACTCGTCTTGCTACACAGAGGACAAACAAAGTTCACCGTAACCTTAGAGGAGACCAAAAATATATTTACTTAAAGGTGTATTATGGATTGTTTTTGTTTTTTTGGAATGCTTTGTTTTAATGCGTGTTTGAACGCTTAGTGACCCAGCGGCTGTACGAGTGGTCAGCACAGTGCCTTTACTTTCTCTCACAGTGGCCTCTTTGACGCTCCAGGATCAATTGTTTTTAGGGTTTCTTTTACTGCTGACGGAACCATCCCCATGGTTATGCATTCTCTGCACCCCGAAAACCAACCAAGACCCTGAAGAACAATTGATCCTGGAGCGTCATAGAGGCCACAGGGATGGAAAGTAAAGGCACTGCTGACCACCCATACAGCCGCTGGGTCACTACTATGCATGTTTTACCACATAAAAAGTTCCTTAATACACCTTTAAGTAAGAGATGAAAATTCTGTATACAAGTATCCAGTTCCAAATGTATTTAAACTAAAAAAAAACTTGTATTATGTCACACTAATGTATGAAATATTAAGTTCATGGTTTTTATATTTATGGAGAATTATGGTGTTCTTTTCAAATCTTGTCAAACAGGGGAGACTGAATGAGCCACTGGTGTTTTCTGACTTCATTATTTTCCCAATGACTTCAACTGCAGCGTCTAGATTCTCCTCCTGAAGACAAATAAAGAGCACATTGTGCGTTCATCAGAAATTCAAAATATGAATACTTTTAATACAGTTCCAAAGAGAGCGTAGAGAGCACAGATTGTAAATTAAAAAGTATTCATTATAGCTCTGGCCTAAAGTATACTGTATGGGTATCTAATATCTAAAACTCTACAGTGTAGTACTCAGGCTTTATATGTACAGGCAGAAGCAAGTCAAACTGAATGCTTTTAATGCACAAATGCCATATTTTAAAACCACAAAAGCAGAGTAATATTCAGTGCATATTTCATTTCTTAAGATTTGCAAACATTTCATTAAACAGAGGGAAGAGATTTGGACAAAACGGGCAACTTTTCAACAAAAAAAGTAAATTGCAGCCATTATGCTTAATAGAATATGCTTAAGACTGTAATGTGGGTATTTTTGATGAATAATACAGTAGGTTTTTGAGAAGTGTAATAATTTCCCCTAAATTTAGATTCAATGCGAGCTGGAATCCAATTGAATGCTTTTCAATGACATTTAAGGCCTTGATTTTTTTCACAATTCATTTAATGACTTTTATACTTTATTTCTTTCCTCCGCTGTTGGGTCGGGTCTTATCGTGCAACTTCAAATCTCACCGTCACCATCAGTGCTGCATCTAGTTCATATTTTACTGTTGGAAAAATCATTATCTTTGAACCAGCCTAAACCTTACTTTTTCATCAAATATTTATTTTATTAGTCCTTATTGTCTCATTAGAGCAATTCATTCCATGTTAAGCTCACTCTTCTGTGTGTAAAGACATGATGGCTACGTCTATGTGTGATTTATGTTTTAGAGAGGCTCAGTCAGGCCAACAGCAGCACTGACACACTTTGATAAATGCATTAGCTCCACCCTGTGGCCAATCGACCTTATGGACTTCCCATACAGTCGTATTTTTCTCAGATAATGACAGTCAGCATAACTTTCAAGTCTTTAACTGTTAGAGGATAATTTGAATGTGATTGAAAAAAACTCCCAATGATAACAGTATTTTATTTTATTAAGATAAACAACTTAAAATGTGCTGTTCAGAATGATTATGCACAGCAGCGTTTCCATACATTTTAAAATTGTAAATAACTGAAAATGGTCATTTGTTGAATTTGCAACATTAGGTCATATTTACTTAAATCAAAAGCTATTTAAATCAAAAACATCTTAACAGGTCAAGTTACATTTTAACATAGGACTCATATTTGATAGCAGCTTCAAAACTCTTAAATCCATTAAACTTGTGTGTCTGAGTTTCTGCTTGGGTTTGTTTGCAGGATGTCAGAATAGCCTCCCAGAGCTGCTGTTTGGATGAAAACTGCCTCCACCCTCATAGATGTTTCGCTTGAGGCTCCAAATGTTCTCAGTAGGGTTGAGATCAGGGGAGGAGGGGGTCCACATCATGAGTTACTCTTCTTTTATGCCCATAGCAGCCAATGATGCAGAGGTATTCTTTACAGCAGGACATGGTGCGTTGTCATGATGAAGATGATTTTGTTAAAGAAAGCACGGCTCTTCTTTTTGTACCATAGAAGAAAGTTGTTTGAGTTGTTTAATATATTTGTTTTGGAAGAAAAAAAAGTTATCATTGGGAGTTTTTTTCAATCACATTTATATGATCCTCTAACAGTTAAAGGCTTGAAAATTATGCTGACTGTCATTTGAGTCATAATTTAGAAATCTGAGAAAAATATAATTTGCATAATAATTTGGAACTTACTTTATGCAGTCTTAGAAAATGCATGTTAAAAATACATTTCCCCCCAAACAGCATTAAAATGAAACACACACTTCATCCATTCCTAAGCATTCATTTGCAAATACACTCTTGCATACACACGGATTACAGTACATTATGGCAACAGTTTTGTTTTAAAAGAAGCCATTTTTTGGCCTGGTGTGAAAAAGTGTTAAAATGTACACATGTGGTCAGCTCTGTTGGCGACATATTCCACTGTCTGACATATTCCACTGTCTGACATATTCCACTGTCTGACATATTCCACTGTCTGACATATTCCACTGTCTGACATATTCCACTGTCTGATGCCACACTGGAGAAGGCTGAGCTGCTTTTTGCTTCAGCACCTGTAACTTACTGAATTTTTGAGCTAGAGTTCTCAAACCTTTATACAAAGTCCCCAGATTTGTTAACTACAGATGGCACCAATTCAAACCTCTGCAAGAAAATCACAGACATCGTGAGCTGATGTCAAATACATGGTGTTCCTTTGTTACAACCTACACCACTACCAGGGTAGGTTGTAACACATGCTGGGGTGAGTTGTAACAGTTGGACAAAAGAAATAAAAACAGATGCCACGTCATGAGATATGCTTCAAATAGAGGTTTATTTCAATAAAAGAACAATGTCTCTCTCTCTCTCTAACCTGTCATATGCTTAACGTCAGTCGGAGTCAGTCCATAATACAGGTCTGTGTCTGAGTCAAATAATCAGCCAACACTTCCTCCTGCACCTCAGAGGAAACTCTGTTGATGCTTCAGTGTGACCTACACTGGGCTGATCACTGGACTCTGGTCTCTCAGCTTCTGCAGTGTTTACAGTATCTGCTCAGTTTTACATGGCAGATCACATGTGCCTTTGCAACTGATCTGACCTGCCCTTCTTTCTGACCTCATCAGATGTTCTTTTTTTAAACATTAGCTGGCACAAATCTGTCAGTCTTTCTTTTCGACTGCCTAGGCATTCTGTAAAACTATTAAAATCAAGTAAGTGTTATTAACTGTATATAAGGGATGATTGTGTTACAACCATCCCCACCCCTGTCAGCCATTGTTCAGCTGTCATCATAATGGTTTGAAATTAGCAGGGGAAATGTGCATCACATTTTGCCTGAGAAACTACAATTTAATCTAATGTAAGTCATATGGATTTATGTGCAATAGTATAAGCACTAAACAAAATATAGTCTTGGTCAAAAAATGTACCTTCTTACCTCAAAATCATTTTTTTTCTCAATAGAATCTGTATGAACCTGTTTACAACCACCATGTGGGATCAGGGAGGAAGTGGGTAAACACTGATTTGACTCCTGTCTTATCCCTGAATGGTGGAATTACTGGTGTTACAACTCTCCCCATGTTACTACCATACCCGCTCTCCCCTACTATGTTTTTTAAGAATATGATAGTGGTGATATAACCGAGATTTCTTGTCATGAAGCTGAAGAGAACTGTTGTACAATGATTCCAGGGACCTTAATGCTGTTTTACACGCCTGCGACCAACTCGTCATGCAATAACCAAAGTGCGGAATTATCATCGCATTTAGATATAAATTAGAAACATCTATAGTCAGAGAGTTCCTAATATATCTCAAATCTGCTATGTTAAATTGTAGCCAAAACATTTACTCAAGTAGAGGGACGTTACTTTATAATAATATTACTCAAGTAGAAAAAAAGAGAGAGTCCGATTTATGTTATAGTTTTGATATAATCCAGCCCTATCCAACAAATATGGCATAAATTAGATAAAAGAGATACAGTATAAAAGAAATATATATTTCTGTTTACATTTAGGCCTGAAGGTCACTAACAGTTTTACTCACTGTGGAAATGAAGAGTTCCCACATGATTGGCCCGAGTAGGCTACTGTTTGTTTCTTCAAATGGCATTATAACAGACGGGTAGTACTCAGTTACATTTACTCAAGTACAGGTACTTAGGAAACTTTTTAAAGAATTTGTACTTTTTACTGTATGTAGTTTTATCATACAGTACGTTTTACTTCTACTTGAGTAAAATTATAATGACATATCTGAACTTGAGTAAAAATAATTGTTACTTTTCCAACTGTGAGTAAATATTTAAGCAGCAAATGCTTCATTATAATCTGTAAAATACAGTAGTTTGTCTAGTGCACCTTGTTCTTTAGAATTATTTTGTTTTTCTGGATTTTTTGTCATTTTCTTGGAAATATTAAGAATTTCACATGATTTTATGTTCATTTATGGTGTCATTGGAAATACATCAGACTTTTTCGCTCAGTTACTCACAGTACTCAAGTAACATTTTCTCCAAGTATTTTTTATACTTTTACTTTAGTGATTGTTTGGGTCACTCACTACTTTTTACGTGTACTTGAGTAATATTATTTCAAAGTTACGTTACTCTTACTTGAGGAACTGTTTCGGCGACTCTACCCAGCTCTGCATTAAAAGCAGAAGTAAAAATATAGTGAGATAAAACTACCCTAAGAAGTACAGACAGCCTACTTTAACCTCTTAACCCCCACCTTAACCGAGTGCATATTCTCCAGTTTGACCCAAATCTAAAACTTCTCGACTGGAGAGTTTAGTTTAGTTTAGTTTTATTTATTTGTTTGAGCAGTTGACCTGCTCAAAGGGAGTGGGCTGAAGCCAAAGGCTTATAAGCGCCCACCCCAAAATAAAAACAATAACATTACATTTAACATTTGCAGGGTAGCAAATCATAAACAAATCATAAACAAAGGAACATAGAGCAAAGTAACAACAAATAATGAAGAACAATACATTTAAAAAAACAGCAAAGTAAAGAAACAACAACAAAAGAATGTGCTACAACTCATATCTAAGAAATATAAACTCTTTGTAAACTTTTTTAAAATGTACCAGGTTATTGCAGAGTTTGATGTTTTGATCTAGATTATTCCATATTTCAACACCACGTCTCGTGGGACACATGCTTTTCATGCTTGTTCTTGAGTACTGTTTATTGAAGCTCATCTTATCTCTCAAGTTGTATTTGACTTCTCGTTTGCAGAACATATTTTGTATACTTTCAGGAAGTGACTTTTGTGAGGCTTTGAACATGATTTGAGCATCTTAAATTCAGTAAGGTCCTCAAATTTCATTATTTTTGATTTAAAGAATAATGGATTTGTGTGTTCACGGTATCCAGCTAAATGGATTATTCTTATTGCCTTTTCTGAACTTTAAACAATGGGTCAAGATTACTTTTATACGCATTTCCCAGATCTCTACACAATATGTTAAATGGGGAAGGATAAGTGAACAGTATATAGTATATAGAGCTTTGTTATCAATGATATATTTAGATTTATTCATTATGGCTGAAATCTTTGCAACTTTAGTTTTAATTTTTATGATGTGAGGTTTCCAGCTGATTTTATGATCGAGTGTTACACCAAGAAATGTGTGTTCATAGACTCTTTCAATAGTTTCGTTGCCAATTTTAACTGGTAATTGTACATTCATTACACGATTACATTGTTTTGGTTTTCGTAATGTTTAGAGACAGTTGTTTACGCAGAACAAAATTTTCAATGTATCCATTTCTTCTGTAATCTCGATCACCATTTGCTGTAAGTCTGCACCTGTAACTACCTCTAAACCGAAACCATAAAGCAGGTATGAGCTCGTTGTTTGTCCTACCGCAGCAAACCACAGTAGGCTACACCTCCTAAGTTTCGTTACATGAAAAACGCGACGGGACACGGGAAACGAAACTTTAGCATCCCAGAAGAGCGCGTGCAGGGCTGTGATTGGCCCGCGCTGTCAGGTTTCCAAAGCACGCGCTCTCATCCTCCGCTCATTTGGACCGAGGACACGCGCAGGAGCTCAGGTACGAACTGTTAGCTTTAGCTTCTTTTGCTTGTATCACTTTGGCTTTGTTTTAGGGTTAGCCTGCACTGCAAAAACTTTTATCTTGGGGCGACAAAACTGAACATCATGAATTTGTAATAGGCTGGAGATTTGCTTTTCTGTAGGTCAGGTTTCAATGGACTGTGCACGTTAAGTAGGGGCGGACTGGGACTGAAAAACGGCCCTGGACTCTGATCAGCCTGGTCCAAATGAGCGTAAATGCGCACTTCCACAAAGACTATTTTAACCTCCTACCCCCCGCCTTAACCGAGTGCATTTTCTCTAAAAATCTAAAACGCTTCTTGACTGGAGAGCAACACTGTAACGCCTCATTTGAAACCTTAAGTCCTACAAAAGTGATTGCAACGTTTTGTCTTTTTTTTTTTTTTTGCTTTTTAATTACTTTTTTGTGGCTTTTTATTGCTTTTTCCATTGCTTTGTCGTTTTCGTCACATTTTTGTCGCTTTTTTTGTTGCGTTTTTGTAGTTGTTTTTGTCTGTTTTTTATTATGTTTTTGTTGGTTTTTCATTGCTTTTTTTGTTGCGTTTTTGTCACTTTTCCAGTACATTTTTGTTCCGTTTTCATCCCCGTTTTTGTCGCTATTTTGATGCTTTTCTTTAAAGCTTTTAGATTTGGGTAAAGCTCAGTTAAGGCGGGGGGTAAGAGGTTAAGGGGAAAATTGAGCCGCCAGGCCGGTGGCCCGAGAGCCAGTGGCCCTTCTGTGCTCTTCCAGAATGGACATATGGCCAGTCCGCCCCCCAACTTATACAAAACTACTTTCTCCCTGCATGTTTAGTTTTGACCATATTTCTCCACTCCAGAGTAAAAAAAACCTCAAACATTTGTTGTTTGTGTGTGCACTCACAGACTACTTTATTAGTATGCAGTTTAAAAGCCCATTTAAACTGTGCATTTGACATTTACACAGAGGCGGGTCATATTTTTTGAAGATGTTGTATTAGTTTTACCATACAGCACTTTTTACTTCTACTTGAGTAAAATTACAATGAAGTATCTTCACTCTTACTTGAGTAAAATCATTATTACTTTTTCCACTGCGAGTAAATATTTAACGGCAAAAGCTTCATTTTGATCATAAACAGATGTAGTTCGTCTCGTGCACCTTTTTATGCCATTGTCTTGGATTTTGATGATTTTAAGAGTTTTGTTTCACAGAATTCATGGCGTCATTTAAAATAATTCAGACTTTTTCCGCTCAAACAGTTACACACAGTACTCACTGACCGACCTGCTCTGATGCAGCTGAAATCCTCATGAAATATCCGTTTGTTTATTTATCCAATATCTACAGGGGCTGTCAGGTCTTTTTCCTCCTTTTTTTCCCCTCACAAAGCAAAGCAGCACCGGAGGAGAGGCTGAGGCGTTCAAGGGTTGCAGAGAAAAAAATACTGCGCTGTAAAGTTAGTTCTAATGGAAATATTATGTTCTAAATGTCCCCCCAAAAAGTTGTTCATGAAAGTTACAGTTTAGCAAATAAATGTAAATCTCAAAATATTGACTTTGTACATATACTTATTTATGCGGATGAATGTGTGTTTCACACAAGATTAATGAGATTTCCGGAGCTCATTGAATGCAATCAGAGCAGCGTGTGATCTAAACAGTGTGGAGGGGAGTGAGGGGCGGGGGGTGACGGAGGAAAGTCAGGTGAGGGGAGGGTGGTGGAGGTGGAGCAGAGCAGAGTTCACTACTCCACCTACTGATGAAATAAATTCAAAAAGACATCACTTAAGGCAGCTTTAAATATTTTGGCTACTCTACCACGTCTGCATTTATAATACTTCAATAGTGGCTAATAATTAACCTGAGCCGTCAGAATCTTCACAAAGCTTTTAGTAATTGGTGAAACGACTGTAGTAAATATTTAAAGTCTCCACCTGCAGTTCTAGTCATACATTTATTTCTCAGTCAGTCTGAGTCTGCACCAGAGCGGAGCCAACAGAGGGAGTTTCCTCTGAAGTGGGACTGTGAGTCTGTTTTGCACCAACAATGAATCCAAGGTTAATCATAGAATTAAGAGGGGTTGTAATGCGCTGGTATTGTAGATACATTTTTTCACGTTCATTCAATCCATCTTTTGCCTGACTTTTTATCAAATTTTTTTTTTTTTGCGTTTGTCGCATTGTCAGTAAGCGTAACTTCCATCTTACTGTAACTGAAAGACTCTGTAACTCGGACACGCCTCTGAACTCTGAGGACAAATGGAACAAAGCATTGAATAATAAGTTTAAAGTTGTGCTCAGATCTGGTTTAACCTGTCCTTTAGTTTGGAATGTGAACAGACGCTGCTGCTGGTCCTGGGACAGAATTAACCTCTTAAGCCCCACCTGAACCGAGCACATTTTCTCCAGTTTGGCTTTACCCCAATCTAAAAGCTTCTTGAAAAAAAGAAAAGAAAAGAAAAAACGTGACAAAAATGCAACAAAAAAGCCACACAAACAGAAACAGAAAAGTGATGAAAAGGTGACAAAAGTATGTGATGAAGACGTAACAAAACACTGGCCTTCAGGCTGTGTTCAGGCAGTCAAGGAGCGTTTAGTTTTGGGTAAAACCGAACTGGAGAAAATGCGCTCGTTCAGGCGGGGGTTAAGAGGTTAAAGGAAGTGGCTTGGTTAGGAGACTGTAACTCAGCTCTGGTGCAGAGTTTACAGAGGCCATTAATCCACAAAACAGATAAATATGTAACTAATAGCTTAGTTTCTGGTTAGTCTAACCACTTCACGTCTTTGCCTCGTCTGTTTCTTCAGGTAGATCTTCAACAAATGGACGATGAGCACAAAAAGAAAGAAAGGTTAAGACATGGCGACACCGAGCTGGTCCACAGCAGTTACAGTATTTTATATTCATGACCAAACATTACCTCTCTGACTCCAGTAACTGTAAACTGTTTGTTCAGGACTCCCTTCGGGGCGACCGCTCCGCCCTTCATTGACTACCTTAAAGACATACTGCGGCGCTACCCAGACGGAGGACAGATTCTGAAGGTACACAAAGCATTTCAGGGTTTGATTTGAGACATTTCTTTCCATTGTCGTCTTTTCTAATCCTGTTGCAGTGGCCTGTCTAGACTTTTATTTTCTGGGGTGGGGGGGGTTGTACTGTAAATATATCAGAATCAGAATCAGAATCAGTTTTATTGCCATGGTTTGAGAACAGGTTCACAAACTAGGAATTTTTCTCGGTGCAAACGTGCGACATAGAACATATAACACAGTTAAGATAAAATAAGCTAAAAAACTTTAAAACTATAAGGCTATTAAGGGCATGCGTGAAAAATATTAAATAAAAAAGATAAAATAAAAGTGACATATGATATATAAGACAACAACAATTTGACATTAAACAACAGCGGGATTGTTTTTACAGATGTGTAGGCATATAAAGTGATATTAAGTGATATAAAGTGATTAAGTGATAAGTGATAGCAGCGGGTCCAAGTGTGGACACACCACACGGTGCAAGAGCATGTTACATTCATGAGTCTGTAACTAAGTTATTGGTCTTGTTATTGTTCATGAGTCTGATGGCGGAGGGGAAAAAACTGTTCAAGTGGTGGGATTTATGGGTCTGGATAGACCGTAGCCTCCTGCCTGAGGGGAGAGGGTTGAATAGTCCGTGTCCAGGGTGAGAAGGGTCAGCTGTGATCCGACCCACACGCCTCCGGGTCCAGGAGGTGAACAGGTCCTGGAGAGATGGGAGCGCGCAGCCAATCACCTTCTCAGCAGCAGCACAATGCGCTGCAGTCGATGCTTGTCCCGTTCTGTAGCGCCGGGGTACCACACGGTGATGGAGGAGGTGAGGATGGACTCGATGATGGCCGTGTAGAACTGCACCAGCATCCTGGTCGGCAGCTTAAGTTTCCTCAGCTGCCGCAGGAAGAACATCCTCTGCTGGGCCTTCAAGTGATTTGTAACATTTTCCATTATTGTAACATTTTAAGGGTTTTGAAGCACTATCTTTTCAAGTGTTGCACAACGCAAACTCTCAGGATCAAATTAACAATTTGCACTATTTTACAGTTTCAGGTCTAATTTTATGAATTTTATGTTCTGTGCTAAATAAAAACAAAAATACGGCTGTAAGGAAGTGCTGTAGAGACGATATAGTAAATATAGCCGCAAAGCGGCGATTATCGGCCCTCGCTGACCGCCCTGCCCAAAAGCCCTGCCCCTTTTGTCTCCCTCAATCTAAAATTACGGTATACTGCCTTTATGTTTGTTTTTAACTTTTTCCCTAGTGTCTTAGTTTTAGGATTTTTGGAATGCGCTAACGCGTCCTCCGCACTCAATTTTGACATTATACAGAGAAAAATTAGTATGAATTTGTATCACACTATATCTGTAAACTGAAGCATATTTTTACATTTTACTTAGGGCTGCAGCTGTGCCGCAGAACATCCACAAGGGTTATCCAAGTACTTTGATAACCTTTGGTTCCTCACTTCTCGCTGAATTATGGAGTTTAACATTTTGCCATCAGAATAAGATGGGACGTTCTGGTCATCGCTACGGCAACACCGTGAAAAATATGGCATGGGTGTAATTGACTTTTCTGATCGAAACCACCAATAGAATTTTGTGCCAAATTATTTTAATTTTCGTAAAACTAAAATTTGTACTCCCCATATAATTCCTGTTGTGGAGGAAGACATGCGTCCGAGACGCCTTATCACTGCATCCAGAGCGGACGTTTGCACAGGGCAAATCCTGGCCGCTACAATTCCTATAGGGACGCTATCGCGCCCAATTTGAATTTTGCCAAATGAAAGTGTTTAGGACTGTGACTTTAACAACTGATAACAAACTGAGCGAAATCAGGCTCCATATGTGCGAATGGGAGCCATTTTTTGTTTACGAAAAATCTCAAAATACTTCGTACAGTTTGTGGCTTCGCCGCATAAAAACTGTAAAACTTAGAAAAGTAATTTGGATAACTTTTAAAGTTCTACTTCTCAAGATTATTTTCCACCCAAAATTAGGTCGTTCCGATAAACGCTCTAGGAGGAGATAGATTATGTATGAAGTGAAAAATAAGGCGGATTCCGCGAAGCGGGAATCCGCTCTCATCCAAAATGGCCGACACCCAATATGGCGGACGGTGATGCTGTAATAATATTTTTTGCTCAACTTGTCATGATGCACGTCTGTACCGATCTTTATGTTTCTACGACAAACTTCATTTTTGGCCAGTCCTATCTCGCAATGTTAAAAAAAATCTGAAATTCTGAAATTCAAAATTTGGAATAGTCAAAAGTTGTGTCGGATTGGGTTTGAATTTTGGGCCAAAATCTGTGACTTTTCGTCGATGTTCACTGGGTGAAAATTGCGACGGTGCGAAAGAAAGAAAGAAAGAAAGAGAGAATAATATTCCTATACGAAAACAATGTTCCCGCTTACGCGGGTAACATAAACTATATTTTTCGGAAAGTGCTCGCACATTCCTACCTCATGGTAGAGGTCCTGGGTCAGTGACCCAGGGCTCTCAGTCGCCCATTGACTTTTATGGGCTCTGTACAATTACAATGTTGATTTTTGCATTATATATGGACGTGCACGACGAGAGTGTGTTAGTGTATGTTTGAGAGGAGGCGAGCGCTTCGCGCTCGTTTTGTGCACTCTGCGCACTTTGGGTAGTGCGCTCTGCTTCGCTCCGCGCACTCTTTACAATTACAAGAGCCCCTTTGCCACCCTGATGGCGCTCGGGCCTAAATATTTCAAGCCGTGACTCGAACCCACAACTCTGAGGATGGAGCAACACTCTGCATATGTGCAGCAGCTCTAACCTCTACACTATTGGCGGAACACTGTGCTTTCACTTTAAACTCATTTGGGATTTATTTTATGGATAACATTTCATTTTTTATTAAACATGTTTTAGCCTTTTTACTAGGTCTATATCGTTTAATCTTTGTGACATTAGTTTGTTTGTTTGCTTTATTTTCCTGGTTAGTTTATGCACAAGTGTGAAAGATCAGAAAGAACTCAGTTTACATCTTTATCAGATAACGCTGCTTACATGTCTCTTCAACAATCTGAGAACTGATTAGGATCTGATTTTTGGTCTCAAAGGAAACGTAGCCACTTCCACATATATTCTTCCTCATGCAGCCCCTGAGTGGGGTGGCCCCTGAGTGGGGTGGCCCCTGGGGACCCCTCGACATGCCACTGTCCTGTTGACAATCACAGATGCAAACACAAGCTCCACTTGATTTATTTTTGTCAAAATCAGCAGTCACAGAGCAAGATCTCATTTATTTGGCTTGATTTTAGAGAATGATTCATGACAAGAGTCACTTTGCGATTGTCAGAATTATTGATACATTGAATATTGATTTCACATCGTCCAAATTGATCACAGGCCTTCATTCTGTATTGTGAGATGCATTGTGTATTCTTACAAAACATATAATCTCTACCACTATAATCTAATCTTGTTTTGAATCTATTTCTGTCCAACACCAGGAGCTGATTCAAAATGCGGACGATGCCGGCGCCACAGAAGTGGTTTTCATTCATGACAACAGAAGCTACGGGACAGAAAACCTCTGGGCTGAAGACCTGGCTAAGTATCAAGGTACACAAAGACAAACTGTCATAGTGCACTCATTTGTTATTAACAATCATTCAACTACTGTCATTTTATACTTTGTTTTGTTCAAAATAGTTTGACATTTTACAATAAAGTAAACAAATAAATAGATAAATGAGTACACTCCAATCAAACAGAAAGGAAAGAGTATAATACAGGGATTGATTGTGATTTCGAGGTCTTTTTGTTCTTTTTGACTATCACCATAGATGAGAGTGAAGCTGCATTAGCCATGATGTTGTCAGCAGCGGTTCTACCATTGATGGCAGCACCTTAAAGCCTACAACATGTATTAAGAAAAATACATAGGCTACGTGATATCGTTTCAGTGATACTTTATACTTGCTGATACCATGTCTGTCAAATCAGTAGTGTCGACTTCAGAACAACACAAAACACAAAACACATTGAAATTGCGAGGTTACCCCTCAAATCCAATAACATTGTATTACTTTTATGCCAGTACAGTTTGTACTGTAGGAGGAACTTGTACACTTTTGGTTGATACTAATCAATACAGAAATGAAGTTGGCGCTGAAATGCAGGGGCAGGTGGCGCAGTGGTTAGCGCTTGTGCTTCAAAGCAAGAAGGTCCCAGGTTCAACTCCCACCTGTCCAAGGCCTTTCTGTGTGGAGTTTGCATGTTCTGCCCGTGTCTGCCTAGGTTTCCCCTACCACTAAAAACATGTACAATAGGTGAGTCATCCTGCCAGGTGATTCTGACCATGCTCCTTATGGGTCGCCCCAGCAGCTTCAAAGGATGGGTCAAATGCAGAGGACACATTTCCCTACGGGGACAATAATACACCTTATCTTATTTTACCGTTGCTCACTTACTTGAGTAACTTTTTGAAGTAATTGTACTTCTTAGTGTAGTTTTACCATATGGTACTTTTTGCTTCTACTTGAGTAATTTTATAATTAGTATCTGTAATCTGTAACTCAAACAGTAACTCAGTACTCACAGTACTCAAGTAGCATTTGTCCCAGGTACTTTTACTCTTTCTTGAATAATTATGTTGGTTACTACCTTTTACTTCTCACTAAAATCGTTTTGAAATAATTTTACTCTGATATGACTAGCCCTGTGAGTGGAAACGCGTCGTCCAAAAAAACCTTAGCAAATTGAGTACCTCAGCTTCTCAGTGCAGCCTTTCACAGAATCTAAGTCCTCTAAGCCTGAAGAGCACCTGATTTTAGTACGTTTTTTCACAAGAAGATTTCTACTTTAGTCTACACCGCCTTGACTCATTTGATCCAGTGCAGCACTCTCTCCTTCTTTATCTAATATTACTCTTATTTGACTAAATATTTTAGCTACTCTACCCAGCTTTGTTAAAATGAGAGCTGAATGTTGCCCTCTAGTGTCATTGCTTAATTTTAGACACCGTTTATTGTCATCTTATTGCCTCCACATGTAGTGGAGCAGAAAAGTGTTTACTTTGTGAATCAAGTGCCAAAATTAGTATGAATGCTCTTCATTATGAGCTTGCTAAAAGAATCAATATAGTACCCTTTTTCTGATTTTACTGATAAAATGTTTATGTGTGAAACTGAAAAAACAAAAAGACTATTCCATTATTATCCACATTAAGAGATCTTTGGGTCCTGGAACCCAATGGAACCGGTTTGAAACTAAAGATTATTATCTAATAAACAGAGGACCACTCTAAATAAAATTACTAGTTTAAGCGAGCCAAAAATATTGGATGTGTATCAGGGACACCTGATGTATAGGTATTATTATTAAGCCAATATTCCACATTTTCCTAGCAGGCAACATTTTGGCCAAATTTAGCGCCTGTATAGCAAAGAGACTCCAGTAAAAGCCTTAATGACGTCACAAAGGTCTAAGAAGGAGAACCCCAACCGTTCAACATATGACACTTCTCATTGCCGTTCATATTTCTGTATTTTACCAAAGTATTTTAATATCAAACAATACATCTGTTCCCATTTGTGTACAGGCCCAGCCCTTTACGCCTACAACAATGCCCAGTTTACAGATGCAGACTGGGAAGGGATCCAGAGTGTGGCCAGGAGTGTCAAGCGCGGAGACCCCAACAAAGTGGGCCGTTTTGGGCTCGGCTTCAACTCTGTGTACCACATAACAGGTAACTCCTCAGTTACATGTACTAGTATTTACTGACAAGTATTTTAGTGTATCTGAAGACACTCTCACAGTAGTGTGGGACTGATAGATGTATCCATTTTTTTTACCAATTTGGGAAAAATGTCTGTCACCTTGAAATGAAAAAAGATCAAAGTAATGTCGTGATAGTGCATTCAGCTTCTGTGGTGAACATGTTGGACCACGGCTATCAGCCAATCAGAAGGATGGAGAGGATGGATGGAGGGGGCAGTTTTGAAGTGGTCGCCCTCCCGCTCGGGCACAGTGAAGATGCAGCGAGAGGAAGATGTCAAGCGCCTGTGGTCAGGGCAGGGATTCAGGTGGCACACGTACAAATTCTTACAGGAAACTTACAGGAACTGGAGGCTTTTTGCCATGAAGAATGGGCCGCTTTACCATTAGATTATATACAGAACCTTCTCCACAACTACCACAAAAGACTCCAAGCTGTCACTGATGCTAAAGGGGGCAATACACAGTATTAAAGGATTAGGCCACCATCTTTCCATACTCAGATATGTTCTTACCCTAGCTTAGACGAGTTGATACGTACCTGTCTGGTCTTTATATGTGCGCGCAGTCACGCAAAAAGACCAAAGACGTTGTTATGATTTAGCCTCTCCTCGAGAGGAGGAGATATATCTACTCTGGCCTCCCGCAGTCATCACTCCACCGGTTACAGTTAGTGCAGAATGCAGCAGCCCGTCTTCTCACCGGTTCATCTAGACACAGCCACATCACTCCCGTCCTCTCCTCCCGTTTCCGGATTGATTTAAAAATGTTAATGTTTGTTTTTAAAGCTCTTCATGGTCTCACTCCGCTATATTAAACAGAGATGTTGACCATACATCGCCCCAGCAAAGCTCTCCGGTCTGCCAATCAAAGGGTTTTGGACGTGCCCAGGTCCCGGTACTAGGGTTGTCACGGTAAACGGTGTAGCAGTAAACCCCGGTAAAAATTTTGACGGTAAAAATTGCCGTCTTGTTTTTGAAAAACTATATTATCTCGGTGGATTACCGCGGTGTAGGCACGGTGGGCCTCACCAGCCGCCGTCTCATCTGCTGAAGTTGCCGCACATGTGCACTGTGTTGTTTGCAACCAAAACAAAACTTTCTCGAAACTGAAATCATGGCCGAAGGAGGAGACGGCAGCGCACAGGACACAAACTGAGAACAATATTCCTGATATAGAGGGTTTATCTAGTTAAAAATATTCTAACACGGTTCTGGCGCTATAAATAGTACATGTAATAACCTCCAAACGATCAACAATACATAGTTATAGTTAATTTACTTTGATGTGAAAAGTTGCACTTTTGATATGGCTTTGTCTGTATTTTTTAAATATAACAAACACTGTTACACTTTTTGAAACTATTTCAGTTTGTGTAGGACTATCAATGCTTTCTGAACTTATTAACACACATTAAAAAAAATACCGCGATAATACCGAAAACCGTGATAATTTTGGTCACAATAACCGTGAGGTAAATTTTCATACCGTGACATCCCTACCCGGTACAAACAGTGTTACTTTAGGGTTGCAGCGCCTAAACTGTGGGACAGCCTGCCCCTCTGTCTGCGTGTTCTCAGAGATCTGTCTCTGTTTAAGTCCAGATTAAAGACTCAAATCTTCAAACTGGCATTTAACACCTAGAACGCACTGATTTATGTCTAGGATGTTATAATTTTGTGTTTTAAGTTGTTTTAAGTGAAGCACTTTAGTCTTCCTTGTGTTGTTGTAAAGTGCTATATAAGAACATTTTGATTGATGATGTGTATATGATGTGAAAAGAAAACTCTTCCTCACCCTCCGCGGGCGGTCTCCTTTTCCTCCAAGCTCGGGTCCTCTACCAGAGGCCTGGGAGCTTGAGGGTTCTGCGCAGTATCTTTGCAGTTCCTAGAACTGCACTTTTCTGGACCGAGATGTCTGATGTATTTCCTGGGATCTGCTGGAGCCACTCCTCCAGTTTGGGGGTCACTGCCCCGAGTGCCCCAACGACCACAGGCACCACTGATGCCTTCACTCTCCAGGCCATTACCATTCTGTCCGTCTGTATCTGGAAGTCCCACAGGATCTTGGCTCGGTCATTCTCTACCACCTTTGGAGGTGTTTCCCACTTTGACCTTGGGGTTTCCAGCTCATACTCTGCACAGATGTTCCTGTACACTATGCCAGCCACTTGGTTATGGCGCTCCATGTAAGCTTTCCCTGCCAGCATCTTACACCCTGCAGTTATGTGCTGGATTGTCTCATTGGCCTCTTTGCACAGTCTACACCTGGGGTCTTATCTGGTGTGATAGATCTGAGCCTCTATTGCTCTGGTGCTCAAGGCCTGCTCCTGTGCAGCCATGATGAGTGCCTCTGTGCTGTCCTTCAGGCCAGCTCTGTATAGCCATTGGTAGGATTTCTTGATATTCGCCACTTCAGTTGTGTTTCGGTAGTACATCCCGTGTAGGGGCTTGTCCTCCCATGATGGGACCTCCAGTGCCTCCTCTTCTGTTCCCCATTGTCTGAGACATTCACTGAGCACGTCATCTGTTGGAGCCTTGTCCTTGATGTACTTATGGATCTTGGATGTTTCATCCTGGATAGTGGCTCTCACGCTCACTAGTCCTCGGCCTCCTTCCTTACGGCTAGTGTACAGTCTCAGGGTGCTGGATTTTGGGTGGAACCCTCCATGCATGGTTAGGAGCTTTCGTGTCTTAACACCTGTGGTCTGTATCTCATCCTTTGGCCAGCTTATTATTCCTGCAGGGTATCTGATTACTGGCAGGGCGTAGCTGTTTATTGCCCGGGATTTGTTCTTGCCATTGAGCTGGCTTCTTAGGACCTGCCTTACTCGTTGGAGGTATTTGGCCGTAGCCGCTTTCCTTGTCACCTCTTTGAGGTTGCCATTTGCTTGTGGGATTCCGAGGTACTTGTAACTGTCCTCAATGTCTGCTATTGTTCCTTCTGGGAGTGAGACCCCTTCTGTGTGGACTACCTTCCCTCTCTTAGTCACCATCCGACCACACGTCTCTAGTCCGAATGACATCCCAATGTCTGCACTGTATATCCGGGTGGTATGGATGGATCAGTGAGTCGATGTCTCGCTCATTCATAGCGTACAGCTTGATGTCATCCATGTAGAGGAGGTGACTGATGGTGGTATCCATAGCCAGTCTTGATGATTATTTCCCATCTCTCAGCATATGGTTCATTTGTGCTGCCAAGCGCTCATGGAGTGCCGTGAGTTTCTTTAGCCAGTAGCCACCTAAAGGATTATTAGGAACACCATACTAATACTGTGTTTGACCCCCTTTCACCTTCAGAACTGCCTTAATTCTACGTGGCATTGATTCAACAAGGTGCTGAAAGCATTCTTTAGAAATGTTGGCCGATATTGATAGGATAGCATCTTGCAGTTGATGGAGATTTGTGGGATGCACATCCAGGGCACGAAGCTCCCGTTCCACCACATCCCAAAGATGCTCTATTGGGTTGAGATCTGGTGACTGTGGGGGCCATTGTAGTACAGTGAACTCATTGTCATGTTCAAGAAACCAATTTGAAATGATTCGAGCTTTGTGACATGGTGCATTATCCTGCTGGAAGTAGCCATCAGAGGATGGGTACATGGTGGTCATAAAGGGATGGACTGCCGCATACTGGATGTTTTTCCCTTTTCACACCATTCTTTGTAAACCCTAGAAATGGTTGTGCCTGAAAATCCCAGTAACTGAGCAGATTGTGAAATACTCAGATCGGCCCGTCTGGCACCAACAACCATGCCACGCTCAAAATGGCTTAAATCACCTTTCTTTCACATTCTGACATTCAGTTTGGAGTTCAGGAGATTGTCTTGACCAGGACCACACCCCTAAATGCATTGAAGCAACTGCCATGTGATTGGTTGTTTAGATAATTGCATTAATGTGAAATTGAACAGGCGTTCCTAATAATCCTTTAGGTGAGTGTATATTTATATATATATATATATATATATATATATATATATACTGTATATATATATATATATACTGTATATGTATATGTATATATGTACTGTATAATCTAGGAGAAAGTTTTCACCTTATTAGCAAACTGGCCTGTTTGTTAAGAATATTTCATTGTACATCCAGAATAGCTTGGGTCTAGTAGGTGTTACGTCTGCCATGCCAAGTCATGCTTGGTCACAGACAGAACCTAAGAATATTAATTCTTTTTTTTTTCTCCCTCAGATGTGACCAGTATATTCAGCGCGGGTCACCTGGGTATGATGGACCCTCAGGAGAAAATATTTGGTGAACAAAAAGGAGGTTTCCGTTGGTCTTTGGAAGAAGAAGACGACAGAGAAGCACTAACAATGATGATTGACCAGTTTCAACCTTTTAGGGACATTGTTTCACTCGTAAGCAGACAAGAGTGGTCCAGAGTTATCCAGGAAGATCAGAATTTCAATGGGACCCTTTTCAGATTCCCCCTTCGCTCAGAGGAATCGGAAATATCAGACAACCTTTATAGTTACGAGAAAGTTGTTGAGCTTTTTGATAGCTTCATTGCTGATGCAGAACTCAGCCTTCTCTTCTTGAAAAACGTCTCGTCAGTTTCTCTTATACACATTAACGCTCTTGGCTCCATCAGTACGAAACTGCAAGTGAAATCCACCACTTCACAAGATGTTGATTTAAAGTCCTGTGACGGTGTCACTGAAGGATTAACACAAATCAAAACCATTACTCTCGACTCCGAAGAGTCCAGAGAAACAAAATGGCTTGTGACATCTTGCACTATGACAGAAGGAAACGTGGACGAGCTTGACTACCTTGCAGAGAAGTTGAAGTTCCTTCCGAGGATTGACCTGGCCTTTCCTTGTGATGATGTCCACACAGACTGTAGTAAGAGTAGACTGTGCTGCTTTCTCCCACTTCCAAACAACGACTCAAATAAGACAGGACTCCCTGTTTACGTCAACGCATACTTTGGCCTCACAGACAACAGACGACACATCAAGTGGCTCGAAGAAGACCAGAGGAATGACGAACATGCCATCTGGAACGAAAAGCTCATCAAAGAAGTGCTTCCAAAAACATATCTCACAATCATTCAAGATGCCATCAGACTGGTCCAAGATGACATCCTGCTGGTTAATTCCATTTACAATCTCTGGCCGGATATTTCCCAAGTGCAGCACAAAGAGAAATGGTATGAGGTTGCCATGGATGTTCTCAGTCAGTTATTTAGTCAGGATGTAGCAGTTCTCTCCTTGGCCAAAGATGAGAGACAGTTCATCACACTGAAGAAAGCTGTGCTTCCATGTAACGGACCGACAACATGTGAGACATTGTCAGCCATTACAAGAATCCTGGTGTCCTGTGATGTCAACCTGGTGACTTTATCAGACAGTGTAACAAGAGCTATAAACGATGTGTATCCAGACTATAGCTCACTGACCCATGTGACTCCAGCCTTCCTGAGAAACACACTTCGAAGCTCTGGTGTGAAGGACATCTCAGATGCTGACAGACTTGCTCTGTTGGAGTTTGTCTTGAGTGACGAACAGTACAGTGAACTCCATGGTCTTCAACTGCTGCCCCGCAGTGATGGTTCCTTCAAATCCTTCACAGACAGAGAGGAAGACACTGTCTTAATCGACAGCAAGGAATTTCCAAGGTACATCCGTTTTTTTGGTGTTATAGCATTATCTGGCACAGATTTGAAATCACCAGTTATAGTATGTGACTTTGTAGTCTTATATGCTATAAAAGTAATTCTGTAATAGTAGGCTATATCATGAACTAAAATACAAACACTGAGACACTCAACATTATTTCATTACTTGTGGTGACCCAGTCATGTCCCAGCCCTGATGAATTGACGTTAGGATTCAAACTAAGAGATTTCAAATAAGATATTTGGAATCGATACCTGATCGAGTATTTTTTGGCTCCAATGTCAGATCAAGTATCAGTAAAACAGAACAAGAAAGAATAGAAATACTGTGTCTGTTTTTGCAACCAGTATCCTTTGAATTCTAAATTTTAATAAGAATATTTATGTTTGTGCAGAATTTTGCTTCCATTCTGTCAAAACCTCTTCCTACAAGACGGCCTCACCTCTGACTGTGTAAACCACCTGAGACAACTGGCACGAAAAAGTAAGAGTACTTCCTGATCTGCCGTGTTCCAAATGTGTTTCTAATTAATTAACTTGTTGATATTTATCTTTTTGCAGATCTCTACATGGTCACTAACATCGATGCAAACCAGGTGGTGAGATTCACTAAAAGCCAATTGCCGGACGACTGGAAGAAGACAGAGAATAAACTTGTGACATGGGACGTGAGCAGTGGTCTGCATCCTCCACTGAACTGGTTACAAGAGTTCTGGAGATTTCTTGACTGTCACTTTACGGAGCTAAGTAGTTTAATCGGACTGCCCTTAATACCAGTTAACACAGTGTCCAGTAGCCAACCAGTCAAACTTGCTAAAATACAAAGACTCCCAACTTTGATTTTTGAGAAAAGTAAGAAGTTGGTTATACCAGATAGTATCACTCAGCTGGTAAATAAAGTTGGTGGGACAGTACTAAAAGAAAATAATTGGCTAAGACATGAAGATCTAGATTCCTATGTCCTGAGCCCATCCCCAAAACATGTTCTGCAAGTGTTTGTAAATTTACAATCCCAGCAGCTCATCAAAGAGCTGAGGTCTGTTTCTAAAACTACTTTAGAGGAGCTAAAAGATTACATCTCTCGCCTTGATTCACTCTCAAAGTGCGAGACAGAATTGCTCTTGCAGATGCCTTTGTTCCAAACCATGACAGGAGAGTATACCACCGCTAAGTCCAAACAAGCTGTGCTCATGATATCTGGACTCAGGATACCAACAGATGTGCCAATTCCCGGTTTAGTGATTAAATGTGCCACTGAGGCAGATCACAGACTTCTTCAGCTACTCAAGATCGACCTCTTGGACACAGCACAAGCAGCCAGCCTTCTCATCAACAGTGTGGAGAGTGGAGCATGCAGCAAAGCAGAGACTGAAAAAATCATGACATGGATCTTAGACCACGGAAACATGCTTTTCTTTCAAAATCCAAACTTAAAAATACAATGTGTGACTTTGCCTTTTATCGAAATAAACATGAAGTTAAAGAAGGCCTCCAGTCTGTATGACCCCAGAGTTCATGCTTTTAAAGTTCTCTTTGAGGAGGATTATTTCCCACCAGGTGTGTACACAAAGACTCCACAGATGCTCGCTAGCTTGATCGAGCTCGGGTTAATTCATAAAGAAGAGGATGTGTCTCCTGAACACTTGCTGCATGCAGCTACACTGGTGGAGAATCTTACTAGAGCCAGTCCAGCAGAGGCTCGCAAAAGAGCTGAGGTTTTTCTCAAAGTCTTGGATGGCAATGATTTACTGGAGAACTTTACCAATGACCAGCTTGAGAAACTCAAAAGGCTTAGATGGGTGCCACTGACTAAACAAAATGACTCCATGAAAAGTGGCTTCTTCTGCCCAGAGGAAATGAGGCACAGCATGTATGAAGACATAGTTGGATATGTGATGCCCCTGGAGGGAATGTTCAGTGAAAACATTTGCAGCAAACTTGGCTTTAAACGACCACCTCCACCTGAAAAAGTATTGGCAAATCTATTGGCACTGATTTCCAAAGTGAAGAAATTGACTAATCCTGACACAAATGTGGATTTTAAAAGAAAGTTGCGAAGCATTTATGAACATATGCAAAAGTCAGTAAATGAATATACTGCACTAATCAGCAAAGATACCAAATGGCTCTGGAATCGCAGTCAGTTTGTTGCTCCAAAGGAACTGGTTCTAAACTATCCCAGTAACCTTGACCTGAGCTCTCATGTTGGAAAAGTCCCAGATGAATTTCTTCTATACAAAAGTTTGTTCCAGGAGTTTGGTCTCAGAGAAAAACTGTCAGATGAAGAAATAATTGACTTACTTTCCACAATAAAGCAAACCATTGAAAGCAGAGAAACAGTAGCAACATCTTCTGAGGTTAAAGTATCTATTGACATTCTGAACTGGATTTGGAGAGAAAAGAAGGTTTGTCCAGATGATATTCCAGTGCCGGTCATTGTACAACCTGGACAATATACACTGAAATCAAAGTCTGAGACTGTTTTCTGTGACTTGAACAAAAATAGCTTGACAGAACTAGAGTGTAGCCAAGAGGAAATGCATGTTGTACATGAGGAGATACCAATCACAACAGCAGAGTGGTTAGACATTCAACTGCTGAGTACCTATATTCTGGATCCAGAGTTAGTGGGAATCGAACAATGTGGGCAAACAGAACCAATAACAACTCGAATCAAAAACATTCTGAAAGAATATGATGAAGAAAGTGATATCTTTAAAGAGATCATTCAAAATGCTGAAGACGCTGGAGCAGACACCTGTAAATTCTTACTGGATTTCAGAGTTCACAAAGACGACCCTGAAAGTCTCATTGACCCAAACATGAAGCTGTGCCAGGGGCCCTGTGTTTGGGCGTTCAATAATGAGCAGTTTTCACAGAATGACTGGAACAATATTGTGAGAGTGGGCTCTGCCTCAAAGGAGAACAAGGTTGAAAAGATAGGCATGTTTGGACTTGGATTCAACACAGTTTATCATGTCACAGACATTCCCTCCATCCTCAGCGGGAACACTCTCCTCATACTCGATCCCAATACAACCCATCTCAAAAAACGCATCAAAAACAAATCAAATCCAGGCATCAAGCTAGACCTCACTCAGAAAAGACTTTTTCATTGGTTTTCTGGTCAGTTCACACCTTATGAAGGTGTTTTTAATTGTAGTTTCTCTGGTCAAACACCTCAGAACTATCCAGGCACCCTGATTAAATTACCATTCAGAACTGAAGAGGAGTCGCTTTCATCTGAAATAAGTTCTAAAGTTTATTATACACAAGATATTATAACCTTCCAAAAACACTTTACCAAGGACTCACAATCACACCTAATTTTTCTAAAAAATGTCAACACAGTCTCTCTACAAACTGCCCCAACTATTGCTACAACTCCATTGAAACATAGAGATATTGAAGACATTTTCACAGTCTCAAAAAGCACACTGTGCAGCAGGGATATACAAGAAGGAGGTTCTCTATCAATGCAATACCATGCTGAAGAAGTACTTAACAGCAAATGCAAAGAGGTCATCGACTTCCGTACAGTGGACATTGTGAAGATAACCTGGAACAAATCTGGTGAAACACAAGTGCAGTGCTGGCTTCTCTACAACTGCTTTGGAACAAAGGAGGCGTTAAAAATGGCCACAGGAAAAAACAAGAAACTTGCATTCTCGTGGCCCATAGGTGGCGTTGCTTTGCCTTTGCTATTCAACCATGAAGCTGACACATTTGTGGCATCACAGACAAACCTTGCAGGTCAAGCATTTTGCTTCCTTCCACTGTCCATCTCCACAGGGCTGCCATTCAATGTCAATGGGACATTTGCTGTGACCAGCAACAGAAAAGGTCTTTGGGAGAGTGGAGTTAAACATGAGTGGAACAAGGCTTTGCTGCAGGACCCATTAGTCACTGCCTTAATCACTGCACTGTTGGCTTTAAAGGAAATGTCCCAAAATAAGAAACTGGAGAGCTATAGCTACCACACATTCTGGCCAGACAGAAACAAGTGAGTGAGACATTCAGACCACTAGTAGATGCTTTTTATTCTACTATTGCTCAGCCCTGCAGTGCTATCAATCTTTTTAGTGATGGCCAGCACTGGTTCTCTTTGGAAAATGCTATTATTCTGCATGAGAGCATACAAGAAGATCAGAACATTTGCCCACTTGCAATCAAAGTATGTCAGACACATGTCAAATCCAGTCATGTTGTTCCTCTGCCGGGATGGACAAGGAATAGCTTCAAACAGGCTGGCCTGGAGAAGGTTCTACAAGACAAGACATGGACTTGGGAGAGGTTTTACAAAGAAGCAGTTTTTAAAAATCTAGACCAGATGGATCCAGAATGGAGAGATGCATTGATGCTACATGCTCTTCACCTTAACATCAAAGAGATTGACTCTCTGTTGGTCTCATACCCATGTATCCCAACAACTAATGGACAGCTACAGTATATTCAGAACCTGGTCAACCCAAAGGAAAAGTGGCCTGTCTTTTTGAACATGAGGAAGGTCGCTTGCTTGGAGGGACCATAAATGACTTCTGCTCCCCTGAAAATGTTTTACGCCTGCAGGCACTTGGAATGGCAAGTGATGAGCTTTCTTTAGAAGACATTACTAAGAAAGCAGAAGCAATCAATAAAGTTTGGAATAAAGAACAAAACAAGGCACATAAACACATAAAATGTCTTCTCGAACTTCTCAAACTTCACCTACACAATGACATCTCTCCTTTCTGGGTAACCTTGAACACTACTCAATTTCTGCCAGCGTTTGCACCTGGGGATGCAAAATGGAAAGAGACGTCACATTGCAAAGGCCTGTTGATGTTTTTACTGAGAAATGTGCTCTTATTGTGAACATGACACAGCCAGTTTTGGATCTCTCTAAACTTCAAATACATTCATCTGATCCAGTTCTGCAGATGTTGGGAGTTAATGACCATCCAAGCCCTAAAATAGTGCTTGAGCAGCTAAAAGAAACTAAAAAACATTGTAAATCTTTGGACAAATCAGTGCTACATAAAATAGCCAATGAGTGTTACAAGTGTCTTGATCACTGTCTGTCTGATTCACACAATGACAAACAAAATGTAATTTTGCAGAGTGTAACTTCTTTTCCATTTGTGCTTGTTGGTGATAGATTTGTCAGTGTCAGCTGTGTGGCTGAGACAGCACAGTTTGAAGCCCGGCCATATCTTTATCGTCTTCCACATCATTTCACAAACTTTCGAACACTCTGGGAAAAAGTTGGTGTGAAAAGGAGTTTACTATTAGCCAATGCCTGGAGGCCCTGAAGAACATCCACTCAAAACACAAAAGTAAACCATTATCTAAAAGTGAACTATCAATTTGTCTCACCATTTTGAACAAAGGAATTTATGAAGCTGGAGAGAGAACAGAGAACTGTCTTGTGCCCGATAAAAATGGAGTTTTACAACCTGCACAAACATTGTTCTATAATGACAGCCCATGGATGCCAGTGGAAAAACATGTTACCTTTTGTCATGAAAACATATCACGAGTGATGGCACTCCACTTGGACATCAAAACAACTAAGCACCACACTTTGAACAGTAATACTGTTGAAAATATGTCACCTTTTGCCTTTCAGTTTGAACAACATGAACAGCTAACAGTTCGAATCAGAAATATTATCTCTGCCTATCCATCAAAGAAGGACATTCTTAAGAACTTATCCAAAATGCTGATGATGCAGAGGCAACAGAAATTAATTTCATTTGGGACAAAAGACAGCATGACAGTACAAAACCTTTGGGAAGAAATGGAAAAGTCTCCAAGGCCCAGCCCTGTGCGTGTTCAACAATAAAGTATTCTCAGATGCAGATTTAAAAGGTATACAACAGCTGGGAGAGGGCGGGAAGCACAACTCTCCGGGAAAGACTGGGAAATATGGACTGGGATTCAACTCAGTTTACCATCTGACTGACTGCCCCTCAATCCTCACTGGAGATGAGTTACTCTGCATTTCTGATCCCAACCAAAAGTACATCGAGAGTACTTCAGATGTTTCACCTGCTGGTATTGGTTACAAACTAGCTGACACCTTTAAGCAGATGTACATGGATGTCTACAATACCTTTCTCCCAGATAAATTCCCTCTAAAAAAAGGCACCATGTTCAGGCTACCTTTAAGAACTGACACCATGGCAGACAGTTCTAGAATATCCCAACAGAGTGTGACCGAACATGACATGAAAGACCTGTGCTCTGCTTTGTCTGAGGATCCTGAAGGACTTGTACTGTTTCTGAAATCCGTCTGCAAAATCAACATCTATGAAATCAACAAATCAGGAGTGCTTCAAATGATATTTGCAGTAGAAAAAAGATATCAAAGTCAAGTATCCAGAAGAAAGTCGCATTTGACAAATGTAAACAGCAGGCATTAGTGTCCGATAACCCAACTGATCAAACGGTGATCTATGGTACAGTTATTTCTACATCACATAAAATAACAACCAAGTGGATAGTGGCAGAAAAGTTGGTCAAAAACACAGATGGAAAACAAACACTACCTACAGGCAAACTTGCTCAAGCCGCAGTTGCAGCACGTTTGAGTCAAAGAATTCTCATAAGGAACCAAAAGGTTTTCCCCATTTTAAGGGAGTAGCCTTCTGTTCCCTTCCCTTGCCTGGCCACACTGGACTACCAGTTCATGTCAATGCCAACTTTGAGGTGGATTCTTCTCGAAAAAATCTATGGAAAGAAGATGATCAGAGTCAGAAAATTACCTGGAATGAATATTTGAAACAGACCATCATAGCTTCTTTGTATGCTGACCTCCTTCATTACCTTCGCTGTAATTTTGCAAACAAGCCGGATAAAAAGACAAAAATTGATCAGTTTCTACAAGAATCTTACTTGTGTTTTTTCCCAACTGCAATCAAAGATGTTCCCCAGAATGGCATGAGATGGTACATGAAGTTTACAGATCAATCAAAGAACGGGGTCAAGATGTCATCCCTGTGTTCAAGCCTTTTGCAGAAATAACTGATGACAAGCCTCGGAAAGTCTATGCATTTGACTGGTGTAGTATTACAGGAACAGAACCAACTAAAATACCATACCTTGCTCGTGAAGTGAGTGAAAAAATAAAAATGATATTGGAAGATATAGGAATGAGGCTGGTACCGTTGAACATGCAAAAAGTGTGGAATGGTTTTAAGGCAGCTGGAATTGAACTGAATTATGTGACTCCTTCAACTGTTCAGACATTTCTGAGATCACAGCTTCTCAATGATCCCTCACAAACTGATGCACCACTGCCTCTCCCCATATCTGAGACCCTGATCAAAGATGAGAAAAGGTGTTCAGAACTTCTGGGGTTCTGCCTAAAAGATCTGCAAGCACTCAATGAAAAAGACATGATATCTGAAGTTGGTGCAATCCATGAACTTCCACTGCTTCTTACAAAGGACAAGGTTCTGCGAGTGTTTGACATCAACTCTCCCAATTTGGCTTCAGTGTATGATCAGTTGTTTATTGGCCATGAGGATCAATTTGCTGATTACAGAAGCATGCACATTTCTGTTCTTCAGAAAATGGGTTTTGTCAAAATGTTAACTGTTCCAGATGCAGCAAAATACCTGAAACCCTTAATTGAGCTGTTTCTTCAAAAATGTGAAGTTGACCTCAGCAACAAACACTACATCCCCAGTGAAGAAATGCTGGAGTGGTTGAAAGACCTCTGGAAGTTCATATTCAGTCAACTCAAACCTTCGGATGGTCGTAGCGATAGTCTGACATTAGCTGTTGTGAGGCAGCTCTACAGTGAGTGCTGCATTTTGCCTGTCATTTGTCCACAAAACAACAAGAAATACCTGCAAATGATGAGCGACATTTCCAGTGTGATTCACTTTTCGTCTGACCAGGACTTATCAAGAACCTTTTTTAAACTTGGCTTCATGCAGCTTAACATCTTGTTTTTCTGTGAGATGAACCGAGAGCCGCTTTCTCTTCTTCACTCAGAGCTTCTGAATGTCACTGATAGTAGCTCTGTTCTGGATCAGCTCTACAGCATTGACAGTCTGGAATTTTTAAAACTTTCTTCAAGGGAAATGAATGAGATTCAGAGCTTCTTAAATTCTGGCGTTTCCAAAGCCAAAGACACACAAGACTACCAGAGGAAGTTCAAATCATTGCCCTTGTTTGAAACCATAAACGGTGAGCGAGTGACGATTGATAGACACCAACAAGTGTATGTCATCTACATGAATGAACTGATCAGATTTCCAGATCTGTGGACATTGCCTGACGTGACAGCCATTTTTCTCAAAAATAGCCCAGAAAACATGCAGCTTACAGACACACTGAAAATCCAAACACTGTCTGATTTGGACTTTTTGTTAAGTTCATTTTACCTGTAGCTCATAAACTCACAGAGCGTCAGACATTGGACTGCCTTAAACTTATGCTTTCAATACAACATAATCATGACTATTCCAAATATAGAGACCGTATCATTTCCACATTCAAGAATATCAAACTAATTCGCAGTTCTATTGGAAAACTGGAAATTGCCTCCTACTTCTATAATTATGACATCGAACTCTTCAAAGTGATGCTACCAACAGAACGATTTGTATCTAACGCATTTTGGGATGCACTGAGTGACAAAGAGAGTCTAAGAAAGATGCAGTCAAAACAATTACTTGCAGAACTTGGGCTGAGAGACAAGGTGTCTGCAGATGATATAATAACCTTTGCACACCAGGTGGAAAAGAAGCCACAGGCAAAAATCAGACACTGAAGAAGAAATCAGAAGTAGTCTTTGAAGCTGCCCTGAACTTTGTCAAAGACTCAGAAAACAAGAAAACAAACTTGCTGGAAAGCATAGCAGATGTTAAATTCATCTTCCCTATGAAAATTAAGACAGAGTTGTGTAATTATCATCCACCTTTCACCACTGAGCATTCAGCTGTTTCAATCAGAGGAGCTTTGATTGAAGGTGACAAAGGACATCAAGAACTCATTTGGTCCTCAATGCCAATCATACATGTACCAGTTTATATGTCAAAAAAACTGTTGGGAATGCTTTGTGAAGCAGGAGCATTTAAAAATCCACCACCAGAAAAAGTCACTGAAAATATGAGGAACATATGTCTGTCACCTTGTCAAACTGAACACATAATCATGACTCGTACTCGTGTGTTTCACCGTTTATATGCTTATTTGCAAACAACCTCCTTTGAAAGCAGCTCACTGACTGGCCTTCCGATAATACTAGTTGAAAACAACAAAAAACTGGTAAAAGCTGAATATGTGACAATGCGTCTTAATCATGATGATGAGTTCAGGCCTTATTTGTATGAACTACCACCAGAGTTGGCCCCTTACCCGAATTTCTTCACAAAAATTGGTGTGAAGAAAGAACCCACTGCGACTCAGTTTTGCTCTGTGTTGGCAACAGTCCATGATGAGACCATTAGTAAACCAGGCCTTCAACCAAACCAAAAGAAAACGGTGAGACGTGCTGTTCAGCAGCTGTTTAACCTTTTAAAACACACAAATGGAAACCAAACTCTAGATGATATAAAAACACTGTATCTTCCTGGTGTCAATGGGAAATTACAAGAATCGTGTAAACTCTACTATAACAACACTGTGTATAATACACGATTAGAAAAAGCTCTTCCAGAGACGTTTGTGTTGCTTGAAAAACTCTCCAAGTGCCATTTGGGTAAAGACATCTATGAACATCACAAGCTGCTGAAAAAGCTGCCTCAGAGACTTCAGCCACAAATGCTGTCACAAATCACTGAGGAGAAAGTAGTGGAGACCCAAATGGAGCTCTGTGAGAGGAACTGTGACTTCAGTGGGTTCTTTAGAGAGCATTTGTCCTCTGAGGCATTTAGACATGGCCTTATTTGTCTAATCCGAGCAAAGTCAGCGGGAACATAAAACATCAAGAGGCTATGGAAATGTGCAACACCACATTTGGGAGGATACAGATTATCTGCTGTCAAAGTCTACAAACAGAGCTCTGGCTGGAGAAACAAAGACTGCCCAATACTGCAGCAGAAACAGGTGTTTATGTAAAACAAGAGGAACTAGGCTGCATCTTCTATTTGAAGCACCATGATGCTTCTACTCACAAGGTGACATTTAAAGTTTGTGCAACACTTGCAAAAGAAATTAATAGTCTTTTGGATAACAAACTCTCCAACAACCACCTTACAATTTTACAACAACTTCTTCTTTGTGACAGTCTAGAAGAAGTTAAAGAGTTACTGACTGAACATGATATCCATGACAGTGTTGAAGATGAAAATTTGCTTTTTGATCTTCAAGCACCAGGGACAGAGATCCCTGAAGAATGGCACGATGCTCTGGACATGAACATTCTGAATAACTTTGAAGAGGGAGAGTATGTCGGCTACTATTCAAATGGGAAATACATCTATGCTGTAATTGTTGAGGAGCTTCCTGGGCATTCAGGACCATTCACACAGAGATACAAAATAAACATTGGTGAAGAAGAGCCAATCGAGGTCAGTTTTCTTGATTTGTACCAATTCAAACGAGAAATGACACAACCTACTCCATCTGCTGGTTGGGAACTCCAGCTTGTAGAAGGTGCAACACCTCATTCCTCTCAACAAACTACTAGGTCCTTACCAACCTCTCTTGAAGAGGCCAAGAAAGAAATTGACAAATGTTTGAATGACATTTGGACTCTTCTAAAGGAGGAACGAGATAAAGCCATCAAGCGTCTGTATCTGAGATGGCATCCAGACAAAACCCAGACTGTCCGCTGATTGCTACAGAGGCCTTCAAGTATCTAATGAATAGAATTGAGGAACTTACAAAAGGCAAAGGAAAATCTACTGGCTTCCACTCATCCTCATCATATTCCAATTTTCAGGACTTCTTCCATCAATGGAATGAAGAGGCCAGACGTCACAGAACTAGTCGAGAGAGATTTCCCACTGGTGGACGTTCTTACAATTTCTGGAGCTTCAATGAAAATATACCACGGCCAAACAAAGAGGAAGGAAAGCGCTGGTGTCGACAAGCACAATGCGATCTTAACGCTGCCCACAAAGATATTGGAGGAGACAGCACAGAGTGGTGTCTATTCAAAGTTCATCAGGCTGTGGAAAAGAGCCTCATAGCTGCATCTTATCGAAACAATGGCAAACAGCCAAACTGCAGTTCCATCTCAGCCATGGCCTCAAAAGTGTCCAGCTACAGTCCTCAGCTCAGTGGTCTGTCACAACTAGTGAGAGATCTCATAGCTCTGGATGTGGACGCCAAAAAGACTCAGTATCCAACCTATCACTCTTTCCAAACATTCCTAATGGACAGTTCAGATCAGCCAATGAAAGACGAGCACTGGACAAGGCCTCTGAAATCCTAAGTTTAGTTGAAACCTATGTGAATCACTGAGTCAAGTCAAGTTATTAAAAAAAGTTAATTAAAAATGGATGAATAATAGAAATTAAGTAGATGTAGTTGAAGTGATAGTCTGTAAGTTTAAATGTTTAAAAGATTTAATAGACTGCACTGCAATTTCACGTAAGGCAAGTAATATTAAATCATTACAGTCCCTCCCGTTGCCAATCTCAGCGAAATATAAGAATCCCCTTTGCTGTAACCAATGACCAAAGCTTTCCTGTGAACTGGCCTGTCAGGTCCAATCAGGAGGGAAGGGCAGGAGCTTGAATGTTTCCTTTTCATATTCTTTCGGTCTCCTCACCTTGCAAACCAGTAACGGCTTTAAGGTCCAATCACTTAATAACAGAGTTTGATTAGTACTGAGAAGATCTCTTTAAAAATCACACTTAAAGCCTTTTTAGGACATGAGGTCCTATTTAGAATACTGTACTTATGTTTATAGTAATATTTTTAATCCACTCTACCAACAGTGGAATATTTTCACTGATGTCTCGTGCTGATTTTCTCATTTAAAGGATTTATACTTTATTCACTTCATTTGGAACAGTTTTTGTTTTCCCTGTATACTCCTTAATAAAGTAACTGAATTAAAAAAAACAAAAAAACACAGGCTAACAATACAATGTCTGATGGACCAACTGTGCATCATTTGCCAGTTTCCTTTACTGTATATGAGGTTTTTGATGTATTCTTAGTTTCAGTGATTTCCATTCCACCTTTTAAGCAACACACACAATCAGAGGTGGGTAGAGTAGCCAAACAATTTACTCAAGTAAGAGTATTTATTTTGAAATAATTTACTTAAGTAAAAGTAAAAAGTAGTGGCCCAAATATTACTCAAGTAAAAGTAAAAAAGTACTTGGAGAAAATGGTACTTACTATGAGTAACTACAATTTCTTCAAAAAGTTACTCAAGTATATGTACTTAAGTAAATGTACCTGAGTACTATACCCACCTCTGCTCACACCAGCTAATCAGATGTATGATGTTAAAGCTTGTAAACACTAACTATTAATTCCAACGATGTCTTATTAAATGCTCTTTTCAACTTTTCATTTGAATTTCTTTTCTCACATTGATGTTTAATGTTTTACATTTGAAATAGTGTCAAATTTAAAGTATGAAAAAGGAGTAAGGAGTGGGAGACTGGGCTGGTCAGGATTTTGAACTGAGTTACCAGTGGTGGGTATGACCTGTGATAAAACATTAAAACAAGCTTTCCCTTTCACTAATGGCATACTTGCAGATCTTTGGCATTGTGATAAACACAGTGAAAGAATATTGGAGGACCGATGTATGCTCCTTCCATGATGCAGAAAAAAGGTGTTTAAAAAAAAAGTATATAAAAAAAGGGTTCTTTAATTTTCATAACTTCAAACCACTCAAAGTACAAGTGTAGAATGTATGAAGTGAATTACTACATCTCAGAGAGATCCTGGAATCCAGGTTTGAAAGGAGGAGTGACTGTTAAATAAAGACAGACCACTGTGTTTATAGAAAGAGGAGAACGAACAAAGCTGACAATTATTAAAAAGAGATATCAAAAGAATTTTCTGTTTCTTGTGTTTACCCTTCTGTTTAGTCCTTTGATTTTAGATACCTATCAGATTTCAACAGTCTTTGGTAGAGACTGTAGGAAATCTGATAGGTATCTAAAAACTCTTCATTTGATCCCTTTGTTAATCTTCCGTTTAGTCCACAAACTCAAAATACCCAAGGCGGCTCAAAACATCATTATAGAAGAATCAAAAATGATCAGAGCTCTATTTTTATCACGATACCCAGGTACAGTTGGCTTTTTGAGCACAATATCTCAGCTTAACTGTGCACGATGGAACCCAGCAGGGTGAGATGTTCCATCATTCAGACTGTCCTGCAGTCTGTTTACAGTCCTTCCACAGTCTGTCTTGAATCAGGAGTGCAATACTTTACATGTGACAGTATAAACGGCCTTTTGTAATAACATTTCTGGTTTGTACATAGTTACACATTACATAGTGACAGATTTCTCTGATTCCTTTTATGTCGCTTATCCTCAAATGTTTTAGAAAGAAAATTAATTCAGTGTCTCTGTCTCAACATAAAATAAAAAAAGCTTTGCACCGTAGCTAGCAGAAACTACTAGAATAGCATAGCTGAACATTTCACTCACAAGATAATTAAGATGAAACAAAAACTGGACAAATCTTCTTCTCCAGCACCTCTGGTAATTTGCTTTGCTCTAAAAACACAATACACACGGTTCTTAACACAATGTAGTCATGATTTTCTCCCGTTTTTCACCGGAGTGCCTTATGTTTGCCGTCCTAGCGGTTCACAAGATGGAGGTGTGTTTATAGCAAACCCTGCAGCACCCTCACTATTAGGCATGTGATAACTACTCAATACTGTGATGAATATAGGTCGGTTTCCCAAATGATTGTCACCAACATAAACTACTGCGCCAACAGTTACTGTAGACATCTGTTTCCCCATAAGAGTCAAATATTTCCTTTTAAGTAGCTTAACCCTTATGTTATCCTATGTACATTTTTATACATTTTGCAAGATTTTTTTTTCCCATTTCCTGACCATTTTGTCTGTGTTGCAGCTCGAGATTGGGTTTTGGCAGAAAATGTTCTATCGAGCCAAATTTTCCAAATCCAGTGTTTGTTTTTCTCTCATGTCTTTTATATTGGAGATCTGCATTTTCTATACGTTCGTTATCCTAGTGTACAAAAATGTACACGCTTTTCAAACTGCTATAAAACCACATACTTTCATCTTTTTTCAAACTTTCTTCACAAATTTGAAGATTCACTTCTCACCTTCTCAAAACTACCAACATGTTGTTTATTTGGGATTTTAACTCTTTATATGCCAGTTTCAAAACAAAAACTTTGAAGTTTGTGTTACAAAACAACACAAAACCTCATTATCTTTATAATAATGAACAGTACAGAGCTGGGGCTTTGGTGGATTTTAGGCCTTGGATGTGTCAAAGATGAGCCAACCTTGATTTGAACATTTGTAGTTTTCTGTAGTGGACGATTCTTATTTGAAAATGGCAGCGGCTGAAACAGCCCCATTGACTTCCATTATAACACATGTTTTCTTTGCTCTTCCAGAGCCGTTTAAACTTCACTTTTTACAACGTCAGCATTTCATTTGGAAGAAAACAATGAATTTGAACATTTTACTGAATTTCATCAGATTGGACCTCATTCCCATTGTTGGCACATGAATCAAATCACTATTTTTCCTATTGAATATAATGGAAATAAGGCATTTCCAATGGAAATGAAATGAAAACTTCCATTTTAAATCTCACTGAAATACGGCATAAATCCCTCAATCTGTGACATCAGGGTTTCATTTGGAAGAAAATTAGTGAAATTTGACATTTTTACAGTATTTTATAAATTTCAACTTTTTTGACAGTTGGCCATGCCAGTGTTGTTTCATATTATACAGTTTGTAAACTCTGTGTTTATGTGATAACAGGAGCGCGGTGGGTGGAGCCTAAACTAATTTTTATTTTTATTTTGTGCAAAAATATGAATTAGAGGCTGAAAGTGACCTCAACACACAAAATAACCTGGACAAAGACCTGCAGTCTGGATTTATTCTTCTGTTTCCCTCAGCTTTACAACATAGGCCTCATTTCCAAACAGAGACTTTTCTGCTTCAAAACTAACCACTGATTGTGACGCTCCCACTGAGCTTTTTGGTGTCTAGGATTTCTAAACTGTAAAATCTTCACACTAAACATTATTGTGATAAATCACTTGTTAATTTTAAAATTATTCATATATTTTATAGGAAACACAAAGGCAAACAAATCCTATTGTTTCCTCCTCGGCCACAGCTTCAGTATAAGCTGACTGAAGATACATGCATCTGTGTACAATGTTAGAAAGTGGAACATTCTGAAATGCAGTGGAAATGTCCAATTCAACTCCTTTGCTTCAAATGAAACGCTGACATCACAGATATGTTACTTTTTTCCTCTATTGCAGTGAGATTTAAAATCTGAAGTTTATGGCAGAAAAGTCCCAGGTTCTGCCATGGCCCCATTATATTCTAATGGGAAAATACCACAATTTCATTCACCTGCCAACAATAGGAACAAAGTCCAAACTGAAAAAATACAGTCAAAATGTCAATCTGACTCTTGTTCTTCAAATGAAATGCTGACATTATAAAATATATGACTTTTAAGAGGTGATAGGAGAGCAAAGGAAACTGGAAGTCATGAATTTCTTTATAATGGAAGTCAATGGAAACAAGAACATTTTGACAAAGAATCGTCCACTACAGAAAAACTACAATGCATCAAATTAATGTTTGGCTCAACTTTGACACATCCAAGGCCCTAAAATCCACCAAAGCCTCAGCTCTGTACTGTTCAGTATTATAAAGATAATGAGGTTTTTATGTTGTTTTGTAACACACACTTCAAGTTTTTGTTTGAAACTGGCAAACAAAGGGTTAAAATCCCAAAATAAACAACATGTTTGGTAGTTTTGAGAAGGTGAGAAGTGAATCTTCAAATTTGTGAAACATTTTGAAAAAGATGAAAGTATGTGGTTTTATAGCAGTTTGAAAAGCGTGTACATTTTTGTACACTAGGGTAACGAACGTAAGAAATTAAAGGATGACAAGGGTTAATGCTCTATTCTGAATTTGTCTAAAGTAATGACAACACAGACACGGTTTAAGTTAAAAGCCTTTTTAATTCATTAAGAAATCCTGTTATGAAAATAATGTTCGTGAACCTCCAGCTGCTTCCTTTGCAAAGCGTCCACTGTAAAAAAGTCCATTCAAAACTTGGCTGTGGAGGTTTCCTCTGCTTCGGTCCAACGTCTGAAAAAATTGTTCTCTTCTCACAGGAAGTGCGCGACATTCGGCCCAGTCCCTGCTAACTTCCGCCAAAGCCAAAACTAATAATTTACACAAGTTTCTGTACATAATTACAGCTTTAGGTAGACGTTAAAAAACAGCGGGAGGGTGTTTTCTACAAAGTTAAAAGATGGCACGATTAGGGGTTATCAAGCATATCACACATCTGATACGTTCAAGCCTCTGAGCCCTGTCACATTCATCTACCAACCATCCTCAATATAGCTACTTTCAAAAACGTACATTTCTAAAACATGTTATTATAAATAGTTTTTACCATGAAGCCATGAAAACTTTGGGCGGCCTCCCCGAGCACGATCTGCATAAACCTCTCCTATCCAACGGTCAAATCAGTGATTAGGAAGCACAGCTAAGGCGTCTACATACAGGTATGTTCAAATCAAAAATATTTAGAGCTTCTCTTGTTTGTAGTGAGCTTGGTGTTTATCGATGTAGCGCTCGAACAGATATAGATATTGGTAGTGGAATTCGATTTTCACTGTAGGATTATGAAATGCAAGAGAGGACGTTTTAAACTGGGGATAGTTCTTCCAGTTATATGGCACAGGCCCCTCTAGTGTCAAAGTGTAAAATAATATTTCACATTACTACCAAGTATAACCAAACCCTTAGGACGAGGGTCTAATGCTGACATCATAAGATAACCACACTGTTTTACATCAGTCTCTGTGAAGTTGTTGGGTGTGTACTGTACGGCGATAATGTGATGGGGCTTGGAAAAACAAAAGCATTTAGCATAAAGCCATTTTGTTCCTTCCATGTTAGTGGTTACCTAATCATGACATCATGGGGCGAGACGGGAGACTTCATAACCACATTTCCTCTCAGTGATAAAGGTGCTGGGACCTCATTTCAGCCCGGGAGTTAAAGTGATAGTCTGTAAGTTTGCAAAGTGAGGAGAGATAGAGAGAAATTTGAAAGTAAACCATCAAATTCCTCCCTCTTTAACCAGAAAGCCCTTAGTTTGCAAAATGAGAGCAAGAATTTCAAAAGTAAATGATCAAGCTCCTCCCCCTCCCCCTGATTGGACCTGACAGGCTGGTTCATAGGAAAAGCTCGTCTCATTGGTCGATGCGGGAGGATACTAGGCTCTGATTAGATGCTGAGATTCAGGAAGGAGGGACTTCCACAAAAATAATTTGATATATATATATATTATATATATACTGTATATATACTGTATATAGTAATAGTAATTTTTAAGAGGGGAATGGCACAGTAACTTGTGATAAGTTTGACTTGATAAGGGCTTCCACTGCTTACAGAATAAACTGCACAGACCACTATGGGAGTGACCCACGGTGGCGCTGTGAGGCAATGTTGACACGAAATGGAAAATAACTTCCTGTTAATGGCCAACTTTTTATATTAGTTTCACCTCTCTGCCCTGTAAGGATTCTTCTACACTTTCTAAATGCTTTACAAACAGAGACGTATTGTTTTGATTCTCGAAACCAGCGCTCAACCGGAAACGGCTGTAGCTAACTGTAAGCTAGCTTTGTTTGATCAACATTATAGTTCAACATTGACTTGTTGTTGTCACAGAGTATGATGCTGATCACCAAACAGTCAGCGTTTGTCTGAATATGACAAATGTAGGTTGATTTCTGTTTGAGGTTTGCTCCCCGTGCCCGTCATAAACCGCTCCAACAGGCAGACCTCATTGGAAAAGTGGCCCCAGAATGGAGAAGCTTGGCTCCTGCTTTGGAACAGCTCAGTTTAGGCCAGGATCTCCAACCAGTTCTGAACACGCTGAGCACAATCTGCAAACATTTGGGTCCATATGTAAAATATAGGACAAAACGGAAGTCATTTCTTCAGATATCTTTGCTAACTCTCCTGGTGAACTCCTCCTAAGTCGCATAGTTACATGAGCGCCTATGAGTATAAGTATAGCTCCCTGACTTTTTATTGCGTAATAAAGTAGCTCGTCGGGTTCAAACAAAAGGAGCTCCTGCTCTGGAAACACCCGTAAACGCTCCGTCCCGCGCCGTGCCGTGCCAGTTGATAAAGTACTGTTTTGCAGCACTTCATTGGAGTAGAACCAGTGACCTCATGATCACAACATGGTGTAGAGTCAAATGCATGTTTCCACAGTTTATATGTTGTACATCACACAGAAGCTTAAGGCGAGACACTGCAGTAAACACAAATACAAATCAGAGGGAATTTTGGATCTTGTTTAGCTTTTGAAAATTATTAGTGGAAAAAAAAATCCGTAAAATTCTAATTTCACTGTTTTGGGGTTCAAAGCTCAATAAACTAAAACTTAAATAAAAAAAGACGGGTAAGTTTGGGGTCTGTAGGAGCTACTATAGTGGAGATTTGGAACAAAATCTTCAAACTAAGTTTTGTAACGTCTGCACATGCGATGTTCGTGCTTCCTGGATATCTCCGACTCCTACCGACAAAAATCATAAATAACAGCCGCAAAGAGTGCTTCGTCTTTTTTCATTAAAACTACGATGTTAAGGGAAAACTCGCTAAAAAAAACTGAAAAATCCTGCAGCGTCTCGCCTTAAATATGACAAAGTAGGATGGAATTGATAAGATTTATTGATATCAATCCATCAATAATTTACCTATCGATTCGATCTTTATCGATTCTCTTATCGATACCTGACTTGTCTGTGTTTGGGGAAAGCAGAATGAATGTGGTTTCGATAAGTCTATCAAAAAAGACACATTGTTAGTTTCCCAAGAAAATATTCATTAATTAAGCAAGTTTCCAATATACTGTGTTTCTGGCACTCAGCCTCCTGGCATCCTCTAAATATAATGGTATTTTTGTACTTTCAAGTGTCTGTAACTTGTAACAGAGCGTGCTATTTTGTAATACCTAAACAACATCGGTCTCAGCCCAAACCCTACAATTTTCATCTATTTTGCTCTCCGGCGCTATTTTCCTCCTCCCGTCCATGTGAAGAACTATGTTGCGGCCCGTTAGCCAGAGAGATCAGCCTATCCGCTCATATAGCGCACTCAGGGACGAGTAGACCGCTCTCAGGCGGGGAAGCGCTGTAGACTCCGCTCTAAGCCCCGGCCTGAGGAGTCTGCCGAGTGTGCTCAGAGCGGGACAGACAGTCTCGACCCGCGCTCAGAGCACAGCGGACGGAGCAGACGCGCAGCGAGGCACTGAACCCCGTGTGTCATGTCAATAGCACGTATCGAAAGTTTGGAAGAAACAGCAATACAGCGCAAATAAACGGAGCGTTCGCAGCAGCAAAGCGAAAACGTAGAACTGACACGTTTATAACAATGACTGTTTAACTGACGACACTCTTTCGTCTCGTGAACGCACAAAACGGAGGGAAGGAGAAGTCGAGGGCTAAGGGTAGAATTGAGATTGGGCCGATGTTCCCTGCTTACTTCGAAGCGCGTCAACAGACTAGCTCCGCGGCGCAAAAAGAGTGTTTTCAAGCGGGAGCATCGATAAGAGGATCGATAATGAAGTAGACGTACGTTCCGATGCTTTGCTCAAACAGAACCGGGTCTACTTGTAGAACCGGTTCTCGATTCCCATCCCTAGACAAAGTATGTTTATTTCCACTTCGAGTCTTTACTGCCCATTCCTTCCAAACCGGACCAACAGACAAACCGCGCAGGACCCACAGAAGAGTGACCCAGATTGAGCGGCCTGTGCCTCCTTTGGCGTGAATGGTTCAGTGACGCATAAACTAAACCATACTATGGACTCACAGAGACGGGCTTAAGCAGGTGAGGTCAGTGATGGCGTTGGGCCCAGACTCCTGTGTGAGTCTGTCACACGTTCTGGCCTCGTAGAAAAAGTCCCAGGCTGTGACCTCACATGTTGTAGGCCACGTAGATGGGGTCCAGCTGTCAGCCAGGAAGCCGTCCCTCAGGTGCATGCGCTGCTTCTCGCCCTGGAGTTGATGGGCGATACGCCGGTCCCACCACCACCACGCCCACGATCAGTAGTGCTCCTCCAGCACCACGTTGGTCACAGGGCCACCAGTCCAGGGCTGCTGCTCGAGCCCTCCAGCTCCACCACCACCAGCAGTTGGTCCACGTGAACACGGCGCGGAGCGGACGGAGAGTGAGAGCAGGTCGACATTTGACTTGAGCTTCATTCTTATTGTCATTCCATTAGACATCTTTATTCTATCTTCATTACACTTTTTTTTCTAAGTGTCTGCAGTTTAAGAGCTCTGTAACAAGTAAATTCATCTATGAGATCAATAAAGTCTTATCTTACCTTATCCTGTAGAATCTTGTGTTGAGACCCAAACCATGAATAATCACACCCATGTCACATGACTTCAGCTACATGAGGTTTGAAAATGTTTTAACTCTACACTTCAAACCGCATTCGATTAACAGGGATTTTGACCATTTTCTTTGTCCAAATAGTTAGAGTTTCAAATACAGTGCACCATGTGACCAGAGTGGTCAGTAACACTATACATTCACTTCATTACTTTAGTAGAGTTTTGAAGATCTGCAGAATACCTGGAGTATTTGTGTTGAACTTTTACTCCACTACAGTGGCTGTTCTGACCGGTTTGCGCCCTGGGCGAACAATGTTTCAGGTGCCTCTCTCTTGAAATGCAAAAGTGCAATGCAATTTCTTGTTTTGAAGCTGCAAAGTTTTTCTCCAACTCTTATTTAAACAGATTTGTTCTTTCTACTTGAATATTGAGTGTTTTTCTACCAGCAATACTGCATACTTTCACTCAATACTAATTTGATTGAGCAACTTTGACTTTTGTTGAATATATTAAAAAGTGTAATCTGTAAATAAAGTATTTTGACCACCCTTCATGTGAAAGATGTTTTTCAGATCGAGTCCGACTGAATGTAAAATATTAGACCTTTAACTCTTTAAATATAAATAATTTGTTCACTGTATATAATAGATGTGTCGTTTTTGATGATGTGTACCTATCCCATTACCACTAATGTCAGTGTTGGGGAAGGCAGTTCTGAACAGTTTTTGAAGCTTCACTGTTGACAGGGCTAAACTTCGCAGCACATGCCGTTCATCAGTCATGCTCACCACCCTCTGCATTCTGCGTCGCCGATCACCGACTCCTCGATGTCGAGGTGTACCCTCATTGCCCCGCAGCCTCCAGGTACTCGTCCACCCGAGCACACCACTACAGGCGTCGATGGCGCTCTGCCAAACAGAAGTGCAGACAGACGTTTCACAATTTATATAACAGAATAGGCTTCATGTGCACAGAAACGTGGCATAGCAACGAATAACTTCCTGAGGTAATGAACTGCTCCTGTTCGTTTATTTCCTATGAGGATTTATCAAGTGTCTCGCTGAAATAACATATATTAACAACAGGAGTGGCAGGAAAACAGCAGAATGTAAAGACTTCACGGAGGAAACCTTTGAAGCTAAGGCTTAATGTTCATTTAATGCTAACAAATGGTTAAATTAGCGCCACCACTAAACTGTTATTTATAACACACTCAAGCTGACATATTTAGTTTTCTTATCGTTTTTAAACATCTATATTGTTGCGAGTACATTAAAATGTGGACGGAATAGTTGTTCACTTTATTTAAGTAACTTAATGTTCTCGCACAAACTTAAATATTAGATCCTTTCATTATTGATTAGCTTGCATTATACGTATTTGTAAAACAAGTTGTCAGCTCATCATCTCATTCCCAGTCTGTTTATTGTGGAAGAGCTAAGACAGTAGCTACAGGAAGCTGACAGGAAGTCGCTTCTCCTGGAGTCGCTCACCTCCGTTCCGGGTCGGTGAGCTCGGTGCGCCGCAGGGAAGCCCAGGTAGCCGTTGCGAGCCCAGGACCGTCTGTGGTCTCCAAAGCTCAGCTATGTTGAAGTGCGTCTCAGCGCCTCCTCCCTACACCGTGTAGTACCCAGAGGCGTTGTGTGGACGCTTCGACCAGATCTGGGAAGAGACAAAGTTATCAGAAGTATCAGTCTTAAAAGTAAATCCACTGGAAAGACTTTGTGAAGTATGTTTAGGACCTGATCTCATCGTCCTTGACAGTGAGACTACAGTAATCCATTCAGAGCCGTGATCTCTCTTCAATTTAAACTGACTCTGGACTCATTAGCATGCGAGAACATCTGTTTTGTAATTATCAATTTTAATTAAGTGAAGCAGCATTTTAATCAAACCTAATTTTATTTGAATTTTTTAACTGCTGACAGGAATGACATAGAGTAAAGTTCGAGAGCCAGTTGACTCATTTCTCTTTGACATAATCTATCTATCTATCTAATTATCTCATCTCACTTCCTGTCAGTGTCCCATTTATTTTTATTTTATTTATTGTATTTGCGGACAGTGCATGAACACACAGGGTCTCATGCATGTAAACACCGCCCACATGGACTGTAGTCTGGCTAATTTCCATCCGTCGTCCCCCCTGCGCACTCTCAAACACCTCACATTTGTTTTGTGCGTGTGTGTGTGTGTGTGCTGTGTGTGTTTAATTTTTATTATTATTTTTCTCTTCTTTTCTTGTTTTGTCTCGTGTCACTGAATTAATGCCTACACTCCTGCGCCACCCAGGTGCTCTCGTGGCAGATATCAAGAACTCTGCCCAAACACTCCACAATCACCCGTCACTCTCTACAGTTGTAATTCATGCCGGTACCTAATGACCTAAACTTCACAGTCCAGAAAAAAACTCGAACCAGGACTTTCATCTCACTCATAAAACACTATATCAAAAACACTAATAACCCTGTCGTCCTGGACCCTTCTCTGCACCCCGTTTTGGTGATGGAAAGTCACGTAGGACTTAGGCGTTCTCCACCTGTTTTAAGACAATATTACAACAATTGAAGCATCCCATTATGGTGACAAATTTTTAACCTCCTGTGTGTGTACAGCGCCGAACTCTTTTAGACAGACAAACTCCACCCCAACCTCTGCCGGATCCTGCCCTCCTCTCTCAGAAAATTGACTCCACAATAGAAGCAATCATAAGTCCCCCTCCACACCACCAAATGATCATCCCGGATTCTTAATCAGCATAGAGCGGACTAAAGTAAAACGATCTTTCACTCCATTAACAATCAATAACCTCAGACCTTATCTTCCATATCACACCACAAAATACCTCCAAATATTCAGTCCCCCCCACATTAGCTGACTCTTTTAAAATGTCGCTCTCTGCTAATAATCTATGGTAAATATTTGAATTTTGACAAGAGCCTCGATGTTTGTTTTAACTAGACCTGGCTGGGTGCGGATGCAAACAGCGTTCTCACGGAGCCTCTCCACCTAATTTTAGCAGTCGCATTTTCACAATTAGACATGCAAAAGGGAGTGGCACCTGCATCAATAACTTTCTATATCACTTGCCACCAAACCTGTTTATCTTGAGGAATTTTAACACCTTTGAAATATCATGCTATTGTTTTTAGTAATCCTCCAATTTAGCCTCACATTTATAAGACCACCAAGGGAAAAAACCTGCTTTAACACTGATTGCAAGTTTATCTAATTCATAACTCATACAGATTGATATAACTGGTGATTTATCTACCGAAGTTCTTAAATGTGCTTACTAATATGATTAACCCAAAATGTCACGCAGCCCACTCACACAGAGGACACCGTCGGACCTCATCACCCGTATGCCACTGCTGTGCCTCTGTCGTTGACGCCGTCTCTGACCATACTGTGTGTTTTTTAATGTTCATCGCGTTTTCAATCCACGCGACCACCCCTGCAGTTGCAAATTCATACCAGGTTTCTAGAACAGTTCCTCTGTGGTTTTACCGGCTAACTGCGATTTTATTTTTGACAATTTAACAGTAAACTACTGTCAGCTCTACAACATTCTCGCCTCCACTAAAAAAACCAACAATCACAAACAAAACCCCAAACCAAACCACTGGAGAAATGAGGAGCTAAAACAGTTAAAAAGAAATTGCGGAAGGCCCGAGACGAGATGGAGGAAGATAAATTACAATAAACCGTTCAAACTTTTCTGTGCTCAACAAACAAATCTTACAATAAGGCATAGAGACGCTAGAAATAACTTACTTTCCTTCAATCAATTCAGAAACCATATATACCAAAGCCCTCTCACAACAATAGGAAATGTCTTAAATCCTGAGTTTAAACAACCTCCTTAACCCCCAGACGCTCTCTGTGAGCGTTTGCAGACCACTTCAGGGAAGATGACACTATCAGAGCATATTTATCTACCCAAAGTAACATTTTTCTGGCCGTCTATTTTCCGAGGAAACACTGCCCACATTGTTTGTAATGCTGAGATGCTATAAGTTCTCTCCCACCACATTCTTTAACCCGGCCAACACCGTTTTTTAAAACATTCTATGAATCTTTAGAGATGAGCTTACAAACATGATGAATTGTCTCTTAGACTGGGTCTCTCCTGCTTGCCTTTTCAAAAAGGGCGGTGGGGTGAGGCCCTACTGAAGAGAGCAATTTGGAACGTAATATTTTAACAATGCTAGATCGATATGTCCAACTTACCATTTATTAAGCAAAATTTTTAGAAAACTTTTTATCCACCTTAATGATTTTATTACTGCAATAACTCCTTGAGAAAAATCCAACTCGCTAGGTAAACCAAATCACCGAAGGACGCCTTTAAAGATTTTAAATGATCTTAAATTAATTATGACTCATCAGAATCACAGTGTTGGTCTACTGGATTCTGAGCACCTGCCTTTGATACAGTCGACCCAATATCTTTAACTCGTTTCTAAAACACATCGGCCTTCTCTTGGTGCTGTCCACAAATGTTTACATCCTCACCTCACCGACAGGACATTCATCGTAGGTGATAACCTGCTTCCTCAAGGCAAAATTACATGTCTCTGATGACACCACGGGCCAATGGATGCACTTTTAACTGCGATTTTAGATATCAAATCCTGATGGCAGAAAACTTTCTCAGTTAACCAGACCAGAAGTTTTATCATCGGTCCTGAGCCAGAGAGAAACTTTTACCCAAACACAGTCATTGTCTTTAATCCTTCCTCACAGGTGAAGACCTGGGTGTGATTTTGACTCTGAGCTGACTTTATTCCACACATTGAGAATATCACAAAGATAGTTTTTACCATCTAAAAACACATAACCAGATCCCCCCATTCTCTCCGGCCAACACGGAGACGCCTAATGCATTGCTTTTAGTCACCGTCGTATCGGACTACTGTTAATGCCCTGCTTTCTTCCCGTCTTCCCAAAAAGAGCTATCTCAGTACAACTTTACAAATTCACACTCGTGTCCTTACGAAGACCAGAGAGGGGGACACATACACCGGTTAGAGTCGCTGCATTGGCTCCCGTGTGTTTCAGGATCGATTTTTAAAGTTCTTAACGTTTTTAAGTGTCTTAAAGCAGTACTAGTAACTCTTGCCCTCGCCATAAGCGGCAACTGCAGGTGTTCTTAGCCAAGTTACGATTTTTTAACTTATAAATGTCTTGGTGATTAATACTTACGTTGCTGACAGGAAAGGTGCAGAGAGAGAGGTGTTGTACATCCATTATACAATGGAAATGATTTTTCACACTCAAACTTGGCTGTAAATACTGTTT